>CALSCE010010686.1:15560256-15612601 GCA_943593645.1 Bovichtus variegatus | reverse complement strand
TGCTTTCGTCTCCTCTCTGCCACGACTACAGAGAGAGGCCTTGTTATGTCATTCACTGGTTTGTGTTGAAGCATTTCAGTGCAGCTAATGTTAAGAGTCACGTCACATTCTTTCATACACACGAACTTCAGCAAGGACAATTGCCGCTCGCTTTCCTGTTGGGTTGAATGCACAGAAGATGCTTTGTAGTATTTTCATCAGCTCCCGTCAAGACTCCTCCTTAAATCCCCTCTGGTTCAGTTCAGGCTGTGGGATTTATACCGTCATGGCCGTATGTCATACAATATAGCCAGCCACTGCTGCCCAGCACACTCCAAACTCACCCGTTTGCATTTGCTTTTGTGTTTTTGTGGAACAGAATAGAACTGAGGTGTAGGAACAAGTGTAAGTGTGGGGGGGGGGACTTAGCGTGTGTGCAGAGTGTCTCTGAGTATAAGTCTAAATTATGAATCGTAAATTGAAATGGTTCCAATGTCAGGTTAGATGTTTTAAATATGTATTATGAAACAACAGCTTTACTTGCAAAGAGTGAGAAAACTGAGGCCCCTGATTTACACACAGAGCTGAGTGAATATGTATTGTGTAATGTACTATACAGAACACTGCAGAGCACTAACCTTGGGAATGCAATTCCTGCTATTGGCTTTTATATTACTCTGTGCACTTTTGTTGATTTGTGTACATCATAGGCTGCTATACATATATATTTTCCAATGGTCTTGATGTTTCCCTCATGGTTCAATCTGCCCACTTTTTAAAGGTCCCACCCACCACGCAATATGGGAAACCTCAGCCGCACGCTGTTTTCAACCATCAACAGGCAATGTGCTAGAGTCCTTGAGGCACACGGTCGTGGAAGGGTTCAATAACAGGTGGGATTTAATGCTCATTCAACTTCTTTTTCTTACTGATTGGCTGAAAGGAGCAAGAAAATCTTTCCATGCTACCGCGGCTGTGAGGCTCTACCTACACCACCTACAACATGCTCACAATGACAATGCTAACATGCAGATTTTCAACAGGTATAATGTATACCATGTTCTTCATCTAAGCTTAGCGTGTTAGCGTGCTCACGTTGATCCCTAAACACAACTACAGCTGAGTCTGGTGTGAATGTCATTAGTTTTGCAGTTAAATGTTGTATGGCAATCCCTAAAATAGTTGTTTAGATATTTCAGTCTGGACTACAGTCATGCCGCTAGCTGGATAAAAACAATGCTTTACAAAACAACTTCACTGACCAATAAGCTGTTTCAGTTTTGGTGCATGACATAAGGACTCAAAGTGTTAAAACAAACATTTGAATAAATACAAACTCCGAAGATGTTGAGCAAAATAATCTTGTATTTTGTTTAATAAAACAACTCTTAATGAATCATCAGATAAGGAATTAACTCAGATAAGATTAAGAATTACTATTTGTCTTTGTACTTGGTATCTTTCTCCTCGCTGTTTGGCAAACCTGTCTGCCCAGGAAAGGGAGCGATCTTGAGGAAGAAATAGGGGTTACTGCGAACCCTCAAGGCCACCAGGATTGGTGTAAATGCATATAGCAAGTTAGCTACCAGCACGGACCAGAAAACATCATTTGGGATACGAAATGGAGCCGTGGTACGAGGGTGGAGGGACGCCCCAATGTGAGCCCACTGGCACTGGAAGGAGACACAGACAGCAAGACAGAAGTTAGACTGCATTGTCATATACTAATGCTGCATATTGTACCTATCAGCACTGATACTTCTACTATTTTGTTCTATATTCACACTGATGGCAGGTCGTTTTAAAAGCTCAATGTTTCCTTCCACAAACCCTCCGGAGGAATAACTTGGAGGGAAAGATTTACCTTGAGTCTCTTGTCATTAGTCTGTTGTTAAAATATACGGAAAAGGATCCTTAAAGGGAAGATAAGCTGCTGCACAGGAGATGATTTAAGAAGCTGGCTATTTAGAAAACAGATTATCGGGCCCCTATTATAAACAGTAAAACAGGGCTTTAATCGAGTGCTTCCTCGTGGTTCATGGCTCCAATCTTTCTGTCAGGCTAGTGTGGGAGAAAGCACCAGCAGCTTCTGTATCACAGAAAATATGCTTCAAAGTATACATGTGGTCCAGGTGATTATTAGCAGAATGAGAGCTCACGACAAGGAGTTTTATTGCAGTGACACACATCACACCTCTTTGTGCGTTGAACTTTACTTTAATTTGACTGTAATCAATCAGAGGCCTTAGTTACCCCAGTGACTTTATCCAATGCAACAAACTGCCAGTGCGACCCACTTCAGTCTGCAGCACCTGCGTCCTAAACTATGCATTCAGAACCAGTTTCACATATCAACTGTTTGTCTTCATGGTGTTACCTGGATCATGGCTCCAGCTAAAAACACAGTCCAGTCTGACATCCATGTGCACCCGGGCTTGAGGAGACCGTAAACAAATGCACCCATCAGAGGCAGTCCATAGAAGAACAAGTGTAGCATCTGTAGAAACAAAAGTGAGAACTTTGTACTCGATCGCTCGATTATTTCTTGCCAAAGTGAAAACGATTTTTCCTCCACATTTTTAAGAACTTTGATTTTTATTTTATGACATTCATAAATCACAGTACAGTAGGTGAGTTATTGGTATATAATATAGTGTACATTCCAGTGAATAGGTATTCTGGATCCAGGGAAAAGTGCTTCACATAGTGCAGAAGTACTTTTCCTTCCATCACTGTCAGTCTATGTTGTTGTTGGGCCCTGACCAACAATCCCGCAGACAATTAATACAGTTTATCCTCCTTCTCCTCTGGACTACACTGCACTTTACCCACTCTCACTGAATACAGAAGAGGGCTGCTTTCGATGTGTAAATACAAACCCTCAGAATAATTTGCTGCATACAAGTTGCACTGCCAGAGTAGGGAAATACTTGAAAATCGCAGCAAAAATAAAAGATATTATCATGAAAAATGTAGGTAATTTTCAAGAGTAATTGCACTCGGCTTTGTACCCTCTAGAGCAGAGGCTTTCAACGTGTGAGGCTGGCCTCCCCAGGGGGGCTCCAGACTGTTTCAGGCGAGGCTCAGTGAATGGAAGTGAAAAAATATTATATTAGTTTTTACATTAGTTATGAAAAGAAGATCACATAGAATAGCCTAAATGTGTGATTAAGTAAAAGAGATAGTTCAGAGACGGAGCAGTTTTGGGGAATTTCACCGGGAAATAAATGCCCCAGGACAGACCTTTTTTTATGTATTTGGTATAGTTAGTTACGTCAAACAGCAATATTAGGCTATCTTGGCTAAATTGTTGATCAAATATCATAAGGCGGGGGGTGCCTTTTTCCAAGCTCTGTCTGAGGGGAGGCTCACATTCTCAGACTTTGAAAACCCCTGCCCAAGAGCGTTCAATCATTAAAGTTTTATAAGAATTTTTTATAGTATTTTGATGTTGTACATGGTCCAGGTGTTCCTGGGCCCGACTATGTCCAATGAGCAGTGCTTTTTATGACTTTAATCTGATCTCATGTTGAGTACAACATTTTATTCTGCAGAGTTCCTACTAACTGCAGTCATAAGATAAATGTAATGTGAAATGTAAAGAAGTAAAATGAGCTCTCACAAAATGGAAATACCCAAATAAAGTGTCAGTTTCTCTAAATTGTTCTTAAGTGCAACGCTGGAGTGGTTTGCCACTTCTCAGCTCTGCAGTTTCTCAATCACAAATTTGCACCCTCAGCACAAATTACTACTCCCACACAATGGTCATTACAGAGACTGTCTTGACCTTCAACTTAAAATATTTGGCGCATGAAAGCCAGTTTCTCAATTTAACCCTCAAATTATACCACTGAACGCTTTCTTTTCATTCTCGGTCTGAGGTCTTGATGAATTCTAATGAGTTCAGCCTAAGGCCTGAAAGCCAATCATATATGCCCTTCAGTCTTTTGTTCAAATGTCTTTTTAGTGCTGCCACGGTAATCTGTCACATATCGTTCATCATCATCAATGAATAAAGAGGTCGGTCAATGCAGAAACAGTGCAACCCTGTGTAACAAACCAAACTTTTCATTTCTTCACACCCACATGTACACACACAAGCACTCATGAGCCAATGATAAACACACACGCACACACACACACACACACACACGCACACACACACAGATTTGCAAAGGCTGCTACCCGAGAAATACTTTCACATGCTGCACACACGCTCTCCTCCCACCCAGTGAGATGCTGATGGGGGGCTTTGGGAGCGGGATTAGTTTATCAAGTTCTCAGCATGCGGTTCGTCCGTCTGATCAATGACTTGCAATTGTGACTGGACTGCAGCCCCGACAAGGTCTTTGGATAACCTATTGACAAAGCTGTGTACGCCGAACAAAACACAACAAAACCCACAGCCATGTAGGGTCAGGAGAAAGAAAAAAAAATAGAAAGCAGACCCACCGCTAGTCACAGTAATAATCTGTTATCCATCTTACGCAAATGAAAGAGAGAGACAAAGATGCGCTGGCCCCTCAACCCTCGCTCATTGTTGCTGTAATGATGAAAAGTGCCTCTGTAATCAGCTGCGAGCTATAAGAGTGGAGGAGATAAGGGCAAGCTTCCAGCACACTCTGAGTAATATCCATGAAAGCAGAGGTCCATTATGTGGCTGGTTATTTAAAACAGGCTGGAGGGGAGCGTTCAGGTAAGCAGGCATGCAGGCGACAGAGAGAAAGAAAAACACTCACCATCACTCTGGGGTAGGCCACAGGATCCTTCAGGTAGGGTTCATACTGCTTCAGGTAGATGGAACAGGCTTCTAGTGGGGAGTCCAGAGCCACCTACACAGGGACAAAATAACAGGAACACCTCACAATGTAATGCGAGTCAATCGGAGACCACGACAAACTAAAACTGCAAGTTTCCATAGATTTGAACATCTCCCTGACATCCTGTAAATAAAAAATGTATGTCCATATAGACACAAGTATTTTCAGTATCAGTGTTGGTAATTAGAATGGCACACTGGACATGGTTAGAGGAATAGTTTGACATTTTGGGAAACATGCTTATCTGCTTTCTTGCTGATAGTTAGGTGAGGATACCACTCTCATATGTGTACAATAAATGTGAAGCGACAGCTAGCAGCTTAAAGGCTGTAAACAGGGGGATACAGCTCGTCTGGCACTGTCCAAAGACAACAAAATCCACTTACCACCACCTCGTAAACTCACTAATTAAACCACAACATGTATTTTGTACACTTTGGTTTCCATACAGATTGAAGAAACAAGATATAACATATTAATTGGTGAGCTTTAGAGGTGTTGGAATTTTTTACGTTTGAACGGAGCCCCTCGAGCTGTTTCTCCCTGTTTCCAGTCTTTGCACTGAGCTAAGCTAACCAGCTGCTGGAGGTAGCTTCATTTACATACAGACATAAGAGTAATATGTACAGTATGTATATCTTGGCAAGGAAGCAAAAAATAATATTGAACCATTCCTTTTAATTTAATAATATTATATATACACAGTTCTTATACCATTGCCCATATGGCTCAATTAGTTTTGAATGTATTGCTTATAAAGTAAGGGGTAATGTACAGCGAGCGGGTCATTCAACACCTGCATCACCCTGTCGGGGTTCATTTCGCTATAACGACCCACTCGCTGCACATTATCCAGGCTTAATACACAGCTACTTATTAAAGAAATCATAGTTTGACACAAAATGTTATAAAATGATTTTGTTGATTTAAAAAGGAGATTATTGCGCCTGCCAAAAAAAAAGAATCCGCTCGCTGTGTTCAGAGAGCAGAACTGCATCGTCCAGAGCAACAGTGTGTTTGTAGCAGCCATATGTAGAATGCCACAATTGACCAATCACAATCAATATTCAACAAGGCCGTGTAATAACGCACAGTGTTCGTATCCTGTACCATCCATTACAGCCTCCTCCTAAACTCTCTGCATATCAACACAAGATGTACACTCACCAAGCCTCTGAGGGCGGTGAAGGCCATGGCAGCTAACAGGAGCAGCACTAAAATCAAATCCAAAGGACGCCAGATTAGCTTCATGCTCTGGGCATGCTGGGCCTGTGGGGAGAAGCCAACACAATGTACAGTATAGAGCTGGTTATTCAAGGTTGTTGTTTCAGAGCATACTCTCCCTTTAATGAGACCTGTGTTTCTACAGAGTGGAATTAATGAATGTGTGTCTCTACGGGTTTTCATAACCCCACAAGTTCAGGGAACAGGAAACAATCTGTAAACACAATATGGATATACACACCCAACAGCTACAGTGCAACATTGGCTTTTATTTGTTGTCATGTTTGTGTCCATCTAGTGAATGTTATTCCAATAGTCACTCTCATTCTAGCTCTGCTTTTGGTCTCCACCAACTCCTGATGGAAATATCTGTCTCTGGCTGCTAAATGCTTCACTGTTTACTATTAGGTCGCTAACCTTGTTCATCAACCGTTTGGTGCCAGGCTGTAGCATGAAATCAGTTCATCATCACTGAAATGATGAGAGTGAACCAAAGCAGTAAAATTGTGGGCCAGAAAACAAAAACAATGAGCTGAAAGATGTTAAAAGGCTCTGTAGAGCTGAAGGAAATTGCATTGTTGGGTAATAATTTTCTGCGGGTTCGTCACCATACCATCATACGTCAGCAACCACTTTCAAGTAAGGAGTCGTCGCCATAGCTTAATGAAATAAATATTGTTGATAGCTTCTGTAAAACATATCAAAGACCAAGCTAACAAACTAAGGGATAAAATGTTCCTTTATCTTTTAAGAAAATTATCTTATTTCTTAAGCTAAATAAACTTGATTTGAAAACCTTCTTGGATCAGTACAGAGATGCTACAAACATATGACGGTTTTATAGAATATGCTGCATTCCTGTAGATTAAACAACAAAACAGTAAAAGAGTTGAAAAGAAATACAACCTTAAACATCTACAGCAGTAAACTGCAACAAACACATTAATGCAGCAGTAATATTAATACAAAACATCCTATAAAAGTAAAACACTGACAGGGAACATTTTAATGCACAAAAAAATACTTTGACTTTTGATACTTTAAGTACATTTTGCTGATCATACTCACATACTTTTACTTAAATAAGGTTTTGAATGCAGGACTTTTACTCGTAGTGGAGTATTTTCACAGTGTGGTACTTTTATTAGTACTTTTATTGGTACTTTTATTGAAGCAAAGGATCTGAATACTTCTTCCACCACTGGTGAACATATCATACTACAATTTGGTAAAACATTGTAGTTTCGGTTGCTGACAAGCTCTGATAACCTCCCAGATTCAGGTGAGTACACCATAATATCCTATTATCACACTGACTACACCACTGGAAATTACTGCAACTCATAAATATAAATGACTTAATTGGCTGACCTTTGTTATCTTTCATGGTCTGGATCATATTCAACTGGACTGTGCTGTATGTTAAACTGATTAAATACATTCAGCAAACGCCACTGCTCTAACCCTCTCCACATTCGTACCAAGGTCTAACCATTCATGCGTTAGACTTACATTGTATCCACCGATTAGCGGTCTGTCCTTTGCCCGAGTGAATAGTGTGATGGCTCCCCACACAGGCATCAAAAGGAAAAGAAAGTTGATCCAGAAAGCTGGACGGATCTCTGACCCATATTTACCTGCCACAAAAAAAAGAAAAAAGAAAGAGACTGTTTACTCACCCATACAATACAATAAAATACATCTCCATGTTAATCTGCAATCAAGCTTCCAAATGAAACCTCAAGAGGGCACTTCAGGCAAAGGCATACAGTACAGTATGTCTATGATAACGCAGCAGACTGTAGACATTTTGATCTTGTGAAACTCATATATGCAGTTTGAAATGCCAACAACAGATGCTTTCAGCCTGTTTCCTGCTTTGTTCTGTGGCTTGTGACGACAGGCGAGGCATGGAGCGTATGTGTTTTCTGTTGGCAGGCTGAACTGTGACACTGATAGTACACGACAGTGCAGATGTTCACTTGATTAACGCTTTTTATCACGGGACTAGTATGGGGGAATAGTAGATGAGGCTCACCTGCCACTATACCGGCAATGAACACACTCATGTTGGCACACAAAGAGCCAGCCCAGAACAAGCCCAGGGAGCGGAAGCCTTTCCTGGGAGAGAAACCCCAAAGATTGTCAGTTGTTAACACACAGCTCTATAATGGTAAAACTTCTTACACATATATCATGCATGTTTTATGTAATGCAAAACACAGGACAATTTCTCCCAGTGGAAAAAGCTGGCAATGTTTAAAAAAAGATTTCCTTTGCATGATAGAACCTATCCTAAGGCAGCATTCACACAAACTCACTCGAGAGAGCCATGTTTTCTGAAAATAATGTTTTATTCAGGCCATTGGGTGAATTGTATGCATGTTATAAATGCAACTTGTGAACCTCTCTCTGTATTTCTTTAAGAAAATCAAATTAATGAAAATAACAGGGCTGCAGCAAATATTATTCTTAGTGCTGTTTTACTGCTACATTTAGATGTAAAGCTTCCACAACCTCCTCCTGCTCGGTTACGTCTCTGTATAGTCATTTGAGGCAGGCATTTTGTGATGGAGAGCAAGATGAATGAGCTTGATGACTTGAACTGACTTGACCATCACCCACCTGTCTGTTATCCTGCTGATCATCACCAGATACATGATAAAGTGCACTGTTCCGTCCCAGTAGCACATCATGATGGCATAGGCTGTCCCCAGATAGGGCTCTCCCTAAAACACAGACAGTACATAAATAGTGAGGTAATGACAGACAAGTGGGTTCAAATGGAGCTGTCGTTTTAAATCCAGGTCTTTTTGTATTATTAACTTTAGCATTTTAGATGTGAGCACAAGAAACCTACTGTCTTTTGGTAGAATGCCATAAAGCCGGAGATAATGCCGTCATATTCCAAGGCACTCGTCAGGTCAATGACACAAGTAAAGGAAAATACCGCAAAAACTGCAAAGACAAGACAAAATAAAGGTAAATAAAAACATCTTTCTGGTGGATGGACATGAAAAAATGGCTAATTTTTAAAGTCATATTGTTTCAGTGTGTGTGGTTATGTAAGGGAAGGTGGGTTGGATTAACTGCCACTGTACAATATCAGCTTCAGAGCAAAACAAGAAAAACTTGCAGGATTTAGGAAACCTTGACATGTTAAGCAGCTTTGTCAGCTTTGAGCAAACATCATTCAGAAGCCACCGTGATTTTGAAATGTTGAAACGCATGAAACGCATTCTTCTTTGTCTACCTACTCTGAAAAACACATAGTTTTGTAACAGTGTTAAGACTGGAATAACCTCATGTCTCCTAAACTTCTCTAAAATTCCCAACCCTTTTCCAGCTTTTTAATTCCTTATTTTTGAGTTCAAGATATTTCCCTTCAACTGGCTCGTCAGTGATTTATGGGAAAGCGGAGGGAAAAAATTAAGTCTTGAGCAGTAAGGTGACTGGAGGCATATTTATATTGAGTCCCTTCTTCTATCCTCAGGTTAAGGCCCAGCAGAGCTGAAAGGCCATGTCCACAAGACAGAATTTAAAGTGCAGAGATGCACAAACACAGGAGTAGCATGTGGGTGTTACTAATACTAAAATCCTTGACCCTGCTAGTACACTGGCTGTTATAGACTCTTTTATCAGCACTTCTACTCCCTGTGGGCATTCGGCAAGATCTTTTGAGAGCTAGAGAAATAACAGAAATAGCGTGCCCTTTCCATATCATTTGCATATGTATCACTACATAACAAGTGTGGATACACCAGCAACTCCCTTTCCAGATTCAAAAACTTTCTTTACAAATGACTGCATTCCTAAAAATTGTCTTTAAGCAGTATCTAACCCTATTATCTAAGTTACTGTGGTGCCAGGAGGGCAGGTTTCACAAATGACAGCATCACCAAGGCCATTGATGGACTTCGAATACAACAATCTCACTGGTGAACAATAAGTGGACCACACGTCACCTTCCAAAGCAAGGGCTACAGCAGGGGTTCTCAAACTTTTTCAGACCAAGCACCACTTAACCAATAAAAAAGCACTCACGGACCACTTAACTCCGCAAATATCCAAAAACAATAGGCCTGCTTACCACTCCAACAGTATATTACACATTACAGGCTAATATTGAGCTTCATGTGACCTTCTCTATATCACTCGTTCACACATTAAATCAACAATATAAATACAACTACGGATTCTACAAGCATTTAATTCATATGCGATCTAAAGGGTAAATGCTGATAGATTTTACACATCATATGAAACGTAGACTATATTTATTACTGAGTTTATGTCCGAGCCGCAACTTACTTTTGAAAATTAAGGGTTTTTTTCACATCCAAGCTTTTTTCATGAAAATATTTCATGAAATATTTTTTTACATTCAAGCTTTTTTCATGAAAATTAAGGTTTTTTTCACATCCAAGCTTTTTTCATGAAAACATTTTGTATTTTTTGACATTCAAGCTTTTTTCATGAAAATTAAGGGGTTTTTTAAATAATTTTTTTCCATTTTTAATTTTCTGTAATAGTCATATCACAGTTTGAGAAACACGTTTAAACTTATAATACATTAATTTAAAATGTGACATTTTACCAATATACTCGCGGACCACTCTCTGAGAAAGACTGGGCTACAGGATGCTGGAGACTTTGAGCAGACGATCGTGGGAGACGATCGGATGCTTCGGACCATAACAAGTCATCAGTTATCAGTGTGCAGTGCAGCATGAAATGTAACGTCACAATATAATTGAGGAGTATAACAACCAGCTTGGGCAAGCACAGGGGTACCTCTGCTGTCCATGGTAAACTGTAGTGGGATAACATGCCCATTGGACTGTTAATGACTGGGAAAATGTTTCCTGGACCGTTATCAACTGCACAATACACATTCGGGATGGCAGACTCAGCATGTGGGGTAAACAATATGAGGCAATGGACCTTTCGTCCGTGTGTTACAACTGTACACACCAGTTGGGGAGATGACTGTTTGGGGACATTCAATATGCACACACTGACTCCACTGATAACTGTAGATGGACACCATATAGTGTATATCAGAATTAACCAACACAATTGGGATGAACAGAAGCGGCATCTAGAAATTGAGCGTCAACGCGTGAATGTTGGACAAATCGCACGGCAGCATCAGTGATTTACAGTTGGATCAGCAGTTCATAGGGAACAGCTGTGAAAGCCATTGCAATGATTTGCTGCCTTTACTTTTTTCTATCCCAGTGTGTTGTGACACGGTCATGTCACTGCAGATACCATGGCTTAAATCGTTGTATCACATCCTTCCTATCTGCCCCCCCACACACACACACACACACACATTTTGTCTCTCCTGTGTGCCAGTGTCTCAGTAATCCTCAGGACAACAAGGTTTATCTCTGACATCTAACAGGTGAGATAGCAGGGGGATTATGGCTCTCTATCATTAGGAAGAGCCTGCCACAGCTTTGTCCTCATTGTTGTGGTTCTCCAGCACAACACTAGCCTCGCCCTGGGCACCAACTACCGATATATCATCTTGTTTCTTTCCCACTAGCATAGCCCCTGGCATCAGCTGCAGGGGTGTGTTTTGCGGGGAAACCCGTGATTGAAAATGGAGAACATATTTGACCGATAGCACATAACGAGGAACAATGTGACACAAATTGCTGTTGAAAAGCTTAATTAAAAGTGTGTGAAGGGTGCACAAGTGGCCACTGTCCCACGATCAAACTGAATACTAAAGTCAGCAGTGTAGTAGGAATCATTTTATACAGGAGCAGCAGTGTGGAGTCTTTTCCTGTCTGACAATTCTCCAATCGCTGTGATTTTGCTTCAAGGTCAAGCTCAAGTCTCAGAAAAAAAGCTAAAAGGTGAAGTATGTCCAAGTGCCATGAAGGTCCTCAGCTCGCAGGGGGTTTGGGTCGGTCATGCCTCACAAAATTGTGGCTAAGTTTTGCTCTGAGCCTGATCAGTCTAAGCAGCTTTCAGCGTATCAGGTGAAATCCCATTGAATACAATTCATGTTAAGTACAACCTTTGTAATACTCTGTTATTTGGAAATACATTGCATGTGAGTTGGGAAATGCACATAGTTGTGTTAATTACCAAAGAATAAAGCGTCTTTAGGGGGGTTGCCACGAGTGACGAGGAAGTAGAACAGAAACACGACCACCAACACAGCAACGCCGATCTGCAAAATCACATAAGGCCTGCGAAAGAAGAAAGATTCCAACTGTTATCTACAAAACATAAGAACACATTGTCCACAATCTCACTGCTGACACTCTTGTTCTTCTAGACACCAATCTGCCTCTGATTTTCTGCTTCACTCTCTTTACTAATTAGTTTCTACCATGGAAGTTGTGCCAGTCTGCTCCGCAGTGCTAAATTAGTAAATGATGATGAATGGTAAGTCAGAGAGAATGATAATCACGCAACACCCAGAGTCAGCACAGGGAGAAATAATGCAGAAGTGTGAGAAGAAATGTGTGTGAGAGATGTACTGCACCCAGAGGGAGCAAAGGCACTGCTGGTGTGGTAGTTTGTGTGCCTGGAGATTCCTGGTGAGATGGCAGTGTCACATTGGATTTACCTTTTTAAACACCTGTCATCTCAGGTTGCTTACTTGGTCATGACATTTCGCAAGATAATTCGGATTTTGTCTTGCTGGTATTTCTGATAAAAGTCTTTCAAAATGATTTCTGTCATTGTATTGTGGATTGCTTATTGTGTAATAGAATGGAATATGTTTAACCTCCTTCAATTATCTTGCTACTCTGATCTGGTTATCTGATTAGAGTTACAGAAGATGGTATTAATCCATACTTCTAGTATACTTTACAACAACTTTCCTTTGTTAAACTTAAATGTTCGCCCTCTCATACTGCTGTGGTGGTATACCTACCAGGGGCTTAAAATCACAACTTTACAAAGGTTTAATCAATCATAGGCAGAGGTGCGTGAAGCAGCAAGCTAAGGCCATGTTAGTGCAGCACTGCCCTCCATGTTTACTGGTCAAAGGTACCGCTGCCTCGCACTGGAAAAGATTAATGTGCTCCAGGTATCTCCTGCTAAACAACATTGCATCCTCAGAAAACTCACAATGTGTGCTCACAGAAGGAAAACACATTCTGTGAAAGCAGAGGGAAGCTCCCTTGCTACCTCTCCAGTTCAACAGTACAGGAAGATTTATGCACACAATGCTGTTTGTTTGCAGAGTGGAAGAGCACAAGGCATATTGTATGTCAAGAGCAATTTATCCAAGTCTTCTGCGCAGTAGGTATTGATTGTCAATGTCCACACACTCAAAAAAGAGCCAGCAGAGATATTTACACAGGAGGAGTGTAAAACTCCGTCAAAAAATGAGAAATATCTTGCTGTAAAAAGTTTGAGGGAGGAGTGAAATGTGTGTTTTACCACTGGCTCTATTTATCCAGCCTGTGATGCAGTACATAACCATCAACTGTAGACAATACTATAAAGGCAGAAACCCAATAAACATGCAAAACGTA
This sequence comes from Bovichtus variegatus, assembly GCA_943593645.1. Taxonomy (NCBI): domain Eukaryota; kingdom Metazoa; phylum Chordata; class Actinopteri; order Perciformes; family Bovichtidae; genus Bovichtus; species Bovichtus variegatus. The sequence continues at coordinate 15,599,067 of CALSCE010010686.1, read as the reverse complement.
TAATCATTAAATATGAAAATGATCCTTTACAGCTTAGAAAAGTAGTTATCTCCAACACCAGATTATGTCCACATTTCCTCATTTCTGCTTCCTATTCATTCTCTTGCTCCTACAAAATAAAATTCCAGGTTTAAGCTTTTAAAGAGTTTACACAACTAAAGCACATTGGCAAATAAACTCTGAAAATGGCAGAATTAGTTGTGCTCAACACAGTCATGGATGTATGAGATAGTCACAGTCCAACACAGAGAGAAATATACCCTGAGCTTATGGTGTGCTCTAGTGGTGGCAAAATATACTGTCTGTCATTGCATTGCACAGGAAGAATCGCCTGCACTATTAAACATTTATATTTTTGTAATTGTATTATAATTCGAACAGTTTTGATTGTATATTAATACATTTTAGTATAGTTAATAAGTGTATGTGTTGTGGTTGTATAAAAGTTGTTGGTATCATTTTATAGGAATAATTTACAGCTTTTCCCCAAAAACAAAAAACTGTGGACTTATACAAACTGTGTGTAGAAATTTAGCCATAATAAATCTAGAAAAGATGTCCATGTATCAATAAAGGATTTTAACTTACAATCAAAGTGCCTCTGATGCTTTTCAGACTGCCAACATATACCGTGGACTTCCATAATAAGTATGATGGACAGTCATTTTTTTCTTACTCGACTACTTGCCCTATCCATGAGGAGCACCTAAAAAGATTTCTTCAACATCACCAACAACATCACCCACTTTTCTTCAAGAAATCAGTAAAGGTTATGACTTACTCTTGAAACTCAGGAATGGTGTTCATGGCATAAAGAATGCCGAGGGCAGAAAATGAAAATAAAAATACAAAGATCTCCATCTCCTCGAAAGATGTTCCCTCCCTGCAGAATCCACAGCACTGCTAAAAATACAACACACAGTTATCGGTTTTAAATTCAATACAGTCTGCTCAATAGGAACACTTATATTTAATCAAATCTACATTGAAATAATGCCAAGACGTCAATATATTTATGAGAACTATGAGAATTGGAACAAATGAAATAAATCTTTTAAGTAGAATTAAATTATATGAATGTCGTGGAATAATATCCCAAATGAGATCTGCAATTTTGAAAGGAATGGAAAAGAAGCAGAGCAGGCTCTTACCGTCTGGCTACCCTTTCGGTGGATTAATCAAATTACAGCTGGCCTGAGGCAGATATGGCCTTTACTGGGAAAATAATGAAGTGGAGACAAAGAAGCTTTTGGGGGAAAAGTTACGCAATTTGGTTTTGTCAGAGATTTACATAAGTCGTATTAGTGGATAGGCCTACATTCCACTTTATGTAGCAACCCACTTTCAAGTGATACTGATTTCTGCTCTACTTAATGTTGTGTTTATGAAATGTGTGCACTGTGAGCTGCCTATGATATACTGGTATAACTATAGCTATGGATGTGACAGTACTTTATTATCTTTTTTAGGGATCAATCATCAGAAGTGGATTGTGGGCTCGTATTATTCAATCCAGCAAAATTATGGACGCATTGGCCTAAAATATATGAAAATGTCAATCTATGTAAAGACATTATTGTATCAATAGGTCCTAAAAAGTAAAAAAAAAAATAAAATGGAGATGGGTTAACTTTCTATGATTGAAATTAACCACCAGTTTGTTTGTTCTGCAAGCGTAATTGGAACATAAGGAGGGTCTTTGACGTCATCTGAACTGAGAGTGCATATACTCTACTATTTACAGTAACGAACTTGCGTAAGGGTCACAATGAACAGCCGATTGGCACAAAATAATTTGCAGTTCTGTCAGGAACACAGTTATTACAGACCATTTTGGCATAGTGTGCCCGTAAAGACACTTACAGGAAGTGGGAAATATTCCTACAGTGCTTTCTCCAATCTTGATCAAAATGTCTCAATGGAGGCAAAACCTCATGGTGCCTGTGTGTAATGGTTCTGCTTTATGTGCTTTTTTTCTCAGCCCCTGGAATTACCGCTTTCTACTTAAATACTTGAATTACTTTGCTAAAGTAGCCATGACCTTAAAATCCAATTCACGTCAAAAGTGTTTGCAGTATGTTTCCAGTAGGGTGCACCAAATTCAAGCTAAAAGAGAAGACACCTTACTGATTGAATTAAAGTTTTGAGACGTAACGTCAGATAAACTTGTTATTCAAAACATTGAAGTTGTATCAGAACTGTTTCCAAACATTGTGTAAGGAATGGGTGCATCACAGGTTTCTGCTGTCATAGTGTTGAACCAATTCTGATACTTCTGTAAAGTCTGTTTCTGTGTAATTACATTGAGAGCAATGCAAAAAAAATGTTTTTCACAATCCTTGTATGTGTACACATACTTGGCCAATAAAGGTGAGTCTGATTCTGATACAGTAAAGCTACGACAGATCAAGAACAATGTTAGTCTGAACTGAAATTGTCCTCAATGATGAGCTAACATGCATTATAAAGGTGTAACGTAATATGCCACGGGGCTGCGTTTACATCCTGTATTATTAACCACCACCTTTCTGACATAAGACAATATATCAATATCAGATAGGGAAGACAAAGCACAACCCTGCCAGTATCTTTCACAAACAGTACCTTAAATTTGAACACTAAGACACACACACACACACACACACACACACACACACACACACACAGACACAGACACACACCGCCCTTTTCTTCATGCCACCCTCCTTTGTTGGGAAGGGGGGGGGGGGGGGTGTTATACCAGGAAAGCAGTGGCAGTGTGTGTTTGCTGGAAACAACTGGAGCTCTTCCAGCTCGGTCGTTCAATAACGTGGAATGGACAGATGGATGCCAAAATGAGACAGCGACGTGCAAGAGGAATATAAACATGTACTCCATTTAACATCTAAAATGAAGTTTTTATACAATAACTGTCTACGGGAAGTAGTCCAGGTGATTTGCTAAACTGAAAATACCCTGTATGAAACCATAACGAAACACATATGGTTTCAGTTGGACAGAAAGTCATACACCAACATTCTTTAGAAAGGCTAAGCATATGTTGTTTTTTTATTCAAAATGTTTCTAGGCTCTACCGTATTCTCCTTTTTTTCCTTTTAAAAAAAATGATATATAACTCTCTTTAAAGGCTTATCCCATTTATGCTCTATATTGAATTATTTTATTCTATTGTGCATTGGGATTACTTTGTCCTATTTTATGCAGTTGTCTAATGCTTTTTTTCCTTCTGAGTCATCCCTGATTTTACCCAATGAAAACTATTCTACATTAGTTAGTCATTAGCTTTGATTATTACTATCATTAGTAGAGGCAGATAGCGGTGGTATTGTGGGCTAAATTTAGGCCCATGGCCTCTTAAAGTGACAGACAATACACTTGCTAAACCTTTCAATTCCATATATGATTAGGGAAATAAATGATGTACTAATTCATTCATGAAAATGACATGCTCTAAAAAGAAGTACAAGCATATAAATAATAGTTAACGTCTCACGGATTAACATTTTTTTAGACCTCTTTCTTAGAACGATTTGGTTGAAAAGGCCTGACTCAATTTTAGGATATAATAGAGTTTAATGGCTCAATTAACTTCAAATGCCTTAAAATGTTATAGGTCACACAAACTTACATATATTTTATGAGGCAAATTCTGACCATTAGGCTACATCTAATCAAGTTTTTTCTGAACCTATTTTAGGCCTATTATGTTATTATTTATTGCATCTGCCATCATTTTAATGTATTATTATTATCATGTATTATATTTGAAGCATTGGTTCAGGTGTGCCAAATATCACTGCGATGAACTATTTATGGCCTGCCTGTCTGTTTTCTGCTCGCGATCATCAAGCGGCACTGCGCGTGACGACAGCGGCGGAAATATTTTTTCGCTATTCAAAATGGCACCGTCTCAATCAGGAAGTGGAGAAAACAACTAAGAAGAATAAGTTGGATAAAATCCCTGATTGCTGTTCCTTTGACGCGAGTCTTCGTTCAAAAACATCCCGTGTGCTCGGGGTTTGGATTGAGAATAAGAAACATATTAATGGTAAGTGTAATTCGAAGATATTGTGAAAAGGCAGGCGACACATCGGCAGTTGCCTTTACAACAAGATGCGTTCAGGGCAGCCTCTCCTAGGCGCGCACGTTTTTAACGACGGGCTACGCCGGTTCTTCGGTGATTTCCTTGAGTTTAGCGTTATCATGGGCGACGATATCGGTAAACTTGAGATGAGTTGAGACCAAGGGAAGTCGGGGTAACGTTAGCAGTAGCAAATAAAAATATGCGATGTTATTGTTACTTTACATTACGATGCCACCGTCAAGAAAGGCCAGCAGCTACCAAGCTAGCTAGTTACTACGCAACGTTAGCTAGCTAGTTATAAGCTATTGCTTTGATATTCGTTAACCAACAAGTAATGTGACCCATCAAAAAAAGTCCGTGCTAACCTTACTTTTAAAATAGTTCATGCTTGCCTGTGTGCTTGCTACACAAACAATTATTCATTATCACTGTCATAAAATCATCTTTTTTCAGAATACTAACTAGTTGGATAGCGACGCTAATCCAATAACATACTCAGGCAACGTACAAAACGAACATACCCAAAGTCAGAAAACGACTATGAGCTATGCTAACCTAGCTAGCACAATTGGCTATCCGAAGTATGCCTAGTATTATCAAACTAGTGTAGGATCTTGCTATATTTTTTTCATCCGTGATTATTGGCCAAGAAAATTGAAGTGGAAAATTCATAAATGCTTCGTAGCCAACGTTAGCTTTCTTTCTAGCGCTTGTTAAAGGTTTCGTTTTGTCGATCGGCAAGCTAACAGTAGTGGCAGTAACACTAACGTAGAGCCTTGGCTGCCTTTCTTTGTGCTGTGGCGAGACCAATGTGCCTCTGTACCTTTTTCTTTAGAAGAAGCCACAGTTCGGCTTACTACGTTATTAGTTAAATATAAACGTTTCACAAAGTCCACGTAAATGAATGGTCACTTTAATGCGTAAACATGTAACGTTACACTCGAGGAAATATTAGCTAACGCTAGTTTATTTGCAGGGAAGGCAATGAAATGTTTTAGTAACGTTATAACCTCAAGAGTACCTTGAGTTAGCTAGAAATAAATGAAACGTTGGTTCTTACAAAGCTTTTGGAAGTATAACCGCAGTTTGTGCCGGGGATGTATTATCATAACGTTCAGAAATGAGAAAGTTAGAAGTTAGAAAGTTAAAATAAGTGAAATAGTTTTAGGTTAGTTCGTACTACTGTCCTTAGTAACTTCAGTCGACAACGCAGTCATTGTTGTAACGTGAATTGTAGTTTAAACATTGTATGTAACCAATGTATGCATCTCCAAATATGTTTTACTTAAATTACACGGTGTTGGAGCTGTGTTTGCATCGGCTTAAGAATTAATACTAAGAAAGAAGTGGCTATGTAATTAAGTGTACCCTGCATTGGGCCACTGTAACACCATGATAATATGCACCACTATGAGTCAAGATTAAACATGGCACTGGCGTTTTCTTGAATTTCATAACTTCTGTGTTGTAAAATTAAAAAATGTCTGACCTAATAACATTGACCTAATTTGAGATAGAAACCATACATTCTGGGATATTCCGGGTTTACTCAGAAAACTGAAGGAGTGAGGGACCATGAGGAAATTAAAATAGCTCCCACAAAGCTGTCCCCTCCAGTTCTTTTTCTTTCCTGCAATTTTCACTCTTTAGTTTCCAGTGTGCCTGCAGCCAAGGCTAGTCAGGCCTCATCATGCAAGCCTTGGCATAGCGGGTTGCTATGGTGGCTGGCTATATTTCTAATTATGCCCCCCCCTATTTTTGATGGATACTATTTGGTAACTGTAAAGTGAATGACGTGGTAGCTTCCTGTCTTTTACTCAAATGCTCTTAACCTCAGGGACATGGTCAATGGCCTTGGTGTTACTTGCTGTTAAATCCCGATTTCAGCCAGGTGTGTCTCTCCCTCCTAATATAGGTTTTTATAGCAGCAGTCAGGCTGTTTAACTATTTGATTGTTGAGCAGACTTGAAGGCTAAAAACCACAACTCACTGCTCCTTTTTTCTTTGTTTCACCTGACTACAACCGCGACTACTAAAACCTATTAGATGTCTGTCCTCAGAGACAACCTTACAGGCAGGAAGATGGCATTGTCATATGTCACTTTTGTTTTTTGTTGTGTCTTTTGGTGTTACCAAAAATAATTGTAGTTCACAAAATGGTTTACATATTTTACACGTATAATACTGGCTACTTTTGGCAACCAGAGTGTCATGTAATATTTTAAGGATATGTGCAAATATCTGCTCCCTGTCCGGGGCTCCAATAGCACTTATACTAAAGGTAACTTCTGAACCGTGTGTGAGAGTTAAGTTGGATGTTTGTGCTGCACAGCTCCTCCTTTTCTAATTTCCCACTGTCAGACAATTGATGGCTACCTGCCCTGCAGGGACTCTTGATGGTCACAACAACGCACCAAATGTGTTGATGGTGTGGAGCCTAAAGGCACTGTAAGGATGATGCACAGAGAGAACGGGGCGTATTTCACAAATCAGGATTGGCAAACAGACATATCCTCTGAAATGTTAATTTTCATAAATGTTCTTGAATGTAAGTATGTATGTTCCGGTTTGGTCTATTGCATTCACTTAATTATCATATTATAGTTTTTGAAACGCTTACTGATGGTGTGAGCTCAAACAGCTGTGATCCATGGCCCAACCATGGCTCATGCCCCCTGCTCTTTGTGACTTGGCCTCCATTCTCCCTTCTGCCTTCATCTTTGCTAGCCCCTTTTTTCTCCCCTCTCCAATTGGTGCCAGTGATAAATCTAATTTATGGCCCGTGGGCTGATTAGAGTGAGAGTGAAAAATGTGGAGTGGAGGAGGGGAATCGGGGATAGGTAATATGTTTGATTCAGTTCCTGCTTTCCCGGAATCTGGCCTTCGTTAGATAATAGTTCATGTATTAAACATAACATGGATGTTCGGTCAGAAGAGAGTGAAGGGACAAGACACGGTTGTTGGGGAATATGTGACCATAGTGTTCACTTCTACACTGTGACAAGAAACAAACAGGTCCTTTACAATGGGCTATTTGAGTATCCCATGTCCCAACTAGTATCCAGACCTGGAGGCTATGAGGATCACTCCCAAGCCACATAAGAGCTCTGTAAGAGATGACTGAAATGCAGGAGAGCATGCCACACTCTGGCATTCCTCTCCGCTTTGCTTTTTTTTTTTTTGTGGAAAAACTGTGTCAACATCCTTTTTAGAAAAGCAAACAATGATTTAAAAATGGGACTCATCCAGGAAGGAAATATGAGAGAAATATTGGTATCCACATTGATGGATGACTGAATACCTTGTGTGTCATTGTTTCAGTTATCAGCCTAGATTTATAACAAGTCCTATAAATAGTGAGTAATAAGAAAGTACAAAACAAACACTATTTGAAGGCTGACATACAAATGTAGCATTTTCAGCTACTCCAGCTTATGTAATAGAGTGGTCATAAATGTCACACTTTACACTCAACGATTTGTGATCAACTAATGTTTCCCAACACATGAATGTCCTGCCTGCCTTGGAGTCATATAGCAGACTTGAAGACATTCTATAACACAAGATAAATACATCAAATAAATATGAATTATCCCATTTTGACAGTATTTAAGTGGGAAACCTGTTACACATGCAGGTTTGACCCTGATCTTTGAGTGGGATGTTGATGGAGGTCACTGGACATGTAATTGGTCTGTGATGAATGTAAAATCACTTGCACTTTTTTTTTCTGGAGAGATTTGCAGATTAGCATGCTTTAATTTTTCATTTTTGTCTCATAACTTCTCAATGCAAACTACAATCGCAACCTCCCCATTCACTTTAAAAAAGCTTTAACACACAAAGCCTGTAGATCATTATTTTTGTAAATATAGTGTGTGGGTTAATTTATGTTTAAGACAAAATCTTTTAATAAATTCACAACCAAACAGCAGAACTTTTTTTGGTCCAGACAATCATGATCAGAAAAAAAACAAAGCAAATTCTTCATGTGGGTGCTTCCAAACAAGTGAAAGGTGAACATACTGAGCCTTTTTGAAAATATGCCTCGTCTGTAGCCCAGTGCTTGACCACAAAATGTTGAGCAAATCAATTTACTGTAACAGTTAAGGCGGAGGCAGTCACAGTAAAACCCAGACCACCGCCATATTATCACTGGCCACCATAGTCCCTGCCTGGTGGAAGGTACAGCGTCGGCATATGTGAGACACTGCACATCGCGCCATTGACAAAGCATGCTATAATTGTGGAAAACGGCATTTTAATTATTTGGAATTTCTGGTCTTTGTGCCTTTTTAAAAAAAAAAAAAAAATTCTTTTATTTTTTTATAAATGGCATAAAGGCAGTTTGTAGCCACTGCATTCTTTGACTTTGAGGAAGCTCATTTGCATTTCTAAATGTAATTGTCCTTTTACAAACCTGTTACAGGATACCCTAAGGCAAATTCATACTTTGGAAGACAATGAACTGATCCCCAGGATATTTATTTTAATTGTGTCCATTCCGGAGACTCAGCCTATGATGACACACAGTTTCTCTCAGCTAGTTGAGTTTCATTTTAACCATTTGCCAAATGTTGACTTTGTCCTACTTCGTCCTGCCCTATATGTATTTGTGCTGTTGGCAGCCGGGTTTATTTATTTGTCTTAAACTACCTTTGTCCCTTAAGAGTGGTTCAATTAATGTCACTAAACATGGTCCAAATGGATTTATGTGTTTTTATGTGTGTGTTTGTGAGGGAACAGTTAGTTTTTCCCCATGTCTTCAACCCATCCTTCGCAGTTATGGAGGTGGCACTTGTGAGAAAACTAAATGGATTAGAGCCAGAAGAGTGAGTGCTGGTAAGCATTACCACACTTTTTATTTTATTTTTTTGCTAGACTAGGATAATGCAGTGCTACACTGGAATTCAGATTTCTTAAAGTGTTATTGTTTAGTCTTGCATAGCATAGACTGATGCAGGATTTTTAGGCGATGTGAAAAATTATATTGGTGAGTAAAAAAACAAATGTTTTTTACATAACCGCATAACTTTTTCATCAACGATGGTCAGGGCGGAGGGTACTGACTGGGTCCCTTTTTTTATACTTGAAAATTAAACTTTACAAAACATTACTATTTCTTAAGACATCTTTGGCATTTCTCAAATGTCGTTTCTTGCTACTCCTTGGGAGACATACTAGTATATCTGCAATGAGCTAATATACTTAAAAAACACATGTACACAAAAAACTATGTTGTGGAAACATTCTTTGCACATTCACATGATGCCGTTCTTAATTTGAAGATATTTCTAGACCTGGGGGGTAAAGGCTCAACGTCATAGGAATAATCAGGCAGGGCTTAAACATGTCAAATACAGCAGCACACATTAAAATAGTCCATACAGTCTATAGGACCATGCTTTTTTTTCACACTTAAAAAGTGCACACTAGAGGTCATTTTGTCAAAAGCTGTCACATTTTCCTGACGTAATATCTGTCTTTATATCGGAACACTGCGTGCACTTACAAAAGTTATTGACCCAGTATAGCAAACTAAAAAAATAGCTTGCAAAAATGTCATGTATGTTTGGTGATTATTAGAATATCCTAGACACATCCCAGATGAGATCATAAAAATGGTCTGTAATTATTTTTGATTTATTTATAGTAATTGAGTTTACGACCCCTTTGTTTTGTCTTCCACCTAATCACTTTTACATAATTTCCCGAGAATGAATTGTGCCTGTCTGGCTAATTTTCTACATGGGTTACTGGCTTGCAGTGGTTTTACTCTTCAGGAGTATGAGCTTCAGTCGATACCAGACAGATGAACTGAATTGAACTGATGTTAGCATAGCAAAGTGGCACAGACGGACAGACACAGACAGGCTCCCTGACTCTGTGCATGTGGTGCAATATTCTCACGCCTGCCAGAGAAGTGAGGTCAATGTAAGTGGAGCAGAGTACTGTCTGGATTTGAACAGCGACAGGGCAAATTTCAGAAAACTGAAACACTTACTGTAGTAGTACAAACTATTTAGATTCTGAGAAGCTGGTTTGCTCCAGTTACCATTTCAGGATCATCTTCACTAGGTGCTCAAGAATACTTCTAGTACTATGCAACATGATATTCGGACAAATGGACTTAACGTTTCTGTTTGTAACATCACAACATGCATGATTAAAACCTGTCTTGCTTGTGAAATGTGCAGCTGATGGCTTTTGCCTGATGTTTTGACCGACTCTGAATAACCACGACTTAGAGGGGTGGGCAGGAGGCGGAGATTCAGAGTCAGGGAACCAGCTGCCTCCAATCAGCAACAGAATCCATGTGGGGGTCAGGCTGGGTGAGAGGGAGAAAGAAAAATGAACATAAAGAAAATGGGGACATGACTAGCACATGGCAAGAGAGGGATTGTGATGGAAATAGGAAAACAACAGGCCATCAATAGAAAGAAAAAAGAGGGATAGTGATGGAAATGGGGAAGTTGTCACTTGGAGAATATGGGGCCGGGGTGGCAACAGTATAGAGTGGGAGGGGTGACAGAAATGGCGAGGGAGACGACGGTTCACACTTTCGAGAATCAAAAGGTCTGATATCCTTAGACTACAGCGTAATGGTGCAGTATCTGATGCTAACAGATAAAGTGTACTCTACCACAAGAAAAAGAAAGTTATTTCATTATTTAACTGTAATTGCAAGTCATCTTGATATTATAACTACGCTGACATGATGTTATAACTGATCAAATAAATTGTTTTATTTGAGAGCCTACACATTAATTACAATATACACAGCATATATCTCCACTTAAGTTAGAACTTTACATTTGACTTCTTTTCTTTCTTTACATCAACTGAGTCAAGTGCATACTGTAGAAAAATGCACACATGTTTAATTTTTAGCTGCATCCAGCATCAATACCATGCACAAACAAATCACTTATTTAAATATCGCTGTGTCCAGCCTTCAGTATTTAATTAGTACTTGTATTCGAATTTGTTTAGGTAAAATAGGCTATTGTCTGTTCACCTAACTAGTTGAACCAGAGCAATAAAGGGTATAGTGCTGCACTCAGCTTGCATGTGTCATCATCCTTCTATTCTGAGGAAATTAGATGTCAGAGGAAAACGGGGCAAAGAGGCAGCTAAGTGGATCGTTCTCTCTCTGATCTAGTCATCCTTTGATCTATTTCTGGTGGGTGCTGGTGGTGGTGGTGGTGGTAGAAGCAGAAGGATTTGCTCCGAAAAAGGATCATGAAGCCATTGCAAAACCAGTGTTCGTGATCTTTTTCTGCGTCTCTGCTCTTTGCACTGCTCTGCTTCGGCCTTCATGGTCAAACTCTCTTCTTTTCTTTTTGCCCTCGCCTTTCTTTCTTTTTTCTTCATTTACAACAACAAAGGCATCCTCTAAGCCACGAGAGCTTGATTAAGTCCCCCCTTTTATGGATACATCAATTTAATGTCTCATTCAGCTGGTGTTTGTGGGCACAAAGATATTTATCATGGCAAAACGGTGCTGAATGAGCCACTTAGAGTGGGTTAATAAGAATCTAATTAAGATTAATCGTTATCCCTTTGTAAGTAACTAAATCTTTGAACCCCCCTTTTCAGTCAGAACTAATCATTCAAACGACTGCTCAATTTGTTCAGTTTGTTCAATGTGTTCCTGTGTGCTGTCCCAGTCCAGAGAGCCTCTTTGATAAATATTTGAACGGGCCAAATGCAATAACAACAGGCTCTTAAAACCCAAATTGTTTCCATTTCCCGGCTTTTGATAAGACAGCAGATTAGGTTACGCAGTCATTCGATCATTATTCTCTATCAAGTGTCTTACCCGGTCACTGGGCTGTCCACAGCCCCTTTATGGCAATGTCTGAAATACTGAATGGAAAGTTTTACAGACATTGCCATAACTTGTGGGGAGCGGAACAGGAACAGCTAATGTCTATGTCCTTCCATTTATGTGCTTCAGGGTAGGCTATGTGTTGTGTGTGCGTGCGTTTGTGCATGTGCACACAGAGGCATATATAGGCCTTTTGTGTTGAAAAAGGTGCTAATTAATAATGTAGCCTGTTTTGAATGACGAGGCCCTGTGTTTCCCTGGGAAGTAACTTGTTCCTTTTTATGAATATTTAATCACGGTAGCTAATGATTCCAGCCAGTCTAGGCAATCATAACCAACTAACGGCCCCCTTGCTGCTCTGGTGTAAGGAAGCTGGGCCTTGATCATTTCTAACCTGATTACTTGCGATGCTGATGGACTCAGATTGGTGATGAGTGAGTGTTGTGCATTGTATTGAATGATTGTCGTCCGTCAGTTTGTTAATTGTTGAGACAGATGCAGACTACAACAGGAGAGTGACAGGTGCTAACAGAGGGCTGTCGCGTGAGAAACGTTTGTGTACTGTGCATGCACTCTTACTGTACACTTATGTGTGTTGAAAGTTCAGCTCTAGTGCCTTTGAACTTCATACTAGGGCTGTCTATGAATTCTGTTTAAACCTGGTATTTCTGCACAGTAGCAGACAAAGATTTATACTACACTAATATTACTATTCTACTATTTTGTATAATTGGATTCCAGTGGTAGCTGCTTTGGATTGTTTCCAATTTGTGTGATTCAAACATTTTCGAAATCTCCAGAGCGTTGTAAAGTCCAAAAGTCAAAGTTTATTGAAAAAAGAAAATGTTAATCCTTTCCAAATTCACAACATGTGAATATCTAACATATCATCTAAATCTAAATATTTTTGCTTAAGTCCTTATGTGTTGGTGTTTAGCCTTTCAAAATCGACATTTTCACTGCAGTTAGGATTTTGTTCAAACGCATTCACATTCAAAGCATCGTTTGAAAACCCCAAAGCTTAAAATGTAAAAAGAAAATGACATTTGGTACTTCATACTGTATCTCCTACTATTGTTTTGTCCGCAATTATTTTTGTCCTAGCTTTTTCACTCAAAGACTTATCATTGACTCGTACACAACAGCGGTGTCTGCACTTCTCTTAAGCTCACAGACACCAAGATACCCACACATGTAAGTGACAGAAATTGACTTGACGAGATTTCGATCAGTTTCTCGTCAAGTGTCAATGTCATGAAGCCAATTTAGACTTCTGGTTTTGCTAAAATAAAGTGAGAAATGTGGCTAAAACGCTTTCACTGTGGGGCTAATGTTTAAGAATAAAGCAGATTGTGTTGAAAGAGTGTGTCTGTACATTCTTCTTTTTTTAAAAAAAAAAAACACGTGCCCAAGGAACAGCAATGAGAATGACTGGAAGTAAAGAAATATACTTGGGAGGTGATGAGGCCACAATTGTGGGGACACAAAAGAAAGTGGGATAATGACTATCCTTCTGTCTTAACCTTAGCAGAAATTCAGTGTTTTATCCCTGTCATACATTTCCTTTTAGCATTACACTTGCCACTGCATTTGTTTTCAACTTCATCACCTAAATGGCTTTGGGGTAAAATAATTAATTCTTGTACACAACAAGATAAACCGCCTTAATCCATCTTATGTGCGCACACACACACACACACACAAATTGTTGTGTGTTTGTGTTGAAGTATGATTATATATCAACACTCCACAACACGCATTTGTGAGTGAAATGGCACACGCGCCAGGCAGGGTGGTTGTTCTCCTCGTGAGCGTTAATCGTGATTTAGCAGCTTAAGGAAGTCACACTTCCCTGGATGATCCCCATGTGCTCTGGCCACCACTGATACTCCCTTAAGTCCACCAGCATAAAAGCAGGCAGTCCTTCCTACCGCATACTGAATTTTACCTCTCACCTCCCGTACATGCAGCACATGTTGGGTGCTGTAATCATATAAATGCACATCTTGTGTTTTTGAAGTGACAGAGGCATGCTGCTTGTTAACCTCTGTCTGGCTGACAGACGGACACAGTGACTCACGCAGTCAAAGGGAACCAACTGGCCACATCGCTGGAAATACTGTTTCTAACGTCACTTCATCTCCATGTTAGCTGTCCTTCTGCCCAGATAAGTCGGTCTGTGTGTTTTTGGCATGTTCAGTGCATTGTGCATGGGCTTCATTTTTTAAAGATTTTACAATCACTGCGCCTGAAATGGCCTAATTTCCCTGCACTGAGCTTTTGCGCCAGGCCACCCACAGAGAGAGATTGAGGGAGACACACATGGGAGGGGGGTTGTACAAAAACCAGCAGTAACCTTTGAAGTAATTAACAGATTTAACAGATTACACTGCAAAATATTCTTTCTCTGTACAGCTTTATAACAAAGGTTTTATGTGTGTTTTTATTTTTTTAATGGCCATATCTTTTTCAGCTTATAGGACGTGTACATTTTGCTTAGCAGTCTTAATACACCCTATAAATCCAGATATTGACAAAAAGAGACAGACACATTCTTAAATAACCAGGCAGGGTTTAAAACAATTATTAGTGTTTGTGTTGCCTTTGATGAATGAACTCCTGCTGCAGTGGCCATGCTTTGTTCTTTATCTTGTTTTTTTTTCTCCTCCCATATCTCCAACCCTCTTCCCCCTACTGATAGCTTTCTTCATCACCTCCTTCTTCCTCTTCGCGGTGGTTAGGAGTAGTAGGGGGTTTAGCTGTTTTCCTGTAATGAGAGGCCTTACAGGAAAGAGACGTGGGACCACTCTTGCAATGATCAGTATCGATTATCCTCAGAGGCTTGCTGGAGGGGTGGGGGTTGGCTAACAGGGGACAGCAAATGACAGACATTTTTCTGTTGCTAAGAGACAGTAACTAGCATGCTACTGGTGGGTGACGTGGCTACAGGGAAGGAATGACGGCGCCTATCTGCTCAGGCTTATCAGGAGAACTAGTTTGTTTTCAGCTGTCAGCACTTATTGATCAAAATATTCTGGCAGCTGAGGAATGTTAACCACTATTATTAATACTACTACCACTACTACTGTGTTGTTACTGGGAATTTACATATTCTGGCGTTCACATACACTGTGTACACATATTTCTGAAATGAGCTTTACTCTACTGAATCTGCATTCCTACTGCTGTCGCAGAATAATCCCTGGCTGTTATCTTTCAGAGATTTGAGACTACAACTATAGTTTCTACACATCACTGCTGAACCAAAGAATTCAATACAATAGCACAATTACATTAAATAAAGTACCAAAATTAGAGTTTCTCTCTCTAACTCACCCACTCACATGCACACTTTCTTTTCTCCTCACTATCTTTTCTCCTGTCTATGCTCTTTTCTTTATAGTAGTTACAGAAATATGTTCCACCCAGGTAAAGCCACATTAAAGGAGGGTTGTGAACCCAACTGTGATACTGCACATTGACCTATTCAAAGTGACATTTGACCTGTGTCATGTTGGGCTGAAAGGGTTATAGGAATATATAAAGACCTTTGACCCAGATAAACTGGCAAGAGGCTTAAGAACACTCGATGTATCCAAGCTATAAGCCTCCTCAGGGTGTTGCATTGAGTACAATCCTGCAACACCACAAGGCTCTCGATACACACTCCCTGACTGCCCCGAGCTGCCTTGTTTCCCTTCCACTGCCTTCATCTGGACCTCAGTGGCTGGAAGCTGTCCATACATATTCAGAAAATATCTGATATCCTTTTGCTTAAGACCTCCTGCTTAGAAATTTTGCCAGTTGGTTCTTTGCACATTTTCTTCACCCTTATCCAGACGGTATCAAACAGGCAGCATGAGGGTAAAATGGCCTCCCTTTGTGTGTATTGGCTATGCGAGTGGTGAATATGTTAGGTCAGGTCTCTCTCTCACACACACTCGCATGCACACAAAAGCCCTCTTATTTAGACCCTCATGAACTCTATTAGGATTTATTACCTCAGCTTTGTCTCCAGTGAACATGTCAGGTCTATGTTCCAGATTGGGGGAACACTAGAGGAAGGAATGGAGGAAGGGAGAGGGGAAGGAAGGTAACAGCTTGATTAGTTTGGGGCAGGGGAGTGTTACTGACGTTACACAGACGTGCATTGTGGTGTGCTGAGAGATTGGATTGATTCAGCAGTCAAAATTGTGAGATTTGTGGGATATTTGTTTGTTTTTTTTCAGCCTAAAGTAACATAGAATTTTGTTATTTATTTCTGTATATATTTGCTCTCATAATGCATTTAGAATCAGTAGTTTACAACTGTGTTTCCATATACTTCAGAGTAACAGATCTATTGTCTAAGTACATATAGCGATAGTGTGCTAACGCTGACTTCATGCACATAATTATATATTATGAAACCATATCGGCAGAAAGTAGGTCATTGTGGTCCGTTTCCCAATTGTAGAGGAGGGTGTCTAATTTATTCAGACAGATTAAAGAGGGAATTCTGTCATTTAAATGTAAACAAAAGAATAACTAACATCCTAAAAATCATAGTATTCGTAAACACCAGTGCATCTTGCCCCCCTGCTTATTATTGTCTATGTTTTTATAGGTTTTCTTGATTTTTAAAATGTGTGTATGAGAAGGACGGAGAGTCCAGAGTGGGGAGTTTTGTGACCAGACAGTCTGGTCTAACCTGCCATTATATCGGGGACAAACCACTTGAGTTGTAAAACACACGCACACATGCAGCTTGTGCTATATAGACTAATATCTAGTGCTGCCTGATAACATTATATTTTGAAAATGAATAATTTTGTGCAGCTTTAGTGTATGAAGGTCCTTAGCAGCGGCCCAGGTTCTAATCCGACTCGTGGCTCTTTGCTGCATGTCTTCCCCTTTCCTGTCCATCTTCGGCTTTGCTATAATAAAGGCAAAAGAAGCCCCCCAAAACATCTTTAAAGGTGCTCTACGGTGAACTCACAACATATCTATGATCTAGGGATTGCCTCCTCACGGCATATCTCAACATATCAGCTGCTATACCTGAGAATAGGCCTGTTCCTCTGCATCTCAGCCTGTTTGCTCTGTGGACCTCCCGCTGGGATTTTAATTGGTCCTCTGATGAATGTTGAACCTTCAGTGATGTCAGATGATAACCAGCTAATGAGGGCTGTCAATCAATATGTATAAGCTCACACTGCCCTATGAATAAGATCCAAATTCAGTTTGGTGTGGTTACAAGGCAACTAGAATCATTCTTGAGAAGGAATGCCAATTATTTGTCTAAACTCCCTTTTTTTATATGATAAAAGTGGATTTAATACTGTAAAACATTTATTCTTATGTTATGTACATACAGTACTCTTCAGGAGTGTCTGAGTCAGTTTCTCTTTGTGAAATGAACTGAACCTGTTTAATTTCTTTTTGCAGACTTATTACGCTATCTACAACCTCTTTTTTTATGTTGTTAAATTTAAACATTTTAAGAATTATTTTACTTAAATTGTACTTTTATCTAATTTGTTTGCCAATGTTATAGCTCTTTCACTGTGTGTTTTTGTAATGAGGGCATTGCAGGTGGAAAAGAAGAAGACGAAAGAAAAGAAGTGAGATTAGCCATACATTGATATTGTTACTCTTGCCTTTCGCTTTTTTGATTTTCAGTCGAATAAGTCATTGAAGGCTAGTATTTTCCTATTTCAATTACTTTTTCCACCTGCTTTTATACACATCCAAAATGTTGATGTGGTATTTATCACTATGTTTGCTGGAACAAATTTCCTGCAACTCTTCTAATGTCTCTCTGCCCTTCTCTTCCTCTCCTTTACATCCCTCCACTTCTTCCTCAGGTCATGGAAAACATTTGCCCTTGTTAGAAGAAATATCTGGGAGACAGCCAGCGTGTGGGTGGTGGTCGGAGGGTGCATAGCATAAGTCAGCTGGTGGTCATGTGTGAAGCTCTGGTCTGATGCCCACCCTCCCCTCAGCGCTGGCCATGGACGGGGAGAACTACCTGCATCCAGAAGGCCCTCAGCTGGACAGCAGCTTGTTCTCTGTGGCCTCCCCTAACATAGAGGTATGCTATGGGATTGTGTGTGTGTGTGTGTGTGTGTGTGTGTCAGACAAATTTAGTTTAATTTACCTCTTGCTTTTGCTATAGGTTATTTGTAGCATTTTGTTGAAAATATTTGAGTATTTTCTGAATAGTGCAATTCCAAAATACTGTGCCTAAATATATTAATCGCATGTTGTGTAAAGTACAGAACAATGCATTTTTACATTGGAGTGTTGGATAAAACAGTGTTGAATGACATACTGACGAAATCAAACTACGTTGAACGTAAAGGCCCTTTCCTCTTCACTTCCCCTCTTCCTCATGTCCAGCATCATGGGTAAAGACACTTCCGCTCTACTTAAACCTAAAGACACAAACTATTTTGATAACCGAATAATCGTTTTAGTACTTTTTCAAGCACAAATAGTGAGACAATTCCTATAATCTCTGATTCCAGCCTCTCAAATGAGGTTTCTTCTACAATTATTTGACGTTTCAAAGACTAAACGATTATCAATTAATTGAAAAAATTATCATTTTATTAATCGCTCATAAAAAAGAATTGGTAGTTGAAGCCCTAATCTTAGCACTGGCGTATGAGACTTCTGCAGAAATAAGGGAGAAAGGAAGTGATCCTACTTGTGCTATTAATTCCCGGACGCAGCTGCTTATGAATTATTTGCAATTCCAATGTAGATGAGGCCAAATATTAAGGGGTCATGTGATGTCACCCAAATTCTAGGTGTCGACATTGTTTGCTTTTATGTTTTATTTTGAAGTGATATGCCCTCTGAGATTTCTACTATCACCTCAGTATTTAGGGGAATGTAAAAAAAAAATTTTTTGGTGCTCACAGTATTGAAAAATGACATGTGGATAAAGTCAGTTTCAGTTTTAATTGTAAGCGATCTCTACCAAAGAAATTCCCTCTATGGACTTTGAGCACCACTAATAAAATTCCATTCATCTCCACTGTGATGGAGTAGCGACAGAAATTCCAGAGAATGTCCCAAAATCTCTCATAAAACTGAAACACCATTAGGGATAAGAAGTGAAAATATGGCTGAACGGACTGTTTAAAGGCTTATACAGTTCCACTGAAGCAAAATTAAGTCAACATCAATTACATGTGGTTTGTAATTCTGAAGACCTTGTGGAGTGAAGATGTGGTTTGATGTTGATATGAACATCCTATACATAGTTCACTACTGTACGTGGAAAAATACACGTGGGTGACGGTGATGATAGTATTCTCGCACTGAATATAACAAATGAAGCTTGACACAAGGTCATTTTTGCTGTTAAATAAACCAACACATTCATAACTGAAGTGCTTAACGCATATAACCCACTCCTTTTTTTTTTTTTTTAATACATTGCGACAGAAAGCTCTATTGCTCTACAGATGTTCAGTGTTATATTTCAATGTTTTTTTCTCCTAACGTGACATATTTTCATTTTGTCCTCTTTTTAGAGTTCGATATATGCCTCCTCTGGTTCCTGGGGATCCTACTCCGAGCAGCCTGGATATAGCATACACTGCCCTATGCAATCTGGAAACCAGTAAGTTACTACAAACTCACAAATCAGTTTGACAATACCTTGTATTATCATAAGCTGGGAATGACAGTATATCAGCTGAAAACATAAGTGAAGACAGATTCATTTTGAAGTAACTTTTGGCGCTATACACTAATTCATACGTGTCTGCTGAGAATGTTCCACAACAAATACCAGCAGGCAATGGGCTTTAGATTGAGGGCTGCAAACTGTTGACATTGGGCATTAACAACCCACATGAGATGCACACATGCGCTAAGAAAAATGCCCATTAGTCCCAGGAGTCTCAAGTATTACACAGTTATATGTAGTTGTTATGAGTGCAGTGTTTGTGTTCAGGGTGTCTTATGAATATTTTGCTAATGGTGTTTATATTTGACTCTTTGCATCATTGCGTGAGACAGCCACATGGCAAACAAACACACTTCCCCTTACATTCCTTTACTTTAGTCCTTCCCAAGAGGACACACAGTCTTGATTACAAAGATAAAATGCAAATGTTAATGTTGTACAGGACAGATGCCAAACATTCAGAGGTGTGTGTGTGTTTGCTCTTTTAAAGAAAGTTTTACCATAGGAGGAGTATTATAAGATATAGAAGTCGCTAGGTATTTAGAAATGTTCAAAAAGAAGTATTGCTGTGCTTGAACTGGAATATGAGTGATGCTGCTTCACTCTTAAGTGAGCCAATTTGAAGATATATGTTTGTGTCCAGTGATCAATTTGATGCTCTGCATAAATAAATGTGGCTGTACTGTAATTCCATGCTAACCCTAAAGGTAAAAGTTTTATCCATTCCATGAAATACTTGGAACAGGGCCTAAAATGTATTCAGACACTTCTTATGTGGATTGATTATTAATTATTAGATATTATTGGATCCCATTATTGCATTTCTGACGCACTTAGGCCAATACATCACTTTTAACCTGACATTAAAGCACCAGTTCACATCATTGGGGATGGTTCCTTTTATCAGACCTCCTTCATTTCCTGTAGCGGGTGGCCCTGTGTCACCATTGCTAGGGGGGTTAATCTCAACATCTTGAAACTATGCTCTGTTTTAATGACCTCACCCCTCCCACATGAGGTGTCTGTGCATGTAATTCAAAGGCAGCGCAACATCTTGACTACACCGGCCATGTAGCAGAAGCAGCACTACACCAGAGCAGAAGCAGATGCAGTGCTCGTCTGTGTCTACATGGCATCCGTCGAGCCACATGATTTGACAGCAACCACAGCCCAATACACTATTAATGTGGTTGAAAGATGCAGCTGAGCCGTCCATCTGAACTGGTCAACATGTTCTTACACGGCTTCGGTTGAGCGGTGCTTGGACGCTGGTCTGACTTGCTTGGCTTTTGTGAATATGAGCTGAAACTACTGTCATGTAGTTCTGGTGTGTAGCAGGGTCTGTGAACGGCAGTTTAACTGCGTTATCAGTCTTCTATGAATGAGTGATATGTAGGTTTTCTGTATGAAGGTATGTCTGCATTAGGGCTGGGCAGTAACTGTGATACAGGTTTCTTTTCTTGCGTCAGAATGTCCAACCTTGATAACTATCAGTGTCTTTAAAAAGTGTTTTTGGGAATGTGTGAATTATGTTTGCGATTTGTGTGGTTCTGTATATCTACATACAGCAGGGACTTCTTATTTTAAAGACAAGATTTCATGATCTTAGAGTCAAAACTGACTTAGATTTAGTCATCAACAAACCTGTGTCATACTAAACACAGCAAAGTGTTTGTTCAAGTAGTGGTGTTTTGTTATTGCTGTCTGTGCAGGGTTTCTTTGAAAGTTCAAGCAGCAGATGACGTGAGAGCGCACAGTCTGTGGTTTTCAGGCTCACTCATTGTAGAGTTTTCTGACATTAAGCTGGCTTTACTACAAGACCCTTATCTCACTGTCCATCTTATAATGTACAGACATTATGATCGAAATCATGATGTGTCTGTGGTTTAGAAAAAGAAACACAAAATGTTGACCAAGCAAAAAGGACGAAGGTTTTAAAGCTCAGGCTTTTGTGTTTCTTGCTAGTCCTGTTTTCTTCACTCAGTTCAGTTTTTCTGATATTCAGCCAGGTCCTTTTTCACATGATCCTGCATTCGCTTCTCTTTTCTTCTATGATCTACAGGCTGCTGCTAAGTACGACTGACTTGCACTGAGGATTCAAGGATCAATTCTTGTCATTATGCAACACAGGGTTGCACAACAAAATGCAGTCGTAGCATATTTGGTACACAAGAAAAACATGACAACACAAGGGAACAAAAAAAGTAGCGCATTCCTGTAGCCGTAGTGCATTTTTTTTATTTGCATCAGGAGAAACGTAAATGGCAGCAACAAAACAATTATATGGGCAGATAATATGGCCTGCATCTTAACATTAACAATTGTAATATCAGCGAAACCTTGTCCACCAACTTTGACTAGGTTTGAGCCCCAAGCGTCATTGATATAAACACAGTCTGCATCCTCTTGTCTCACCGGATTCCTGCTCGAGGTCTGTCAAATGCCACACATGCTCCAGTAATAAAGGACAGCAAATTAAAACAAATGTAGCGAGTTCATAGGAGCTACAGGCAGCTGCATCTATATGTGCCGCCAGTGCATGGCACTATACAGTCATACTATAGTTGATTGAACTTGAAAGCCCGTACAGTAGTTGTCTTTTTACATGGCCATTGAGAACAAGCAGAGGAGTGAATGGATCACATGGCACCAGTGAGGAAAAAATGTGAATGGGTCAGTGCTCTGTTTGCCCTGATTAATGCACTGACTGACGCGCTCACTCACCTCTGCACACCAGAAACTATTCTTATGAGTAGTGATAAAAATGTCACTGAGACTCAGACTGTCGAGTTAGCAGAACAAGAACGAGTCTATTGTAGGTCACAACACTTGAGCTTACAGGGCATAGAAAAGGTCATGACCACAACCTCTGCACAGCATAAGTCAATCCAATACTTTAGCCTTCTGAAAGGAAGTATTTATTATAACCGATGTTCAGTTTTTGGTGAGGCAAAGAGGACTTGGTGTGTTGCATGATACAGGATGGTTTTTCACATGAGGCCACTTCATATATTCATGCTCAAAGACTGATATATTGCTAATTCCATATGATTTAAGACTTTTGGGGCTTAGAATATGGGGTGACAGGTTTGAAAAGCTTGAGAAGTTCTGACATACGGCTCTATTTTGGTGTTGGCGCACGGCGAGGAGCGCCGCTCTGTCCAGTGGGAAGAGAGACACAGAAGAGGGTGTGTCGTTGTCAATCAAGCAGTGCACTGCAATATTGGTGCCAAGGGTAACTGCGTCTTGCATGGTCCCCTGCCCGCCTGCTCGGAACACGTCGTCATCCGAACCCGCCTGTGTTCTGTAAGATTGTGTCACTTTATTTGGTGATGGCACACCCATATAAACCTCTTTCCACTTTTATTACGTTCATTACATTACAGCGGACAAAACGGAACAAAAACATTTTGTTATTTTATTCTCAATATAGAAATTGATGACAGGGAGACAGAGATATTGATGGGTGATTGTGACCACCACCTGTCATCTGTTATCCACTAAAAGCTAGTATAGCTTTTGCTATACTTGCTGATGTCCTTACCTTTACCCTAGTGACTCCCTTTCCAACCATCTGAAAGCAGCAGGTATTTGTTTTATTTGCAGGCTCTAAATTTTGGTTACATCTTTTTAGGACCAGAACCAAATTTAAGCACCTTGACATTTCACTGTATTTTAAAGTGTGCTATATAAATTACATTTATTATTATTTTTATTATTATTAATAATAATAATAATAATAATAATAATAATAATAGTAATAATAATAATAAACTGTTTCATAATAACCACAGAAACCTCCGTGTCTATGTGAACATCAAACTTGGTGGTTATGATACATTTTTCTGTATAGTTTCCACAGTTGCATGAAAAAATGTAGATCAATTAAATTAATTAAAACGTATTCATCTTCATTAATAACTGCCTCAGGACTCTTTGCTCCTACCAACCCTTCTCCTGGTGTCTCCAGGTCTGGATGTTAACTCCCTCAAAGCTGAAAGTCAGCAGTTTGCCCTAATTTTCACAATGAAAAATATGTAACCGTCTACTACTTGCAGCAAATCGGGGTTCAGTATCTTGCCCAAGGACACTTGGACATGTTGTCCGCAGGGGACCGGGGATCGAATCGCCGAACCTCCGACTTGTAGATGACCACTGTACCTCCTGAGCCACAGCCGCCCTGTTGACAGTTTGTGATTCTTGGGTCGTTCCACACAGCTGAGTCTGGCTGTTTACAGCAGAAGAATAAGAAACCACAAATCTGCTTCTATTTTTATGTTTTGTTCATTTCTGATTGCCTATGACCGACTCTTAATTTATCAATCACGAAGGAATAGGAATTGCTCTGTGGAATAGGACTTCATTATGTATCTTGATACTAAACATTATTTCCTTACTATAGACTGAACCTTTTTTTCTGCCTGCTTTCTGTTTGTTAGTCACTGTTGATTCACAGTGCAATGAGTCAAAGTCCACTTATCGCAAGGCACTGTTGATGGCATGAGAGTTAGACTTCATCATTGTGTTTGCTGTAATAAGGAGTTTTTCCAAGGAACCTGAGCAGTTTGTTATTGGTGGGTGTGTCATTTGTAACTTTATAGTCTCAGTGTATTATTTACAAAATGTTTTTCTATGGAAAGGAGCATTATACTGTTTATCCTTTTTACGGGATTATGCTTCCACACTAAAATATAAATAAATATTAGTTGTCTTTTATTACATGATGTTTTATTTTGCTGCTGAGAGCCACGAGGAGATGAACTTATGGTTGAATAAGCTCGGACTAGCCGCCATTCACTATGAGTCAACAGAACGAAACACAGCAGTCGAGTGTTATAGTGAAGCCAGCGACCACGAAGAAGCTGAAAGCACAGAGATTGTGTGACCGTTGTGACGAAAAGAGAGCTGAGCCAGAAGGCAAAGCTCTCGATCTACCGGTCTATCTTCGTTCCTACTCTCACCTATGGTCATGAAGGTTGGGTCATGACCGAAAGGACGAGATCGCGGGTACAAGCGGCCGAAATGGGTTTTCTCAGAAGGGTGGCTGGCTTCTCCCTTAGAGATAGGGTGAGGAGTTCAGTCATCCGAGAGAAGCTCGGAGTAGAACCGCTGCTCCTTTGCGTAGAAAGGAGCCAGTTGAGGTGGTTCGGGCATCTGGTAAGGATGCCCCCTGGGCGCCTCCCTAGGGAGGTGT
Source organism: Bovichtus variegatus (assembly GCA_943593645.1). Lineage (NCBI taxonomy): Eukaryota > Metazoa > Chordata > Actinopteri > Perciformes > Bovichtidae > Bovichtus > Bovichtus variegatus. Next base: position 15,574,274 of record CALSCE010010686.1, on the reverse strand, counting down.
TCCAGGCACAGCCAGCTGGGAGGAGACCACGGGGAAGACCCAGGACGAGGTGGAGAGATTATATCTCCACACTGGCCTGGGAACGCCTCGGGGTCCCCCAGTCAGAGTTGGTCAACGTGGCCCGGGAAAAGGAAGTTTGGGGCCCCCTGCTGGAGCTGTTGCCCCCGCGACCCGACCCCGGATAAGCGGTTGAAGATGGATGGATGGATGTCTTTTATTAACTACTGTTGAAATCTTTTTAAAGTACAGAAAAGTTGGCATAGTCCTGCTGCTTACTTGAATACAAGGACTCGATAGCTATTAGCATATACTGTATATTTATATTATATAAATAAAATGCAATAAAGGGTATTTTTTACTTGTTTGTTGCTCCTTTCAAAATTGTAAGAACAGTTTCTTACAATTTGGAGTTACAAGTATGAGTTCATGGCGTTTTTAAAATTTGCAATAAAATTTTTATCTAAACTAAAAATCTTTGTTTTAAAAAAAAAAAAGAAAAACTGAAATGCTGTAGAACAATAATGAGGAAATTCTCACCTTTTCTTAACTCATAAAAGCACTAACCTGGTGCTCTTGATTTTACTCTCTTTATCAATACATGAAAGTAGTGTCTTTGGAGGGAATTTTGCTTAATAGGGTATGTACGTTTTTTTAACCATACTTAAAGTAAATCTTAGTCCTGTTCAAGTCCTAGCTACATTGAGTGCATTATCCCTGCTAATATATGGTGTAAAGAATTGCATTTTGTTATATTCAATTTATCTTAAAGATGATGCAGAATTTTTAAAACAAATGCTTACCAAAAATATCTTATTTGAACATGAACACGACTTAAATATTGAGTTTGTCTGCGTGTTGATCGCAAATTTCAACAAAAAAAAAAAAATCACAGGGACTATGTTTTCACAAACCGACTTCTGTACACTGACTAAATGCTGCCCTTTTATCCTCTTGGTGTGTTCTGAACTTAAATCAATCAGTCTCACTGATCTCTGGCCCATGGTTGAGGGCCCAGAGCCAAATCCTGTGAATAGCTTTGGCCAAGCTCAATCCCTCTGAGCCCGAGCCCTGACGCATGATTGGTTGAGAGGAACGTGGGAGGGTAAGGTTACATTTCCCCTTAACAAAGGTTTAGTTTTGCTTTCGTTTTCAATGAATGTCCACCACCGTCGGCAAAGTTGGTTACTTAATGATGACTTGAACTCCGCAAGAAACTGAAAATATCTCATGTTGGGAATACAAGGTCTTTTAACTTTCCAATGTAATTAACAGTGGGCTCAAGGAGAATGATTGGTACTAGTGAAAGTTGGACCTTTGATCCTCAAAGCGGGTAGGAGCTGTTCTTGTTACCCATTCTTTGACTTTCTGTAGACTTCTTGCTCACCTTTATTTAGACCACTAACTCATTCCGCCTGTCTGACTTGATGTGTGTTTCTATTATCTCTCTTGTATCTTTGACAGTGGAAGTTGCAACTTTTGTTGGCTTTGAACACCAAGATTCCTAGACACTTGGATTTTTAGAAAGATACAAAAGCATATTGCTCCACTCCATTGTCATCCGTCCATTCCATAATTAAATGTTCAGACATTTAGCTTCAAACTAAACTGAAAGTGTTTTCACCTGGCATGTTTGTGCAATGTGTTGGAACTGATGAAAACGTGATTTGATGTAGTAGTAAAGTTTTAGATCATCGTATTTATGTATTACAGCACTAGGTTACCGTCTTCAGGAAACATCCTCTGTTCTGCCTGTGACACTTGACCACTTGATTCAGCGCCCCTTCCATTCCTCCACTAGAGCTGCGTATTGCACAGTAATAGAATGTGCTTGGCAGCTGTATGGTTTACGTTTGTGTAACTGTATGAGGGTGAAGAAAAACGGCATGTGTCAGTTTTGCTTTGAGAAGAAGCTGCCCAACAAACTAAACATCTTCTTTCCCCTCCAGGCAATACCACTTGAACAGCAGTACTACCACCACCACTCCGGATGTGCACATGGACATGTACTCGGGATTCCCTGACGTTGACTTTTCCGGCCTCAACCTCCCTAGGAATGGAGACTTCCCCCAGGTTTGTTTCATATATCTGTTGTACATGTTGGCATAGTTATATTTGCAATAAAGTGACACTGACAAATTGTAGTGCTTACAAGAGCCAATACGAAAACACTGTTTGATGCATTCTAGTTTTCTTTTTTTTCTTTCTCTTGCTCTATCTATCTGTCCTGCTCCCTCTCTTACTAGCTTATCAGCGGGAAGGACCTTGCCTCCCACCCACTTCTTTCATCCTGTGTTTCATGTGTATTCAGCTCTGCTTAATTTACCATAGAGCAGCCTGATTAAAGGCTAGTGTTGTCTAGACGATTGCAGCAGTACCTGCCCCATTCCTGTCAAGGCATGTCATTAATAAGACACTGTAATTTAACATTCTTCTACACTGCATCTTCAGAAAACACTGACGTAAACCCAGAATCGCTTTGTAATTTTAAGTCACAAAGAGAGATATGTTGCTGGAAAGTTCTTTTTAAGTTTTGAAGTGAATAATTTGAGTGTCTTTGGGATTATCCCCAACCGGGGGAGATGGAACTATAAAACGAGGACGTTCATTTCAGGACGCATAATTGTTAGACGTCAGTAAGTAAAGGTGCAAGCTTCAACTCACTCATGTACTTACCTCACCAGTCCAGATAATGACTGTGCGTCATTTGCATTTTCTATTTTTGTGCACTTGTGTGTCTGTCCAGCCAATTCCCTATAGTTACAATGATATGAATAGGAGCTCATTGTAATGACACAGGCCAGTGAGTTTCTAATCTGAGGCCGTTTTGGGCTGAGCTGATGAGTGCCATTATGCAACCATATTAAAAAATATGCTATAATGATGAGTTTTAAAGAAGGGCAGTCATGGGTTACCAAGCAGACTGGCAGTATTCCCCTTATGATTAGCCTGTCTGACAGGAGAGAGGACACGGCCATCTGGGTTTTTCTTGGTTCAACATGAGGCCAAAGCAGTAAATAATGAGGGATGGGGTGAGGTTTGATCGCAATAGCAAAGGAAAAGGCATTTCTTACCTTGATTATGCATTTGTAAGGCTTTTCACTGAATAATACAACCGGTTCCTTTAGTATCAGTTTAAACCGCTGTCGACCAGGATTTTATATCTCCCCGTGTGCACTTATGCATTTCTTGTTCAAAGCACAGGGATGAGTTTATTCTCTATAAATAAAATCACTATGCACATTGAAGGATAATGAAACCCAGCGGATCGGGAGCAAGAATGAAGACTGACAAACGATGAGAAAAAAAATATAGTTTTTCTTGCAGGTTGCAATTTTGTTGAATACATGTAACGCAGAATACTGCAATTCAATACATTTAATGTAATACATTTTAAATATAATTAATTATAATGCACAAGGCAAAATAATTTCTTATATAAACCACAAAATACTACAATGATCAAATTTCGCATGAGGGGGATGTGTTTTTCCTAAACTGCTGTGTACAGTCTTCCAGCAGGAGGGTTTGATAAAAGTTTAAGTCTGGATTTTAAAATGTATTTAATTTGATGTTAATCAAGGTTTAGCCAATTTTAGTTAGATCCTTACAGGTGCACATCATAATGTGTCTTGTACAGGGTCAAGTTATGAATAGGAGTTTTTATATATTTTAGATTTTTATATCAATGGTATCTTTCAGTAAAAAAAAATAAATAAATAATCATAGGTTATTTCCAGCTGGTATTTGTGGTTTGCAAGCTTTTGATGTACATTTTGGGGCTGATATGCAGATTTTGTTGTACATTATTAAACCCCTAGTAGAAATTACATATACTGTTGTTGACAATTAGCAAAAACTACACACAAGTTTCCCTTCAAGTTTGTGTCCAGGTGTGTGGATGAGCGTTATTGTTCCGTGTATATAAAAAAAAAAAAAAAAATTTTTAAAAGATGAATGCTTTAAATTATATGAAAATGTTTTGTATTATAAACTGGGGGATTTCAAGAACAAAGACTGCACATGAAGGCTTTTCTATACAAGAAAGTGATTTGTCATCCTGATCACGTATAGAAGGAGTGCTGGCATGAATTTTTTGTGATTCACGTGGGGTTTCCCTAGCTTTCAATCTGCATGTTTTAGCCCGTCTGGCTATAGCTTTCTTCCTTTTTAAAAGTAATTACAAGGATTTATGATGATGTGATACATGTTGGATCTACTCATCTGTCTACATATTGAGAAACTTATGCCTTCACAGTTGTCATTTTTATGTGGTTTAGTTTAAATGAGCTCCTTGGTGCATTCATGAGCTGCAAGTTTGGTTTCCTGGCAGTGGAGACGTGGAATGTTATGGTGCCTGAGTGAGAGAGAGACGTTTTCTGCTTGTGTTGTGCTTTCTCAGCTGTTCGTTCTGTTTTTTGACACTCCCTACCATGTGAGGCATGCAGAGAAAATGTAAGTCACGGGGTCATCGTGACTAATCCACCACCAAACACTCGGACCCCTTTTTCATCCTCGACATTCTTTCCCACAATCGCCATGACATGCTGACGTGCCCAATTTCTGTCCACAATCAGAAATCATCATTTCTTGTATTTCTTTGCACTGTTGAACCATGACTGGACAGAAGGCATTCAGTCAGTGTGACTGGGTGGGATTGGTGATGGGATTGTTTAGTTTGTCAGATGACTACCATGTTATCTCAGCCATGTCCTTGTATCAGTTACAGTTGTTAGTGAAGTCTCTTTTTTGGGGGGTTTTCACAGCTTTCCGCATTGTTGCAGTTTGTTTATGCAGTTCACCAGAGCTCTGTTGGAATATCCTCATATTGTAAGAAAACACACTGTTGGAGCATGTGGACAGGATAGCTATCTAGAGCCAAATGTTTGTTTGTATTAGAATTAATAGACTCCCATTTGAGACTCGATATCCTTCTGAGATTATCAGTCAATTACAACATATCGCTAGATGATACATAGAATATGGCCAGTGTACAATGATGCGGATGAATTTGGCGTCTCACAATTTCAGTTCCATTTATTTGATCTGGACAATTGAATTGTGCTTCAATGGTTCCAGAAAATATATATAGAAATAGAAACGTCCACTGAAACCTATATATTTCTTCTTTTATGAGGCATCAAATCAATCATAATGTAGAAAATTAAGTTGCAAGCAATTCATGAATGTCATAAGTAAATAATACATGTCCACTAATTTAGGTGATAAACATTTTGTATTCTCTGTTTTGTAGATATTAATTTTTAACAGATAAATGGATCTAGACAATTACAGAATAAATCTTTCTTGGGAGTTACTGGGAAACTAAGGAGCCCCTAAAATAAAACATTATCAAAACAACAGTGGAATTAAGAAACAGTGGAAACGTTGACAAAACCAAAATGAGGCTTCAAAAGATTTACTGATCTACATTAATCTTAAATCTGTACAAGATTTGATGGCCGGCTGAAACTTCATTTATGTTTGATACATTAACTCTGATAACTCCAACCTTGCTGTGCACACACCGCCAGTAATAATGATAAAAAGTAGCATGCACAAAATGCGACCAATACCATTTGAAAACAAAAAAATAAAAACCTTGTACTGTGCTTCGGAAAGTCATTCACTGTGGTTTAAAGGAGAAATTTACACTTTACCACAGTGAAATGTGCACACCTGTTTATGGTTGGGTCAGTAGTGGAGTATGTGAACTTTTATGCAGAGCAGCAGAATGAAAACAAGACTTACTGGAAAACAGAAAAAAGCAGAACTCATTCACTAACCACTCTGGCTAACCTCAGCACTCTGCAAGCGCACAGATTAACACACATACTGTATACTTTACATGTACTGTACATACACATGTACACACAGCAAGGCAGGTTTAGGGACACGTGCAAGTCTCTTTACTTACACTCATTCTTTCTCGCTGTGGTTCCTCTCACTATTACACACACACACACACACACACACACACACACTCATGTCCACAGTGCACTTTTAGGAAGAGTTGACCTGCATTCTGCTTTTACAGCTTAATTTTGCTTTATGGGGTATAGCTTTAATTGCTACATATGTCTTATCCTAAACCCTGAATGTGTCTTCAGCCTTTAACCCATTCTAACTCTATATCCCTAACACACTGTATATGTATTTAAAGTGGGAGAGCCCCAGAGAACCCACACGGGCATAAGAAGAACATGCATCTCTACACAGAAAAACCCCAATTAGTGTCAAACTGAGTTGAAAAATGCTAACCACGGAGGCAGGCGGCATAAGGTCAACTGATCCCAGGGTTGCGTTCCAATCATGCATTTACTTTTGAACTTTTGCAACTCCATGGACCCTATAGCTGATCCATAATTACTTCCTCATTTTGTACAGACAAGCATAGTTCAAACCCACTAAACTTACATTTATTTTCACAATCCAAGTGCTTCTAACAATACTAAATGTACCATGCTGAATTGCATGAAAACATTTCAAAAATAAATATGCACAATGCAACTAGAAATGCCCAGTTACATTGAATAATAAAAGCAATTGTTTGTTTCACTATGAAGCTACTCTGCCTCTGGATATTATTTTACTGACATAGAAGATTACTGTATCTTGTTTTTCTTGCTTTTTTTTCTCACGGCAACCAGTAAAGATATAAATCAGTTGGTAGTTTTTAGTTACTTCCTTGTACGATGCTACTCTGATTCCAATGCCCTAGTTTAAAGGAGGAAGGTAAAGGTTCTTTTGGGTTGATAGATGCACTGTCTTCCTTTTTGGGAGTTTGTGTTTCATCTTTTAGTTATAGATTAGCTACGGATGGTTCAACCTGTAACTGGCCTGTATGAGTGTAAGTACTGTATGTGAGGAGACTGCATGTCGAAGGGTCTGTACGCCAACTGTTTGTGTTGTTTTGTGAAAACAGGCATGGGGCCTTCCTTCTTTAGCCTGTGATGCAATGAGGTGTTTTTTGGAGTATTCAAAAGAAGCTCATCAATGATTTATCCCTCCCTGTTGACCATATATGGCCCACTAACACACACGCATACACAATATTCAGAGGATTCCCACTCACACCATGATGACAGCATGGACAGGCGCCACTGAGTCTCTGAGAGTCTGACGCTCCTCCAGTCCAGCAGAGATGGACATTACAGTACCGTACCATGCTGACTTGATATCACGTATTCCTGGAAGCTGGGTGTGCAAGTGGTCCCCTCTATTCCATTCGGGAAGGGGATAGATCACATAATTTCTGTTTAAAAAAAAAAAAAAAAATAAAAATTTACTTTGTTGGCCCCTTAAACAGTTAACGTTTCTTTGCTATCAGAAAAAACAAGTGTTATAACACTGTCTTTGATCAGCATCTTGGATTTGTTGAAATAACCCATTTGCCATTAGATTCCCAGAATATTCTTTTTTCCAACAATCCATCCTTGTTCCAGTAACAGGGAATGACCATTTATGATGATGTATTTGTGTGCAATTGTGCACAGTTAGAAGTAGTGGCTGACGCCTGAAAGACTCTTTGAATAGACAAACTTGCAGCTGGCACTTAACCTGTTACTACATTCTTGACCACTTCAGCTGCCTCCTACTTAGAATTAAGCTGCCTAGAATTTTTTTTTAGCATAGCTCCATTGGAAAAACTATAAATGTGGTTGTCAAGTCTCTTTCGAAGTTTATTAACACAACAGCTGATTTAACGGCTACATGTTTTTAAAGGCTAACTTACAAGTCAAGTCTCCTGGGAACTACACCTGCATTCTCAGAATTGATTTACTGACCCAATTAGCTAATTAGAAGACTTGTTTGCTTCCTACTTATTAGCTTTTACACCTCTAAGCTCTAGATTAGTGATGTCACAATATCAGATTTCACTACAAGAATATAGTGGCCAAAAGACTTCACGATAACGATGTTATATTATTATAAATTCGAAAATAAATGAATAATTATATCAATGAAATTCATCTTCAACCTTTATTTATTGTGTTTTTTTTCTCTTTTTGACAAATGATTTACACTTGTCTGCGGCGTTGGGGGAGGAAGACAAAGTGATAACAGAAAGAAACGGAAACAATTTAAGATGCACAAGATAAAATCATGTGCGTATTATTAACATGTAATTAATATTTCATTTTTTAAATATCACGGTTATTCTCAATACCGGTATATCCCTACTCCTATTATAGATAATTATATTATTCAGCAATCATTATCAGAAAAGCAGCCCTGAAATTGAACCTGTGCAGACAAATAGAAAGACAAAAAGCAGAGTATGAAGTAAGACAGGCAGCCAGGCAGAGAGGGAGTCTGTCTCTAAATATAATAATCATTAAATAGTGGTCCAGGGCCATTAAACATGGCGGTAAGCAGCGGGGTGTGAGGAGCGGCCAGGTCCTCAGCGCAATACTGTTTACACTACAAATGCGGTTGAGTTACACCATGTACAGTAAAATGGGCCCGACTGCCAGTAACTCTAGTCACTTACCAACAAAAGCATCATTTCCTGAAAGCTCCTCCCTCCTCCCTCCCTCTTCTCCCCACCTCTCCCCTCCCCTTAGCTGCTCTCTCACTCGCTCTCCAACCACCTTTTCGAGCTCTGAGGAACTAGTCCACAATCACTATGACTAAGCCTTCTATGCAAATACCTGACTGTCCTGGTGAAGCAGGAAGCATGTGTTAGACTTGCCCGTGTCTCTTTTTGTGAGAGGAACAGAGTTTGTATGTGTGAGCTCATTGCCCAGAGCGTACCTGCGGTGGTGACAGATGCGTGTGTTGAGCCAGAGAGGAACTGTGAAAGGGCTAGTGAGAGTCCACTGTTGGGTGGGAGTGTACCAGCTGTAAGGTGAATACAACACTTTGACCAACACATGGAAGAGGCTGTCGCTTTCAGGGATTCAAGGTGAAGCAGGAGTGTATGTGTATGTGTGTGTGTGTGCGCATTTTACCCCCCCCCCCCATACTGCAGAATTTGGACCCATGTCGCTCATGCAGTTCTGGACTAAATTGTATTCACAGCTGGGACGACCGCTTCCCAAGGTACTGGTACTGTTTGCTTCTTTTTTGTATATATTATGCTGGTTCAAAGCTGATGTTTTAAGACTTGCTGTTATTTTATTGAAAACTGTTTATAAGCGATTGTGACTAACTGAAAGCTGCTTGCGTGAAGAGTTTTATTGTCCTCCTTATCAAGGAACTTCTAGATATGACCAGTAAGCATTTCATTACCCACTTATGGCTGTGTATTTTTAATCTTAACTTCCTTGAATGAATTTTGAAAATACATCTGTATTATCAGAACACTAATGGAGTGATTTTTCTTAACTCTGCATGTTCTGTCTAGAGCTTGGCCTGCACTTGAATTGATCTGTTTTTAGAATAAAAATAAAAAACGTATTTTAAAAGCAGATGGCAGTAAACAGTAAAGCGTATGAAAATCAATTTCAAAAAAGGTTTTGAATTAGTTTCTCAGTGCTTACCAAGGCTGATTTCCTGAAGAAAGACTGAGCCACGTCGCGGACTCTTTTTTTTTTTTTTTTTTTTTTTTTTTTTTAACACTAGAAATCTCCATTGAACTATATTGAAGGAATAGACTTAATTCCTGTTACAGAAAACAATAATGTACTCTCCTTGTTTATTAACTGCATACAACAGTTACCTGTCTGCTGTTTATTGAAAGAGGGAAAAAAAGAAGATGACCCAGGTTTAGGATTTGGCCTCACTATTGAAAGTTTGTTTGTTAGTCCATGAGCAACTCAGGCTGCGAATTTCTGTGCTGGTATCATTTCCAGCCAGGAACTATGACAAATGATTGCCTGCCTCACTCCTTGCTGTCTTCCAGTAAATGCGAGAACCTGATATCTTGTCATGCTAAATAGCACTCTTGTCTGTTTATTGGATGGCTATTAAATATGGCTATTGTTGTACTGCACTGTAAGAAGAACTGCATTGTTATTTTTATTTGTCATTTATTAGACCACAAAGTGTCAGTAGAATTGTAGCTCAGATCAGTCTGGTGCAAGGCTTGTTCAGCCCATTTCCACTGAATTTCTGATTAGGTAAGTTAGAGAAATGACACAATCAGCAGTTTCAAGTTGTTAATGCTTTAACAATGTTTTTTTAATTTTTGTTAGATAAAGAAAGTACACAGCAGACTGGAGTTGGGCAGTTTGCTGTTTTGTCCTTTCTGACATTAGCTCAGGCTACGTAGCCTTTATCCTGTAACCCATTTGCTTCTGTTAGTTTCTCACTGACGAGCATACTGGGATGTCATTGTCCACAACGTATATAGTAAGCATTCATACATCAATGTCATTATCAGTGTATATTTACTTCTGTCACAAATTCAGTTTGACACCCTTCAAGGATAGGATTTCTTAAGAAAATTAATTTATTATATATATATTTTTTTTTTTTTTTTTTTCTTCTTCTTTTTTAAAGCCAGATGCTCATATGAACACTGAAATATGTTTCTTTTCTCCTGTTAGTACTGGGTGTTTAGAGTTACCTTCCTAAAGAGCTTCCAATCTAAGAGATGGAGGGAACAAAATTCACAGTCCCGTTTCCGTGTAAAAATGTATTTTAAAGTTTATCTGAAGCTAATCTAAAGCTTCAATATTCTGCATTGTCTGGTCTTCCAAAGCTACAGTCTTTTTACTGCAAATGTCCTATTTCTTTTAAAGAAAGACTTCCAAAATTCTGAACATATCCTTTAAGGCCAGGGGTGCCGCACGGCAGCCTCTTGGTGGGCACATGTTGTCAGTTTCTTGGTGTTACAATAAACCTCAAGCATGACCTAGACGTGCAGTTTACGGGAAGTGAATAAACAATGATGAGGATGAGTGAGAGCATAAGGGGGGTTACTGATGAGTGGTGGAGTAATCGGGGGAAGAGGGAAAAAAAAGAGCATGAATTCCAGAAATGCAGGTTTCCTGTGCTGGAATTATAAATTAAATCAGAAAAAAACCTTTATTCGTCCCACAGGTTGCCGTCTTGATCTTGCAGGTGTGATTTCAACAGTGGAATAACTCAGGGGTAGTGCTAGGTAAAAAGACAATCACAGGGTGATATTCTTGCTAATTATTGCTGGACGTTAAAAACAATTCATGCAAGATGCGGTAAATCTGTCAGGTCTGAATGTATTTAGAAAGCAGGGCAGCTGCTGCAGTTGGACGAAGATGTTACAGTCCAGCTTTAAGGATCATTTAGTTACACTGTTAATGAATGATTTCAGTCTTTACGCATCAGTGGTCGCCCGTAACAGTCCTCAATGCCTTATTGTTGTCCTTTTTTTTTTCTTTTTTTACTTTGACTTGAATTTGGAATTTCCTTTGTTGCGTATTCCTCTCTCGACCCTTGTTCCTGTCCATACTGTTGTCAAAAACAAAGGCAAAATTTGAAAAATAAAAAATGAATTCAAAGTTCAAAGCGTATATAAATGGCACACATTTTTTTTAAACAAGTCAATACCTTTTAAAGAGTTTAACTTCTTGTTAGTTGTTCATCTCTTTTGCCCTCTCGGTGGATGACACATTACTCTGTTTGACTTGTGTAATGAAAATAGTTTTAGGCCACTGGCTCTCTTACCAGTTTTCTCCCCCAAAGTAGGAATCACATTCAGTAAATATTGGTTTTAAATGTTTTAAGGGGTGCTTTTCACTTTAGTTGGGTCACAGGACAATCTAGATAAAAACTTTGTAAGTTTGTCAGCCAGCCAACACGCAATTCTCATCATGTGAAAGTTTAGTCGACTTGTTTATGACAAGTGGCTTGTCCCAGCCGCTGTGCCCATGGTTGTAAAAGACTAAATGCCAACTGCCCAGTTAGCAGTTGATTCTTGGCTAAGAACCAACTCAGCTACTTACAGGCAACGAGCCCACCATCCTGAGTCACAGCGTGATGGTAGTCCACTGACCACAGGTGTGTGAAAGTGTGTGGGTGTGTGTCACACACACACACACAAGACAAAAGAGAGCAAGGTTATTTGAGGTAATGCGAGAACCTGTGAATATACACTTCAGCGGTTTCATACAACTTGCAAGCCTTCTTGTTATCTAGTATTGGTCTACCACTAGAGCAAGTAACAATTGGATATAATAAAATGTTAATTTCAGACTTCACTGAGAACCTTCACTTTGAATTTCAGTTTAGGCTGTACTGAGTAATACCAATTCTCACACATATATCATGATGCGATAATGTACTCAAGACTCCAATCATCCAATCACTCCAGTCAGTGCATGAGCTAGCAGAGGAAAGGGAAACATCTGCATGAGTTTGTTTTTTGACTTTCTTAACTGTATGCCACTAGTGTTCTTTAGAATTATGGTCAATTGACACAGTTGCATTACTTCACTCAGAATCTATTAGCATTCTCAGTTATTCTCCAGGCCATGACAGCATTTGCCCCTGTTGCAAGTATTGTGTGGTGTGTTGAAATAACTGAGACGTCATCTTGCGTCAAGACTCCCCTCACACCCACTTCTCTTAGCACTGAGGATACAGGCTCACACATGCAATTAGTTTTTCACACAAATACACACTCGCATAGTTTGAGACTGAGTATTTTTTTGTGTCCCTTTTTTGTTTCTTGTGTTAATTTCACAATCACAAATCCTTTTCAGAAGCTCGGCATATTTTTTTATTAGTCTTTTTTTCAGTTCAAGATGCAGGTTTACACTACTGAGACACGCTTCTATGAAAGCCAACTCATCCTCATGGCATCATTCTGTGGGTGAGCTTCTCTTGGCATCCACATTAAATACACAGAAGATGAAATCGCTCTCACTGCTTCGCTCTCATTTTCTGGCTCATTCCTCCGTTCTCTTATTACTTTGTCAACTTGGGCTACTTCTTACACTTGGAACACAATCTGAATTTGCCAGATAGATTTATTTGCTGGCAGTATCTTGTGGACCGTAGAGCCTTTTACCCTTGTTAGTTTCTAGTAGTCAGCTCAGTGGAAGTTTCAAGCTCCTCCATACACAACGAGCCGATCAGTTCTTTGAACCAGCACCGTCATTCCGCTGCTAGCTGGGACACTTGACATGACATCCTTTTATTTTCCAGAACATATGAAAACACTGGAAAATTCCACAAGGCTTGTAAGCAGCACGCAGTCTACGACTTGCTTTTCTCAGACTTGGCACGGCATGAAGTTTAGCCTGTCAGGAAGTTGCTCGACTGGCTATGCTGCTATGAGCCTAGTTGGTCATAGATGGGCTGGACTTGGCTGTCTGTGAGCTAGACAAACATGACACACTCCTTTTTTCTTTTGAACCCACAACTATAAAAATGTTAATGAAATGAAAATTGATCATCTCTTATTATTTCTCAGACCCTCCCCTCAAAATAACATTTGCAAATATAATTTCAGCACAGTTTTCAAGAAATGTCCACCTGGGTCTCAGGAACATTCACTAAAATTTCAGTAGAAAACACTAATTAAATATTATTGTCAGAGGCCTCTTTAACATCAGTTTCGGCTTGGATGGAGCAACAGAAACTGTGATGAGCAGTTCTCTAGACCGAAGACTTTTATTGTCTGTAAAGGAATTTAAAAAAGTGTTCAAATGTATTTTTTTGCCTCTAGGTTGTGTGAGTAAAAGGGTCCAAAACAAGATTTCAAACTTTCCATGTGTACTCATAAGTATAAAATGGCTTTTCGACAAATTGGCCTCTTGATCCTGATTTATGTCTGCATTTTCCCTAGAGTCATTTTGGGATACAAAGACGGCTTTTACTGTCCACCAAATGCATACGCACAACTGCAAATCAATTTAATACTGAATTCAAAAGAGGTCTAACTGCTACCAGTTTACTCAATAGAAAGTCTATCAAAGAGCTGGTTTTGGTGGTCAGGGAAAATGGAAAAGCTTAACAGATATGTATGACATGCATTCAGCTTTGTTTAACATACAGCACACAGAAAGAGAGACACCAGCCTAGAGACCCGCCACATGAAAAGACACACACACACACACACACACACACACACACACACACACACACACACA
>CALSCE010010686.1:15545254-15560246 GCA_943593645.1 Bovichtus variegatus | reverse complement strand
ACACACACACACACACACACACACACACACACACACACACACACACAACCATCAATCAGGTTCTGTTGACTGCATGGACAAGGTCAACAGCTGACCCGGAGGGGAGAGCCTGGGGGTGGGGGTTGTTTTAGTCAGCTGATCATAAGTGTAGGGTGGGTGGTTTAATAACACTCCATCCTATCACCCCCATCCACAAAACAACGCCGCTGAAATTGACAGATAAGACTGTAGCTCTCAGTACAACTGCTTGTCTCATTGGCAGGGTTATGCTAGGTCATTTTGCACTACGTGCATTACAAACGAGAGCCTTGGCATATTGGCATAAAAAGGCCCAGTGGATAAAGTGCTACAGTTGCTGCTCTAAGAGGCCACAGCCCATAACACATTTTTGTGACAATGCTCCTACATTTGAATTATTCTCTTGCAGTAAAGACTACAGTGAACAATAGTAGGCATAGATTCATGTGTACTTTTTTTTCATCACTTGGTGCATAATAGGGTTTGTAATATAGTGCCATTGTTGTCCTCATTTTACTATGCGACAGTGATAATAGCTCCCGAAAAAGATGTTGAGCTACACGCAGACAAATATCAGTGAAAAGCAAGCGCTGGGTTAAATAGATCCTCTTCCTGCTGCAGAATTTTGTGGGAAAACAAGAAAATAAACACACAAGGAGAGGCTGAAAGGGCAGGGAGAAAAGGTGACAGAGATGGGATGGGAAACAAAGGGGATGAAGTTTTAAACACTGGGGGGAAAATAAGTAAGAGATAACGGAAGCGTATGGGAGAGATTATAAGGTCATTTGAGGTGTTTGTCTATGTGGGTGTGAAGACATGGTGACTTGTTTTCTGGCCTTGGAAAAGCTGGCAGTGTGTAGGAGGGGAAAGCCCGGGGCCTGCCTTCCTGGGGCCTCGGCCTGGCCTTGTGCTCAGGCAGGTTATTGAGTTAAACAGGATGTGGCGTAGGACTATATACAGTAGTTCTTACCTGACATTTGCTTTTTGATCGCTGGGGAAAAACATTAGCCTCTAATATGTAGAAGTGACTAAACCAATGGCAGAAAAAGGAATTTATTTCATAGATTGGTTCAATAAATTGTAAGGCTTCATCTCAGGCATCAAAAATACTTGGGAGGTCTTCACAGGTGGAAAGTCTGTAAGAAATCATGTCCTCGTTGTTGAACCAGCGACATGTTGACATGTCAACTGTTATCGACATTTCCAACATGCCAAAGCAACTTCTGGTGAGAAGGAGCAGCTGGCAACAGCATGTGTGTCACAGGAGGCCCGTGGCTCTCCGTATATTCCCCTGAACAACACAGGAGTTGGCAGTGACGAGACCTACAATACAGAGGATTTGATCATACACAATTTGAAGGAAAACGGGTCAAACAAATCTAGTAACAAAACACTTATAAAATCAGTTGCATCACATCAGAGTATTAACAACATTTCTTAATTTGATTTGAGAGGCTGTGGTTGTAACACAGTGGAGCTTATCAGGAAACACAAGCGGCTTCTAATGAACTTATGCTTTTAAGGACATGTGCTTAAGAAATGTTCTTATCTGATAAACTATACATATATTTTAACAAAAGGGGTCTGTTATGATACACACCTATCATTGATGGGGTTTTATGATTGGAGACCGTGTATCCTGTAATAGTAAGGAGTAATAAAGCCTACTTAAAGATAGGGCTGTTAGACTTCCTTGTGTGGTAGCGCCTGAGCTTACCATTGGTGTCATAACCAGTGTCATTGTAGTCATTATATCACTTCTGACTTCAACCGACGCTGCACAAGTAGCATAGATAAATGCCTTCTCACTGTTTTGTAATTGCTAATATTGATTTTAGCCTCTACTTGGAAGCAGTTACCTCTCATGATCATGGATTCACTGGGTTATCTTTTTTAAGGAGGGGGTTATTTTGTGACACCGTTTCAGATTACTCATCACACTGTAAATACATCAACTATAACAGATGATGAAGCCAAGCTGTTTGAGGGAGATTTGTGTTTAGAAGAGTATTTTTCCAGTTCTGATTCTTAGAGCTAATAACCACCGCCTTAAACCACAACCATCAAGCTCTGCAGCTCTGCAGCTCTGCTCTAGATGGGATATTTGCTTGTGTTTTTCATTGCTGTGTGCCTCTATTAATCATCGCCATGCAGACAACTGTCATTATCCACACACTCAAATACAATTTACCGCTTCTGTGGCTACACGATATGCATTCAAAGCAGAGGAGAAAATGGTAGTGGAAGAAGGAACATGTGAAAGGCAAACAGGAGAATGGACAAATAACGTGCACATGTGCTTCCACATGTTCTTCTCTTTTTCTTCCTTTACCTGTTCTCAGAAATTACAAAAGAATTCAAGCAGATTGAATTCCCTGAAAAAAGTATATTTAAAGGTAACACACACACACATTCAGATTATTATTTTTGATTCAGAGGCAGGATTAGTAGTTATGCGGTTGTGTGGCTGTGTGCTGTGGAGGGAGCCAGATTACCATCAGAGCAGTTGGAATTCAAGCCTTATCTCTGCTCGGCAGGACCCACTCTTAGCAACAGTAGATGAGCTAGCCCTCGGTACGGGCCTGCCGGGGGACAAACACTGCTGCCTCTGTTACGCTCTGCTTAACAACTCGATTAGCACGGTACTGAGGTCGGCCGTGTATTGGTTAGCGTCAACCAACCTGCTGCAGTTTTCAGTTATTCCTCTGTATCAAGACTGTTGGTTCTCTTAATAACAGCACTGCATCAGCACAGTATGCCCCGTTACATGAATTTACATGATGTGGAAAACCCATAAATCACATCGTAACGTAACACAAAGCAATGACCTGCAGGTCTCAATACAAATCACATATTTGACTATTGATTTGAATTAATCCAGTGTAATGAAGCACATGATAGTCATTAACGGTTCCATAACCATAACCATTTTTACAAGCAAAGCAATTACGACAGCCCTTAACTTAACCCAAATTAAGCTGTATTTTCATATCAAATCTGTAGATTTCTTTCAAAAAAAATTTTTTTTTAAATTACAAATATATGTTTGTAACAAAACTCTTCTAACTTGTTTTATCAATTGTTTGCGATCTACTCTGCTGCAGGAAAAAAACAATACTGTTTTCCATGCTGAAATACTTGTGTTCTATGTGCTCATCTGTGTGTTTCCACATTTGTGCTCCTGTGGAATGATTCCTCTGGTGACAGTGTCAAAAAAGAAGCGAGAGCGAGGGGTAGCGTGTAATAGGATGAGATACGAAGACACACAGCTGATAGGATAAACAAAGAAAATGGAGAAGGAAACCTAGAAATTGACCGGTTATGTGTTGGGGAGTGGTAGTGATATGTTACAGGGACCCTTTCTACATTCTCTGTCACCCTAGAAAAGGCAGTTGTTCCGCTCAGCTGTCTGAAAAGATTTTGGAGAGCCTGTTTTCTGAGCTCATGCCTGATCTTGCCCTCATGAAGCATACGCACACACTCCCACGACACGGGGAGAAAAGGAAAGGGAAAGGTAGGGTGAGCGAGTTGAAGACAGGCATTCTCATATAGCTCCCAGCAAACACTGATAAGCTGAGTGATGTACCCTTGGAAAAGCTCTTTCCGATACACAAACATCCACCCGTTACGGTCAGCAAGTTGCTTCTCTAACGTCAGAGGGCAAAAATATACACATGTATCTGTAAGTGGTGAGCCCGTGTTTGTCTGCCTGCTATTTACCACCCTCACTAGGCCCCATTCCCACATGATTTAGTCATGTTAACATAAGGGCTCTGCTTATTGTTTTCTCATGCCTATGAAACATTTTCAGCTGAACTGCGAGTAATGGCTAACGGTCAGCTATGACAGAGGTCGGCGCAGTTTCTCGCATTAATCAGAAGCAGCATGTTGTTGAGATGGCAGCATCACAATGTGTTCAGGACAGTTTTTCTGTGGGTTCTCACAGCATATACTCATCATATAGTGGTCATATAGCCGTCTTCAGTCATAATAACATGTTCAACCCCAATCATTGTGGCATTACAGTATTTCTAAATAAAGTGCCACGCTGGAGATGCTGTAGGAAAACCCTGTAATCTTGTTTAAATGCAGGACAGTTGCAGAGATATGTACACAAATTGTATTAATATTTGCTTAGCTTGAAT
Source organism: Bovichtus variegatus (assembly GCA_943593645.1). Lineage (NCBI taxonomy): Eukaryota > Metazoa > Chordata > Actinopteri > Perciformes > Bovichtidae > Bovichtus > Bovichtus variegatus. Next base: position 15,556,083 of record CALSCE010010686.1, on the reverse strand, counting down.
GTTATTTAACAGAGTAGTTTACAACACAGGCAACCAGGCCTTAAAGGACAACTTCAACGTTTTGGGAAATAGGCTTATTAAATATATGTCGCTGAATATGAAGAATCAGAATCAGAAATCCTTTATTTGTCCCACAGCGGGGAAATTTACAGCACTACAACAGCAAAGGGACAGTGCAGATAAAAGGGCAAATATAAAATTAGTATAAATTAGAATATAAGAACAACCTTGGTAAAATAAGTAGCAGCATAATAAAGTAAGTGAACATCTGAGAGTAATACACTAGCAGACAATAATACATAGTAAAAGGGATGTTTTGCACATGATGTATTGCACAATAATACATAGCAACAAGAAGGCACTGTAAGCAGCCTTTTGTTTTGTTTAATCCTCACAAAAAAAAAACGATAATTTGACGTTTTACGTGCCGGACTATTTCTTTGCCGAGACCAGTAACTTTCTGGAGCCTGCTGGTTACCTGTCAACTGTTTGTGCTAAGCTAAGTTAGCCGGTGGTAGATCCATATATACGGCACAGACTAATCTGTCAACCAAGATGAGATCCATCTTCTCATCTTAGTGAAGAAGCATTTTTCCAAAAACATGGAACTATCCCTTTTTAAAAGTGAGTTAAACTGTAGTATTATATTCTGGTAGTATTCATGCTGCAGCTTGGTCCCTTGGAGGGTGTAGTTGGAACATGGGGGTGTGGGAACTTCCGCACATGGTGCACAGAGTATAAATATACACACACACATTGAGGACTACACACAGGCAAACACATGCAGTACAGTTAAATGGAGATCCATACTCCCATTTCCAAAAACAGATTCTCCTCTGTTCAGCTTGTCGGTGTCTACCATATCGCCTCCCCCCTCCCCATCACTCAATCCCTATCTCCCCACATCCATGTTTATAAGTCTCAGGGGGTCGGGGGGTGCTTGTGAGAGGCTAGTTAAAGAACAGGGCATGCTAATGGCTTGGGAAGGATATGAATAGAGGGGCGACTGGAAGGCAGCCATAGCTGAAATGACACACACATACACACAGACACAAGCACTCTCATTATGCCTGCCCCTCGCTTTCTATTTTACGTGCTCACTCTCACACATCTGTGTGTGATTAGATTTTGTTTAGGCTTCTCGTGTTACTCCCAAAAGAGTGCAGTATTGGCTGAAATCCAGAATGAATGGGCCACCTTTATTGTCTGTGGTTCACTCCCATCCATACACCTTTTTTATTTCTTAGGTATACACTTATTCTTCTTCTGCTGCACAGCCTGTGTGTTGTGTCTGCTATAGGATATATAATTAAGATTTATAGTCATTTATTTCCCCATGAACCTTGATGGTAATGAGAGTACTTGGAAAGCCTGTGTCTGGCTGTGGTTGCATACATTGGTTTTGATTTGAGTATCTACATGTCACTTTCACAATATTAAACTCTTTGTAAGCCGAAGAAAATCGGTATGACTGATGCTGCTCTGCCCCAGATGTTGCCATTTTTTCAGAGGTTAAACATAACATCCCCTCTCTTCCTCTTTCTCTGCCTCCAGGACCTGTCCTGCATTGATGACCTCTCTACAAACTCTCTGTTCTCCTCTCCGGCTGACTCACTGTCGGAGTATGCTGATGCCCAGCCCTTCATCAGCCCAGACAACCTGAACACAGTGCCCACCCTCTGGGACGTCAACACTAGTACCACCACCACACCAGCACAGAGCCAGCTAGAGGTCAGTAGCAAGCACTCTCTTTCTCTTTCTCTTTCACACTCACACACACACACACACACACACACACACACACACGCACACACACAGACACACACACACACACACCTCCACTACACTATCATTACCAGAAACACTGATTACCATACCAACAGCTTATCTTACAACTGTTATGTAATACAAACGTGTTTAAACCCTCACACACTTGACTGAACTGGGGGGGGGGGCACCAAGCGTAAACAAGCAAGGGTCACATTGTCCCTCTTGGCCTGTAAACATTAGTGCTGTTCTGCTTCTCTGCCACCTTTCACTCTCAGATGGGACTTTCATGGTGTGGCTGGCTTCGTGTTCATTCTCCTGAAAATACAGAAAAGGCCCACGCCAGCCACGCTACAACTCTGTTTGAGCCCAGGCTTCAGTGCAATCTATGGAAAACAATAGTTTTCTTTTATTAATATTTAATTTGATAGTACGCAGTGCAGGACAGTCACGTGGTACCATGGTTGAACGACGGATTTCCCTCTTGTTAGCCACTCCTTTGTTGCGTAATGGATTTGAGCCAATTTGTCAATTATTTCCTCGGGAAGTAATTAATTGCAATGATCAGTTAATGTATAATTTAACCATGGCTAATACTCTGCATCCTCAAATAACCTTTTTAACCATTAGACAAATAATGATTCACTGACACTTACTACAAGATACAAATACACCTTTATTCGGCTTTTATGCAGGGGTCACCCTCTTTAATTTTGCCTCCTCCACAATGTAAGTTTGACACAATAACTATCTCTGGTCTCCATAACAACCATAGTATCTTGCAACCTCATACAGTGGTTTAAAATAATGATATTCTTACTCTATCTGGAAAATCCTGAACGCACAAACAAATGGTGTCATTACAGAGACCTGATCAATTGACAAAAATGAGGCTGTGGAAAAGGGTTACAACTCAGTTTAGACCCTTGTGCACACACTCTTGTCCGGGTATCTTGTTTTTTACTTGCAAATGCAAATCCATTGCAGTCATTCATTTTTCTCACAATGTACATACTCTAATATATTGAATGAATGGAACCATTTGTAACCAGCTATTTTTTTTTTAAATTGCCGCTAGAACGCTTCAGGAGGCTTGATCACATTGGCTCCACATGACTGGCCGCTTCTATAGTTGAAAATAGTCTTTGATTTAAATAACATATCTCAGACAATCACATCAGACAAGTTGATAGTGGTTCACAAAATAGTATCTGCAGATTAGCGCCCATTATGGCGCTCCGTATGAGACTGTAAATTCGAATCATCTTTGTTTTTGATTAACTGTCCCTTTTTGAATAAACTCATTGAAGTGTAGTATATCATGGTCTCCAAGTCCGTGATCTGAGAAGAGCAACTTTGTTGAGTGTTATTCCTCTGTCCCTGCTCGCGTTGCTGTTGAGTCCTCTTTGACTTAGATGGGTCTAAGGATATCTTATGAATATACGAATACGATATGAATCGGAGAACGTTCATTTCTCCTCCCTTCTGAAAGTCTTTTATGTTTTCCTTTTCATTCTGCCCTCATTTCATCCATTATGCTTCCCAGTCACACACGGCTTTATCTGCCTTTTTGTTGTTGTTGTCGTTGGCTTTTCACCGCCAGACAACAAATTGCATTTTGTTGAGTGCTGCTCCATCAGACATCCATGAAGTGCCAACACACTATCATACACACTCGTGTGTGTTCATATGTATGTGTGTGTGTATATATATACACACACACACCTATAAACGCATACAAGGAAAGAGACATACAAGGATTACTCATGTTTTTGTTTTGGTTTTTTTGTTACTCTTATGTTATGAATTTGGCACTGTTTTCATTTGTGTTTGTATTTCTTCATCTTATGTTTTGTTGACAGCTGAATGGCACCAGCAGGTTTCATGGCTTGGCCAGTTTGGATGATATAACTGCTATTATCAGCACCCCACCTTTAGGAGGATTCCAGGTAGCCACACCAACCCCTCTAATCTGATGTTAAAATGAAATCAAGCTCTCTAACTAGATGAGCCTTATGGCAGTTCTCAATGATGCACAGATATTCACATTGTTATGTCTAGTCTGCAGCTATTATTGACCTGTGTGTTTTGCAACACAAGATGAGGCTTGAATTGTTTGTCATAGCAACATAAAATGCCACTAATCTAACGCTGAGGGCCACATTTTGACAGTACAGTACATAAAGCTACTAGCATGTGATGAGTGAAATTGTAATTGTGCCTTCTTTGGCATGTCTGTATCACCACAGATGATGAAAGCATTGCTGCATATTGCATGATTTAGACATTCCACAGTCTTTTCGAATAGCCTATGTGACAAGAATAGAGACAGTGTATATTAACCTGTCAAAATGGGACCCTTTTGCATTTCCAGTTTCTCAGATAACATTAATCTGACATTGCCTGAATATGTAAAGCACTCTTTTGTCTGCAGTTACAAACGGGTTACAAAGCTCTCATTCATTCTGCTTCAGCTGGTATTACACACCTTTCATTTGTATGTTATTTTGCTCTTGCGCTGGGTACCATTCCCTGATAAGGAGCTCTAGATGTGCTGTGCTAACCCTTTTACTAACTGCTCACCTGCCTCTGACTTTCAGCTACACTGTCTTTCCTAACTCGTCCTCACCTAAGCTGAAACAAGAAGCGTAACTTCCATATGTGGCTGTTTATTAATGTGAATTACATTACTGAAGTCTCTTTGTTGTTCCCAGCCTCAGAGAACCCAGCCGCCCCCAGAGGAGGAAGAGGATGCTGAAGAAGAGGAGACCGATGAATTGGGACATGTAGACACATATGCTGAGTACAGACCTTCCAAATGTAGGCCACTAGACTGAATGTCAACATCCAGTTACTTATTAATTCATCTACAGTTTTCTTCTTAATATGGCACGACGCTTTGCACAGTTTGCTATTAAAATGTTTGTAAAACGTTCCCTTCTTTAAATTTCTGTTATTTTTTTTTCTTCCCCCTCTTCAGCCACTATAGGAATTTCTCATCCTGACATAGTGGTGGAGACCAGCACGCTATCCAGTGTCCCCCCTCCTGACATCACATACACTCTGTCTATCCCAGAGTCAACTATTAACTGTGGCCGGCTGTCTGCTCTGCAGCTAGAGGCCATCATCTACGCCTGCCAGGTACACACACAGTTCATAAAGCAATTATTCATTTTGTAACTGGGAATGATTAATGCTTTGATTTTGAAGATATCTTTGTTCATGCATTTGCTCTTTGTGCACCCTCAGCAACACGAGGTTATCCTGCAGAACAACCAGAGGGCAGGCTTCCTGATCGGAGATGGGGCAGGCGTCGGAAAGGGACGCACTGTGGCAGGTATCATCCTGGAGAACTACCTTAAGGGAAGGAAGAAAGCACTATGGTAAGAGAGATTTACAACTCTTGAAGACTTCCATAGACGATATATTGAGCATGTAGAGGCTAGTTTGACTGACTTTCCTGCTCCTGCCCTCAGGTTCAGCATATCCAATGACCTGAAATTTGATGCAGAGAGAGATCTCAAAGACATAGATGCACCGACTATTCCTGTGCATGCCTTAAACAAGGTGAGTCCAGGTGGAAATAGTGTGACGAGCCGAGAGAATGAGTTTTTTGTCCTTGGCAACTGTTTTGAGTTGTATGTGCATCCGAGCAGAAAAGGAAACGGGCTATATTTGTTGACAGTGTGGCTCTCTAAATCTTAATACATATCTCACGAATACTCTCTTCCTCTGATTTGTTATTGTAGATTAAGTATGGAGACACAGCTACCTCAGAAGGAGTCCTTTTTGCAACTTACTCTGCGCTGATTGGAGAGAGCCAGGCAGGAGGGCAGCACCGGACAAGAATTAAACAGATCCTAGACTGGTGCAAGCCAGACTTTGACGGAGTTGTATCCTTTCATTTTAACAACCTCACATCGGCACAGTTTTCTAACACAAATTGGTATTCCATGTCTGCGTCGTTTGCCCTTGACCTTTCCCGTTACAGATCATTTTTGATGAATGCCACAAAGCCAAGAATGCCACATCTACAAAGATGGGCAAGGCAGTGCTTGACCTGCAAAACAAGCTGCCACGGGCCAGAGTGGTGTATGCCAGTGCCACAGGTAGGCTGACACACAAATAAACAAACACTCGTACACGTAATGCAATACAACCGAGGATTTTTTAATATATATTTTGTCATGTCTTCCCCAGGTGCCTCTGAGCCAAAGAACATGATCTATATGAGCCGCCTGGGAATCTGGGGTGAGGGCACGCCCTTCAGAGCCTTTGATGACTTCCTGCACGCCATCGAGAAAAGGTTTGTAGGGTGACATGCTGCAGAGTTTTCCTCAATAGTATTATGTTTCCCGAGAGCCTTTTAATCATGTGGATACATATCTTCAAATGGCTTGTACTTACTGGAAAATAACTTCCAATCAGTTTGTGGTTATAGCTGGTTGATCCGTGATTGTGTTATGTTGAATCATTTATATACTGTTTGTAAACAGAGGTGTCGGTGCCATGGAGATCGTTGCCATGGACATGAAAGTGAGCGGGATGTACATCGCCAGGCAGCTGAGCTTCTCAGGGGTGTCTTTCCGCATTGAAGAGATCGGCCTGGACAGTGACTTCAAACTGGTCTATAACAAAGCTGCCAAACTGGTGAGCATCATGTGTCTACTATATTTGTGTATCATTTTTGGTATTGTTTGTGGGATTAAAAAAAACAAACAAAACACACACGATACTTTAAAGTGACTATTCACATCTGGAATCTGTGTCCAGTGGGCGGAGGCGTTGAAGGTGTTCATGCGAGCAGCGGATGAGCTGGGCCTGGTCAGCAGGAAGTCTCTGTGGGGGCAGTTCTGGTCGTCACACCAGCGCTTCTTCAAATACCTCTGTATTGCAGCCAAGGTCCGCTGCCTGGTAGAGCTGGCCCAAAAAGAGCTGCAGGCTGGAAAGGTCAGCACAACACACTCTTGAACACGGAGTCATATTGTATGTATAATCTAAGACTAAAAAAGACTAAAAATAACCCAGAGGAAGATCCAAGCAGGAACTGAAATTCTATAGATGTTGCTTAAGTGAGGAGAACTGCAAGGACAGAATTTTTCTTCTTTTTTTTCTTGTTAATTTAATGCCGTTCTGAAGCATAGTTTTGCCAATACTTTGCTTTCTCTGCATAAGGACAGCAGAGTTGTGGATGTTATTTGTTGGCTCTACAATCGTCATTAAGATATTAGCACCTTTTTTTTTTTGGGTTGGTTGGTTTGGTTGTTTATGTGTATTTGTTTCACTTCCACCACAGTGCATCGTTATTGGGCTGCAGTCCACTGGAGAGTCCCGCACCAGAGAAGTCCTGGATGAGAATGACGGGCATCTCGACAGATTTGTCTCTGCAGCAGAGTGAGTAAAAAGGAATCTTTTCTCTGTGGATTTGTTTGTTTCTATGTTTATGTGTTCATTTGAAAGAATATCCATTGAAATGAAAAAAAAAAATGTCTTCACTGGGTGACTGCACCGCCTGAACACCTACCGTTGTCTGTTAGCTGGAAGCTATAGCAGCCTGTGGGTTTCTTCCATTTCATTTAGTTGCTTCATCAAAATGATTTGCCAATCCTGAGGAGAACACGCCCTCACCACATACATTCTATAAGAAGTATTGATGTCCAGGGTTTCAGTTAGAAAAAATTGGTGCCGCTTCACAATTTCCATGTCCCCGACAAATTGGAGAAATTCTGGTCAAATATTATCTTTGTTGTGTTTATTGAGCTTAAAAACAATAGATTGGCAGGCTTGTATAAACAATGACATCATCAAGGGGCACCCCGGTTCGAATCCAACTCACGGTCCTTTGCTGCATGTCTTCCCATCTCTCCCCATTCCAGTTCCTATCTCAAAAAGGAAAAAATAATGAAATTATCAAGGCATGTAGATTTATAATATTTTCCATTCACGGAGCGGCTACTGCGACACTACGCTTCCACTACAATAAATGAAAGGCGTGAGAGAAGCGCGCTAAAGTGGTGCTTATGCAACACAGATCTGCTAATAATAATAATAAACATTTTATTCAATGGTGCCTCTCATGACACTCAAGGTCACCTACTATCACATACAATCAGTAATAGAACAAACATACAGTAAGCAGGTAAACTTCTCACCATTTATTCTCAATCAAACCAAACAATCTCTTGAATTTTCAGCAGCTATTTAATTATCAAACAACATTATTCTCGAAAAACAAGAAAGGGAAGATCCACGTGATGAGCCCTCTGAACTTGTTTGACCCTAAACGTCTCACAGCCGACATGCCTGAAGGTTTGAGTTATTGGATAACACACAACATGTTAATCTGCCTGTCAGCACCTGACAGCTATAATGAGGCCAACTCAGGAATGTATGCAGCGTCTAACTGTCACAACTGTCATGTGTTGTCCTGATCACTAAATAAAAAACAATAAAAGTTTCTCTCTATTTTACTCCTCTTCCTCTTTCCTTTAGGGGAGTATTCCAGTCTCTTGTAACGAAGCATTTTCCTTCCGAGAAACAGAGGAGAGAGAAAGCCCCAGGGAATAAGAGAAAACGTAAGTGAACACAATGCCAGCGTGTGTACCTTTTTTAAATAGTATCGGAACAATTCCCAGATTACGTTTTTTACTGTAAATGTAGTTAGTTATTTGTCCTGTGGTCTAACAGTTAACAGAGTGTTGTTTGTATGTGTGTAAGTATATATGTGTGTCTCTCTGTCCGTATATATTTAAAACACTTTTTTTTTTTTTTTTTGGTTTGTTTGTTTGTTTTTCCTTGTAGTCTGCTTCTATTTCTTGGCCTCCCATTGAATGATACTATAACAAGTGTTGTTGAGCTGTTCTTCTCGTTTCTTAACTTAGCATCATGTCATGGCTTTCAATCAGGGAAGCCTAGAGGTCGCCAGCCCAAGGTCCCCAAGCACACCGTGGACAGCGGTGGCGTGATCAACATCAGCGACGACAGCAGTAGTGACTCCGATGGCATGGACACGGACTCCAACTCCTCACCAGACTCCCTGCTAGACAATGATGATGTCATCTTTGTTAACCACACTAGCTGCCAGACAGGTAGGGAGATGTCATTTTCTTCGGTTTGTGTTGTCAACGGGATATATTAGAGTAGGTGTGTCCACTGTCAATCAAACCGATGCATGTGTGGTTTTTGTGACTGCGGCTGTCTCGAACAAAGTTTAGAACGTCGGCATTCGTATTCTAAATTGACATTCAACTTTTTTCGTTAATTCTGTTTAAACCAGGTATTTCTGCACATTTGCAGATAAAGATCAGGCTACACTAATATAAACCGTTTCCAGTGGTGGCTGCGTAGGGTTGTTTCTGACATTTCCCATAACTCCAGAGCGTTATCCCAAAGTCAATATTCATTGAAAAAGGATAATGTAATCATTATCATTACCTGACATCCGATGCTTTATTCAAAAGCCTCCATAGAAGCTTGGAATATATATATGAACATAAGAAGACAACATTCGGTAAAGCCCTACTTGTCTATCAGGGTTACATGGTTAATGTCTGCTCTGCTTCCTATTCACAGCCAGGATAGAGGAGATGAAGCAGGGCCTCCTGAATAAAATATCCGTGCTGGGAAAAGAACTACCTCTCAATACCTTGGACGAGCTCATCGATAAGTTTGGAGGACCAGATAAAGTCTCAGAGGTACGAGCTTAAAACCCTGAACTAGAAACTCCCCGGCTACGTGTATCTAATAAGCTTAATCTTAAGCGGGATTTGCATGTTACTTCACCTGTCACCACTTAAATCAATGTAAGTAACAATGTGATGAATTGAATCTGCAGATGACTGGTCGTAAGGGTCGTGTGGTGCGGCGTCCTGATGGCAGTGTCCGTTACGAGTCACGGGCTGAGCAGGGTCTTACCATCGACCACATTAACATCAAGGAGAAAGATCGCTTCATGGGTGCAGAGAAGGTCAGATACCCCAAACAAATAGATATGTGTCATGAAATTTCAAGGCTTTGCTTCGAACAATCTGTATCTTAAAGAAATGCACTGCTTTATAAACATCGTTCAATAAGATCTTCACTAATAATCCAAACCTCCTTCCTTCAGTGGGTGGCCATCATCTCAGAGGCGGCCAGCTCTGGGATTTCCCTGCAGGCAGACAAGCGAGTGAAAAACCAGAGGCGCAGGGTCCACATGACCTTGGAGCTGCCTTGGAGTGCAGACAGGGCCATTCAGCAATTTGGTGAGTCAGCAAATATAAAGTCACAATAAGTCTTTCAGTCTATAAGTCAGTATTATTTTCTCTATTCATGACTTTATTCATTTGTAATGTTAATCACACCTAAAACTACTTTTATAATAACTACAATGGATGTTACTGTTTGTAGTTCACTTTGCAAATAAAACAAATAAGATAATAATCCTATATAAAACAGGTATGATTATTACTGTGTATGAAACTTTTCTGTTTTTGTTTTTGTAAAGCCTAAACCTAGTAGTGAAAGGGTTTACATATTAGAATATGCTATGTAAAAAAGGTAGGTATAATAAGCTTCAGCTTCAGCCTACACCGTCTCGGTCATTACATTTTGTTTTCCCTCTAGATTAATGTCTGAATTGTTTCCTTACTTGTTTTATATGTGCTTTATTTTTTGGGAAAAAGTTTAATAAGGACCAAATTAAATTACTACTACTACTACTACTACTACTATTTATCAATGAGCTGCAGGTTTTTGGCTGCTGCACTTCATGATGTAACATGTTGAAAGATGGGCTCGACTCTGTCTATGCCTGGAACAAGCAGCAGGTCAAAGGGTATCAGGACTGTTAAAAGGAAAATGTGTGGAGTAGTTCCTCCTCCAAGGTCAGGAGAGGGTCACTTCATAGAGCCCTGCCTAGTTTTATCTCTCACTCTGATGTGCAGGCCAAGGATTACCACATTCGAACAAATGTTGTCTTGTCTCAGTGGAATACTTCTAGTAATGTGAGGTTGTGGTTTCTTATAGTAATTCCACATGGCATGGTCTAAACCTTTTGACCTTCCGTAGTGAAAAGGGTTGAC
>CALSCE010010686.1:15450938-15525762 GCA_943593645.1 Bovichtus variegatus | reverse complement strand
TTGAGGGGTGTGTGAGTGTACACACAATGTTTCAGTTGAGGGGTGTGATGACACGGTCATCTACATTTCTTTAGCTACTGCCCAATAAATATATGGCCAAATAGGTCCAAAATGATGATTGTTTTCATAAGGGCAGCTTTTATTTATTCATCTTCACAGCTCCTTCAGAGTCTGAATCCGAGGCCAGTTACGCTTCTGTCCCTCGCAGGGAATCTACGGACAGCGCAAACTCCAACACGGCTCGCAACAGACACAGGTGAGAGACATTTCAAGAAGTTTTGTCAGAAGTTAATGGTATTCAATCACCCAATAGTCGAGTGACAAGTGCTAAGAAACGCATTGCTTCATATTGAAAAGTTTCATAACTCGATACTTTTTCATAAACATGACCTGTGGGACGAACCAGAAACCTAAACTTACCAAGTATATCAGAGAGCCTAAATGTAACCCCAACCAACACTGTTGACAGTCAACCAGCAGGCTACTGATGGTAACCTGAGCAGGTCACAAGCAGATCACACATTATGCCGATAGTTTGTTTACCATTTCTTGATAGTCAACTGAAAATGCATACCTAGTCCGTCTTAAATATCTGTCATTGTACAAAGTCAATAGTAGACTTACAAGAATAAAGTGTTAATCAAGGAGTCTTTATCACAAAGTGAGTTCAGTCAGTCAGGATCTGTCTATCAGGCAAGACTGACACTAATTATCCATGAAAACTTTTCAATTGGATTTATAGGAAAAATACAAGACCTTAAAAGCAGCATATTTATTTGGAAATGGAATTACAGGTAACTGCTTCACTGTGGAGATGTGTGAACGTTTACTGGCAGGATGTCCGACACAAACACTTGTCTCATTGTGAAAGACTCTGTGCATTCAATTTATTTAGTTAAATTATCTATAAACATGCAGCTGACAAAATAGGAAAAAAACATGAGGCAAAATTGTGATTTATGATTGTATAAATTGCTAAAGTTTTTATTTTATTTATTTATTTTAAAACACTCTACACAAGGATGCACATGAAATGAATTCCTGCAAAGATTGCATCACATAAGGTTTCAATTCATCTGCTAGTGTACAAAAACTGTTTACTTTTGATGAGATATTTGAATTAACAATCTCGCTTTTGACAGTTTATACACTGTTTTGTTTCTTGTAACGTGTCACAAGTTGACAAAAAAGGTCAAATGACGTATTGTAGTTCAACACGAATATTTGTCTTACAATCAGAGTGCTGCCTGAGATGAAATCCACTTCAGTCGCCGTGAAGCGGGATCCTCCTCATCGCATCCCGTCACCCACCAGACCTCCTCCTGATGGTCAGTTTACTCTGCTCTCACACGCTCGTCTTCTCCTCCTCTCTATTCTCATCTTAAGTTTTAGAGCATGAAGGTCAAAGTTGGTCCTGACCACAGTCTCTGTTGTCTGTTTTCATTAAGACTCCCCCGAATCAGACCAGCTGTCGCACCTCAGGAGGTCTGGGAGCTCCGAGCGGGGCGAGAGCCACCGCAGGTACGGCTGAGCACGAACATGCACTTCAACCATCTAATCAGTATTATCCTCACATAAAAACCTTTTTTTATGCTGTTGTTAATCTTTGTGCCTTACTTCTAATAAGATGCTCTTATGTCCATCAAGGGCAAAAAAAATGTCTGCTTTCAAAAAAACTGCCTTAAAAATCTATATTTATACTATTTTCCACTTTCACAGAGGTAAACAATGTTTTATTAGTCCTGCTTGAAAAATGAGGTTTTATCCCTTTAAATGCCAGTTGTGTTACATAATGCCACTGTTTGTTTTTTTTATGGAAAAAAGCAGGCACAACATTTTTTTTATTTTCTGTATACTATATGCAAGGGGGAATTTTTACTGTTTCATAGTCTGGTATATGTCAAGGATTAGCAACAACATCCATTTTGATGCATTTATATTTTTTGTGCAGGAAACCAGAACATTTTACCCACATGGCAAACATGACAAAATGGCTCAATCTGGTGGAAAATACTAAAAACAATTTTGAAGCCAAGGCTCTAGAATAAAAGCCTGATTAAGTGGAATGCATGACTTGTGGGATCAAAAATTGTGGTTTTAATGGGTTTCAATGGGGACATTTTTTAGGGTCTGAGTGTATTTTTGCGACTGTTTATTATAGATTTATTATAGGAGCTGAGGTTGAACAGCCAAAATTCGAAGAAAAAATAACGTACAGCCTTGCCAAAATGAATACCATATGCATTAACACACCCAAAGTGATGGAAAAATAAAAAGCCAAAAATGTCCCTAGTGAGGCACATGGGTTACATTTTAACCCCCTTCAGAACGTTCTCTTGGCTTTGGTACTGTTTTAAGTGTAAATGTGTAATTGCACAAAGATCACAGAAGATGTTTTCTCGCCCTCGCAGAGCTCCTCGTGCTGCTAATGGAACTGGCACCCACCGGTCTGGGATTTCAGTGAAGAGCAACCCACCACCCTACTGTAAGGCTCAAGACTAGAACTACTACAACAACCTGATTGACAGGAAAATACATTTGAGATTGTTGACTTAAAAAAAACAAAACCTCTGCTGGTTTCAGCTCCGTGCATGAGAAACAATTGCTCCCTCTAAATTTTGCTTTTGGGGTCTTTTTTTTTTTTTTTTTAAATAGTAAGATTATTAAAGAAAATATACAGTAGTAGTTCCCGCAGGGAGTCTCACCACTTCTGTATCTCTTCTAGCAAAGCCTGTAGAGGAGCCAATCTACTCCCTGCCTCCAGACTCTTACCCATCAACTAATCCAGGGTGAGTAATGCTCATTCATATGCATCTTCAGCATTGAGCTGGTTAATTCATCTCAACAACAATGTGCGCATTTCTAATTCTTCTTCCCACTCTCAGCTACAGCTCAGACCTTCACACAGTGTCATTTATGAAGGAGGGCAGTGTTGGTCTGAGGCTTGTGGGAGGCAACGATGTCGGCATATTTGTAGGTGGAGTTCAGCCAAACAGCCCTGCGTACAACGAAGGAATGAAAGAGGGAGACCAGATCATGAAGGTGAGAAAATGAGTTTAGGTTGTACACCCTGCAGTGTTTATTTTAACATCTAAAACCGGAAACTCTGTTTTAAGCTCAGTTTTAGCTCCTATTTTGGCATGATGGCTGATTTCCAAGATCATTAGTTTTCCAAAAACTTCGGGTCACCATGAGTCGGCACAATGTATGTTGTTATGTGAGAGGTTTCACATCAAATCTCACTTTCCATTTGAGCTTCAGAGCAGTCAAAGTTAAATAAAATACAATTGAATTAAACTGGAATTTCAATAAATCAAAACTCGATTGTGTAGTTTAAGTTGAAATCTGAGTTCTCTGTGACTATAATCTGCAAAAGTCAGCTGTTAGATCTTTTAGTCATTTTATTATATTCTATCTGGCTTATGATAAGTTGCCTTACTCCCTAAACTTGTCTCTCAATTGTTCAGGTAAATGACGTTGATTTTGGTCATTTCACACGAGAAGAGGCAGCCAACTTCCTCCTGAACATCAAGAAAGGAGAGCGGGTTGCAATCTGCACTCAGAACAAGATGGACAGTAAGTTTATCACTAAACCTCTCAGATGATGATTAAATTAAAGTAAAGTTACTCTCAATCAGTGACTGAATGTATCAAACTAAAAATGTTTCCCTCTCCTCAGTTTATAAGAAGATCATCAAGTCCAACCTGGCAGACAACTTCTACGTTCGCACCCACTTTGACCACGAGGCTGAAGGCCCCATCGGTCTGAGCTTCACCAGAGGAGAGGTGTTCAGGGTGGTGGACACAATGCACCGCGGGAAGTTGGGCAAATGGCTGGCCAGCCGCATGGGAAACGACCTGCACGAGATGGATAAAGGCACCATCCCCAACCAGGCCAGGTCGGCAAGAGATGAGGGGGAAAAAAGATTCACATTTCCACTTTAAAGGGATAGTATGGGTTTTTTTTGAAGTGGGGTTGTGTGAGGTACTTATCCATAGTCGGTGTATTATTATAGTAGATGACGGTCGGCACGGTCCCATTTTGGAGAAGCAGACAGGAGTACGGGCACGGGAGCAAAGCAATGTACTGCTGTGGAGGGCAGCAGCAAAGCATGAAAAAAATAATAAAATCTACATCAGTTTAAGTGTATGCTGTATTTAGAATGTTTTCTCCGCTTTACTTGCCGTCAGCTCTTCAAAGTCACCAGACTCCATTGACAACAGTAAAAATAAAAGTAACACGGGAGTTGCTGCTCAACCGCTTCCTCGATCGGTTAGTTATTATGTGACTTTGGTGTTTTTAAAGGTTTATTTCAGATTCACCAAAGACAAACAAACTAATGGATCAGGCAGCGGTAGACCAGCAACTCCAGTGTTCTGTGAGGTAAAAACATTTTTCCTCAATTGAGTCTGGTGGCTTTGGCGAGAGCGTAGACAACAGCTAACAGGTGAAGCGGTGAAAATATTTGAACCAACCGTCATCTACTGTAGGTGTAATACACAGACTATGGATAAGTGCGTCATACACTTGCTTCAAAAAATCCGAACTATCCCTTTACCAGGCACCATGATTCAGTTCTTACATCTGTCATTATCTCCTGCAGGGCTGAGACATTAGCCAGCATAGAGCAGGCGCAGCGGGTGAGTGGAGACAGGCAGGTGTCAGGACCGAGAGCCGAGTTCTGGAAACTACGGGGCCTCAGAGGGAACAAAAAGAATGAGAAGAACATCCGCCGGAGTCGGGACGACCTGCTGCAGCTCACCATTCAGGGCAAATTCCCGGCCTACGAGAGAGTCCTGCTCAGAGAAGGTTGGTGTGTTTTTCCCCCTCACACACATTTGATGTTATGTCCTAACCTTGAGTCGAGCAAGTTTCAATAGCCCTGAATTGTTTGTGTCTCCAGCTAATTTCAAACGACCCATTGTCATTCTGGGCCCTCTTAATGATGTTGCCATGGAGAAGCTGGCCAGAGAGATGCCTGATGAATATGAAGTGGCAGGTTTGTTTGTCTCGTTTTCCACGAGACTCGGATTCAACATAAGAAAATTCTTTCCTACCTTTTTTTTTTTTTTTTAGTTTTAGTAATTCTCCCGATCTGATGTTCACATTATGAACCTTGTTTTTCTGCGTCTTGCGTTATTGACAGACATGGTTCCTCGCAGTGGAGGAGGAGACGGCGGCTCCACAGTTATTAAACTGGACACTGTGAGGAGAATAGCAGAGAAGGTGAGCCAGTCTTCAATCTGACATTTATATTTAGTCCCTTTTACCAACAACTTGTTTTGTTTGCGTTCTTGCTCCCCCCCCCCCCCCCCCTTATTTATTTTCTTTATTTATTTTTTTCTCTTTTCCCAGGACAAGCACCCTCTCCTGGACATCACTCCCACTGCAGTGGAAAGGCTGAACTACATCCAGTACCACCCGATGGTACTGTTCCTGGACCCTCACAGCCGCAAGGACGTGAAGGCCATGAGGCAGAGGTACAGCCCCAACTCCAACAAGAGCTCCAGACGCCTCTACACACAGGCCCTGAAGCTGAGGAAGCACTGCAGCCACCTTTTCTCAGGTAATGACACGTGAGCAAAGTCTGTCACTGTCATGTTATCATTGAAAATACAATAAACTATATAAAGGTAGCTTATTTTTTTATTTAAATGTGTAGTTATCTGGTACCAACAATGTGTATATTCGTCTCACTTTATGTTTTTCTTCTGACTTTTCCTCCAGCACGCATTGACCTGCAGCCCAGCTCCAATGTTTGGTATGAGAGTCTAAAGGATAAGATCCGCCATCAACAGTCGAAACCTGTCTGGGTGTCTGAAGTGACGGTGCGACACACAGTGCACACACACACACACACACACAGACACACACACACACACACACACACATTACACATTTAACCCTTTTTCTCTTTTTTTTAGTTCAAGTATTTTGCTACAGTCTAATGGAAAATCTTCGGAAAGGTCAACCTTCAACAAATACATTTACAACCGTGCATGTACTAATTAAAACATGTTTAATTGTTAAGTACATGATTAGTTTTGTAAATAATTAACTGTTGCAATGAGTTTGAAATTTCATCTGCACAAAAGGGATCATGAGATACTTTCATTTACGCACTTAAAATTCAACTCAAACTGGGTCGAGTCTTTTGTGTGACAAAAGTAAAACATAAAAAAAGATAATTTTTAAAAAAATGTATTTGTCTTACCAAAAAGAGACTTTAATATATATATTTTTTTGCGATCAACTTTTTAATGAATTTGTCACTTGAAAATGCTTTCTTACAAGGATTCTTGCACATAAAACCCGTATTTCACAAACTATATATATTTCACCATTGCTCTGCAAAATAAATAAATAAAATGATTATCATAATCGCTTCATTTGCCAAATGTACAAAAGAATTTGACTTGTTATACAGAGCAGTAAAACAAGACATTTTAAAGATTAAGTAAAAAAAAGTTCAAGAAAGTTAAATACAATAATAAAACATAGTTAAGGATCATTTAAAAAATAAAAAAAACTACATTATGCTAATAATAGAAAACAAACAAATCCCCAACAAATAATGTATGAATAGGTCTTCCTACATTCTGAGACTTTTATATTTTTTACTTTCAATTTAGCACCTGTGTTATCTCTCTTACAGTTTGTTTAACGTCTCTTCCTGTCTAAGTGACAAACTCATTTTTCTATGTTATTTATTTCTATCCAGTTGGAGACTGGGGGAGAGCAGGACTTGGATGCTCTGGACCAAATGCAGTCCGACTACCTCAGTGCTGCCAGTGACCTGGAGGACACTGATGGAGAGGCCTTCACCGACGGAGAGGCCTACACCGACAACGAGGACCTGGAGGAGGCTTACCCCGGTCAGAAGGCAGCCGCGGCCCCCAGAGGCTCCAGGGTAGCTGGAGCTGCGTTAGCCCGATCGTCTGAGCCAGCCTCTGGGAGCCTGAGCCCCATCGAGGACCCCGAGCCTCAAGCGGACTCGTACTCGCTCAGAGAAATCCCGCCGTTGTTGCACGTACCTGAGCCCAGGACAACCCGCCAGGACAGCTACAGCCCGCCTCACAGCCCGCCTCACAGCGCTGCTGAGGAGGAAGACCCCTCTCATCGCAGTTTTACAGACTCAGATTTCAGTGCGACTGATGTGGTTGCACCCACCAGTCCATCAGACGGACCCCCGGATTTTATAGCCCCCGACCCCTACGCTCGGTACTCTGTGAACGAGCCACCATATGCTGATGTGCAGCCTGAGAGCCCACAACATCCCGCCAGCCTGTCTGTTATCGAGGAGAAATTACAACAGGTGAACAAAATGTTATCATATTATATATAGATAGATATATCTATCTGTGCTTTATGTATTGAAGGCCATTAACCTTAAACCTGATGCACTAGAACAATTAGCTGATTGTTTGACTGGTCAGTAAATTGACAAGCAAAAGTGCCAAACATTACCTAGATTTAGTTTTTCAAATGTAAATATTTGCTGGTTTGTGTTGGACAAAACAGGCAACTTGATGAACATTTTTCAAATCTTCCTAATATTTTACAAACCAAATGAAATAATATAACAATAACTGCTTTAGAAAAGGGTTGTCAGTACTGTAAAGGATATGTGCAGTAAATGCACTTATAAATCCAGAAATAAACAGTACAGTGCTGTGTGTGTTTGTATTAAATGTGTGTTGTTTTGTTCAACCCCTTCTTTTATTGTCGAGGAACAAAAATGATGAGAAGTTCTTGTCCTCTCTTCTAGGCTCGCTCTGCAGAGCCGCAGGCACAAGTGGAGGAGAAGAAGGGCCCTCAGTTCATCGTGTAAGTCCTCTTTAGCCGCCTTTGGGTTTAAGAGTAAAGCCAGACTGAGGCTAATGTGCTAAATGTTGACGCCTCTCTCCTGCTCTCTGATAGGCTTGCACATCATCACCAAGCAGTCCAGTTCAGACGCACACAGATCCGAGGCAGCGATAGCTCTGAGGACGAGGAGGAGGTGGATGACATTGAATGGGGTCCTGCAACAGAACTGTAGAGTTTGCATCGAGGATTAAAGCGTGACTCTACTGATCTAACAAAGACATGCAAACTATTTGACTCCCAGAGAAACTCGGATCACCTTGGATCATTTTGAACATTTTCTCTGCAGAACCAAAGTCTGAAGTTGGTTCCTTAACCAAGGGCCTTGTTCAGTTGTGGGAAATTGGAGGTTTCTACAACTTTCAACAGATTACTAAACGTTTTAACATTTAAAGAGCGGTTCTCACACAACTGTGCCTGATTTTTCTTTCATATTTTTTTATTTAAATAACCCCATATCAAACAAATCAGCTTGCCATTTGTTACTGCTACTGAATGTAACATCTTTACAAATTCTAGTTTTATTAGAAATCATACTAAATGAGTCTTTTCATAGAAATATGCATGAACATTTATGGAATGTTTGGATGCCTCTTTGAACTTTTTCTACATTAAACTGTTTTCCTGATTTCCAAAGTGGGTTTGTTCATTTTACAAAACGTCAAAACGCTTTAAATGTCTTGTGCCTTTACATTTTTGCCAGGATTCGCATAAGTGAATACAACCCTGATTACTGATAATCACTGATATTAACTATTGATCTGTATGGTCAACAAATGATTGGACAATGAGACTTTAAAGCGATCTGTGACACAGACCTGATATTACACACTCCTCCAAGGCTGGATGAACAATTAAGAGGAACCTTCCGAGACCACCAGGAGCCCCAAAGGCAGGAGGTTCATTTTGTTGCAATTTCATTGTGGTTTCATAAATTGCACTTTTGTTTCTTGACATGCAGCATATCACTAATGTGCAACATAAACAGAGATGTAAGGTGGCTTCTGCATTTTTACCTGATCTTGTGCGGAAGCCCTTTTTCAAACCTCTAATGTTTCAGTTGATGTTATGCTTACACGTGGCGTATTCTGAAATACGTTTGCATGTTATCAATTTACCACAAACTCTCATGTGAAGGGCGGATTGTGAGTTTCCCACAATCCATTATTGCCTGGGGTCGCCCCTTGCGAGATAATCCGGACCCTTACAGTGACACTTCACTACTGTCACGTTAAACATCTTTTATTTCATGCGTTTGGATTTAATTCCCCCCTGGTGGTCTCTGGAGGAGATAAATGTATAAACACCAGTTTGATGTGGCACTCAACATTTCAAAGTTATTAAACATTCATATAGAAATGTTATTGATTTTGTCGTTGCATTTTTTTTTTTTTGTCACATTCACCGTGTTTTTATTAAAGAACGGTTTCAAGATATAGGACATGAGAACGCAATCTACATTTTTATTTAGAAAAACAAAACAAATACAACAGATGGTATCCAACGTGAACACACACACACACCTGCCCTTCCTCACTCTCTTCTGCTTGGAACATGGTATATGACAATAAAGGTTGCGATGGAAAATATTAAAAGTGAAAAGTAATAACGGACAGTCGACTACTCGAGGAATGTCCATCATGGGTTGTTTCTTAGACGAGGGGCAGCCAGATCTTTTTGAATTGTGTGACTCTCTATTCTTCAGAGAGAAGCTTGTTTTTTTTCTCGGGGTGAAGCGTTCATCGAACCACAGCTTAAAAGGGAGAACTTACTTTTTCTTTCGTAATATTAATTTTTAGCTGTGACCGGAGCATAAGAAGGAAGTTGCTGCTCTTTTTAATATGGATGTGGGATCTGAAAGTTCACAGTACAATTAAGACAGGATCAGGTTCAATGTGGATATTAAGAATAATAAAGTAAGTCCAGTCAAGAGATGACAAAACCAAAATGTAAACAAGACTGATCATATACTTTTTAACTTTAAATACCACGGGATTCTCAAAGCATTTAATGTTTTAGATTTTAAAAACGTCTTTATAAATGTATCTGGTATGAATATTTTGAAATTTCCAGGAGGAAATAAAAATGTTTTGACTAAACATTTTTCCATTTTTTACCCCCAGGTTCAGTCCTTTTGGTTACCTTTGGTCTGAAGGTTCAAGGTTACATTTTTTCATCATGAAATTTTGGTGTCTGGATTTACTTTCCAATTTTAGTAACTTTCTTTATACATTCTACAGATTCACTGGTATTTATTTACTAATTTCAAAGAGGGGAATTCAAACAGGCATTGCGTTTTAGTTCAGTTAGGTGTTCAGTTACAAATAAGATATATATTACACATATTTACAGCTTTTTTTTTTTTTTTGGCTTCCATAAAAGGCATATAGAAACATACATACACAACATGATATTTTGATTCATAATTTTCTCCCTCTTTAAAAAAAAACAACAACAAAAAAAAGTTGATCTGGAGCAGGTGCACGCGGAGGCGGAAGGTTACCATCAAAAGGTCACATGTTAAAAACACACGTGTGTCAAGATGAACGGATTACTGCGCGTTTGAACAAAGCAACAGTTGTTTGTTTGCGTCAAGAGGACGCAGTTCATTCTCCTTCCAAGTTACCTTCACTACATGAAACCGTTTTTTCTTTGTGAAATCCAAACAATTAATCTTCCAAAACTGTGCGAAAAGTCCTATTTCACCCTCGTGTCCCTCCTCCTCCTCCTGTTGAGGAAACTGCGCGCAGAGCGGATGCCGGGAGCGCACAGGAGGTTTGCGGTGAGCTGTCTGTCTCTCTGTCAGTGAGCCTGCGCGGCTCGATGTGCGACAGTAGCAGCAGCAGCAGCAGCAACAGGAGGAAGACAGACAGACAGTTACCGTGGCTGAAGGTCTGCCGGGATGGCACCGAGCTCCCGCTGAGCGCGAGCGGCAGAGCATCCAAGTGGCGAGTCGGGGGGTGGGTGGGGGGTTTGTACGTGAAACTCAAAGAAGTCGGGATGGACGGCAAAGGCACGCTGAAGATGTTCACCAGGAAGAAACGGGAACTGATCAAGACGCCATCCATCTCGAAGAAGAGCCGAGCAGGAAGCCCTGGGCCGCAGAGCAGCGCCCCGTCGGTGAGTAGTGCACCACTGAGTGTGTGTGTGTGCGTGCGCGCGTGCGTGTGTGTGTGTGTGAGAGAGTCAGATGACCTTTTAGCTAGAGGCGACAGCCTGCAGAGAGGGCTCCGGACAAGGGGTGATACTGTGTGAGTGTGAGTGTGAGTGTGTGTGTGTGTGTGTGGTGGGGGGGGATTTCTAACACCAGATATAAATTGTTTAGTCAAGTTACTATGTGAGCATTAATGCCTTTTGACAGGTGTGGTGACTGTAGTCTGACTGTGAAACTACTTTTAAAAAAAAAAAAAAACCCCACTCATTCACCCAGTCACCCAGTCATGGTTTGACTGCGCACTGACTCATCTGGCTCATAGGAAGTATATGTCGTGGGGGTTTGCCACTAAAGCAGTCGGCTGCTGTGTGCATGTGAATGCTCCTGTGAGATGAGTTTATAAAACGTTAACTTGTGCTTAGTTGGAATGGGGACAAAGCTGTAGGGGGAAGGAGCATGCTGAAACGGGCAGGTAAAAGCAGCTACAACCCTTATGCTACGAGTCAGAGAGTTAAGAAAGCCGAGTCGAAAGGCAAGGACAGACTGGACTTACTGCCCAACAAGCACAACGTATGGCTTAAGCAGGTACGTTTTGAGTATATTTATGTCGTCTTATACATCCAACACGAGAATATGCAGGGGGGCTTTTCTGTTGTCAAATGTTTGCTCTCTTTGGGCTGGAGATGCACTTGTCAGGCTCTAAACTGTAAGGCACTAATTATAATGATGATGATCTTTATTCATTCTTTCATTTTGTCGAAATTTTCTTGATTTAACAAACGCACACGGGCATCAATGTGGAGATGTGTCAGAATTATAGTTCGCCACATCACCCCGAGCAGTTAGGGATTCACTGCCTTGCTCAAGGAGACCCCAGCAGTGTCCCAAGACGAGTCCCTGTGGACTGAGCTGCTGCTGCCCCCTAAACTAAATAAGTCTACCAGAAATAAGAGATGAAATACAATAATCAGGTCAAAAAAAAAAAAAAAAAAACTTCCATGACCTTTTTATTTCTGATTTATAGGCAGATGAAAAGAAAAATGTCACTGTTCTTATTCCAAACAGTAAATAGCATTTCTACACCCTGCTCTGTTCGCCACACCCGACGACAGCTTGGAGTCAGGAAGTGTTGCAAAACGCAACACAGGATCTTGTGAAAGTCTTCACGTGTGTTTACCAACAACAGCGCTTCTGTGTTTTAAGGCCACAAAAGCAGAGACGAGTCATAACGGCGCCCTCATGCCGTTCAGGTCAAGCTCAAAGCGTAAATCATGTGATCGTCTTGACCTTTTTTTTTATTCTCTCTTCCTGTCCCTCTCTCAGCTGTCAATCCTCCAGGAGCAGCCTCGGAGAGATGCAGGCGACGTCACCCTCACCTCTTCACCCTCATCCTTTTTCTCCTCTTCATCTCTCACGCCAACCTCTGCCGGGCTCCTGGACTCCTCCCTGTCCTGCCCGGGAACCCCCAGCACCCAGCACGGCAAGCTGCCGGCGATGCAAGGGGTGGGCTGCCCGTCTCCTGTGTCCACCCTGAAGAGGCCGACTGCACTGAGCAGACATGCCAGCGCTGCAGGTCTGCTTCAAAACATCCCCAATTATTCATCACCTCGTTGAGTTGATGAAATCTGCTCACATGACCGTCTGCTATCCACCCCGGAGCTGAAAGGGAAAGCAAAAGCTGCCGATGGAAGGCACATGTGCAGTACACAAAATATTTTTTAAAACACTTGCCACCTTGTCACACTTAGAGGAATATTTTGACATTTAAGAAAATATGATTATTCTCGTTTTGGCAGTTTTATGAGAAGATCGATGTCTGTTACTGAGTGAAGCCTCCGCTGCTTAGCTTAGCTTAGACTTACTGTAGCATTAAGACTGGAGACAATGGAAGAGCTCGCCTGGCTCTGTCCAAAGTAGAGCGACAATGATGAGTCGATCGACAGAAAAATATTCAGCAACAATTTTGATAATCAATTAATCGTTAAAGTTCATTTTCGTGCAAAAAATGTCAGAAAATGCTGTTTTCAGCCTCTCAAATATGGAGATTTCCTGATTTGCTCAGTCTTATATTAAACAAACTGAATATCTTTTGGGTTTTGGACTGACAACTCATTTAAAGACATCACCTGGACTTTGAGAAACTGGGATGGACATTTTTTCACAATTATTTGACATTTTATAGACCAAAACGATTTAATCTAGAAAATAATTGGCAGATTAATTAATAATGAAATTAATCGTCAGTTCCAGCCGTTGTCCGAAGGTCACAATCCGCCTCACCAGCACCTTTTTTTTTTTTTTTTTTTTTTTTTTTTTTTTAAAGCTCACTATCTAACATCTGGTTGGTTTAATGTATACAAAACGTATATAACATATATATTTTTTTTGTTTAGTTTCTTTACAAAATGTAAAATGGCAATTAGCAGTTTTCCAGGGGTTATGTGCAGGACTATTTTATTGGCTGGAAGAAGTTTTCAGACTCCAGGAAGTTACCGCTCCTGACCAAGAAACGGTCCAGAACCTAAAACTGCAACTTTATTACTTTTATACTTCGTGTTTTGTATGAGTTAAACAAAAAAGATATAAAGTTGATGAGATTCAGAGGTGGTGGTAGGGGGATTTTTGGGAAGTAGCCCTAAACAATATTTAACAAATGAGAGTGGTATTGATCTTCTCATCTAGCGTATTTGTCAAAAATATCGTAATCTTCCTTTTTTTTTTGTTTTTGTTTTTTTTGGGTTTTTTTTGGATAAATGACTTAAACAATACATTTGTTCTCTGTGTCTCCTCAGGTTTCCCGCTCCAGTCGTGGGTGTTCACTAAAGGCCAGGGGAAAGGGGCCTTGACACCCACTCCTCCGTCTGAAGGTCCAGAGAGCACAGCCATTGAGGTGGAGGACATCCCGGCCCTGCTGAGGGACGTGGCACGCTTTGCAGAGGCTGTGGAGAAACTGAAAGATGTTGTGTTGGCTGAAGGTACAGTAAGCCAGTGGGGCCTGAAGGGACGGGCTGCTCGTGTTGCCACTTTCTTGCTAGATGTAGTGACTTTTGGAGCTAGTGCTGCGAGCTACTTTCAAAGGAAAAGAGTGCTCCAATGTTACCCACCCAAACTCTTAAGTTTAAGCTTTGTCTACAAACTTCCACCAGACACTAATCAACCGACAGAAACTTAAAACAATTGATCTCATGCATGATTTAGAAGAAATGCGTCATGCACCTGTCTTGTCTTGTCTTGTCAGTTAGTGCTTTTTTTGCCAAATTACGAGCCACACAAACGGGTTTGAGGACATGTGTTTTGGGTTTGAACCAAGCGCCCTCTGTGCTGCGATAATGAAACAAAAGACATGAAAAATGCTTGCATTTTGCTTGCATTGCATGCTTGCAAAACAGTTTGCGTGTGTGTAGCATCTTCTGGCTGGTACGACAGTGTGTCATTGTTTCTTTTCGTGTTGTGCATGTAAATTTGTAATTGGCCTCTCCTCTTCCCCTTCGCATTGCATGCTCCAGTCCATTTTGGCAGGGGGTTTACACTAAGAGGATGTATCAACAAAAAGGTTTTCGTCAATCTTGCATCAGTCGTCTTCACCGACACGTGTGTGTGTGTGTGGGTGTGTGTAGCGAGTGGGGGAGGGGAAGAGGGAAAAATTAGGGTGGGGCCACCTTGCACAAGCAAGCTAACAAGTGTCTGTGCGTGTCCTCTCTCCAAGTGAAGGGCTGCATTTCCGCTGCGCCCACAGAGTCGACCGCACTCTTGTCTCCAGCAGGAAGCCAGCTTTACGTTTACTGCAGCCTCATACACACACACACACTCTTCCCCTTTTTTTAAAGCGAGGCTTAAAACGGCAAAATACCTACATACCTTTCCTCCAAGGAGTAAAATACCACGACTTCAGCATTGACTCCACCTGCTAAACAAACTAAAAGTTCAACCTCATTAAGTTTTCAACATGTTGTAAAGGCTTTTTCAGAGCCAAGTTCTGCGTTTCAGATGAAACGGAAAGATCTTTTGTTTGTGTGTCTTTCTGTCTGCTGTTATCTGGCTCTTTTCTGTCTTGCTCTCCACCCAGAGTGTGCTTTCTAAACAGGAAGCCATGATGGATGGCCTCTGACAGAAGGGCCTCGTCCACACTTCCTCTTCTGATAGGCGGGCTGCATCGCCGTTACGTGACGCCTCCTCTTCTTAATCAGCAGCACAATCAGATTTTAAACGTCATGTTTTAACCTCTCGTATCTTGTGCGACACATTTTTAATCTGGAGCTCCTCGTGGCTGCTAGGTCCCTCTTTATTTCCTTAACATCAAACCGTCCAAGTTGAGAGTGAGGTGATTTGTTTTCATGAGCCACAGAAAGCAGATGTAGCACCGCACCAGAGTTAGTTTCTAATCTTGCAAAACAATAGTAGAGAAGACCACATCCTCTCAGGCTCAATGTTCAGGTCACTCGTCTTCTTATTGTCAGCTGCTGCTGCTGCTGCTGCTCAGACACTCTGACACACATTTTGAGACATACTGCGGGGGAGGGGAAGAGGGTGGGTGGAGGTTCGGCTGCCCTCTGGCCTCCTCCCGAAGCAAGCTGGCTCGATTTAGAAAAAGGGTTTACAGAGGAATATGAGGTTGCAACATTAGACAGACAGACAGAAGTTAACTGTGTGTGTGTGTGGGTGTGTGGGGGGGGAGCTGGGTGTGTGTAAATGAGGATGCAGACTGCCAATGTCGCACCAGTGACCTCTAAGCAGAGGAGCTGACACTGTCTGACACTGGACCTGTTAGCAGGTTATCGCTGACCTTACAGACCGTCTGTCTCCATCCGCTCAGCAGAAACAGTTGAAACGCAGACTTGCAGAGACTTAAGGGGGGGGGGGGGGCTGCTTGCCTGGCTCTGTCCAAAGGTAACAAACTGCACAAAAACCACATAACTTGTCTCCCGCTGGTTGCCTGGCAGGAACGAGAAAAATTGCATCTCCCAAAATGTTGCACTTTTCTTTCAAATAGAGAGGACAAATTCCCTGCAGTAAACATTTAATGCACTTTATTCAACAATAACAATTTTATTTGTCGCATGTAATCATATAAGACATGATTCCAGGCAAATGTAACCAACAAGTTGTAATAAATTTGCTCTCAGTGGCCTGAACTCTCCATCGCTGATGCGTTCAAGGACACTCTGACGTCTGTTAAACATGAAGTAATCTCCGTCTACAACTCTATTATTTCCAATGATATTTTAACTTTGATGCTATGGCTTGCCTGTCTGAAACATGCTCTGCAATTCAATGTTAATACTGTGCTAAAACAAATGGCATTACTGTGTTCCTCTTGTTGCTCCTGTCTCCCCTCTCCTTGTCTAACCTCACCTTCCTCCCTCTCGTCCAGGTAAGGAGAGTCAGCGGCCCGTGGCTCACGAGTGTTTGGGGGAGGTCCTACGGGTCCTGCGTCAGGTCATCAACACCTACCCTCTGCTCAACACAGTGGAGATTCTCACTGCTGCCGGCAAGCTCATTTCCAAGGTCAAAGGTCAGTCAGTTGTGCGGAGAAAACATCAACATAAATTTAGTGAGAACACACGTAGACGGGAAGCTGTTTTTCAAAGTACAAGAACAATGTTTTTCTTGTATTTTAAACTTTGTTAGAAATTACTTTCACAGTTCCAACATCTTTTGGTAACACTGTATGGTTTGATGTGTGTGTGTGTCTGTGTGTGTGAGAGTTCATTTGGTCAGCAGTGTATTTCCAACCATTTTTCAGGTTTTCACTATGAGGCTTGTAACGAGGCAGATAAAAAGGACTTCGAGAAGGCGATTGAAACCATTGCAGTTGCTTTTAGCAGCAAGTGAGTATCTGGTTGACCTTCCTAATATGATCTGATTATCTTGTCTTTATTTGTTTACATTACATTTAGCAGACCCTTCAGCAGAATCTTATCTTATCTAATCTTTAGCTTCAAATGGGTGAAATCATTTTAATTGCAGAACAATAGCTTCAAATAAGCCAAACCAATGTAATGCAACATACAGAAATAAGTTTCTGTTTTATTTTTAATTTTTCCTGACCAAGGTGCTGTCAAAGTTCTAAGTTTTCAGTCTGTGACGGAAGGTGTGAAGACTTTCAATGGGGAGCTCGTTCCACCATTTTCAATCCTAAAGTTACACAATGGATTCTGTTTATTTAGATTAGCTGCTGTAACAACAGTAACTTCTCTTCCGGGGCTCCACATCATGCGTTTATAATACTTCAGTGAGAAAAAAAAAAAAAAAAGCCGTTACATATGACATCCATACTCGAGACTCAATAATACACCAAACAACTCTTAAGACAAAACAACATCTAGTACAACGGATATCTCTAAATTATGTTGCATACTTTTATTACGGATTTTTAGAGATCTAAAGTAATTCTAGCAAGACACCACCTAATTACAAATAAATCAAGTTAAACAGCTCTGTACATCAATATCGCATCTTTTGGAAAACAGGAACATGTTTTTTTGCTACTCTATTTCTTGAATGAATAGATGCACTCTTAACATTTTATTGAAACATGTTTTACTACTTTCTGTGGTCACAAATCCTGGCAAGGAATGCCATGCCACCATTGCTCGATAATTTACTTTTCTATGTATTTTCTGTGTGGTGACTATTACGGGTAGGTATTGTCCTTGCTACAAAGACTGATGGGGATGTAGATATGGGATACAAGTGCATCTAACCAGGTATTACCTCTTTTACAGACAAAGTAGTGCGTGTGCATTAGTGTGTACAAAGCTGTCTGTTGTTGGGAATTGGAGAGAGAAGTGCAGCGATGGTGACGCATTTGCATGAGACAGAGCTGAAAACAGGAAGTGGTTCTTTTTTTTTCTACCGTATGACACAAAACCAAAACTTGAAATTGCTTTTGACTACCTGGCTGCTCGGTGAACAGATTACAGTTACAGACTGAGGAGATAATAAGTCCCAAGAACGTTCTCTTTTAAGAGTTTATTTAACCAAACGTATTATTAAACATGGCAACTATGAAATCCTCAAATATGTTTTTCCAAGATTAATGTTTTTTACCTGAATGTTTTCAATCTTTAAAAAATATGGTAATGAAAAGTAAACTCGGACAGAAACGTCAGTTTTATGTGCAATTGGAGTACATTGCATAAAGAGTTTATCACATGCTAGTCTTTGCCATTTCACGGTTTAGACACAGAGCTTTAGGAGGAAGTGAGCTGGCAGAGACGGTTGAAATGTGCCCGACGTGTCTGTTTCCTCATTCTCTCCTCCGCTCTTCCTCTGTTTGTCTAATTTTCTGTCATGAACCGAAAAACACCAAGATGGAGGTGCCACTTTTTTTTTTTTTTTTTTTTTTGTTTAGCCTGTATTTCCGCAAGCAAGTCAACTAGATGAATCGATAAGATGTCAAAAAGAGGATTTGTCTAAGGTGGATGAGGAATATGTTGAAACATTTCTCTGGTAGAGAAAAGTAACTGGCTTCATTTTTCACGTACGTTTGTACCTGTCGAGACTTCCTACAAGGCCTCTTCCTCTTTTTTTATGTTTAAAAAAAATCTGCCATTTCTGAGCATTTTTCACACGCAGGTGATTATTACTGCCTCATTCTTTCCACCGTGATTTCTCATCTAGACAATATGGAAATTTCCTGTCAAGATTATCCTGGCCAAAAATAATTTCGATTCACGATCTTCTCTCAATCATCAAAATATGGTATTCTTAAAACTGTTTAAAAATGTCCCTAAAGCATACTAACACTAGAGATCACCCTGCGACGGGATCAGACCAGCTGCAACGCCAAATAGTGAATGTTCTTTTTAGTAAAAAACAGTCAAACAATCTTAAATAAGGTTATTAGAAAATCATAAAGTCCCCCTGCATAAAGGATAAATACATTTTTAAAACGATGGCCTCATTATGTGAGTCTGTTCTTTCTTACATGATAATGCCTGAATAAATTTTTAATCAGGCTCTATTTTTCACTTCTCTACATGATTGGGAGCAAGACAACCCCCACAATCACGGCAACAGAAATGAGTCCCATCCCTTCTCATCACATCCATGTAATATTTTACATTACGTTTAGCGGACGCTTTTGTCCAAAGCGACTGGCAATAAGTGCAAACAATCATGAGGATACAACCGCGAACAGCAAGACTCTTGCAAGTACATTATCTTCAAATGGGTGAAATCATTTTAAGTGCAGAACAATAGCTTTTTAAGTGCATTTTTACTTTAGTCATATTCGCCAATGTAAAGCTGTCTTTGTTGTTTTTCTCCTCAGTGTGTCTGAGCTGCTGATGGGAGAGGTGGACAGCAGCACGTTGCTCTCCCTGCTGCCCACTGAGAAGAGCAGGGTGAGTTCATCACAGAGCTGCCAATTTATTAAAGAAAAAAAACCGGTTGCCTAACAGAGTTGGTTGTTAACTATGTAAAATTGTTAAACACCTTTTGTGCACCTCGTCAAACATTACTGTACACGAGGAGATTACCACTCCCAACTTTCTATTGGATTAAGTAAAGCAATCCCTCGGTTGACGACGAGCCTTAATGTTTGTCAGTAATGAATCATCTTTGTGCTGCTGTGTAGTCGATGGAGAACTTGTACACTGCGACAGGCCAGGGAGCGGATGGGGGATACTTCAGGAGCGACCTGCATTACATGGGTAGGGTGATCAGCTGCTCCTTCACTCACACTCCGGCTTTCGCTGACTTCTTTCAGTCCCTCACGGCTGCTGTTTGTCCCTCCGTTCGCTGTCATTTTGTGAAAATGCTACTTTTTCATGATGTTTTCATATGTTTGTGTCAGGCACAACATTGGCACCATATACCAGCAAAATGCTAGTAAAATAAGTGTTTGTGTTTAGTAGATTTGCATCACTCGCATCACTGGTAATCTATTGAGTGGCTGGAGAACATTGAGCTAGCTGTTTGGCTGGTGGACAAAAGTACATTTTGCGCCCTTGTTTTTGTACTCAGTCATCCGTTTATATAAGAAAGCAGCGATCCAACCTTTTATTCAGATCATGACAGGTTTTGCATGTTTTTCCACACACTTGTCTGGTAGGTCTCCCCCTGCTGACCTAAATACTGTGGTACAACGACAGTTTCTGCAGCTGGCACTCTTGCTCTGAAACACAGTCTTTATTACAGGAAATCCAAGAAAAAAAGTTACAAACAGTATTGAAAATGACAGTATTGACCACAGTAAGTTAAACACCGCAGCGACAAACCGACGTATTTAGGCGTCACCAAAATAAAAGGCAGGATGTTGGAGCGCATCACTTCAGCTCTGAATCTTCACACGTGTTTTAATGTGTTGATGCGTAGGCAGATCTGAGGAGGTGGATGTGATCCTCCAGCAAAGCGAGGGAGGGGTGGACTCTGCTCTGCTCTATGCCAAAACCATTTCCAAGTACATGAAGGACCTGATGAGCTACGTGGAGAAGAGAACTTCACTGGGTGAGCGGGAGTGCTTGAGGTTTAGTTAATTATTTAAATAATCTAATTGTCAATTAGCAGAAAGTAAATTGATATCCCTTATGCAATAAAGTCTTGATATATTTCTTTCCTGTTGGGGCACATGTTCTGGCTGTGGCCAAAATTATCCAATTTTTAGAACTGAAAATGTAAAAGTGGTAGAACCTGACCTATTATTGGCTGTATCTGGGCTACTGGGAGAGGGCAAGGTTCATAACCCTTTTAGCGCGCAGATTAATTGTATTGAAGATTTGCTTGGAAAATCTTGTTTTATGTCACTGAAAAATGAATGAGCTTGAGTTATGTGACAAAAAATGAGCATAACGGAGGTTAGGGCTTTGGCAAATTCTTCTTGGTATAGACATTTTATAAGCTATATAATCTATAGTGGATGGATATAGATTATTATTAAGATAATAGTTTCAGCCCTAGTACATAAAACTTGCTAACACATCCTCTTTTCTTCTATTTCACCAGAGACTGAGTTCTCCAAAGGCCTTCAGAGATTGTACCATTCCTGTAAACACAGCATAACGCATGTAAACTTCTTTTTTTTTTTCACCTATAATAACACAGATAAGCAGTGAGATGTATTCAAATATTAAAAACAGGGATACACTCAAAACAATACAGCATTTGGTCCTTGTTTGTGTTGTGTATCAAACCTTTTTCTTTTTGTGTTTTGCGTTCGCTCCCTCCAGCCCCAAATGCCCCTCTTCTCCATCTACTCTCTGGCTCTGGAGCAGGACCAGGAGCAGAGTGTGGGGCTGCAGCAGGCCAACACCACCCTGCACACACAGACCTTCATCCAGGTAAACTTTACCGAAGTTTGTTGCAACATGAACAACTTCTGTCAGCTGCGGTAGTTGTTAAAATCAACCTGTGTCAGTTACTACTGGAGTGTTTTGCCTCTGTACACATTGTGTGGCCCTGTGCATGCGTTCTGTGCAGCCTCTGATCCAGCGTAAACAGGAGCATGAAAAGAGACGGAAGGAGATCAAGGAACACTGGATTCGATCCAAGAGAAAACTGGTACGACCTCCTACTTTGTACACAGGAGCACATGTAGCAGTAGCAGTTTATTCATTTCTAAGTTGAATTATAAGGACCAAAAATGATTCGTCTTTGTTTTAGATGGAGTGTGAAGCGAACCTGCGTAAAGCTAAGCAAGCCTACATGGGCCGCTGCGAGGACTACGACAAGGCCAAAACAGCAGCCTGCCGCGCTGAGGAAGAAGGAGGAGGATCTACAGCAAAGTCTGTGGAGAAGAAGAAACGATTAGAGGAGGAGGCTCGCAACAAGGTTCTTATCAATAGCTTTATTTCATTACTGTATCTAAACGAGAATGATTTGCATGTTAAATCATTTAAGAGTGAGATGTTCTTTTTCAGTGATGTGTGGTTATGTTGAATTTAAATTGTATTTATCTGGCTGCCACATCTGACTTCATTTATTTTTGTACTAATCTGACACTATGAGCTCCAGAGTCTGCCATTGTGCAACATATTTTGAATTTAAAGAGGACTTTAAGTTGTAAAAGTATCTACTTTGTGAAAACAGGAGGTATTCCCAGGTTATTTGTAATTGTCAAGTCTCTTAATAGCAGAATTCCTAAAATAACAGGCAGATACAAAGGTCTGGAAAGGAATAAAAGGTTTTGTAATTTATGTAATTGTTGCTTGGGGGGATGAATACCATGTTTTGTTTGAATGTAAAAACACAAGCATTAAGAGTAGAAAGAAGTACCTGCCAAAATACTTTAGTAAAGCTTCAGTCTATGTTTATACTTGTTTCATAATTGCAGACAGATAAACCAAGGATATTATGTAAAGTATGTGCTTTTTCTGACTAATCTTTTACCTCCTTTTAAATGACTTTGTGCTAAAGATCTATTTATGTTTGTACTTGTGGTTTGGAGTAAATGAATCTGAAAACCAAAAACGTTTGTGTGCAGTCAGACGAGGCGGAGGCCACCTACCGGACATGTATAGCAGATGCCACCACTCAGCAGCAGGAGCTGGAGCACACAAAGGTCACAGTGCTGAGACAACTGCAGGACGTCATCAAACAGAGCGACCAGACCCTTCGCTCGGTAAGATCAAACTTCCTTGTTACAAAATGGTGTCGGCTTCTTAGTTTTTCTCAAGGTGCCTCTGATGCCCTTCTAGACTCCAGTTAGGTTTTGAGCAATGATCGAAGGTGACAAACAGAAACTCTCTCCTGATGCTTTTGTTGCATCTCTTTCCTCCACCAGGCGACCATCTCGTACTACCAGCTCATGCACATGCAGACAGTAGCCCTGCCGGTCCACTACCAGACTCTGTGTGAGAGCAGTAAGCTGTACGACCCCGGCCAGCAGTACGCCGCACACGTGCGAGACCTGCAGCTGCCAGAGCAGCCGACCGTTCACTACACGTTTGAGAACTACTCTCCCTCCAGCTCGTCGTCACAGTAAGCGCTTCAGTCAGAGCCACAATCGTCCAGGTTTTCAATTGAAACCTTCAAGAAAAAGTCCAACATTTTGAGAAACATTGTAATTTGCTTTCATGCCGAGAGTTAGAGGAGAAGATTGACACCACCCTCACATGTGTGCGGTAAATATGAAGATACAACCTGCAGCTGCTTAGCTTTGCACAAAGACTGGGAAAAAAGAGGAAATGGCTAACCTAGCTCTGTCCAAAGGTAACACAAGTCGTGGGAAAAGATGAGGCTTCTGCAAGTCATTGCACCAATAAATAGTTTGGCTCATAACCCAATGTGAAAACACAACCTGTTGTCTTTACACTTAGCTTTCTGATGTAAGCAATTAAGACATAGTATGTTAATTAAAAGAGCTTTAGAGGTGCTAGTAGGCAGGTTATTTGTTACCTTTTGAACAGAGTGAGGCCATCTGTTCCAGCATCTGTGCTAAGCTAAGCTAACTGAATCGCTTGCTGTAGCTTCACTTCTACCGAGCAGACGAGTGGTATTAATCTTATCATATAACTCTTAGCAAGAAAGATATTGTGTCCATTTACCAAAAACGTTTATTTTTATTTTTATTATAATAAATTGTCTTTTTAATCCCACATTGCAGCTATGGCCACAGACCAAGGAACGACAGCTTCAACACGGACAGTCCTGCCACCAGTGTGGACACGGCAGCAGGAGACAACAAAGACACCGAGGCTCAGCGCAAGAGTAAGTGATGCCTGCTGCTGTCGCTGCCAGTGAGCTATAGCTTTGTAAAGATGATTATTTTTGAGACATCCAGCCTGTTTATGCCTGTGGTTTATTTCCTCATCGCATTCCATATTTCAAGAGCACACAGTGTAACAAAAGAGCTTTAAGTCAAGTTCTTTGATGGGTTTTAAATGAACTCATCTAAAAATGATTGACACTTGACAAAATGGCTCTATTTAGCCATGTAAACGCATTATTCTGATGCCCACTATTCACATATTCTTGTCCCTTTTTTTGTCATCCCCAGGGCAGGGCCACAAGTCGTGGGGTTCAACAGTGAGCGATGACAGCGTTGTAGGAGAGGGAGGCCTCGAGTCTCCCACTGCCAGCTCAAGTGAGTGAGAACCGTGTTATTGACTCACCAGGAAATCTCATTTATAAATGACCATAACGGAGATTTTGTTGGCTTTCCCACTTAAAGGAACACATTATGTGTGCGTGTCTTTTATATGTGAGAGATGATACTTAAACTGTTTATTTATTCTAGGTGACATCAGTAAAATTGCTCGCACGTCATCCACTGGGACAATGTCGTCCAATGAGGACGCAGATGAGAAAGACGGGAATGTGACCTCATTTGAAGCTCCGAGTAAGATTTACAGATTGTAATCACTATTGATGTGACTATCAAATAACATACAGAAGCCCCCATTTTCAAAGTTTTGCCAGGATTCTTTTTCAAATGAACTTTTTTTTTTTTCACAAAAACATTTTGTCAGGTGACACTTTTTTAAGTGTTTGTTGGTGTAATACTAATTTCAGCCAACAGAGGCTGGAATACACCACTACCCCAAGTTCTAAATAGGGCTAAATCATTCATGTTTTCCCTAACGGCAGATTCATGCTGATTTAAAATACATTTCTAGCCAAAAGAAAGACATGACGGTAATGTTACACAACTTGCTAACACACATAATGTGTTTTTTTTTTTTTTGTTTTTTTTTGTGTTTAAAGTGCATAAAGATAATAAAACTCATCTGGAGGAAAACATGAATGCTTTTAGTCTGATTTAGAACATGGGATAGTGGTGCACTTCAGCCTCTTGTGGCCAAAATTAGTTTTGTGTTTCAACGACAGACACTGTTGATTAAAAAGCTTTCCTTGACAACAAAATGTTTTACTTGCCCTAACTTGTTTTGTCCACCTGAGTCATGGATGAAAAAAGAAAATAGGGAACTTGGAAAGATTATCCTGAAAACCTTTTTTTTTTTTTTTTTTTTTTTTTTTTTTTTTCTTTTCTCTCTCTCTCTCTCTCTCTCTCTCTCAGAGAAAACCTTTAAGATCAGACTTAGAAAAATGGATCCCCAGAGTTTTATTTTCTCACTTTCCTCTCGGGGCTTCCATAATAACATGGGGTCCCAATATTACTCCTCAAATTGCTGGCTGTGAGTCTTCTGGAGTGTGTTTGATTTGGGTCTTTGTCTTTTAGACATGAACGGCATGGATCCTGACGTGGTGGTGTCCACCAGACCTTTCCGTAACATCGGCCTGTCTAAAGCAGCCCAGACCCACCGACTGAGGAAGCTACGAACTCCAGCAAAGTGCCGCGAGTGTGACAGCTACGTTTACTTCCAGGGGGCCGAGTGTGAGGAGGTGAGTCCTTCCTCTTCTGATCTAATCATCTCCCAACATCCAGCCTGCAGAGAGAGAGAGCATCATCAGACCAGGCTCATGAGATCAACCCCTTCTTCTCTGTCCTTAGTGTTTCCTGGCGTGTCACAAGCGCTGTCTGGAGACTCTGGCCATCCAATGCGGCCATAAGAAGCTGCAGGGCCGTCTGCAGCTGTTTGGCAGGGACTTCTCTCAGGTAGCCGGCTGCGCCAGTGACGGCATCCCCTTCATCATCACCAAGTGCATCTCCGAGATAGAAAGACGGGCCCTCAAGATGAAGGTGAGGAAATGAATTTATACTGTGTGTTTTTATAAAGTGAGTGCTGGATGTCTCAATCTTTGCCACAGAGGTATTTTTTTAAACCGTCCACTTCCTCCTTACAGGGCATCTACAGGGTGAACGGGGTGAAGACTCGTGTGGAGAAGCTGTGTCAGGCCTTTGAGAATGGCAAGGAGCTGGTGGAGCTGTCCCAGTGTTCACCGCACGACATTAGCAACGTCCTCAAGCTTTACCTCAGACAGGTACACATGCAGGAGTGAAACACAGAATGCTGAAGTGACTTGTAGGCCTCAGGAACCATGGCAGCCATCATGGGGGCAGATAATGGGGATTTAGTAAACAAATGTGCCTGCTTTTAAAGTAGTTTTATCTCCTACTTATTAAAAGTTTTAGCATAATAAAGCACTGTCAAAAAACCAGTGCATTAACTATGTTTATTGGTAAGTCACATTTCAAGGTTGGTTTTCTTTTTTTTATTTCTAATATAATGTTAATCAGTCTAGCTATTAAATGTAGTTGTACTGTAGTTATTCTAAATTAGTTAATTCATTTATATTTTATTAGACAATTAAAAGAGATTAAAACAAAGAATATTATATTTAACTAATGAACTAAAAAGATCCATCAACAAGTGAAGGAAAAATCTAATTTAAAATCAAATTAATGGAGCCCCTTAAGTCTTGAAATATTACTTTATTTTCTTATTTCTTATCTTTCGGGACTTCAGGTGCTCCTTTTTTAAAGAAAAAAAACTAAACAAACTTATTAAATCAGTTTTTTTTTTTTATTATTAATAAAAACTGACTTGGTTCAAATGTTCTTTTACCTGAAGTCCTCGCTGATATTTTAATTCAGCAAAGAGATATTTTCTTCAGCCCCTCTAACACTTCTTCTTGTATTCATCACCACCAGCTGCCAGAGCCCATCATGCTGTTCCGCCTGTACAACAGTCTGATGGGTTTGGCGAAGGAGAGTCTGCAGGGAGAGGCAGACACACCAGAGGGAGAGGAGGTCGAGTCGAACAGTATTAACCCAGCGGTTGGCAAAGGGCCAGAGCTGGTGGATCTGGGCCCTGACACCGACCCAGAGGTCCTGGTCCTGGTGGACAAGCTGAAGAAGCTTCTGAAGGAGCTGCCCAAGGCTAACATTGCTACGCTGCGCTACATCGTTCGCCACCTCCGGAGGTCAGTCATTTACAAAAATACACAGCAGGAAGATGAAAGACAAGGGGCCGAATCACAAAACACTCACAGGGAGCGTCTAACTTATCTTAAAAGAAAATGTCTAGCAAGGAGTCCTAGTGTGATTTTAGGAGACTTCTCAGAGCAGCAGTGAGCAAAGAAGGAACTTTTACCTTTTAGTGAGGAGGTGTGGTGGTTGTTGTTGCTAGATATGATGCATTCTTTTAAAAAGGTGTGATTGGTTGATCAAAAAAGGGCATATAATGGACCGTAAAATCCTAGAATTTAGTATCTGTTAAGACATGGTGTAATTATGAATTCTTTTTTATGTAATCAACATCTGTTGAATAAACTGCAAGTCCTACTTTAAAAGTAAAAAGTTTTAAAATACAGGCATTTTTCACAGTAGCCTATTCACGCTGATATATATCATATTTATTCTTAGAGAAGAAAAAGAAAACAAAATGTAATTATGTTCTTGGAACATAATTCTTAGAAAAGAGCTATTCTTTTTACTAGGAAGCTTTATGATTACGGCCGCTGGGGCTCTTATGTTTTTCTTGATCCTTCCACTGTCTTCCTCCCTCCAGGATTGCAGAGCTAGAGGAAGATAACAAGATGAGTCCCAGTAACTTGGGTATCGTGTTTGGTCCCTCCCTGATGCGTCCCCGTCCGACCGGGGCCACAATATCCCTGTCCTCTCTGGTTGATTACCCCCATCAGGCCCGCATCGTGGAGTCCCTCATAGTCTTCTATTCATCCATCTTCCAGTCCAAAACCAGTCAGACCCACAAAACCAGTTGCTCTTCTTCCACCTCCACTCAGCAGGTAAGACTTCCTGTGTAGTGCAAGTGGATATTCATCTCTCTAATTATGTATTGGCAGCAGACCGCATGTCTTAATATTATATGATACAAGAAACTTTCTGAACTATATTGGACACTGAATTACATCATATATTAAATTTGAAGGCAAAGAATGCGACTACCTCTTTTATGGTCCTGTAGATTTGACTCCACAGCCAAATAGTTGGTCATTTATCATTTACATTTCAGATTATCAGTCAGTTGATCTGAACTCTGTAGCTATGTGAGAACTTCCACCAGAAGAGATGGTAACTCTGTCCACTGTGCCAAAGTACAGCCTCCCACAGCAGCTAGCATGGCTATTGACTCTTAATCTAGTTACAAATAAATACTTATAAGCACTAATTAACAGCATTATCAGGGTGTGAATCTGTTAGTCAACAGATATTTGGATACAAAGATGTTTATCTTTCCGTGAGAAGTGGAAGAGAACTTGTATTCTTAGGGAGTCATTTGGCAAATGTCAGTTCACCCCAGATAAATGTCAACCTTGAACAAATGAAAAGATGGTCTTGCAGAGAAGCCGTCAACAATTTATGAGCATATACGAAACCTGGTGTACCTCTTCCTGGCAAGAGGCAAAAAGAAAACGGAAGCAGTAAAATGTCAGCACATCCTTTTCCTCACCCAAAGCTGACCTACCTATTTGCCTACAGTTTGAAAATAGAACATTGTTGTTTTTCTTGATAAGAATCCCCCCCCCCTCTCCTGGTTCAGGGTGTTATTGCAGATGAAAAGATTGTGAGCTCTGCTGATGGAGAGGAGGATGGAGGCAGGGAGGAGCAAAATAAACCAGAATCTGACAAGATGGAGGAGGGATGTGGTAAGTTTTTATAAAGCCTAGGTTTGTATAATGCTGTTGTAAATGTAAATAACGTACTTCCCCTCAATGAGTGTAAATAAAAAGTTCACTCATGTTCTTGTAGCTTCCATTGACTTGATGGTATTTAAAAAGTAGGATATACACATATGACCTCCTTATTTAAAAAAAAAAAAAAAAAGTTTTAAAAAATTATATTTGGCCTTAAATGTTTAACTGCGATCAGTTTTTTCACCCCTGTGGAACCATCGGCTTCTTTTATCTCCATTTAGGAAGTTCTTTAGGGTCCCTGGGGTCTAGTGAGCAGCTCCCCGACTCCGACTCGGAGCTGGACGAGAGCGGTCAGAGGACCACGCACTCCCAGATCCTGGTGAAGCAGGACAGCGAGGTGAGCATGGACGACGACCAGCTCAGCTACAGGGACAGTCTGGACCTGTCCAGCCAGTCTGCAACCCAAACCGACCAGGACCACGACGACAACCCCGACAGAGCAGAGCCCCCTGCGCTGCCAGTCAGCGGGCCCCCAGATGAAGACACAGGGGCAGAGCAGGACCTGAGCGTCTCTCTGGCCGAGCTCAATGTGAACCAGTCCAACAACAACAACAACTACCCATGCTCCCCCATATTAAGCTTGTCGGGGCTTCCGTTGGCACGTCTGTGTGGAAAGAAATTACCGCTGACCAGAAACAGGGACAGTGAGCCTGAGTTTGTCTGATATATAATTACCAAAATCATTGTATGTGTGAAGTGTGTTCTGGTTCAAGGATGATTGATCTGGTTTTTATTCATTTAAAATCCAGATAAACCTGCAGCTGAGAGGGCTGTGTGTGTTGTGTCTGTCAAGATTCAAGTTTTTAATGTTTAGATGTTTGCAGCTATATTGATCTATCCTAGCAGTGAAACCTCTGTATGTTTCCAGCTGTGTGCTGTCATTACTCCTGTTATTTCAAGAAGTTTTGACTCGAATTATTAAAATGTTTTTACGGCAGTTTGTATTTTTTAAGTGTTCACACGTTGCTCTTGCAAGCTTGAGGAAAGGAAGGTAGTAAGTCACATCAGTGTGTGCAGAATTTCAAAGGAAATTCTCAAGTGCTGCTGGTTTTATTTCAGCACTAAAATTTAAAAAAAACTTATTTAGCAGTGTCTTATAAATGTTACCTGTATTGACTTGTTGTTAATGTTTGGTCTATTTTAATAAACATTTTATTTTAAAATGGTTTAAGTTGTTATTCCATCTACTACCTTGTTTGTGTATTTTACAGGTCAAAGTAAAGACAAATGGGGAACGGTTAACTAAAGGTGAGCAGGAACAAAATACCCAAATGAGGGAAGTTACTACCATGGATACGAGGGAGGGCACTAAAGGAACAGTTTACTGCAGTGGGTGGAGGACTTTAGCTGTGAGATGTGAGGCACAATAACCAGACCAGTTCTGAGCGCTACAGCATGGCTTTCAAAAGGAAGAAGGTAGGCATCTGAAACTATTACAGCATGATGTAGATAGAGTTGTTCTGCTTTAGGTGAGATTGTCATGAACATGGTAAGAAAACAATATTTTATTCTATTTGAAATAGTTTATTTTACAAAATCAGTAATTACAAGGGAAAAACTACAATTTAAATGAATGAAAAGCAGAAGGATAATCCATGGATGACAAATGAAAGATGTAACATCGTCTGTTTCCTTCAACGGTCCTCCAAAATGTTGATCCAGGAGATTAGCTGGAAAAATAAAGCATTCAAAGTACGTTTTATTCAACGCAGCCATACACACGTTATTGCTGATGACGTCTCTGACTCTTCTGTTCATTTTGTTAAAACTGAGTGGGACGTCTTATACCTCTAACAGTTTTATTAAAAGTGTGGTGACTTTCCGTAAATCCCATAGCTCCAACTTCAACCAAAGCAACAAATGTGTAATCTTTAAATGTTAATGCTATACAAAAACTAATTACAATAATTAATAAAACAAAGCCCCCTTAAGAATTCACCCTGTGCAACAGCATGTGCTTAATATCATCGGATGAATTTTATGAGAGAATGTCTTGACTTGTCAAACTGCACATTTCTCCATAACACTCACCTTTCTGTCACTGCACCAGTCTGTATGTGATGTACCTCCCAGCTGTTTCACTAGATCTGATGATCTTTACTACCTGGAAAAAGTTGTAGAAAATATCAGCATTTTAGACTGGACTGGAATTACTGTGTGGACTGAAAACTGACCACAAGTTGCATGTTTCATGTATTTTCAAACACAAGAAAGCAGAGATGAATGAGATGTGTGTTAAAAAAAAAAAAAAGTCCAGTTTAATACCTCCCCCAAGGACATTATGTTTTCGCTTTGGTTTTTCTCTCTGTCAGCAGGATAAATTACTGGCCCAAATTTTAATGAAACCTGGTGGAAGTGTGTAGCACGGACCAAGGAAGAACCAGATCCGAATCACAGGGCGGATAAAAGTACTAGTTTTCATTTATTGAAACCATGGCGCAGGTCTGCGCTCTGAGTGCCCTTGTAGTTACAACATGTGTCTAAAAAGGTCACCTCTGATGTGTCTTATTTTATAGTTCTGGCCACCATTCATATCAGTAGTAAAAATATTCTATTTACCAAGTTTATTGCTGAGATTTGGAAACACGCAGCATTTGTACAGCAAAGTCCTAATAAGACCGACATTGTAATGAACCAGAATGATCATTTAAATGTATTTTAAACATCCTGTCTTGTAACAAGTAATGGTTCTAAATATCAGTTTGAGTTACCACACTCATTTACTGAAAAGCAATTTATCAGGAGGACCAACCCAAGATCAAATACACAGCACCATGCAGCC
This sequence comes from Bovichtus variegatus, assembly GCA_943593645.1. Taxonomy (NCBI): domain Eukaryota; kingdom Metazoa; phylum Chordata; class Actinopteri; order Perciformes; family Bovichtidae; genus Bovichtus; species Bovichtus variegatus. Next base: position 15,494,460 of record CALSCE010010686.1, on the reverse strand, counting down.
ACGTAATAATTATAATGTTATGCATTATCATAATTAGAAGCGGCTTCTAGATGTGTTACCTGTCCTCTTTTCAAGCCAAAGTAGCGAGCTACTGGGTCCCCAGCCTGGATCCTCGGCAACTGACTTTCCTTTAATTTGCTGAGGTAAAAATGTTAAGAATGGATAACAAATCCATATTTTCATGGAGGAGTTGAGTCTCCTAAAGACACTAAACACAGCTTGATGGTGGTCTTTAGACAAATCAACTATTTTATAATTTATTACAAATAGTAAGTACTCTGAAGCTGGCCAGGTGCATTTTCCTGTGTGTAAGGATACTATCTTGCCAGAAGTTCAGTCACTTCCTCTTTTGTCATAACAATGTGCTCTGGAACAAGCTGAAACACAAAAAAGAATCAAAAACAAAAATGTAATTCTACATCTGAGGCAGAGTCTGTGAGATCATTTTTAAATATGGTGTCAATGGGATTTGAATACAGCGGATTCTTTCAGTGTGTTGTTTACCTCATGCTCTGTGATGTTGATAAGCAGCTCCTGTTGTAGAAACTGTTCCAATATGTATTTGGGTGCCATGTCTACCAGAGACTGTAAGGAGACATTTCATTAAATATGTTTACAAAGAGAGCAGAAAGAAAGTGAAACAATAACAAGATAGAACAGCATAATTACACGAAATGTTCAGAAATCCTATGCTTTAACCTTTTCATATACATTTTTGTGTTGGTTTGTTAAATATAATGTATATGTTTACCTGTTTGGCTGATGGTGTCATGCCCATCTGAACAACAATGATGGCTCGTGTGATGTTCTCCTCCTGCATCCTCTGACAGTACATCTTAATCGTCTTGATTCCCACCTTGGGCTCCTCTGAAAAGTGAAGAAAAAGATCACTTGGCTGCATGTTTCATAATTCAAGGCTCAACACCTCTTCGCTCACCATTAAAGATTGTATACTGGCCTCATCTTTAGTTCCAGGCCAAATTGTGTATTTTTATTTTACAAAGGACTGCTAGCCATATAGTATCTAATAATAGTTATTAACCTACCAGGAAAGAAAACAAACATCTGGTCGGTGGGGTCATCGTTGTGTGCCACCAGCACAGTGAGGTCTGTGCGTCTGGGGCGACCCTCGCTGGGCTTGTCTCCAAACTGACTCTTGAACTCGTCCAGTGTCTGGTCCAACTCGTCCTGTGTCACCAGGTAGCCTCTGTCATGGCACAGCTGAGTGTGTAAAGATGAGACCATAAAGTCAGTGAGTGTACGGGACAAACCATAATGTTTAAAAAGAAAAGTAGATCTTAGGGTAACATTTAGTTCTGCAGATTCGATCAAGATTTGCAATGGAATTTCCGAAATGTTCACCATTTTTTTTCTTTTCTTCATAGGACATATTTTACACCTATTCCCCTCCAGAAAATGTTTCTCAATAGCTCAAACCCCTGTTATAAATGTAAAACACACATAAGCACATATATTCAGTTGTTCTGGTCATGGGATCACACTTAGGCATTATAGAAAGAGGTCCATTCTGTGATTCATCTGTGTTAATAATTCTATTATTTCTTGGTTGATTATTCCATCTGCATGTATGTGCTATTTATGTATTTCCTGTCATATTCCTATACTTTTTCTCTTTCTCTCTCTCTCTCTTTAAATTACATTTATATAGCTGTTGTTGGTTTGGGGGTATGGTTTTCTATATTTGTTTCTGTTGTTGATGTTGAATGGTGTGTGTTCTAATTTAAAAAAATTATTCAATTCGCAATTCAATTCGTTTCAGATTTGTAAAACCTTTATTCTATTTGTGAAATTGCAAAGAAAGTTTTCCTTGTATTATTTTACATGTAGAGCACATTGTAACGGGTCCACATCAAAAAACACTATACCTAGATTTGTCAAATCTGGACCAGATTGTCTAAGAGAGGATAAAAATGATTTAAAACAAAGTTTCAGATTTGTAAAATCTGTATTCTATTGGTGAAAGTGCAAAAAAGGAAAAAGAGTTTTCACTGGGTTTTTTTTCACATCTAGACTTCAGTCCAGGGTAATGGTATTTGTATTGTTTTGCAGACATACTAGTTCTTCCTGAAAGACTCAACTAACTTTCTGTGCAAAGCATAAATGGCACTTACTCAAGGCTGTTGATAAAAAACACAGATAAAATCAACTAAACCCCAATTGTATATTCAACATTACAGACCGGAACTGCTGGTTTAGCTAAGCTACATGCTAAGTTATCAAGCTAAAAACAGTCAAAGCTAACGCACCTGCATGATGGTTTTACGAATCTTCCATAGCCTGTATGTTTCCTCTTCGTCATCCATATTGTCTCAAATGTGTCACTTGCTTAAGATTTACTAAATTTGTATTTAATATTAGTTAATTTATCACTTTTGCTCCGTTAGACCGGACACGCGACGCACGCTACACTTTACCGACGCGAGCTGATGACGTAGAGGCTGAGAGGTCGTGTGTGGGTGGAGCTTTGACAAAAGACTGCGTTTGTAATCATTATTTTTTTATTTTTTATTATCTGTGTAATAATACATAAACTATTATAATTATTATAATGATAACAAACATGATAATAATAATAATAATATTTTTTGTTTAAATAATTGTTTTGACTTATCTGTTTCCGCTGTAGATTCACAACAAACTGCGGGGCGGAGTCAGAAACGACAACATAGCTTTTGGGATAAATGTGGCCTTTCGTATAACAAAAATGAGGCCGTTGTTTATTATTTTGACATTTGGGGCTGTGGTGAGCAGTGGAGCACTACTGGCGACGGTACTGTACTGTGTTTTATCCCCAATGGTAACGTAACTATACGGTTATTGGTATGTGTGGTGTGCGTGCTCCTGTGATTCCTAATCTGCGTAAAATGTCAGGCTTTATTATCGACAGACGTACCAGCCGCTGTCTTCCCAAATTCAAATTGCATATGATCAACAATGAGTTATATTTGGCAAAGCTACCGTCTGGAGCCTATATGTCAATACTGTGGACGACTGCTCCTCGTGGCTTTGCGTAACATAACCTGCGGTTTTTCATACAGTTCATACACCTTCTTGGCGATTACAAAAACGAATGGTACACAGGTGTACTGTGCACTTTAGTACGTACCTACATATTACTTAATTGAGTGTGTTGGAGTACATGAACAAAAAGTACAAAGGTGTGTTTGTAACATCGGATGTTTCTGCAGCAGCACTCCCCATCTGTCTGCTGCTGGTATCAGCTGATAGGCTTATCTGTCCGAGAAAAACAGCAACATGCACAGTCATTGAAATGTTTTAGAACACGAGGTCGTTGTCCGTTACAGCTGGAAGTGTATTATATAAGCAGTGGAAATTTATTTTTGTTTAGGCAACTAAATCTCACAAACTATCGTAACAAAATTATTGATCCAAATAGGAACTATCTCTGAAAAATATATGTAATGAAGTAGAAGTAAAACATAGTTTAAAAATAGAGGTATTCAAGTAAAGTTGTACATACATACAGTAGACTAATTGAGTCAATGTACCTAATTACTTTTCATCTTTGAAAACTAGTTCACAAAAAATACAGTTATTATGTGAATATGAAAGGGACTCCTGGCTCTGCCTGCTCAGTCTCCTCATAAATTGTGTAATACCTCTATAAATCTTTTCGTCTATTCCATATCCCAATTGACAAAAGTATGGCTAAAATACTCATTACTTTCCCTCTCAAAACATATTTGTCATTTTCATTAATATATTGTTTTGGGTACTTAATTGTATATTTTGAATCATACAGTAAATTATCTGTAAAGTTGTTATGGAATAAGTGTGTATAAAGGGTAACCAGGAAGCATGATTCCCACGTAGACTTGCTAAAGAATTGTGAAATAATCGTTTAAAAATCAGATCAATGTGTTACCCAACCACTCACTTTGTTGTACAATGCTTTGCCTGGTGGTTCTTCTGATATTCTGAAGAAGTACATGGGCAGGTACACAGCTGCTAAAGTAAAAAAAAAAAATACAAACTCTCTTGTTTTGCCGGATAATAATTATTTGGTAGAATGAAGTGTTTTGGGCTCAGCCTTTGTGACTTTTATGTAGTGGTGAGATTTAGGAGGTTATGTGTGCTGATTGACTGATGTACATTTTAGTTTTTCATTCCAATATTAAGCTCTTTAAATAATGAGTTTATGCATTTCTTCAGATTGTTGCCCTTTACCCTTGTCACATGAGGCTCAACCTCACATGGCCTAAATTATTGTTACTAAAGAGTCAACCTTCTTGATGCGGTTGTGATAATGTTGTGCACTGTGGACCGTAGTTCATCTGCCTGTCTGATGTGGATTCATTAGTCAGCACCAGAGAGGGACCTATTGGAGACTCACAGCTTATCAATCGTGTTAATGTTCAGCCGCCCCTTCCTCATGAGGACACTGGATCGTGTGCTCTCTCTCAGTAGTGAGATTGTGGCTTGACAGTGAGGGTGTAGCTGAAGCCACTTCGAAGGTTTACAGATTTGATTGCTTTCTGCCTTCAGAGGACCTCACTGAAGGGCAATCATGCGCCCGATAGGGTTCGCTGTCCTTTTCTCTGTCCTGCTGCAGGCTTTGGTAACTTGCTTTTGAACAATGTCAGATTTTGTTGAACTGAATTATTCATGATTTAGATGTGTTTTTTTATTTGTTTTATGTTTTAGCCTATTTATTTTATGTTATGTTTGATGTATTTATTATGTAAGATATTTGTGCATGTTTTTAAAAGCACACAGAAGACATTTAACCCTTTTTACTCTCTTTAAAGGTACATTTTCAGGGGAAATGCCTATATCGACGCTATATCTACTGGAACACATTTCTTGTTATCTAATATTCATCAAGCAGGATAAAAGTGCATTTTCAAAGTAAGCTCTCTTCACTCAAGTTTTTTCACGCTTACAGTCTGCTCCGACAGAGGACTGGCAGACGGCCACGTCTATTTATGACTTCTCAGCGACAGATATTGATGGGAATCTGGTTTCCCTAGAAAAATACAGGTAAACCTATTGATTGCATGTTTTCCTCCCTACATTTTCTGCAAATTCCCATTAACCGACCATCATCGAAACATTATGTATGTGTATCTTTGTATTTTCAGGAGTAATGTTGTCATCATCGTCAATGTTGCCTCTAAATGAGGTAAAGCCCCTGTGAACTACTCTCAGTTTGCGCAAATGCACGTCACGTACGCTGAGAGAGGTTTACGCATCCTCGCCTTCCCTTCTAACCAGTTTGGGAACCAGGTACGAAACACACAAGTGTTTTATTAGAGCACAAAGCTAGAACAGGCGTTATTACACAAGCTTGTGATCTGAACATGTCACATCATGTCAAGTCCAAATTACAAAACAGTAGATGAGACCTTACGGTGTATTCTTTACTGATGAAAATGGAAACGTTTATTCAGAAAACATTTTCTACCTATAATATTTGCGTATTTAAGAGAAAGGAACATCATATTGTGGTAAATTAAGACAACTTTTGCTTTATTTGCATTGGTTTATTAGGTCACTTTATCCAGCTCGTGGGCTTGAATAGTGCTGACCAGTGTATTATTTCTCTCAACTTTGTTTTACTTTAAAGGAGCCCGGCAATGAAGCTCAAATCAAGCAGTTTGCCAGTTCTTACAACGCTCAGTTTGACATGTTCAGCAAGATTGATGTGAACGGGGCCACCGCTCATCCTTTGTGGAAGTGGCTGAAAGAACAGCCCAATGGGAAAGGCTTCATGGGAAAGTAAGTGGTGATATTATAACAGGTATATTGATAATGCCATGATACTTATCTACAAACTGATGAATATGATCATCATGGTGTCAGTGATTTCTTTTTCTAATATGTGATTTGTTTTCATTCTTGCAGTAGTATCAAGTGGAATTACACCAAGGTAAATATTTTTTCTCTCAGTTATTTATTTTATATTTAGACTTCTCCAGGGTTGATAGAACTGACAATGAATCATCTATTCCTGTAATGCTAAGCACGTGCCATTTCTCCAGTGTTTGCTATTATGAGGGTACACATTACGCACTGGAAGAAGTCTATGCTTTTCAAAAATTGTTTTGTTCTAAAAGTAAAACAGAAAATAAGTATTTGTTCATAAATGTTCACTGTATTTGAGTTTTCTCTTTTTCTCTCTAGTTTTTGATCAACAGAGAGGGTCAGGTGGTGAAGAGATATGGACCCCTGGATGATCCAAGTGTATGTACAAACATTTTACTTGCCAAATATACTGTAGTGTGTGTGTGTGTGTGTTTCTTTGTATATCCTTTTATTTCTGTCCTTCCTGTGTGGCTGTGTTCTTATTTGGTGACACTGGGGAGAGCTTTTCCGTTTTTGCACAAATCTTTCCATTTGCTGTCACAATGTGAAACACACCAGATATAACATTGTGTACAGAAAAAAAAATTCTGCTGTTTTGTTGTCAATATGAATAAGTTAAAGCAAACAAGTTGAATGAATAAACTACATAGCAAGAGTGAGAGAGAACATTCTTTTGGATTTAACATGAATTAACCTCTCATATAAACTGACATTATCGTGAGTCCATAATTCACAAAAACAGTGAAATATGTGTATGTTACTATAGCTGTGACCTCACATACTATGTGTGTATTTTGTCTTTCTAGGTGTTAATATACTTTCTATAGGAATACATGTCAACTTCTACTCTTGCTTTCTTTCCAGGTGGTGGAGAAGGATCTTTCCCAATACTTGTAAACGCCTAATGGATGATTGACGCCTCACTTACTGATACTCCATCCTTTTAGCTCCTTTCTCTGCCCCTCCAAGCACCAGTGGATATAGTTTGTGTCCACCTCAGACCAGTGACGGTCTGTTCATAAACCCGCATGGCGGAAAGAGCAGACCTGATGAAAATGGCGTGCAAACCTCCTGGGAGGATTACTAAACATGCATTCATTTGGTTCTCTGGAGAGAAGGAGAAAGGATCCTTCATTAGTAGATTAATGTGTGGCTTTGTTTTCATAATAAATTGCACTAAAATGTTGCCCTAATGATATCTTTGTAATGTTTGTCTGTATATTATAGTTATATTAGATTGGCTTGCTTGTAGAATAGATGTGTTTTGTCCTGAAGTATCTTTCATTCTGTATAATGGAAATGGTGAAAAAAAGACAGAACAATCCATTTCTGTCATACTGAAAAATGCAAGTTTGTCAGAAAACCATTCATGAATGAGCACTAGAGCCTAAAATTAAACTGAGATTAATTTTTTGGGGTAGAAAAATGAACAATATCACAGTTTTATCTTTTGCACATTGGATTCGTTGTACAGCAACTCAATGCTTAGATGACAGGCACGGGTATGATACCGTTAGGTAAGCATTTCTAGTCTTTTAGGTTCCAACACAGTAGATATGGTTGTAGAGACGCAGGTTAACCATTTACACTATCCCATGCAAACTACAATTGCAAATACAGTAAATAAATAAAAAATCTCTTGATTTTGGCAGTAGCCTGGATCAGAAACATTAAAGGAGTTACTAGATTATATTAGGGGTTGAGATGATTTTTCTCTTCTTTGCATCTTGTGAAATACTGTAGTTTAACTTCTTCAGGCCACTAAGAGTAATTCAAATTAAACAATGTGAGAAGGGAAAATCACTAAACTGCTCACAACTCGTAGACATGTGGGAAAAACGATCTAGGCAACTGGCCTAGATTAAACTAAACTCATCCTTTCAAATAGCATTATAAAGCCGTACAAGTATATTTTAAAAGATTCCAGGAGAAAAATGATATACCTACACATGTTTTTCCCTAAACCAAAAATACAGATGCTTGTCGAGAATTCTATATTGGGCTATAATGAAAGTATGGAAGGTTTAACCTAGAAACAGGTAAAAAGGTAATGTCAGAGTGTTTTTTTATATACAATAATGGTTGAAGAAAACTAGTTTGAGGGTTTAGTCAAACTGCATGTTGGTATTATGAAGAGATTAGAATTGAATAGAATATAATAGACTTTATTGTCTAGCCGAGGCAGGAAATTTGCCTTTGGTCTCACCCAGGAAAATATAACATGTCCGCAAGATAAAACATCCCATTAACAGAACATATATTTTAATTGTTCAACAGTCATTGCATTCAGAGCCATAGTGTACATCTTACAACCTCATATTTAAGTGTATGTCATTTCTTTACTACATTAATTGCATTTGGGATAAAAAGAAAGTTTTGTAGAGCTTATTCTTTGCCAGGGAAATTCTTTAGCGTCACTCTGGCCTGAGGGGAGCAACTCAAATTTAGGGGGGAAGGGATGTGTTTTGTCATTGATGATTAACAGGGCTTTCGTGTAAACAGCTGTGCTGTAAAGATCATCTAAGGGCTTTTGTTGGCAGCCTGCTATCTTCCCTGCTTTTTTAACAATCATGGTCAGCTTGTTTCTATTTACTAAAGTCAAGTTCCATACCAGACAGAGATATTAAAAACAAGGATGCTCTCTTATCAGTCTGACATAAAAAAAAATTCTAAAACGTCAAGATTGACCCCTACAATCTTCTTACTAAAAACAGTCTCTGACTAGCTGCCTTACATATTAAATCAACATTTTCTGTAAAACTCAGTTTGTCATGTATGTGTGTTCCCGATGACACCACTGTGACTCCATCAGTTGAAGCTGACCTCTGCATGTGATTCAGACTCAGAAGTCACGCTGAGCTTCTGGCTGCACTTCCTCCCGCCTCCTGCAGAGGGAGCCACAGTGTCCAGCACAAAACCCACGCAGCAGCAGCAGCAGCAGCACAGTAACAAGTGCGGTGCAGTCGACCTGAGAGGAGCGGACGCTGTTCCGCCGTCGTGAGGAAAACACCGCACAGATGAAGGGACCTTCGCGGATAACTATCACATATTCCTCAATTTGATTATTGCTACATATCAAATAAAACATCCCTCCTTCCTCGCACCGGGATCGCACCGTCGCTGTGGGTCTTTCATTTGGAGGGCTTGCCTGTTTTTCCTGCGGGAGGCTGAATGGAAGCAGCAGCCGAGGGAGCGGTCGGGCTGTCGGAGGCCAGGGACGGGAGCCCGCTATCCGGGGACGCAGCATCCGATGATGGGGACACGGTCGTTGGAGTAAGCTACGGCATGGACGCCTCAGACATGGGTACTTTATCACCTTTCACATGTAACTCTATCTGTCTGTCTTTCATATGTATTTCATTACCCTGACATCCATTTTTCATCTACTGTGACAAGAAAGTCCCGACTCATCTTTGCTAGCAAGGAATTGGTTAAGCTAACGTCAAGCTAGTAGCTAACTTAACGTTAGCTTCATGGATGTGGGAAGCATGTAAAGTTAGATGCTAGCGTTATACCGTGTGTGTGTGTGACTGTATAATGTGTATAGTAAATCCACGTAGGTACAGTCGTGTCTAGTCAGCAACACAACAAACCATGAATCGATCTTTGAAAGGGCAATATGATATGTACAGTAGTATAACTAAATATTTCAAATGACTTGGCTTGACATATAGAAAGAGCCAGGGGTGTAGCTAGGATTTATGACCACCTTCTCCCTAGGAACTCCCTTTTCCATCTTAAGGCACCTACAATGATCACCACCTGTGACAAATACAGGCTGTAGGAAAACATGAATATCACCCATTATGTTTCTGGAAAAACCCATTAAAGCCTCAATTTGGATTTACCATTTGCCACCATCTTGCCATTTTACTGGAGCCAAAAAATCCACATTTCTGCTGGGAGGAGGGCCGATGAACAGACAGCAGCCCCCATGGCCAGCTGTGACAGGCTGAATCACTTAGCAATTGGACCAGACATTGTAATTTTTTTATATATTTTATTACTGTTTCTTTTTACACACATAGACCTTTTTCTCAGGAGACATTTTATATGTCATATTAGGAAAAGCACAGCTGTTACTAATAACAGAAACAATGGCTCTATTCCTATTTAAAGTGGCAATAGACGCATTTTTTTGCCTTAACATATCATTATGAAGTAAATGTTGATTGCATAATGTACTGGCTATAGAATAATCACACCGTCGGCATTTAGATTGGTTCCCTATAAGCCTAGCTTTTACTATTCAGTTCTGTCTGCCACCGATCTTGCGGAAAAATTAAGGCTTGATTAATTTACGGTACAAAGGAAATACGTCAACCATTGCACAGCCAAAACAGGAAGCTGCAAGACCACTGGGGTATTGCATTGCCATAACTAACTCCACAATGCTGTGGAGAAAGGTCTGGCACCACCCATTATTATTCTGGTATAGGGGGGGAAAATGCTCTTGCGTGTTAGTATTAATTCAAACCAATCACAAGCACAGGATGCAGGAATGGTGCCCTTGCAAAACAGTAACACGCAGATAGCGGAAGGGGAGGAGAATGCCGTGTGAAATATGCGGCCAATGGCAGGCTTATACCCGCACTCTACATTCAGTGAGGCTAATTCCCAGTAACCAAAGTGTATCAATGTGAGTTATTTAGCAGTTACTATCCCCAGTAGTGGAAATGGTGGATGGTGGAACAACCGAAGTGAGTGTGAAAAAACAAAATGCAGTGTCTTGTGTTGTTGGTAGTTGCTCTAAGGAAAACGGAAAGCAATCCGGTTGTCTTTGCAACAGCAGCACCAACAATAATACCTCTTATAAATAGGGTTGTAACAGTTTTCTGATGGTAATTAATTGACAGTTATCAAACTGTGTATATTTTCTTATCTACTGTATTAAAAAAAAAACTGACATGCATGTGTGTGTGAGTACAGACAGGAGCAGTCTGGCTGTGCTGTCGCACACCTACAGTACATGTTAATTGTTAATAATCATAGGACATTATTTTAAAAGCTCACAGCTGATGCTATTTTTAATAGTTCATTTAACATGCTATAGTGCTACTAACATTACATATTATAGTTACATGCTATGAATTCATTTCTCATGAATCAAAGGGCTGTCTAGTGAGGGGTTACTCGTTGAGCTTAGCTGTATCAGATGGTGAAAATGGACATCTTTGGACGCCTTTGGCTGCAGATGCACATGTGACATCTCTCATGGACCCTGGGTGATTTCAGCAGTGTGTACCTTCTCAGTCAGTACACCTTCACATGCAATGGAGAACAGTGAACACGGACCTTCCTGGAGAGGGAGTGTGAGTTTGCACGTGCAGCTTAAACAGATGCATTATTGTGTACGCCTTTACCCGGCCAAATATAGTCAGGTTGATGGTTTATGGACATTTGGCATTCACCTATCTTTATTATATTTTGAGTGACTTTACATTGATTGAGAGAGCAGCAAAATATACGTTTTATAAAAGTCTTCATAGTCTGATGCGATTTGTTGTGTGATACCACTGGATAGAGTGGAGGACTGAAAGACACTGCTGACTGTTTAAGCTTGCTGTTTTTAACTCACCAACATCTGTAACCTTGTTACCCCATTTAACCGGAGCTTCATATCTGAATCGGCTAATGATGTAGGTTGAGTTGGTTTAAAAATATTACTGAGGCAAGCCATATTTCAATTATGCCCATTATCGATGTGGCCCTGCCTTGGTATGCTATTAGGGCAGCATTTTATGAGTGCTTAAAATCCCATTAAAGAAAAAAGCCAGTCTAGTCGATACCTTGCAAAAAGTCATCCAGTGAAACACACAGGGAGTTATTCTGCTTACAAAGTCGCTACTCGCTGTTACACTAAGTAAAATATAGGAAGCAGAAAATCATACATTTTTTAATACAAACTATTCTATACAGCCATTGTGTGGTGGGTACAAACACTTTAATCCATTATTCTATATATTTGGAGTTCTTTTCCTTTGCTGCAGAGTAAATAAACAGGCTACTACATGTGTGTGATTTCACTGACTAATATTAGTAAGCATGTGAAAGCTAGGGTGGGTAATCTTGAGAAGATAGCAAGAGTTAAGTAGATTTTGAAAGTAACCAACCGCAAAAAACCCAGCCCAGTGTTGCCGAACCTTTTCCAATGAAGGTAGCTAGCAGCACGAGCACCAATAGTCACTAAATCTAGAAAATTGTCAGAGCATTTGCTTTATTAATTGCTGTCGAGAAATAAAGAGAATTTCAACAAATTTACCGAAATGAAGAAGTTTTTTGAAGAAGAAGACAAATAAATACAAAATCAGGAATTATGACATGAAGTGGAGTTCAAAATGTGGGGGAAGCAGGGCTGAAGTCCGGGTTTGTCAAAGGCCAATTGAGGGGAAACTCACCTAAACTCTGTTCTTTTTTAACATAATCTTAATCAGAGAGTAGAAAATTCTTAAGGCCGACCTTCAGCATATTGTTGTAATGTAGATCTGTTTCAACAACAATAAATCAGCTCCAAGTGAGTGATATTATCAGACACCACACTGCTCTGTCATGTTCTATCACTGTTTGAGTTCATTACCACAGTAAAGGGGAACCTACGTTTAAGTTATCGATCTTATTCTTTGTGTTGCTGTTATACAGTAGCTGTGAGTGGCTCCTCCTCTAATACAAAGCTTTTGTAGGTTAAGCTAGTTTGTCTAATAAGCCCTGCAGTAGGGAGGGGTAGGTGTGCATCACACTGTGACTCCCATGCAACATCTGTTAGTGAAGGGTCTTAAAGGGATAGACCATTAAAGGCTATTCAGCTAATATGTGTTAAACCCAGGGATGATTTATTTTCTATGGCAAGGTAATCTGGCATTGACACTGGTCAATAGGAATGAATGTAAATGTCACCTGAAGAGGTTTTGCTTGATTTTCATTGGCTCGTGGAGATGGTAGCTGTTCACGTAACGTAACAGGTCAAAGTGTCCAACCTGAGAGCTTGGTTAACGCCGGATCTTCTGTAGTTGTAGGCTGCGCTGTCCCTCCCATCTGCTCTGAATGTGTGAATTCAACGCTTTGTGTGGGTGTCACTGCTGGCTGTTAAATATCTGTCTGAGCATTTGGTCCCATTCAAAGCACGACAGCATTAATCTCACTTATCTTCTCCCCACACTCGTACTCAACTCCTTTTACCTTCAACCTCTCCTCTCCTCTCCTCTCCTCTCCTCTCCTCTCCTAACTCACCTCCTCTCCTCTCCTCTCCTAACTCACCTCCTCTCCTCTCTTCTCCTCTCCTAACTCCTCTCCTAACTCACCTCCTCTCCTCTCCTAACTCACCTCCTCCTCGCTGAGTGAGTCCCATGGCTCAGCCACTCATTTGTCACTATCCATCAGTCCTCCCCCCTCCGTGTTTTTTTTTTTTGGTTCTCCGCTTTAGGCAATGCCTATCAGAATTGCTGACAGAGACACAAAAGGTGGTTGCCTTCAGTGGAACTTACCATCTATCTGCTTCCTCCTTATGCTTTCTCGAAGGTCTCTCTTTTTCCCTCTATGGCTGTGTGTGCCAGTACCAGTTTGTATCCAGGTGGCCAATGCACACGGCTTATATACGATTTTGACCCTCCTCCAGGTCATTTGATGTCATATTATTTTACGTAGACGATGACGCAGTTCAGTTGCGTCTTACGGGCAGCTGATTTTGTCTTCAAGTGGGGGATGTGTGCTACAGTAGTGTGAGCTCACCCTCTCACACAGGGAATAAAAGAGGGAGAGATCTTGTGGAGGGTAAACAGTTTATTAAAGGAGGCTTGACTCTGCGCCAGGTTCTCCCCGCCCTCAACCATCGCGGCCGCTGGTGCTGACGCGGTCTCTGTCTCCGTCCCGTCTCCGTCTCCGTCTCTGTCTCCGTCTCTGTCTCCGTCTCTCTGGACGAACCCAGCCTACTGCAAGACAGAACCAGGTCATCGGCGTGCTTTTATTGTGTGACTGATTACCTGATTCCGTCCAGCTGCCTGGCCTCCAACTGAGCCACTCCCATCTCACCCCCACCTCCCGACTCAGGCCGGGAGCCCACCGGCCGCAAGCTGACTCTTCCCCCCCCCTCCGCCGAACGCGAGAGAAAGTCAGCCACAACATTCCGGGTACCCAGCCTGTGGATCACCTTGAAGTTAAACGGCTGTAATGCCAGATACCAACGAGTGATCCGGGCATTGGTATCCTTCATGCGGCGGAGCCACTGGAGCGGGGCATGGTCCGACCAGAAGGTGAAAGAGCGTCCCAGGAGATAATAACGCAGGCCGCCGACCCTAATAAACCGCCGGTAATAGCCCGCCAGCACCATACACCTCCTGACCTCCTTTTTTGTCTTGGGAGCTGGACAGGCGGCAATGGCCGCGGTCTTCTCTAGCTGTGGCCACACCTGCCCGCCGCCCAAGTGGTACCCCAGATACAGTACCTCCCTCCGTCCAACCACACACTTCCTCGGGTTAGCCATGAGCCCCGCTCTCCTCAGGGACTCGAGTACTGCCCCCACCTGCCGCATATGCTGCTCCCACGTCTCACTGTGGATGATGACGTCATCCAGGTAGGCAGCAGCGTATACCGAGTGTGGTCGCAGCACCCGATCCATGAGCCGCTGGAAGGTGGCAGGGGCTCCAAATAACCCAAACGGAAGCGTCACAAATTGGTATAAGCCGTACGGTGTGGAGAAAGCCGTTTTTTCCTTAGACTCTGGAGACGGGAATCTGCCAGTGGCCCTTGGTCAAATCCAGTGTCGTGTAAAAACGAGCCGTGCCTAGCCGATCCAGGAGTTCGTCGACCCGGGGCATCGGGTAAGCATCGAATTTGGACACCTCATTCACCCTGCGATAGTCCACAACCTTACTGACCCATCGGCCTTACGCACCAGTATGACGGGACAGCACCAGTCACTGTTGGACTCTTCTATTACGCCCACCTCCAGCATAGCCTGAAGCTCTGACTGAACAATTTTCCTCTTGTGTTCAGGCAGCCGATAGGGCCGTGAGCGCACAGTCACGCCCGGGGGCGTCTCTATGTGGTGGTGTGCGAGAGTGGTGCGCCCGGGCAGGGGGGAGAACACATCAGCAAACAGCCTTTGCAGCGCGGCAACGCCTGCCCTCTGACTCGGTGAAAGATGGCTGTCACAAGAGACCTGGGCTGATTTGTCCGTCTTTTCTACCTCCGGTCCAAATTCATCTTTCTCCATCACCGTCGTAGCCAGAGAGGCAGAGGCCACCTCCCTCCATTCTTTAGGGAGATTGAAGTGGTAAATCTGTGCCGCTCCCCCCCTGTCCAATTGTGCCACCTCTTAATTGATGTCCCCCACTCGCCGTGTGACCACAAAGGGCCCTGCGAGTAATTTGGAGCTAGCGGACGGGAGCAATACAAGCACTTTATCTCCCGGTGTAAATTGACGCAGTTGCGACCCTCTGTTATACAGGCGCTGCTGACGCTCCTGAGCCTGGAGCAAATTCTCCCGTGAGAACTGACCCAGTGAATGGAGTTTTGCTCTCAGGTCCAGCACGTATTGAATTTCACTTTTGCTGGTGCTTGGACCCTCCTCCCAGTTTTCTTTAAGCAGATCCAACACACCCCGTGGCTTCCTGCCAAACAATAATTCAAAGTGAGAAAATCCCGTGGAGGCCTGGGGAACCTCCTGCACTGCAAACAACAGAGGGTCTAGCCATTTATCCCAATTACGGCTGTCCTCGTGAACGAACTTACGCACCATGTTCTTAAGCGTTTTGTTAAACCGCGTTTTGTTAAACCACTCCGCTCGCTGGGACGCTCGGTGACCGGGCTTCCTCCTTCACGCTCCGCCGGGGAAGAGAAAGGTGGTCCTCCGCGAGAACGACGGCGGCCTCTAGGCTGATGGGCCGGTGACACTGGACCCAAATGCCGTGGAGGAGGGTAACCCGGCGACAAACTGCTCCAGTACCACCTGCCCTACGATGTCCTCTGCGGAGTTTGCCGCCAACTGCGCTTCCCCGGACAGCAGGGGTAGTAGCCGCACCCCCCACTCCTCCCTCGGCCACCCGCATGCCGCCGCCGTGCCCTCGAAGATGTCCATGTATGCCTCCGGGTCGTCCTCGGAGGTCATCCTCAGCATGGCGACTTGCGGGCCGGGCTCGCACCAAACTCACCCTCCCAAGTGGCCGGTCGCTGCAGCAGCTCCCGCAGGAGAGTCCTCGCACTGAGCGGCCGCAATGCCCGCGAGAGCCTGGCTCTGCTGCCGCTGTAGGGTGGCTGTGCCCTCCTGCATCACGGCGAGGAGCTGGAGTGCTTGCCCCAGTGGACTGGGTGGGGATTCTCCCTCTGACATGGTCCCTGTTCAGGCGCCAGATGTGAGCTCACCCGCTCACACAGGGAATAAAAGAGGGAGAGTTCTCGTGGAGGGTAAACAGTTTATTAAAGGAGGCTTCACTCTGCGCCAGGTTCTCCCCGCCCTCAACCATGGCGGCCGCTGGTGCTGACGCGGTCTCTGTCTCCGTCCCGTCTCCGTCTCTGTCTCCGTCTGCTGGACGAACCCAGCCTACTGCAAGACAGAACCATGTCATCGGCGTGCTTTTATTGTGTGACTGATTACCTGATTCCGTCCAGCTGCCTGGCCTCCAACTGAGCCACTCCCATCTCATCCCCAGCAGCCGACTCAGCCACTATTTTAAACAGACACCACAGCGTTTGCAGTGTTGGCTGCTCTCTGTGCTGTGCTTGTCCAGGGTCCTTCATTTTCTGGACGATAGCTGCTGGGAAGACGAGTGAGAGGAGCAAACACGGGAGATGGAGACACAGAGAGGGAGGAGAGACATATAAAGAATTATAGACTGTATTTTTCATCTGTTGTGGTGACTTGGCAGCTGTAAAAGGTTATATGTGCCAGTGGAGGCTCTGCCTCAGTTATACACTTACATGACTGCAGTGTCATACTGCTCTGGCTTCCCTCAGAGGGGAAATAAGGCCCGCTGTTTTCAATTAAGAGAGTTACTGTGCCCACTGTGCAGGCTATTATTATTTCATAATCAGGGGTAGGAGCATGAAGCTGTCAAACTCATCTTAAACATCCACATGGAATTAGAATTCGAGTGGGGCCTGGTTCAGTAAATGGACCGATTCTGGTACAGAGGAAATTAGGATGAATGTTCATTGCAGCATGAGCGTCCTGGTTTCGAACCTAATGTAGCCAGCTGGAGCTTTTCTGTGTTTGCATGTTTACCTCATGTCTATGTTGGTTTCCTCCACGCTTCCCTCCACAGTCCAAAAACATGCATGTTAGGTGAAGTGGAAACTCGAAATTGCCTGTTGTTAATGAATTTGTGTATGTGTGTCAGCCCAGTGATAGACTGGTTTGTTCTCTGTTTTTCATCCAGCTGCTGAGATAATCCCCAGATAAAATATTTAGAAAATGTACTAAATTGATTAACCAACAACAAATCTTCAGGTTTGTCAGATGTGTCTCCCTGTGGAAGATTTACAAGAGTTTTGCACTTAGTTTCTGACGCAGTCTGTACCTACCTACTATAGTGACATGCATTTTATTTATTCAATATGCATACGGAAATGGAAGACAAGCTGTCATCTGAGGCACAGCTTACATATGATCAGTAAACTTCTCTCCTTTTATACATAAGCATATAAGTATGGATTGTGACAATAAAGCAGGTGCAAAGCCATATTAAGGAAAGATTTACATTATAGTTTGACCTGCTCACTTTGTTTCCTGTTACAGACCTTCCCGTAAAAAACGGAATAATTATAATTATATAATAATGTATAATAATCTAAGTCATTTTCATAGTCAGAATTTCATTGCAGTCTGTAGTACTGTAAATACAACCATTGATACTTGAAAAATTAAAGTCGACTTTTTCTGTTTTAGTATACATTTGGCTTGCTGATCTCTACGTGCTATACCATTGAATTGTGTTTTATAGGCTGTTTCAATTACACATTTATTCAGAATACAAAATTACTGCTTTCTTTAATGCTAGTTACAGGAATAGTGTTAACACAAAAAGCAAAGGTTCAGCGCAACCTTTTCTAAATTCTGGCCTCCGGTGGCTTCCAGTTTGTGATGTCACAGTTACAATGTTCTGATCCAAAATCCCATCATTATGTGATTATTGCTTTCCTTGCACTGTAGCAAAAATACTTTCTTCACTCCTTTCCAGGCTCTCTCCACAGACATATCTGTTTGTTTTCTCCATGTTTTGATATTCTGGGGCAGCTTGGTGAAGAAGCTTCATTTTCTATGCAGTTTTGAGCTAGATCAGCAGCTGCTGGCTGTGTTATTTGCTGCATTGTCTTTCACAAAAGACCAAGGCCGCTGTCTGCCCATCAGTTTTTCTGTGGGTATTCATCTGGGCCTATTAGTAGCTGTGGAAAGGATTTCTCTTTGAAACCACAGGCGCTGTAGACTCACACTGTGCATAAGAGATAGAGACAGCTTTCTGTAGGTAGATGGTAAATGAGAATCCTGTGAGTCATTTACTCCACAGCTTCATCACAGTTAGATAACGTAATACAAATGCATTACGCATATATATGTACATATAAAGAAAAACAGCTCTATGTGGGTTTTCAGCTTTATATTATCATGAGTTTCAGCTCTGCACTGAGTCCCAGATGTCAAACTAAATCTGCAGGTGAGTGTAGATTGTTCGGTGCAGGTATGAGCAGCAGTAACCCGCGCTGTTGTGCAACTGTGCTCCTTCTGTAGTTAGAGCATATTACCCTCCACTGAGTCACCAGTGGCGGAAGATGCTGCTCTCAGCAATAACAGCAGCACACAGGAGTCAGGCTGATCACCACCGTGTTTATTTGTGTGATCCACTCCCATGACTCCCTACCCAGTCTCCTCTCATCTCCTCCCCTCACCGTAAAAGGACCTTTTTCTCTCTGCTTTGACTGCATCTTTCCGGATCAGCGAGGACACCAAGCTTGGTTCTGATCTGGGAGCTCAGTAATGAAAAAAACACTGAAATTGCATAAGAGTTTGAGCACTTATGTGTGTTTGTGTGTGATTTTCCTGGGAGGACTAAGCTTTTTTTAGCTTTGCCCAGAGAACAGGGTGCTGCTACCCTTCCAGTCTCTTCAGGAGCAGAGAGACCTAGTATAGGACACACACATTCTTGACATATATCAATCCAGCAGTATTAATACAACTCCCCACTAGCCTTGTGTCCAGGAGAAGATGTTAATTGACATTGTGAATATTACTACAACTCTTCTCCAGATGTGTATTTGTACTGACTCAAGACTACATGTTGACTCACACTGTGTACGAGGCATCACATTGCCACAATTGCGGGTAGACATCTACATAGCTGACGGTCACAAATTGCTGTTGTGATGACTTATGAGGGTGTATGCACGTGTTTGCGTCCCTCTGGTGTGTGTAAAAAAACAGCTAGTATCACTATGGTGCTCATTAATATTCTGTCAGGACTTGGCCGAGCAGCTAGACTCCTCTTCAATGAAGCAACCTCTTTTTGCCTCTCTTCACTTTGAAATAATTTCCAATTCAGCTGAGCTTTCAGGCCTCTCCAAGGAAAAATGTCACTTTCATATCCACCTCGTCCATTAGTGTGATCCACAGTGTGAAATGAAGATGTAACTGTCGCAGCCTCTCCTGAACAGCGGCAGGATTTAAGATGGAGTTATTAGCTGCTGTCAGTTACTGCCAAGCCAGTCATTTCATCCACTTCTCATCGTCAATTTGAATGGTCAATAGATGGATTTAGGATGGTGAAGGTAGACGGTTGAGTACTGGCAGGTGTGACACTTTAATGATGTTAGCATTTTTATTCGAAAAGATTTTTGGCAACTTTTCACCAGCAGAGAAATGTGAAAAAACCGGCCTGTTTATACAAGAGATATACAGCCATTCCCTGCAATCATCAGTGAGTGGCTTTCCAAATTGTTTCAATAAATAGAATATTTATTACTGTAAAACAGCTGTATGTTTCCATAATGCTGAAGCAGAGCCGAAACAACCAGAAAAGCAGACGGACTTGACTTCCACCTGTCCTTGCATTGATGCCATCTTATCCTGATAATCCAGTCTAGTGGCCTGGAGAGAATGGGATTGGGATTAGATAGTAAAGTAATAGTGAGCGTGTTTTAGCTGGATTTGCATCTAATCTTCTGTCTGCTTGTTTGTCTTCGTGAACCACAGTCAAGCCTGGCCAACTGGAGTCATGGGAGCGAGTGTGTCGGTGTCAAGTGTTTCCAGCTCTGAAATGTTGTAAAACGCCTGTTTTGGAATATTGTGTGTTGTTTTACAGCTTTGCAAAAGTTTGTTGTCTTCAGAAACTCAGTGGTGCTTGCTCTGTTTTTATCTGCTTATAAGGAAAGGAAAATAAGTACTAAAGTTTTTCCAGTGTAAATGGCTATTGTTCAACGTGTATGCATTGATCATATAAACTAATTGATCATGTCTTCTTTGTATTTATTTGGTAAATGATTAATCATTCCACTCAAATGTCCAAAAGTGATCTTCTTTGTGTGTAAGCAACAGCCAAACACATTACACCTCATTTATAATGATACAGTTTTGAATTGAGAAAAGAAAATATTTGCATTGGAGAAGCTTTAACAGGCAACTATAACAAATGATCAGTTATAACATTCTATGTCTTTACATTTAATTGACTAATTGAATTAAAAGTCTCTTAACTTGTATAAAGAACATACTATTAGACACTATTACTACCAAATATTAAACATTATTGTGGAGCGCAAACATTTAGTTGCTTAGTCAATTTCTCGTTTAACCGGACATAATTTGAAAAAAGAAAAAAAAAAATCAAGTAATTATTTCATTAATCTTATAAGCAAAATTCTCTGGATCCAGCTTCTCAGTTGTGAAGGCTTGCTGCTTTTCTCTGTTTTCTGTTAAAGTAGACTAATATCTTTGTGTGCTTTACTGCTTGTACAAAACGAGCAATTTAAAGAAACATCAAGGAAACTGTAATCTGCATTTTTCACTACTTTCTGAAAACCAACAATAAAAAAAAACAAAAAGAAAATAATCAACAGATTAATCTATAAAGACACTAATTACTTGCAGCCCCATAGTATTTCTTAAAGACTCCCCTTGTAAATAAAGGCTGTTATATTTGGACTCTGCAGCAGTTTGCAGTATGCAGACTGTGTTGTGCATTGCTCATCATCTAGCTCCAAGCTAAATGCCTCAAAGGGATGTTTTTTTTAGCCAAAAGTAGGCAGGAAGCTTTTTATTAAGCCCGCTTGCTTTTGCTTGATGGCATTGATCGTAATGGATGACTTGGCATAGTGAAAAGATGTCCTCTCCTACCCCTGCTTCCTCCACACATTCACTGTATAAAGTGTATGATATGCACTGACAGCAAAGGACGGAGCAGCTTTCCCCCTTCTGCGCACACTTCTTTGTTCAGTAAATCAGAGGACTGCTGAGAGGAAATGTATTTCAGATAGAAGGTTGTAGTTGAGTGCCGGCACCACCACGTCAGTTTAATGCATTTAGAGCATCAACCATACTTCCTACTGTAGTCTCTAAGTAGCTGGTGTCACCGTGTGTCTGTTACCGTGTGTTGACATGCAGAAGCAGTAAGGATAAGCTGTAGGGTCGGATATTATTCTGCCAGAGTGCCGTAATTGTGAGGAACCCTTAAAGCCTCTTTAAAAAGCTTAGCATTAGGAAGTTGATGACTCCTAAATTATTAGTGTTGCCATCCAAGTAGCCCCTAATCGAGGATGAATGATCAATCGAGAGGAGTTATTGACATGTCACACACAGATATCTACATCTACACAGGAGTGTAGTGTGTTTACATGCGCGTTAGTGCCGGGCTTTTAGAGTATCCTGTTAATGTGCTTGTGCATGCTAACAGCATGTCCTAGTTACAGAAACACAGAGAAGCTCTAGTTTAGGCTGGATTACTCTGAAAGAAAACAGGATACTGTGGCATGTAAACACATTATCCATGTTTTTTTATTACTGTCTGCCATCTGCACAGGTTAGCTGTTTCCCCCTGCTTCCAGTCTTTATGCTAAGCTAAGCTAATCATCTTGTGGCTCTAGCTTCACATTTACTCTACAGACATGAACGTGGTATTGATCCTCTTACCTACCTCTTGCCAAGAACGCAAATAAGCATATATCCCAACATGTTGAATTATTCCTTTAGACAATATAAAGATTAAATGTTGAACTGAAAGTATGTTGCTTCTCCATTACTCCTGATAAGACAAGACAATTCTTGCAGTGTTAAAATGCATTAAAGAAACAATAAAAACACACGAGGACATGACTGATGTCAAGGTGTCTGAAAATAATGGCACAGACAGCAGTGAGTTATCAGAAGCCTGGAGATATTTATGCATGTGTGCCAAGTAAACACCATATCTTGTTTTAGGATTTGTCGCAGATCGCGATAAAAAACACTCAAAATAAATTGATCGTGGAGAATTTCCATTATGGGGATAATCATTAATATCCTCACATGCTGACTTGAAAAAGCTGTCTAGCTCGCTATCATGGTAGAGAAGTGAAAATTATAGCCATGATTTAAAAGAATATTGGAATAATCATGTACCATCGAGCCACACTGCCCGCGTGAGCGCCGTGTCTGCATCACGCTCCTCTTCCTTTTTATTTTGCTGCCAATGTTGATGTGATGCAATAGAAATATTAGTTTCTCAACCAAATTGAAGGTTAAGTGATTCCAGTATGTTTTAGTAGTGAGTTTTAAGCATATTTTGACGATTATCGGGATAATATCGTGAATACAAATGATTTTGGCCCGGATAATCGTCTACTCACAACACTAGTTTGCATCCAAACATACTCAGTAAGGCCTCTTTACTGCATTCACTTTTCCCTTATGGACCAGAGGCGGAGGATGAGGAGCACACTGGCTGACTGGTGTGCTCATGGAAAAATACACAGACTGCTGGCTACTGAGATCAAGGGCTCAGAGGTGGAATGGCCTGATGACACTGATTTAGGATCAGTTTGCCTTCCCTCGGTCTAAACAGCAGCTATCACTGTTGCATAACTCTCCTGTGTCAAGTGAACTAGGCTGAGGTTAACCATAAATTAACATACTCTAAAAAAAGAAGGTCCTCCAGGCGGCTCTGTCCGTCTGAACTTCCAGCACAAATGGGAACAAACGACTCTCCTCTAACACTCATCTCATCCTCACACTGTAGAGATAATATTACAATACACTGACACAACAGCTGACTGTATTTTACCACACTTTGTATTGAGTAGGCTGCCCTGGTAATTTTCATGCTCTTTAAAATATGACAGAGTTATGGATTTCTGCTTTCTATAGGTCAGGTCAGATGCTCTTTGACACCATAAGCAAGCGCTGCTTTGTTGTGGCATGAACAATTAACACCCGATCAATCGCGGCACCCTCACTTAGGCTCTGCCAAGACAACAAACAATCATTTTAAAGACTGCCTCTTACTTAGATCGTCCTCGGGGAGTCCCAGTATTGATCGGGGTCAGACATCGCTGTCTGTAAGACACATCATTGCTGTCTACAGTGTGATGTTCGCAATCGTTATTTGTTTTTAGATACATTTTGTTGCCGAGATGCGCTAGGCCATCGTACAGATCTGCTGTTTTTTTTTTTTTTTTGTTGATGTAGTTTTAAAAACAAGAAGTTTATATTAATGAGTGGGTCACGAGTTGTAGTCTGTATGCATGCATGTCTATAAGTTGTATACTGTATTGTGGCGTAGTTTTAACAGCAGCATGTAAGGACTTGTGGAAGGCAGCATCTGTCTGTTGATTCCGGGCACATGTGCGTTAGACATAAAAATGCTGATTGATCTCAATTGGGGCACCGTGGAAACAAGAGGGCTTTGAAGAGAGCATAGGTGGTTATAACGGCTTCACTTCCCCGTCAGATCTCTGAACTATCCCTTTTAACCACTATCACTCCACATTAACGGGTCAAACTATATCCTGCATCGAACACAGGGTTTGTGTGTTAATCATATAAAAAAAGACTGTGTTTTACTTCACCTTCCGTGGCTATCACCAGCTGGTAATGGACCTCTCTCTTAAGGGCGTAAGAGTGGGCCATTAAACCAGCACATAGCAGTCCGACTAGGCAACAGCCTCAGCCAGAAGCTATTTATTTGTATGGGTCTATTTGTTGTTCCATCCCCTGAAGAACTCTACAGACTGCTGCGGCAGCATGGTGGTGGAGGAGGACCTATTTTTCCTCATGTCCTCATTCTGAAGCCTCTTTACAGTGCCATGGATGAAACCACTTTTGAAGCTAAATGGAGGGATGTTAACACTGATAACATGTTACCACGTCAGACTCCTGAGATACCAGGCAGAGGCATTTCTGAAGATGTTTTTCTCACAGTTTACAGGAAAGCTATCTTGAAATATGGTGGAAAGAAGCGCTGCGTATGAAGGCCCCCCTTACATTTAAATGTAGTTTTTTCATCGCTCCTACTCTAGCGTTCACACATCTCTGTTCTTTCATTAACCATATCTGTCCTCCCACAACTTAATTTCATTCTCATGGATAATGTATGACTATTAGAATATATTAAGTGAATCCACAAAGGTCATATAAAGATACATTTCTTTAAAAGGTTTTGGTATCGGAAGCGTTCTGGGTTTCGTTTGCTGTCTGTTTGTAGTCCGAGTAGTATTGACCAATCACGTTTGAGCGGGCTTTGATTACATACAGGCAAACAGTCAGAAGAGGCGAAACGCATTTGCCGAAATGCCATCTCAGAACCCATCGGCTATGGTCTGATGAAGCATTTTTGTAGCTTTAAAAAAAATGTTTTATCCAGAAACGTATCATGCATTCATATGCAGATATCTGTTTATTCATGTTTTCTGTCGACGTCGTTTCCCAGCTTAAGCTCCATTCTCGCATCTGAAGTTGCTAATCGGACTGTAAACAATGGATGAATATTCATTTGCGTTATGCGGACATCCGCTGGCTGCAGCGTCAGACCGACAGCCGACGAGTTCTGAGATTGCATAAAATATAAGTACTGCTCTCTGCTCTTTATTTCAAAGACAACAAAATGTTTAAAAAATGTTATAACTATGATAACAACAGCCTTATTGTGATGTTTAATGCTGTTAATAATTGTAGTGCTATGAATACAATATATAGGAAGCTTAGTGGTTTGTAGCTTTTTTTTCAAGTGAGGTTAACTGAATAGAAAGGCAGCCATCGAACTGCACGGGCACAAATCGGTCTGTGTTTCTGTTTAAACCGTCACGGTGGAGTTCCGCAGGGAGAGATGGAGCACATGCTTTGACACACACAGCCTGACTCATTCACTGCACACACACTATGCCTTACAACCTGTAGTCTCAACTAGCAATCACACACTCATACCCCCTCACACGTACCTACACATGCATTCACTCTCTGAAGGCAGCCTTTACATGCGAGGAAGTGATGCGGATGCAGTAAGACACATGACATACACTCATGCACGCACACAGGGAACAGGCATTTGTAAATGACAGAAGACAATGTAAAAGGAGCACACATAACCAGCCAATCACACGCATCCACACACTTGGACCTACGGACACACACACTGTAAATAGTATGGGATGGTAAAAGGCAGAAGAGCCTCCTCTTTAATTATCTGCATTGCAAACATTCTTTCACCAGCAGGTTTTTTTTTTTTTTTTTTCCCTCAAATTTTATCCCCTCGATGTTCCAGCTCGGGAGCTCTGCCGGGTTCGCATTGGCACGCTTTGGCTTGCTCATCTTGGTGCAAATCTGAGCATGTGTGACAGAGGGAGAGAGATAGAGACACAGAGCAGGAGGAGGGGTGGCACTCGCTATTCTGTGGCTCAGTCACATGGGTGTCCACGAGAGGCAGGCAGGCGGAACAGAGACCAGAGAGGCTCGATATCGATTCAGATATCGTTTATGGCTCGCCAGGATCACACTGGACGCAGAAGCACCGAGATATGTCATTTACCGCTCGAGCAGTAGCCTGGCAGTGCACATCAGAAGCACATTTCTCTGCTTCAGTCAACAAGGGTTATTGCTTCTGTGCTCTCTCTCTCTCTCTCTCTGTCTCTCTCTGTCTCTTTCTCTTTGAAACTCCAGGAGAACAGCAGGGGGGAAGACAGAAAAATCAAAAGGGTTAGCAAGCATGGGGTGCACATTTTTATCATTTATATTATAAATTTGACTGCCCATTTTGAACCAATCAAAGCCGATTGACTGGCTGCTAAAACATAGTTCTTACAATATATGCCAAACTTTATACCTCTAACATGTGAGCTGTGAATAACAATTGTTGTTTTTGTTCTTCAAAGGAGGCATTTTTACATGTCAGAGTATGAAAAACATAATACATAATAGAGTAAATAATACAACGAATGATGGCTGAATTCCATGTAGCTGCTTCAGGTTTTTTTATGCTGGCTCACTGTCACACTGTCACAAGGTTTATTGGGACATAGAACAGAGCCGTCGTTAATGTTATCCGTGCACCTGTGCTTCTCCTCGGTGTCAAAATGTCTGCTGTGAAAAGATGTATTATGTATTAATTTAATGCAAATCCAAACTATTGCATTGTCATAAACAGTACTATATCAGTTAAGAATAAGTGGAAGAAAAATGTAAAGTAAACAGAAATAAAACCAATTAGGATAATTTTATCTCATCACTGATACCCTCATTTATTTATTCACCATAGTCAGACTGATGTTTACAACAGTTTGACTATTGTGAATAAATTAATCTGTAGTTTCTCTATAAATTCCCCCATCTGGGCGACTGAGTGTGATGTAGGTTATGAAGATAACCTCACTTTTGTACCGTCTGAAACCTCTTTCATTTGCTCATTTTGTGTTCTCTCTCTCTCTCTTGCCCTCCTGAGCCTTGTCTCCATTATTATGCTGAGTGTTATACGTCTATAATTATGCATCTATTTTAGGACTTGCTGGCGAAAACATTACTCTGATTGCGTTTTACTACTGCCTTCATCCTGTTATTAGACTAAAAATGATCACAACATAACAGATGTAAAACGGCTGTACTTCTGAGATTTGTTAGATTACCATTTGTAATGTTTGCGGTTTGTATTTGTTAGTCTCTCTGTGAAACATATTTCATCTTAATATATATATTAGGCTTGAAAAGCCTGCTAAACAGTGGGCGCGTGTAGTTTACTGCCACTCACAACAGACAGCAGATTTAAACTTTGCAGAAATGTTTTTCAATGTTAGTTCAAATTTAAAACGGAGCGAGTAAAAGGGGTAAGTAAAGCCCTATTCACTAGTATTATCCGAGCAATTTGTAATGATTGCGGAGGTCTTCAGAATAAACATAATTAGGCCTATATAGTATAATAATATTCATCATATTAAATCTAAACATTATATAGTATAATACTTTTAATATAAGCAGATGGTACTCAGAGACTTGACATCATACCCGGGGGATAATGTCATTAAAATATAAACTTATCCCTTGCCAATGTGCCGCACACACAGTACACAAGGCTTCTAAAAGGACGTGGTGCCCTTGTAGCTGACGTTACTGTTTCCTGCCGTTCCTCCACCGACACTGTTATTACGTAATGTTGGTCTGCTGTGTCCACCCTGTGGTATTCATCTTTGTCCCAGAGAGTACTAATGATGCTGAGTAATGGAGCCTCTCTGTCTCAGAGCAACTAACACTGTCATCTCTGTCTCCCTCCTTTTTCTTTCTCACTCTCAGATGCTGCTGCTAGGAAAGCCTTCATCACGGAGGTGAGCGACCATCTGTCCCTGTGATCATCCCCTCCGTAACGCCTCTCTTTTTAGTTCCTCTGTGATCCTCCACAACAATAAGATTGAGTTCTTTGGTTTTAGCCAGACGCTAATGAAAGCACTAGCCCACAAAGGTTTGATCTGAGGATCTAATGCAATTAATATTTGGGTCAATTAATATTTGATGCACATTATTTTCCTCGCTTGGTGCATTAAGACTAACACAAAAGTCGGTACAGACTACAAAGGGCCTGAGAGTTTTAAAATATCGATTTAGTATTCTTGGTCTTTGCTTGAGAACTTGGCTCACAATATCTTAATCCTCCTAATTTAGTAGATCCCATCCATCTGGCACTTAAGCTACGGCACAGTATGGTAATGCAACCATTAGAGGTATTGCACAATTTGTTTGATTTGAGTCTTCTGAGGACATTTATTTCTACTTCAATGCCAATTTAAATTAAAAAGCTCAATGATCATTACTTACAACAGCACCAGAAATATTTACGATGGATGTCTGGCTTTAAAATATCCACTGCGGCTTCTACAAACTAAAGCAGTTTCTACATCGGATTAGTTTGCGGTTTTGCATTTTTCCATTTTTGATTCAAAATGAACACCTGGTCTGCTCCTTGAAAGTTAGTTCATAACATCAAAGCCCGAATGGCTCTCATGCATTAATGTGTCACTCTCCAGTCTTTAATATTTAAATAATCAATGTTAATGACCAGGTGCAAACCCACCTGTCCCCATCATACAAGTCTCTCTCTCCCTTTGTCTCTCCAGATGCCCTCATCCTCGGGCCAGCCTGGTCAGGGAAAGAAGATTGGCCACAGAGGGGTGGATGCATCAGGGGAAACTACCTACAAGAAGGTACTGTACTCAGCTCATGCCTGTACCAGATGATGTCTTCTCTGGTTTCTAAACATGTCGAGACTCCATTTTGCACATGCTGGATTTCTTTTGCAATAAAAGTGTTACATAGTAAAACCGTGTTAAAACTATTTTTCTCTCTAAAATCTGCTCCGATCGAACCGTTCATTTACTGAGAGGGTTAAAGAAGGGTCGGGCTGGACATCGGTACTCAATACCGAAATAACCCAGTACCAAGTAGTATCGAAGCTTCTCCAGTTAAACAATACCTGCATTCGATCTTTTTTGTACCCAGATCTAGAAAAAAATTACTATTTGTATAGTTTTCTCGCCGCCATTCACCACAAGCGTTGTTCAATTTAAGCTCCAACCCATACAGTCTGTGCTGTGGTGAAGTCGAGTGCGGTGTAGTTGGCAGTTCAGCGTGCAGAGATGTTTTGTACAGTTATTTAATGAATAATTTAATAGTTTGAAAACTTAAAAAATGTATTTGTGTAAAAATCATTTGGATGGTGAGGACTTTTGACACAACTGGATGCTTCCATTAACATGATGGGGGATCAGATCAAGTCCTCTTTTGGTATCTGTATCACTTTAAGAGTATTGGTACTGGTATTTTTTAAACGATGCCCAGCCCTAAAGAAGGGGCAAGTATTTCACTCACCACATCTCCCTCTGCCTCGCTCTCTCCACAGACCACATCCTCAGCCTTGAAAGGTGCCATCCAGCTGGGCATCGGTTACACAGTGGGCAACCTGAGCTCCAAGCCTGAGAGAGATGTGTTGATGCAGGACTTCTACGTGGTGGAGAGCATCTTTTTCCCCAGGTCTCTACTGCAAACAAACCCATAAAAAGACATACTGTATACATGCAGTATGTTTCCAATGCACATATGAATAGTACAATATTACGAGTTTGATTTCTGTCTTCTCATCGTATGTGCTCTGATATGTTTCTATTCTTTAGCGAAGGCAGCAACCTCACTCCAGCCCACCATTTCCCGGACTTCCGCTTTAAAACGTACGCTCCTGTGGCCTTCCGCTACTTCAGAGAACTGTTTGGCATCAGGCCGGATGACTACCTGGTAAGATTTTACTGTGTCTGTGTCCCTAAAGGAATTAAAGTGAATTCTTAACACATGGATGCTACACATGCTTAGAACTATATGGTACAAAATGAAAGAGAAGGATTCATTGAGATGGCTAACTATGGTGGACATTGGACTACTAACTTCAGTAGTAGCTTTGCATCAGCTCAAATCAGAGGGATAGACTTTAACAGGAAGCAAGAGAGAGCAATTGAGAGGGATGTAAGAAGAAAGGGAACGGAGGTATGAAGGAAAAAGACAATGTAAAACATTGGAAATGACTAAAAAAGGAATTCATAAAGATGAGGACTGCGTTCAGAAGCGGTAGAGAGCTGAGAGGGGAAGAATGAGAACGAGAAGCCATGAAACGGCAGAAGAGAGGGCAGAGGATGGTTGTAGAGAGGGAAGGGAGGTCTGCAGCTTGTCACACCTCATCAGTGTGGAGCGCCTGCAGGCTGCATGATTCACCGCTGTGCCCTGAGCCGTCTAGCAGAATATACATGCAACGCTAAGTCAGTGTTTCTGCATGTTTCATATGCACATATCTTTAATGCATCGGTGGAAACACCACATCCTGCCTTGTTTCTGCCATCTCTCTCAGCCAGCCTGTGGTCACTCACCACCATATGTTCACACAAGCCATCTGGAGACTTTATCGCCGACTTGCTATCAGACTCATTTTGAAAATGTTAAGTCTGGTTACACTGAAGTTTTATTGTAGGTATAATGAAACAGAAGCCCTTTCTTCTTTCTTCCTTTCATGTAAATGTACTGGCTAATTAAGCGTTTAGCCGCTTGTACTAACATTAGTGGGACAGGGTTTTCTAATTTAGTTTTGTAAGGGAGACCCTGAATCTCTCTCAGATCCAGGCGCGCTGCTCTACCTGATTCTAAATCTAGACCCCCTGTGGAGGTGGAACATTTAAAAATAATATCCCAATGGGGTCAATTAAGCATCCCATTCCATTCATAGTGTAGCTAACAAAATGGGAGTTTTTCCACAACAGATTAATCCACCTTTTTAAAGAGTTTTCCATAGAAGTCTAACTGAGGTGTTTGGGAGGAGGATCTTGGCACTATGTTCTCATTTATTAATGCATGTGTAGCATGTTAGGCATGGACACTGCTTTGGGTGTAACCAGGGTTTGAGTAGGAAACTCATTTTTTTCTAACTACTACTGCCAAGCATACAGAGTGAAAAGACTCACGTGTGGCCCTGTAAGAGCTGTTACATAAGCAGCACAAAAGCAACAAACAGCAGACTGATCTGAAACTAAATATACATTAACTGTATGTATAAACTGTATACAAATAATCTATATAATCAGCATCATCTCAAGGTCTTCTTTCAGCACATGGAGCTGGCTCAGGTGTCATCATGTGACCTGAGAGTGGGTCAGGTGATAACTTTGGCTCCTTCCCAATCGATGCTGTGACAGACAGCTGATGTTCACAGACAGCTGATGTTGTCTGTTTCCGGTGTTTATTCCGTCTCTTGTCCAGGGTCCCGGCCATTTCACCGCTGTAGTGTTCCGCACAGCTGTTGCATCGAATGTCATTCACTCTCACCAGCAGAGATCCTAAGGCGCTAACAGACAGGACTGCAAATAGCAATTTTCGTTATCAATCATTAGTTTTTGTCTAAAAATATCAAGCAAATGTCAGTTTTTAATTTCCCACAGCCCAAGGTGATGTAATAAACGTATTTGTTTTATTTAACAGTCTAAAACCCCAAGTTTTGTATCATATATATCAAAGAAAAGCATTAAATGCTCACATTGGGGAGGATGGAACCAGTGATCATTTTGTATTTTGATTGAAAAATTACTAAAACAGCTGCAGATTAATTTTCTTTCCATCGACTAGTCAATTATTGGACCAATTGATGCAGCTCTAGAGATATGTGATTTAGGTCATATTTGCACTAGCGCTCATAATGTAGTGTTTAGTGGGCAAGCATTTGTTAAACACTGCGGTATTTAAATAATCTGTTTAGCACTTCTTTTGGTGACAAATTCCAATTGGCTACGGCAGGTACCAACAGATCAAATTATGAACATATTCATTCCTTACATTTCCCTCCCCAACTTTATCACCTTGAAGGTTGTTTAACCACATCTACGAAAGGACTTTCCTGTCTGTTAAAATTAGCAATCCTGGTGTGAAAATAATGGGCACATCCTTTTTACCGTTTCCAGTCAGCCATGCCAGTTTCACACTTTTTCCTCTGACCCTGCTCAGTTGTGTTTTGATGTGGTAAAAAAAAAAAAAAAACAATGTAGGAAAATAAATGTCAGGCTCCTCCAACAGGAATGTTTGAAAAGTGAGCAGAGTAGCAGAAGGCTTTTTTAATTAAAATTTTTTTTTTTTTATTATGTCTGTCATTACTTGCTTTTAAGCAGCGGAGAGAAGGGGAGAGAACAAGCTAATTAGCGTGTGTATTAAAAGAGGTAGAATTGAAAAGCAGTCATTGTTTGACATCTAAATCCGTCTAATTTATATTAGCTGGCTCTGTTCTACTACAGCATGCCCTGTGCTTCTTCCTCAGTCTTGTTCTTTCTCTCTCGCCCACAATCTACTTCTCATAATTCTGCCATAATGTTTAAATGTATGTGCTTCTGTATGTCTCTACATGATGAGTGTGCTTGTGACAAATTCTTTATTTTATTTTTTTTATCTCTATTTCATAGTGCATATATGTCTCAACATGCTGTTTGTGTTTGATCCACAAATCCCACAAATGTCTCAGAAACGCTGAGCGAAGCCTCGGGCTGAATCACGTCTGTTTCCTTCTGCTGCTGTGCGTCATTAAAAGTGTTGCATAGTTATTTGCGATTGCTGACAACTTCACTTGCTATTTGTGTTTGATCACCGGTGTCTGCATGTGTGAAAGAAGTTCAGATCCCGGCATATTTTTACGTATTTGTGTCGGCTGAAATAAAGCCCATCCTTTCTTCACTGTTCTCTGCTGTGTTTCGTCCACTTCTACCTGCTAGTGTTGCAGAACGTTGCTAGACATTTGGCTGCATATGTGAGTGAAAATTAGAGTGTGGAAATGTGAAAAAAATACCCCCGGACTCACTAAGCTCCGACAGGCAACTAAGCTGTTATCTCTTCTCTGTCTCATTAGCAAAGAGCAGAGAACAAAACATTCAGGTAGCAGCTTCACATCTTTAGCCGGGGCAGGCCATCTCTTTATTTAGGTCAGGTCATCAGAAAATCCTTTCCACATTGAAAATGTCTTTTTGAGAATGATTGGTTATTTTTCAGAATATCGGCTTCTGTTGAAGTGTTGTGGTTTGCTTAAGGTTTTCAATTATTTGACCAGCATTTCTCTCTTCCCGTGTGTGTGTTTCTACGTCTCTGTGTGTGTGCAGTACTCCCTATGTAACGAGCCTCTGATCGAGCTGTCCAATCCTGGTGCGAGTGGCTCCGTCTTTTATCTCACGAGGGACGACGAGTTCATCATCAAGACTGTGATGCACAAGGAGGCTGAATTCTTACAGAAACTGTTGCCTGGATACTACATGGTAAGCAAAGTGTGTGTGTGTGTGTGAAAACTACATGTCACCAATGTCAATGTCATGTGTAAAAGTTCAATGGAGAAAAAAAATGGAAATCAAATAAGCTGCCACTGCATTTCAGATGTATTCGCCGTATTACTGAGCCTCAACACTTTCAGTTTCACTAGTTTCCCCCTTTTTTCCCTTCATGGTAGGCATCACACTTGCAGATTAATGCATGGGAAAAAAAATATTGCTCATGCTTATAAAAAAACCAATAAGCTACGGGCGCTCCGATCAGGATTTTGTTAGGGCGATCACGATCAATGGAAGGTCTATTTGAAGGCTTCTATTTATCAAATTATTTATTCAACTTTTCTAAACAATATTGTATCCTCAATGTTAAAATTAAGAGATGAGAAAGTATTATGAATTGACAACTGTTTATTTAAATTGACAGGAAACGTGCAACATATTCCGCCTCTCTCTCTCGTAGTCTTTTTTTCCAGAGATCCCGCAATACGGCGGTAAAGAAGACCCCTCATTACACCGGCTTTGCTTTTTTAGACTGAACAAAACAAAGCCTAGCTAATGCTTCTCCGGTTGTGATTTTAGAAAGCATGTTTGCCTGACGTGTAACATGTTTAGTGTGTGTGTATCGCCCCGCCGTGCCGGCTGTCCCTTATAAACAGCCATCGATTCAGCTTTGTGACTAACTTCGCTGCCAGCTTAGCAGCAGTGGGGATACCCGGCCAATACTTTTTTTTTTATAAAGAACAGCGAGGCGGAGTAACGGTGCAATAGTCCCGGTTTAAACAGGCTGTGTAATGGGGGGGCTTTAGAGACACAACTCACAACTCTGGTGAAGCCGTTTTTACGGGCCGTAGAGAAATTGTCTTGTTTTGCGTCATGTGATCGGCCTTCATAGAGACCAAAACTAGCTCAAACGAACGTTGGACGATAACAATCGGTGGCAGATCGATCGGAGCACCATTACAATGAGATTGATACACACGGTACAAAAGGTGGAGAAGCCTGTCTGCGTTCATGTATCTCAGTCTATAGAGGTCGCCTCCATCTCTGGTGTTTTCATTTTTACTTTTATTTTTAGATCTCAGGTTTATGTAAGACCTTGAAAATCTCTCCTCCATGCGTGACATCCTTTTCGCATAAAGCCGACATAACAACTCTATCATATCCGACTGAAACCTTGGGCTATGCGGTTTCATAAGAGACTGGCCGGTGTGTTTCACATAAGCCTAACATAGCCTGACTTGCGCCAACAGTACCCCCTCCCACCCACGCCACAGTCTGCAGCCTCAGTCTGAATGAAATCAACCAGCAACAGCTCCATGTATGTCCATGCTACTATTCCAGCCTCTTGAGGTTCACGGCCTTCAGCCTTGTCTTTATTAATGTGCCAACAGTCGTGGCCAAAGACCACTGCAGGAATGCATTGAATCATTTAGGGACGTTAAAGGCTCAGCGTATTTACTGTGACCTTTTCCGTCGGCCTGAAATGCTCTCAAGCATATTTGCAGGAACAGTTGGTCCAAGAAAGAGGTTTAATGAAAACGGAGATATTCAGGCTCATGCAAGACGGCTGTAGCCCGAGGCCACAGCAGGTGGACTGCGGAAAAGAGACTGAATAGCACAGATGGGACGGGCAAATCAAGCCCACGCCAAGATAAACACAGTGCAGAAATCACACAAAGCATAGATAGATACAATTTAATAGACTCACATAAACATCAACCTAGATATGAAGAACAAAACAAAAAACAGCGAAGCTCATGTAACAGCAAAATGTAGTTTCAGTCGAAGACGCTGATCTGGAAACATAATGGACAACACGCAAGCCGTCATTGGTGGAGCTCCTCATGTCTTCCACAGCTGACTGGCTGATGGTAGAGGGCTGGCTGAGGAGTCTGGCTCTGGGCAGCATACAGATCACAGTGATGTAACCGACTCCACCGCTGCCACTTCTCTCCCTTCTGTGTGTTAGCCCTTCTATTATACGCCAAGTCTTACCGTCTCCTCTCACGTTTTAATATCTTATCGCGCTCCCTCTCAGTGTAATTTATTTCCCTTTATGTGTCGCTCTGCCTGCCTCGTGTTTTCTCTTTCTCCAGCCTTTCTTTCATGCTCATATTTGCTCTCTCCTCCCTCTCCTCTCCCTCACGTGTCTTTGTTGTTGGCTCGTCACTGCTCTGCCCTCTTCACATTGACAGAAGGGTCGTGTGTGGCTGAGGGCAGAGGATGCTCTTTCTCTCTATCATTTGCAATCTCTATCATTTGTTTGCTCCCTCTACCAGTTTCTCTCATCTGAAGGTCACTTACACAAGTGCCGAGCCTTTTAGCCATACTTCCACATTCATCCTTCATCTCTCCTCTGCCTGTTCATCTTTCTTTCTCTTCACATCTACTCCTGAATGCTGTGTGCTATCGCTTTATGGACCACTCTCGCTTCCTCTTCCCCCTCATTTCTCTAATGGGACTGGGTTGGCCGAGGTCCCAAGGTCAAAGCAGGTTTTTAATTGAGCACCCAACCACACTAACCTCTTTGTTTGGATTGACTACTGAAATATTCAGCAGAGATTGGTGATTGAGGGAGAGGAAATGCAGAATCATGTAAAATAAATTGAGAAATGTACTTAGTTAAAGTACTATTTTAAAGTAATTATTTTAAAGTTTAAGCTAATTGTGTTATTGCATTTGCATAAGCTGATAATCGTATGTAAATCAGATTCCCTTTTAAATTATGTTTTCCTTTTTTTGGCTTTTTTTTTTTTTCTGAAAATGACTCCATGTTTCATAGCTCTGTGAGATCTTGTTCTTGTTTATCATTAACTATTTGCAGAACATGTATCACTTATACTTTTGCTCATGTTTTTTTTTTTGTTTTTTTTAACCCTTAAAGGTCTCATTCGGTGCCAAAAATAAAAGATGATTGCATCATGTTTCCTTTTCTCCTCCTGCAAAGTGTCAAACAACTTTAGCTAGCACATATTGGTCTTATAATATGAAAATTCAATACTGTAAAATGTCATAATACATTTTGTGGTGACCCGGGCAGCAATTAATTGCCTCAAATCAATTCCCTCCAGTGTTAAGTCCTGCCTCTCCATCCTGTCCAAGCACTTCAGCAGAAACCAATTTATGAGACCGTTAAAGACCTTTTGCTTTCTCCCTCTCTCTCTTGCACTTTTCTCCAGAACTTGAACCAGAACCCTCGCACTTTGCTGCCCAAGTTTTTCGGCCTCTACTGTGTCCAGTCGGGCGGGAAGAACATCCGGGTGGTGGTGATGAACAACGTCCTTCCCCGCGTGGTTCGCATGCACCTCAAATACGACATGAAGGGCTCCACCTACAAGAGGCGAGCATCCAAGAAGGAAAGAGAGAAGGCCAGGCCCACTTTCAAAGACCTGGACTTCATGCAGGACCTGCAGGACGGACTGATGCTGGACCAGGACACTTACAACGCGCTGGTCAAGACCCTACAGAGAGACTGCCTGGTGAGTTAGATGAAGGGAGGAGATACATTACAGCTGCTATGTTAAGGCTCCTCACTTGTTCCACTTCTTTTTCAGTTTTTCGTTGAGGTAGACAGGCGAGAGAGATTGCAGGAAGGAGGGAGAAGGAGCCTAGAGGGTGATGACGAGGAGAATTACTGATTCTGAAGGAGGATTCATATAACACCCTGATCAAGAGTCTGCAGAGAGATTCTCCATAGAGAGAGGGGGGGGGGGGTTCCTAAGCAGTAAAGGTTAACAGGGAGGATTAGAGGGATATATAGAAGGAAGGATAAAGGGATGCCATAATGCCGCGTCTCAAAGGGAAAGATAGATAAAGAGATTCCAAAATAAATGGAAAAGAGTTGGAAAAACCAGGATATTATGGGGCCTTGATTACAGTGAACAGTCAGCTTCCTGTTGCTCGGGCAAATGCTTGCATGGCATGACATTACATTACAATCATATATCATATTTAGAATAACATTACTGTCTGTAATGTTCCTTAATTTTATGTGGACCTTTGGCTCCATCATACTAAGTAGTTTACCATTTGCAAATGACTTCATCAGCGAACATTACGAACGCTAGATCCATGCCACGCTGCTAAATTACAGCTAGCTGGCTAACCT
The DNA here is from genome assembly GCA_943593645.1 of Bovichtus variegatus. NCBI lineage: Eukaryota > Metazoa > Chordata > Actinopteri > Perciformes > Bovichtidae > Bovichtus > Bovichtus variegatus. The sequence goes on along the minus strand of CALSCE010010686.1, from coordinate 15,457,247 downwards.
TAGCTTAGTTTAGATTTCGGTTAGCTAGTTGGCCGCCCCTGCCTTGCATCGCTCTTAGTAGTTCATTTATTGTTGGATAAAGTCAACACCGTTTGTCATAATACACGTTAGCAGATCATTCCAAAATGGCAAGCTAGCCAATTTAACAGCCCTGGGAGTCTGGATGAATAGGCTGACATTATCCAACCAAGACAGTATTTTACCATTTTAGCTACACATGGTTAGCGCTGTAGGGGAGCTGAAGAGAAGCGAGACACTAAGAGCCCGAATAAACATCACATCCTGTGGATTTTTCTGGCAAAACCATCCTTTACATAGGAATCAGTCCACAGGCAGTTACAGGCAAGCGAGAAAGTATAGGAGAGTTTTAAAGTTACGTTATAATTTGTTCACATATTGTCAATACAAAGCGATTAATACGTGTAAACTGTTACATATAGTACCTTTTGACAAAGGAGGATCATGGATGGATGGAGTGAAGAAGTCAGTAAAAGAAAAAGCTATTTATGAGAGTGTTTGGCATTCCCAGGATCCCTGACTATAAATTAAAGCTTTGTTACGAGCACCATGTTTAATTAGGTGTCTGGTCTGGTGGCAGGCCTGCCCTTGCCTTGTAAATCACCACCTCAAATAAATGTATATAGTGCATGGGCTTGGGAGGGAGTATATGTGCGCACATTGGTCTTATTCATTGTTTACTCGAATATGCATCACTGTACAGCTCATTGTCTCCTGTTTTCATTCCCTGTTATGCACTCTGGATAAAAGCTTCCTGACAGATTTATACGTCACGTGTCTGTCAGTCACTGCAACACTTACACCTGTGTGTGCGTGTCCTTCGCTCAGGTGCTGGAAAGCTTTAAGATCATGGACTACAGTCTGCTGCTCGGGGTTCACAACATGGACCAGGCGGAGAGGGAGAGGCAGATGGAGGGCTCCCAGGGCGGCAGCGACGAGAAGAGGCCCGTGGCCCAGCAGAAGGCCCTGTACTCCACCGCCATGGAGTCCATCCAGGGAGGAGCCGCCTGCGGAGGGTCCATCGACACTGACGACACGTGAGTTTTGGCCAAAGAACCAGGGGATAAATGTGACTGTTGGCACTTAATAAAAGGGAGAGCTCATGTCTCAGACTTTCATGCCATATCACTAATGATAAACAAAGTGGAACAGACTTAAATTAACAAACTTTATCAGAGCACTTGAATTCAATTGCTTTTTATTAGTTACTTTTCTCCTGACAGTTCAACTACTTTCAGTCAACTTTTCTCAAAAAGCCTCTTCAAACTCTTCTTATCAAACAGTTTCCACTCCACTGCAACTCCCATACCTTTTTTAGACTTTTTAACCTGTTTACAGTCTTCACACCTGGTATTTTCAGCTTGAGTGGGCAAAAATGTTTCCAGAAAATGTTGCCTCTTCTCTAAAAGCATGAAAATGTGACGCTGAAGCAGGTTGTAACACTTTTAAGTGACCCTGATGGCAAACTTGAGATTTACCCATCACACAGTCAGTAGTGCCAAAAGATCTCAGGCTGTGCTCAGGTTCAGTGTGGATTAAAAAACGTTGCCAAAACCTTCCTGCTATAAAATGAAGACGGGTGAAGGAGTTTGTTGTCAGAATGACAAACGATCAAATAACATCAAAGTGAAAACATCAATACATATTATCATCATCTTTAAGATACGCCCTTATTTTGAAATTCTTAACTGAAACATTTGCACTTAAATTTGAGAAACGCTGCACCTTATAGTGAAGAATAGGAGTTCTATTTTTATTAAAAAAGAACAGATTGTTTTTCATTTAAATGTCTAAAAGAGCCCCTGTAATAAAATTGTCAAATCACAAGTACTTAGCTTGTATTAAATAATGGGGTTTTGTGATTCAAAATAATGCTTAACAATGTCCAAAAACTTTTAATACTTCCTGCAGCTTCTTCATAATATAAACATCAATATATTCTCTCCACTGGACAGCTTTTACTGTGAGTTGCCTGCAGGGAGTGTTGACTGTACATTTACAGCATCCAAATGCATAAGTTCATGACATACTTTACATTTCAGCTCTGTTTTACTTCTCATTCCAGGATGGGCGGTATCCCAGCTGTGAATGGAAAAGGGGAGAGACTTCTCCTCTACATTGGAATCATCGACATCCTGCAATCCTACAGGTGATCATCACAGTAGTCATGTGACTACACGATAGCCACACAGGTCATCAGCTACACATCTTCCAGCGTGACGGGCTGGAGATGACAGTCAGTCATATAATACATGTTTAACATCACTGTGTTAAACTGTGCGACTCTTTGCTTCCGCAGGCTAATCAAGAAACTGGAGCACACGTGGAAGGCTTTGGTTCATGACGGGGTGAGTTTTTAATAGCTTCTTACACAGAGACACAGCCAGTCAGATGAGTCGGAAACATAAAGTACACACACACTTATACAGGAGCTCGTGCTCTAATCAGGTTAAAAAAGATTATAATGTTTTGTGTTTTTTAGTCTTGACTCTCCATCGTATGACTGGTTTTGATACATACAGTCGGGCCCTCTCATAGGGGAGTACACACAAGCATAACAGTTACATATAGTTAGGCCCAGACGCCATAAACAATAGCCTCCAGCCTTTTCTGTTTCCGTGTCTTTGTGTCCGTGAGGGCTTTAAGTAGCTTCACGTTTGGCAAACGTCGCTGTCTGTTTATTTTCAGTCAGCTTGTCTCTTCCCTTATCCGTCAATGTAACTATATTTCAACCTGTATGGCTAAAACTGTGAATATCCTGTTTATTTCACTACATCTCAGACTAAAATATAGTTCTGGTCACATTGAGAAGGAATGCATAAAAATAATAAACTTAAAATAAGCACCTTTCTGACAAGAAATGCAGGACAAAGTGCTTTACAATAAGGGAAAATAGACAACGCTCTGCCCTCCTTGTACTTCTCACCGTTATTATGGAAGCTACAGCAAGCAGGAGTATGTGCACACATTCACGTCTGTTTTTGTATTAAAGCTTATCAGACGTCAGCTCTAAGCAGAGCTATGGGTTACTCACACGTGAATGATATGCCTATCAACAGCCAGAGCTAATATTTAATATAACTGTGCACTCCACATACGTTCATACTCATTATTTTCTGTCATTGTCAGGAAGATTAGCCATTACTGAGTCAACAGAGAGACACACACATTGTTGTATTAACCTGAGCATGTTGCACAGTCTCCTGCTGACACACATATTTGTTTACTATTTAATTAAAAGTGTGCACATGTATTTATGTGAATGACTGTATGTCTCTTTGGTTTTCTGAATCATGAAGTCATGTGGGCAGAACACTTTTAAATGTGTGGGCATCAAAACGCAACATGTAACATCATGCAAATATTTCAATATCAACAAATCAGAAACAATGCATAAACCGGCAAGACCAAACCGTGAGGATTGGCAGCTCACGCCAGCCTAGACGCAGCATTTTATATTGTGAGCAAGCACCTCACATCTCTTCCTCCACTCTGGGTTTTACACTGTACACCATCACCAGATTGTTCTCAAGATAGAATCCGTCCTCACGCTCGGCCCACTCTCTCCTCACTCACTCCACTCTCCCACTCTGAAACACAATAATACGGCAGATAAACGCGTGACGAGCGAGCAACCCCGTAACAGCGTCCTGTGCGTCACTGCTGATGAGGATAGCAGGTACTCCGCACTCTCTTTGTTACATACAGTCGCCTCAGTTAGGTGAATGTCACTCATGGTGGAGTCCAGTGATGCTAATGCGTTAATGCTAATCATAACGGAGCTGCTCTCCCATTAACATCCTCTCTCTCCTCCATCCCTCCTTCCATCTATCAGTCTAAACCGAACACCAAGTGTCTTCTGTCAGTCCGCTGCAGCTTAAATAATGAAGGGATGTGTTTTCACCCTTGTCTGACTTAGGCCTGTCACAATAACTACTTTTGTTGGACGATATATTGTAAATGTATTGTAATGAAATAATTGCGATAAGCGATGTTATTGTAATTTCAGATCATTTTATACCACTGATATTATGATAATATAATAGCATAATAATGCAATGAACTTTTAATTCTCAAGAATATTCTGACATTTGAATTACAATGTGGAAAAAAGATTTAAATATCCTAAATAAAGATGTATACGTAAACGTAAAAAACTGGTCGAGATCATGTCCATGTATCGTGCGATGAGTCGATAAATATCACGACAGGCCTCGTCTGACTGTTTTCTGTCTTTCATTTGTCTTTTTTTTACCTATGTGTTGTTCTGTGTGTGTTTTTGAGCAAGAGAAAAGCATCTTTGAAATGGGACACTTTAGGGACTAATAGACAATTGACTCTCCTGTAAGCCATGGTTTGATTTATTCATGCACTAATTGTCTCATTAATCTCTCCGTCTCTCCCTCAGGACACTGTATCAGTCCACCGGCCAGGCTTCTACGCCGACAGGTTCTTCAAGTTCATGAGCAGCACCGTTTTCAAGAAGAGCTCCTGTGAGTTCAATTCACGTCGAAACACTGCCTTACATAGTCCGACGAGTCCTGTGTGGGAAGAGCCACAGACGCAAATGTCAGATGCCAGGCTGTTGTCTCTTTTACTGCTGAGCCTTGACAGGGAAATCAGATGCAGTCGCTTGCTAACTGCCTTATTAGGTGCTGCTTCGTGTCATGTGAGATTTTAAAACATACATTTGATCCGCAAGCAGTTTTCTGACACTTTAAAAAACCTTTTTTACGACTTGAGCACATTTTATTTTGAAATATTGCTGTAAATCAGTAACAATATATATTTTATTTCTAGACACAGAACTTCTCAAATTTCCCATTCCCGACGATCCGAAAAGCAGAAATAAGAGCGTATAGACAAAATACAAAGTAGCTTTCTTATGCTGTGTTCACATCAAACGTGAATAATTCGCAGGCCTGATTAATCTGGTTTATTGCAGCGGTATGAATCCGAAATAAACAATATCAATAAAAGATGTTATTATTTATACACATACATATCTATGTACTGTGTACATTTTAAATGATATAAACTCACCGCCATTTAAGATGTTTATTATTGATGACGGGTGCCCACAGACGGCTACCGCTATTTCTTCCTCAACTACTTATTTAACGACGTCATTGTCTTGGAATGAAGAGTTCCATGAAGAGGAGAATGTCAACGCTGATGCGCTTTTGCAACACGGTGTCGCACGACTTTGTATGAAGTTAGGCAGCGTGAAAAATTCGCCTCGCGTTTGGTGTGAACAACACAATTAGACAAGAGAAAAGGAAAACGGAAAAAAGAAACCAAAATGAGATTCAACAGACATCTACTAGAGAAAGGGTTGTTGTAATTAAGCTTTATTTAGGTAAAAGTAGGCTCAATCTTTTATTCTGACTGCACAATACACCATCACACGTCCATGTTTTCCCAAGTTATTAAATGTGTCAATGTGCATTTGTCCCTCAGCTCTGAAGTCATCTCCATCCAAGAAGGGTCGCGTGTCATTGTCAGTGCCTAAGTGTGCTGGTCCTGGTGCAGCCTGGTCAGCCAGCCAGCTGCCCTCTGAGAGAGACGAGAACATTTACGATCTGAGAGGAGCTCGCAGCTTCCCAACGCTGGAGGATGAGGGTAAATAACATCTGTATACAGAGTTAGAATGACTTAACATAAGATAAGCAGATACAGATAATAGGAAACAGGGGCCGATTTCCCAGAATTGAGCACCATCTGGGGTTAGAGTTTTCACTTTGCCTGCAGGCTGATGAGGTCTTGTTTTCCAGGGCTTAGCTGTTGGTTTCTGTTGAGTTCACTACATCTCAGACTAAAATGTAGTTCTGGTCACATTGAGAAGGAATGCATAAAAATAAACTTAAAATAAGCACCTTTCTGACAAGAAACACAGGATAAAGTGCTTTACAGTGAGGGAAAATAGACAAAGAATGAACATGTATATAATGCAATAATTAATTAAAACACACTTGATAAATAAGATCAAAATAAAGACAAGATAAAAAATAAGATGAAACAGAAAACATAGAATGCATAACATAAGATGGAAAAAAAAACAACCCACTCAATAATAATAACCAAAACATTCAAATCAGTACCATGCAGCATGCACATATATATCAATAAACACTAAAGCAGCATCAAAATGTCTCCTTTCCATTTTGCTCTCTTCTTATCTTTTCTTTTTTAAGCACCTGTAGTGAAAAAGTGAAATAATTTCTAAAAACCAAGAAATTTAAAAAATGACCAGGTACCAGCTCTCTCAAAGATAAATAATTGTGTGTGTGT
>CALSCE010010686.1:15413504-15450928 GCA_943593645.1 Bovichtus variegatus | reverse complement strand
TCCAGGGCGAACAGATCTTCTTCCATGTACTCCTCCCTCGTTTGAAGAAGCCACCACAGCATCAATTGCCACCACTCTCTCTTCCACCACCTCTCTGTCCATCCCCGAGAGATCTCCCTGTGACACCGCCGAGCACCCCCGCTACAGGTGCTAACACACACACACTCAAACACACACACACACACACACACACACATGCATCATTTGAACGACTGGAGTCATCCATTGCAATCAAATAGCTTAAGATACAGTAAATGCATTCTCTGACACAGCTGTACGAAATAGAACAGTTGACATTGGTATTGTTGTTTAGTCTAAAATGTTTTGGTATGAAATGCAACGTACTGACCAAGTCTTGAATAATTGGGCTGAAATGAAAGATTTTCTTTTCTTTTTCTGTGTTTACTTCATTTGAACCCAAACGTTCTACAAGTATTTTATGTTAACAGGTCTTTGTTTCCATAAGTAAATCATTCTTTTGTTGTGTCAATCCTTAAAGTACAATTTAAACAGAGAATATTCACATTAGGCCGTCAGTAGTTACTCATGAGAGCGTTTTACCAACCACAGCAACACGTTGCATGTCAGCTAGCTGCTGCAGTGTACAGATTGTACTGACACTATGTCCTCTGTCTCCAGGAGGCACACCCAGTCTCTCAGCCATGACGGGAGGTGAGTCGGGAGCATGAATGCTACTTTCACGTCATAAACCTTTTTTATACCGGATTAACTGAGCTGTTTTTACAAAGTGGTGAGGCTTGCTAGCGTCATGTTTTCACAGCATTAGACATTTCTGGGTGTGGTGGGTGGGAAAATGAGAAAATGTGAGGTCAGCCTGTTGGTCGGTGTGTTTATGAGAAGGCCCATTCTTCCTGTTGCTAGGAAGAGGCCGTGTTTGTTTCTCCACTCGTGCTTCATTTCCTCTGTGCGTGTGGTTTTATGTGTGTTTGTTTGTGTAGGACCCAGGAGGAGCTGCGTGTGCGTGAGGAGGATCAGCAGACCATCACAGTGGAGGTGGAGTTGAAGAGACACGACAGCGAGCCCACCATCTCCGTTCCACAGCCTTCACCTGAATCCAGGTACAAAACAGCACAACGTGGAACAGAATAGATCATTTCCAACAACTTCTAGATTACGTAGCGCATCAAAACCACATGTACATGTCATGTAGTCTAATAAATGAAACAAATAAGACATAAGAAAGATAAATGCACTTACTGTAGATGTGATGCGTTTGTTTGAAATAAGTATCAATGTGTCATAAATTAAGGTCGATTAATCCGTAAGTAAGGTCCCTTCAACAACTCTGGAAACATTTTTTAAAATTTCTATTGATTTCTAAGGTAATATTTGCCAAAATACCACAATAAAATTCACAAATGTTATTTCTCTAAGAGTATACATCTCCGTTTTAATCAATCAATGCAAATGAGTCCTCCCATTAGATGAACAGATTGAAGAGACAATGTATTATTAAATCAAATCCTAGAGCTGCTTCTTAGACATTTATTAATACAAGACATCCGAGGAAACTACACACACATGTCTGTTGTCCTTTTCACTGTAAACAATGACCAAAAAAATCATTTCTGTCATACGCTCTCATTAAACATGTGACCCTGATAGGATGGATAAGCCGTAGAGATAACGAGTCCTTCGTGACCTCAATCACCAATATGACTCGGTTTGACGCCATTCTATAAATAACCTGCCGCTGGTGTTTCACCTGGGCTCAGCCAGCTGTTAAATTTGCTCATCTCACCTCTTTCACACACACGTACACGCACATCATTTCTAATATGGCCCACAGATAAACACTGAAAGCAGCTTCACCCATTTGTTTATGAGACTCTGGTGTCCCGTGTTATGGTCAGTGAAATGCTGCAGGCATATATTCTACAGTAATTAGCTTATGAGAGAGTGCGCACATGCATTTAAATTTGCGTTGTGTGTATGAGCAGTGTGGGTTCTTTTATGGGGGGACACTGCGAGGCAGACACGGGGCCCACGGATCCCCGACATGGGGGAGCAAGCCTGTAGAACTAGGGCAGTGGGACAGGAAGCCTGCAGGCCTGGGGCAGCTCCCATAGTGCTGGGATGACCTGACACTTTGCATATTCTAACCTGTTTTTCAAAGGCACAATAAGTAGGTTTTCTTCATAAAAAAAAATAAAAATGTATCGACTCATACATAAAGAATTTGTCTCAATCATAACTTATGACGCACTAGAAGTGTTTGGCAGTGTCTGTATTTGCAGAGCCTCTGTCTGGATTTCATCTGTTCGTTTTATTTCTGGGCGTCAACCTCTGTAAAAAACGAAGCGAAAAGGTGCCACGTCATAAGCACGCATCCAAGATGAAGCTATGAAAATGGCAGACACAGCACAGAAAAAAAACAACTATAGCGAGGAGAAACGCCAAGTGGACGAGCATGTTGAGCCGGGGACCAGTTGCCAACTTTCAATGTTGTGTTTACAAAGCGTAACCGACAAATCCTACTCATTGTGGCTTTCACTGGTTTGGCATTTTAGCTTGTTTTCTTTTTTTTAAATGAAACTGCATCAGAGGATGCAAACAGCAGGGGAGACATAACTCAAAAACACAACAGCACATATAAACAATACGTTGTATAACCTGCTTGAAATGCTCTAAATTCAAACAGAGCTGAGGGAAGTGGGGCTCAAATTTATGCCGGGGTTGGGTTGGTGAGGATCACGGTGTGGTTGCCAAAGAAACCAAGTGAATAATTGGGTCTGATGCTGAGAAGGCAGTGGCTAGACATATGGCCTGGGGGTCTGGAAGGAGCTGGCGGGGAGGAGAGAGAGGGTGGGGAGAGCGGAGATGAGATGGGGACCTGCGACTCTATTAACCATCTGACTGAGCCGAGGCCTCCCAGCTGCCTCTAACTCACCTGCAGATGGACGACGGGTTGGATGGGTGTGAGAGGAGAGAGGTGGAGCGGAGAAAGCGAAATAGAAAGACTGATTGGAAGAGAAAGACACGGATGGACAGATTAATATTTGAAGAAATACTGGAGGGGGGTAAGAATGACAAAAATAAGCTTTTTGTAAATTAGTCAAAAGAATATGTTCATTGTATAAAGATATATCTAAATGAAATGAGAGTTGGGGAGAAAGAGAGACGTTCTGCATCGCAACCTCCATCCTATCGCCCTCGTTTATTCAGCTAATCAGTTCTCTCTTTGAGATGCCAACTCAGCTTTCTTGCCTCAGTGGCCAACTGCTGGGCTTCTCCTCTGGTGGAGATTAGCTCAAACACAGAAGCTGAGAAAGCAATGTGGATGTGCCTAAATCCTTTCTAATAGTTGATGATCTGGCCAGGAACAATAAAGGATTGTGGCAGCGCACAGCCAGCTGGCAAACCTTTGAGCTTAGGCAGCTAAACCACAAACACTCTCATCTGTTGGGTTTTAGCCAGAGACGGTTTTCTCTAATGCCTTGGTCCTGTTCCTCTGCCCTGCTGCAGGAAAGTGGCTTATGGCAAGTGACACAATAGTGGACAGTTGTATGCGTTCTAAAAACAACAGGAAGTTAGTTAGTTATTGTACTTTGGCCAGCTGATTTGTCAACCCAGTCAACAATTTGCATAACAAATCAAACAGCTCCTCAGAGTCATAACTCAGTCCATTCTGAACGCACAGAAATGATACACGTATTATAGATTCAGCATGATTTACACTTTCTGGGGACATCATTATCTCCGATCTTCATCGTGAATAAACGTCCATGAATCAGCTTAGAAATCATATAGAAAAAAGCGCTCCTTATAACTGCAGAACCTGCCTGAGAATCATCACGTTTTTTAAGTTTTCTTCTGTATCAAAGTAAAAACCGGATAGTTGTCTGTACACCTATGGGTAAATTGCAAACAAGAACTGCTAATAGTTCATTCGGCTTACTTTTGATGGTGCCAATTTGCCAAAATGTAAACAAATAAAAAAGTAGAAGGGCACTCGCAGAGTGTGCAGACCAAATCTGGCTTTTCGTTTTTTCCATAATCCTGCTGACAAACAGACAAACCTAACCAAAAACATAACTTCTTTGGCAGAGGCAACAAGTTGTAGCCCACTGCGTAACTGAATCCATGGAAATGAACACCAACTCTTAACAATCCCATTTCCACCTTCCCACAGTGAGGTTCAGGAAGGAGCTGGCGCAGAGGCTGCCGGTGCCGCTGCAGCCGCACCTGAAGCAGCCTCCTCCTCCTCGTCTGCCCCAGCTGCTCCCTCTTCTCCCGGAGGAGCCAATGAAGCCCCGTCCAGTCCCAAGCTAGTGGTGGAGGCAGACAGGGCCAGCCAGGTGTCCGGCTCAGGGTGCACCAGCCAGGCCTCAGTCGATGATGAAGATGACGTGCCAATCACAGATATCTACTTTGTAAGTACATACCCACCTACACACACACTTACATGTACACACACATTTACACTTTTAGATTCTTTCAAATCCCTGTTAAGACAAAAGTATGCATATCTCAGACTAGAACGAGCTCCAATCACTTCTCATCTGTTTGAGTTTGACATTTTTATTAAGCCATCAAATCATCTTTAATATTTAATTAGCGTCAATGTGTATCGGCTGATATATAACGTAATAAACAATGTATTTCTGATCATGAAGTCAATATAAAGGTATATGATCTCCCACAGAGGCGTTGACAGAAGGACCACAGAAAGGGAGTAGCGACTTAGGCTGGTATGAGAATAAGAGTGTGTGCAGTTATTGCTTGCAGTGTGTGGCACATTCTGTTCAAGTAATAGTTCGACATTTTGAGGAAATAGGCTTATTCGCTTTCTTGCAGAGAGTTCCATGAGAAGATTGACAACACTTTACCACAAACAGTCAAGCACATAACCCCCTGTCGTTTTTACACTTCATTTTTTTGTAAAGACAAATCAAACATGTTCATTCGTGAGCCTTCGAGGTGCTAGTAGGCAGATTTTCTTACTTTTGGACGGATCCAGGTGAGCCGTTTCACCCTGTTTCCAGTCTTTATGCTAAGCTAAGCTAACCACTTGCTGGCTCCTGCTTCATATTCAGCGTACGGACACTATCTTCACAATCTTCCCAGCTAACTCACAGCAAGAAAGAAAACAAGCGTATTTTTGGAACTATTTTGTTAAACACCGTGTATTGCAGTGTGCACTCTGGTTTGGAGTGTTTGCAGAGTGATAATAGCATGTCAACATCACTTTGGAGTTACTGTCTAATAGGATCGCCAACAAGGCTGCAGACACACTCAGCAGCTCATTTCGCGTGAATAACAACCAAGTTGTTGCAGTTCCCGTCTACAAGATCATCTGATCACAGCTATAATTAATGTATGAGTTCTAGGCGAAGGATCGAGAGTGGAGCCCGCGATCACAGTTACAGATAGAAACGTTCCCGCCCGGCTGCCCTCCTACTCTAGTGTCTCCTATCAGGAATCAAACACCCTCTAATGTGGCACGAGAAATCTTAATGGCCCTCAGGTTAGTCCAGGAGCTCCCTCCGTTATTTACCAGGCCTCTCATCTGACCGTCTCTGGCGGATGCCCTGTTCATGCTTCAAAAGCCGTACACGCTGTGTGCACAGCAGCAGGGGGTCTGTAGCGCTGCATGCTGGTGACACTGTGCACACCCTGAAGTGTAACTACACAGAAACACGCTGCAGGCAGGAAGTGACCAAGTGATATTAAGTTGTTTTATAAGCTGTTAACACACTGCCAGAGATCCAAACTTAAAGATTCACATATCTTGTGTATGGATTATGTTCAGGTACATTTTAGGGCTGAACCGAATCGTTTGAAGCTTCATTCATAACGTTGACGTTTGAGTTTCAAATCAACATGAATTAAATTCATTTGGTGACTGCGTAGGATTGTTACTGACTTTCCAATAACTCCAGAACGTTGTAGTCCAAAAGTCAAAATATATATATAAAAAAAAAAGATAGACGTAATCATTTCCAAAATTCACACGTTTTTATCTCACAAAACTCTCTGCTTCAGTTTATATTTGTTAGTGTTTCAAAAACAACATTTTTACAGAGTCAAAAAATGTTTGCTCTCCCACTTGTCACGCACAAAGGGAGGAATGCACCTGTATTAACGGGCAGTCGAGCAGTAGTCTAACAGCAACATGAATTACACTTTTATAGCCACGTATGTATTTATGCTGACTATTTACTGACGAGTTATATTAATTGAAGAAAGTTGATTTAATAAGAAATAAAGATTAACTAATTTAATCCGATGAATCACTTTATTCAAGTTGAGGATTCTGTTCGAGGGTTACGATTATTATTACTTATGTTATATATTATTATTCAAAGCTTCATTTAAAAAACCTCAATAGAAAAACAAAAAAGGCATTCAGTACAGCCGAGTACATTAAACTGATAACTGCTGCTTCTTTCAGTTTGGCCGCTCAGCAGCTCAGCTGCCAACTCGCCATCTGATCATCCTTTGTGCTCCCTGTCAGTTTCTGCTATCTCCATCATCATCATCATCATCATCACTTCTGACATTCCTCACAAATCACGTTTCTGCATGGCCGCTCAAGCTCACGTGCTGGTCCACAACATTCACACAGAAAAAGCAAGAACCACTGAACAATGTCGGTGTTATCGCCCCTGTATAGACCTGTTTTAATTGCGTCTCATATCCTTCAGGAGTAGTTTCCACTCACAGGAGCCCTTTCTGAACCAGCAAAGACAATCTTTATTATTGTGTTAGGTGGAGCAGTGTCCCACAAAAATATTTTCTCAGACAAAAATTCATCGCTTACATAATTGCTGCTTTTACATTTAAATGTATTATGAATGTAAGAGAGAGGGGAAAAGATGACATTTAATACTTGACTTTCTGTGCATTGGAGCAAATTGTATTCGTTTTATTAGTTTGGTCTGCTAGCTTGAGTTTTTACAAGAGAAAATGAAAATCAATCAGATTTCAGTCTTTGTAACTCCCACCAACGTGTATTTAATTTCAATCATAACAAAATGATCCCCTCCTGCTTGCCTCTGTTGGGTGTACAGGCAAACTGCAGAAGCATCCAGTTGTTTTTTAAGGACCATATTCTTCACATATTACACAGTATGTGCAGAAGGAAGGGTCAGGAAATATGTTTGTGATCATGAATCTCCTCGGGGGGAAAAACAGCACTTCTTTTAGCTGTGAGATTGGAGTGATTGCTCAAGGTGCAGAGGGACACAGGTGTGTGTGTGTATGTGTGTGTGTGTGTGTCGTCACTTCACAGGTTTCTCAGGGTGGCTCGTGTCTAAATTATTCAGCCACTATCAGCAGTCTCCACATTCAATTTTCATGGTTCCCACTCTGCTGTCCTTCAGCTCTGTCCTCCACATCTGATTGTTTTTCATATTTTGTCCGCTCTCTCTCGTCTTCACTTCTTCACCTCCATCCTCCTCTGCCCCGTTTGCACATTTTACCCCTATTTTGAAATTATTTTCACGTTCACCCGTTCCATCAAGTCCTGAAATCTTTCTTCTCCGGCTCTCGCTCTCTCGCTCTCTCTCTCTCTCTCTCTCTCTCTCTCTCTCTCTCTCTCTCTCTCTCTCACTCACTTCTGTGATTGGCCTCATGAGTCATGATGAAAGTGGTGAGATACTAGTGTGTCGTGTGGAAAACTGAGTGGCTGCCAGACTTGTTAATCTATCTGTCACCACTGATTTATCCAGAGTGTGTCTGCTGGGTCACACACATTCAGAACAGTCCTTTCCATTTTCACCTCCGCATGCTTCTTTTCTTTTTCGTCGTGTTATTTCATAACGTCTCTCCTCCTCTGTCACTCTCTACTTTACTTTTCATCTCTTTTTGTTTGTCCCTGTGCCATACGCCCGTGTTGTTGTCAGTTTCCTGATGGGAGGACCTGGGTGGTTTCTCCTTTCCGACTGAGAAAGAAATGACAGTCCAGTTTGCCCGTAAGTGAGTTAGATGGAGCTAGTATTGTAGGTTGGCGCTGCCCTGGTATTAGACTAGATTAGACCTCAGTACATTGCTGTTGATGAAACATGATACATCATTTCTGCAGCTTGTGTGATGTGTTCCCTGCAGGTGTGTTTGTGATTGCGTTAAAACTAAAAAAAAACATTCTCCACATAGACAAGACAATGAAGTGTGGGAGGCAGGTAAACGAAAGACATCTTATTTGACAGTCTGTTACTCTTGTATTCATCTCCATTGGGTTCTTCACTCACCGACAGCTTCCCTCATCCCCCGTTGCACCCGTGCGGATAGTGTGTTAGCTCCAACGTGCGGAGCTTTGTGTGCGTGTGACTTCAACCCACACTAACATACCGTGTTGCAGCTGCTTCCGTCTCTTAAAGGGCTGGTACCTAAGTAACCTACTGAAGCTTTCATATACATTATGCAAAGAGCGCTTTTGCTTGTTGGAAAGGAGGAAATAAAAACAGACTTTTGCTTGGACTGAGGATGCTCTCTGTGTCTGACTGTCCTGCCCTCCTGGCTTTCTTTCAATTCCCACCTCCTCCTCCTCCTCCTCCTCATTCCCGCTCCTCATCCTCCCCTTTTGGCTGATGCTGCGACTCATCCCTCGCTCTGCACACTTCATTTTCACTAAGAAATATGATTTAAACACTTGTCAGTAAAACCCATCATAGTATTTACATGCTTAACAGCCCTTTTCTCTGTAAAATGTTTCATCTATGTGTTCAAGCCTGATAAACGGCCAAAAGGATTAACACATCCTTTTGCACTTTTAACATTTTTAGACCTAATTGATATGTCAAATTCACACTTTCCGATGTCTCTCAGCAACATTTCCTCCTATATGCATCCCTAATTTTCATTTCCTGTCTTGTCTTTTCTTCTCCTGTGATTTCCCATGTCTTTCTCCTGCCTGCCCCTGCTGCTTGTCTCTGTGCCTCTGGCCTTTCCTCTGTCCCTCTGGCCCCCTCTGCTGTGGTGGGTGTGTAAAAACAGCCTCAAGACGACAGGACCTGGGTGTACTCTCCGCTACACTATGGCTCAGAGTCTAAGGCCCTGCCAGATGGGGATTGGGAAAGAGAGACAGTAAGTGAGAAGCATCAGACTAAAAAAAAAAAAAAAAAAAAAAAGTACAGGAAATTCCCTTAGACCAGGAATAAAATCAGTTGTGTTTGGTCTTTATTCGGGATGGAAAGGATCAGTTGTAACTTCACCTGCGTGAGAAGCTTCTAAAGTAAATGTAGAAGAAGTTTTTCATGTTCAAAAGCCCATACTTTGAATGCTCTGCATCCAGAAACCCACCCCTACATTGCAGCATCCATTCTTCATTAATAAGTGGGTGGAAATGGTCACTTGCAGCTTGCATGACCATTCAGTCCACGACCAGCCATCCTGTGTCCCTCCAACAACAAGCTGCTCAGGGTATTTTACACCGCGTCACTGCCTTGGCCTGCATGAAGCTGTTACACTCATGCATCACCAGACTCCCACAGCTCATACTGCTAGACGTTCACACTAAAGACGTGTACATTAAACTCACAGTGGAGTCACATTTTACAGGACATGGACAGCATTTTGTGCAATCTCAGGCAATGTGGGTGATTTTTTTATGCAATACCATATTCATGTTAAGTATTTTTGGTTTATTTAGAGAGTTAAGAGTTTATTTTCTGTGAGGTTGTGCTTCGCAGGCTGCTTGTCTACTTTGTTTAGTGCAGCAGCATTTGCCCATACTGAACCGTGTGCTGACAAGGTGTCATCAACCATTGAATTTTTTCCCTACTCATTTTATTTTTCATGCTCTCAGACACATCTTTACACCAGGGATGTCTCGAGCAAGTTTAATTCAGTGTCGGTAGACAAAAGATGTTATATATAGATATTTAAATGTGTTCTAAACATAAAAACATACTTAAGTTAATTCCTGTTCCATATAAACGTGACGCTGAAAGTAACTTGCGGTTGGGCTTTTTTTATTTTCCAGTTTAAAATAAATCCCTTCTGCTTCAATTTGAAGATGATGTCTGTTTACGACACACATGACACCTGGAGAAGAGAGAGCAAAGTGTGTTTAAAAACACAAGAGGCCAGTATTTGATTTGAATTATGGAGCTGATACAAATGCATTAAAAATATTTAATATCGGCTCAGTAAATTCCTACTTTACAGCATCACTTGATGCAAGATATTCCACTTAATCCACAGCAGATATTTGTTAATTAATGCTCACTTAGATTAAATGGCACCGATCACTTCACTTTTCCTGGTTTTCAGTTACTGAGGGGTGTGTGCTGTGTTTATTAGATTTCCGCTTGCCTTACCTATCCTATTCTCCTGTGTACCCTTCCTTTTGTAAATGCACTCTGATTAGTTGCCTCAGTCTTTCAATATCATTAGCAAGCGATGCATGAGAAGATACATGATTACATTTATATTTATTTCCACAGGGTGTAAAAATGTGTGTCTTCTCATGCATTACTGTGTTGCACTCTGCCTCATACATTCACTCTGTCTGTCTCCAACAGTAAACCCTGTTCTCTGGCAGAGAGGAGTGAACGTCTCCGTGGAGAGGACTCATCGGTCTGAAGTCCGGACCTCAGCGGTAGCAGCAGGGTCTCTGTCTGAACCAGGATTTTAAACATGCATACAGAAACTGAACACACTTGAGGGGAGAAGTGACTTGCGTACCAGAGAGGGGAAAAAAAATCCTGACAGTGATGAACATCACTGATTTCCAACCATCCCTGCCTTTCACCCTTGACAAAAAGAAAATTATATCGATTTAATAATAATGTGTATGTGTGACATACAGTAGTGCGTGTACGGCTGTAGTCTTAAATGTTTGACATACATGACAGACCATAGTAACTTCCTGTGCCTATGAAAAGCATTCACCCACTTGGAAGCTTTCATGGCGACATTAAATCCCATTTGATTCAATGTTATAAGACAATAATACACGATAACTTTCAAATGGGTTGAATACTTTTTATAGGTATTGTACAGTATGTTCTAGTTCATACAACCACAGCGCTCTAACAGGCTTTACAGGCGTTCCCTCTCACTCTGCAGAGCAGCACTCTGACATTTGCATTTAATGTACTTCAGGAGACGCTGGTACTGACCGTACCCTCGCCTGGCATAAAGCTTTCTTTCAACAACTAAAAGAGAAAGACACAAAAGTTAGATGACCTTCATGACTTCTAGTTAAGATTGGCTTCTACTCTCACGATGCTGCCTGTGACGTCCTCCTGAAAGCAGGACATGCGGCCACGTGTAGATTTCAGCGTGCTGAGTGAGGAGTGAGTGGTGGGGCCTGTGCTGTTTGAGGGTCTTGTGCTCATAGAACTGGAGTTACAATGATAACCATCTTTCAATCAAAACAGACATCTAGACTTATTTAAGTTAATTTTTATAGAGGAAAGACTTAAAACACATTATTTCATTTAGTGAATATATACAGTGATCATACGTTGTTTAATTCATAGCATAATAATGTGTTTATATGAAATGTTGTCTTTGCAACTTTTTTTATTTCTGAATTTTTCTTTGAGCTTCTCTGTGAGCTTTTATTTATTTTGTTGTTTGTATTTTATTCTAATCGTCACTGTTTTCTGGTACTTTTTCACTGGTTTTCTTTTTGTAGTTTTTTTTTTTTTCTATTTGCATCCAAAGAACTTTCATTTTTTGTTTTAATAATTCCATCCCTGCAGCTTTTTAGTTTTGTTTTTACAAGCCAGTGTTACTACTTTTTTCACTACACGTGTGTAGAAATGGCTGAGGCTTATGACTCTTGCCTTCAAAACAGAAGGCATCAATTTGCAACACTAAGGCAGCAGACATTGTCAGTCATTATACATTCACATCATTGCAATGTCTTCCAGTGTTGCCCTATTTTTGGACAGATGCACACAAATCATATGTATCAATAGAAATTCATATTTTATTTTAGGTGAAAAAAATAAAAGCATATCAGTGACAGTTGCTCTATCTGGTCGCCCTCACCTCCTCACAATAAGAAAAATCCATTGACTGGACATTTCAAATGTTTGTAGATGTAGAGCATCAGTTGTAAGTATTTGCAGTTGATATCGTACCTGTTATCTGTATATTTGAATGAACACAGTGTGTTGCAGTGTTGACTTGGTGAGACACAGCAGTTTGTAAATGGGTTGAATGTTGTTTGCACTTATCAAGAGGACCTGAAGAAGATGAAATAGTGATAGAGGCCAAATAAAACACACATCACATCATCTTCGTTTCTGCTCACACGGGCCGATATTTAGGCAGCATTTCTTTTAGGATTATCAAGTGTGTGTGTTGGTGAAGTCAATCACAGTCATTGTAGGGTTAGTGTTTACTGTAGTCTCTCTGTGGCTGACATCTAAGGACTCTCAAGTTAAAGTTCAACAAACTGATTTTTTAAATCTAACTTCAGAAACTGTGTCTTCAGTCGGTCGGTGTGTTTCTGTGTGTTATTGTGTAAGGGAGGACACATCAATGTCAGACATTGTGAAATAGAAATCAGTTTGTTCCCATGACGTGCAGTGGCCAGTTGTGATCAGTTTGCTGTTGTTCATCAGATGGAAACCATAGCAGCAATATTTTGTAAAGTCTAGCTTTTAAGTTGTTATTGCCTTATTGAGAAATTCTACATGTAGGCCTTTCGTTTATATTTTTTTTCACTCGTGCTGTTGTTGTATTTATTTTTTTCTTTGTCATAGTTGTGCTCCTGAGAATGTGTACATAAAATTATAAATACATATATAAAGATATACAAATATATTTTCCATTTGAATCGGAGAATATTATTTTTATTTGGTTTTATTTTTGCTGCTGGGCAAGAAATGATTGCAATCTACATAATTTACTGTACCATATTCTTCAGTGTGTTTATTGAGATGCAGCTGCTGTATATTTATGGTCTATAAACCACAGCTGTTTCTTTGTAAGATATCCAACATTGAGAGATTTGTGGGTTTTACTGTACATGCAAATCAATAGGGATTCTTCCAACTGTTCAGCTGTGTTGTGTATGTGTTTTCAAATCGCTGTGTGCCCTCATCCAATAGGGAGAGTCCTTTACAGAGACATAGCATGATTTCAAAATGAATATGCATATCAGAAATGTGTATTTATGTATATCTGTGTATATTCATCTATTTATACGTGAAGATAAATAGATGGCTGTATGTGTGTGTGTTTTGACTCAATCAGAATGAATACAAAATAAAGCAGTTCTATGAATTGTTGTTCATGGAGATAATGTCATATCATGTTTTTATTCATTCCTTGTTGAAATAATCAGACATCTAATCAGAAATTAAAATTAGACATTTGTACTAGTGACAATTCACAAGTCATATAGGCCGTATGAGTAATTGGTTCCTCAAAGTTTATGATTGAGTATGACAAAATGTACAAACTAAGAGGCTTTAGTTTGACTCTTTAATGTTGCTTCATTTGCACATCAAATATTTAATGTCATATGGCTAGATGTATATGTAACAAAGTAGAATTCAATAATAATTAAAAACTGGTGGTGCTACATGAAAGGTCAAGAAGGAATATTTGAATTATTTCGTGGAAATCTGGCCACTAGCTGTTGAGCTATCTTGCTCTCGCCCAAAGAGCTGGACGGACAGATGGATTAACCACCATTTGAAAGCACCATCCAGGTTGTTAGTGGGACAAAAATCTGCAAAATATGGCACTAGAAGCTGGTCAGGTCTGATCACTTGAGGCCTTTCTGACCCATTCAAGTTACTTTTCTCTAGCACAGTCTTTCTCAAAGAGTGGTCCGCGGACCACTGGTGGTCCGTGAGTGACCCTTAGAGGTCCGTGAGTATATTGGTAAAATGTCACATTTTAAATTAATATATTATAAGTTTAAAAGTGTTTCTCAAACTGTTTAAAAATGACTAGTATAGAGTGTAGCATAGATGTAGCGTAGTTACGTAGATACGTGGGTTTGTTTTACGATCTTATGTCATAAATGATCTGCGCGGTCAATTTGAGCGTCAACTGACAAGACGATGGCTCAAGACCAGGTCAGGTAAAAGAAAATTAAATGAAAAATCTGACGCGACAGTCAAGGTGCATCGTCCTGATGCAGGTGGTTCAGCAGCTACAATAAGGGATTTTGAGAAGCCCTGATGTAAAGAGCTTGGCTGTAAAAAAAAAAACTACATTTTTTCATGAAAAAAGCTTGGATGTGAAAAAAACTTTAATTTTCATGGGAAACATTTGGATGTGAAAAAAAACTTAATTTTCATGAAAAAAGCTTGAATGTCAAATAAAACTTAATTTTCTTGAAAAAAGCTTGTATGTGAAAAAATATTTCGTGAAATATTTTCATGAAAAAAGCTTGGATGTGAAAAAAAACCCTTCATTTTCAAAAGTAAGTTGCGGCTCTGTTCGCTCGGACATAAACTCAGTAATAAATGTAGTCTACGTTTCATATGATGTGTAAAATCTATCAGCATTTACCGTTTAGATCACATATGAATGAAATGATTGTAGAATCCGTAGTTTTATTCAACATTAGCCTGTAATGTGTAGTATACTGATTGAGTGGTAAGCAGGCCTATTGTTTTTGGATATTTGGGGAGTTAAGTGGTTCGTGAGGGTTTTTTTATTGGTTAAGTGGTGCTTGGTCTGAAAAGGTTTGAGAACCCCTGCTCTAGCACAACTAGAGACCATCAGCTGTCCATTCCTACCAGTAGAGGGTAAGCTTTTCCACTGATAACCAGTGCACCAGAGGATCTACAGTCCACCTTGGAGCACTTCCACTCATTTAAAGTGACCAGAACCTGCAAGTCTACTGGTCTGGATTTTGTCCCCTGAGAAAGAATGAGGTGACAGTGGAATACATATGGACAGTAACATATTACTTAGCCAATAACCAGCTTTATTATTATGTAGTTAGGACCAATTGATACTTTGTATAGGCTATTGTACTGTCTATTGTCTATTTTCTGTGATTTGATAGAGTGTTTGTGTGGTTTAGAGCCCTAACACCTAAAAAAAGAAGATGTTGCTCAATCTCTAGGAACGCACAGGGCGTCATATCGTTTGGAGCCTCGCCGGCCTCGCCTTGCTCTCTGCTGTGCGTGATGATTGGGTGCCATTGTCAAAGAAAGCAGATGATTGGTTAATTTATGTGTCAGTCAATATGATAACAATTTCAATTGGTCGAAAACGACGTTCCTAAACTCACGTGCTCGGTCTCTTCCTGGAAGGCGGTGCCTACTATCTGCCGGTTTGGAGGATTGTTGTTGTTGTTTGTAGGGAATAAAGTACTTTAAAAGTACAAAAACTAGTCTTACACAATGGGAACCCGAGATGATGAATACGACTATTTGTTCAAAGGTAATTTCTTTTTTAAAGGTGGATGAATGACAGCGTGTTAGTCCTCTTTGTAAGTACGATGACAGTAGCACGAACTGAGGAAGTCAACTAAGCCAGTGGCAATGCTAAGGTTAGCTCTACTAGTAGCAAAGTGGTAATCTATAACATGAGCAAAACCTGTAATCACAATTATAAGTTCACCTAGCAGAGTGTAATGCTATAACACTCCGTCTTTAGTGGTTGTAGACCGCAAACTCGCGAACCAATAAGCGAGTCCATTAATGGAGTTAACGCCAGTGACCTAGCAGGCTAACGTATAGGCAAGTGAGTGGCTAAATAAGTAAGCTAAAGTTAGCTTGCTTGCTAACGTGGTAACTTGGCTTCTTGGCCTTGTTAAAATAGCTTGAGACGAAATTAAATTTACTTGTATATGAAGGCTGTTTCTCTATTGTCCAAGACAGACGCTTTATTTTAAAATGGGCTCACTTAGTCACCTTACGTTTAAGCTAAGACTACTTAGCTAACTTGCTAACATCGTCAAACAACGAACATAGTTAACTGCTGCTTGACATTTTTCTATGTGCTGCTCCTGATTATCACATTATCAGCTAGCAGGCAGACTAGATTTTAAACACGTGAGTAGATGGATAGATCGAAAGATAGATGCTTTATTAATGCACATGGAAAATTGGAAGCACATTACACTAAATGAAGTAGATAAGAAACAACATCCAATGAAAGCCATTAATATTAGTCAACAGTAAACCAGAAGATAAGCCAGAATAGGAACTGATTTAAAAGCTAGGACTGTACTGCAGCTTCTAAAGTACTAAATGTTGTTAGTTCAAGTAGGTAACATTTTGTGCTGTACAGCAAGGTGCTGGATTGAGTTTATATATATATATATATATATATATATATATATAGATGGATAGATGGATAGATAGATTCAACACTACCTTTTTAATCTAGTTTAAATTGCTAACATCTTTCACATGGTGGACTGAAGCTGCATTCAATTACTCCGAGCAATGTAACATGGATAGGAAGAAATATGCTAAGCCCCATCATGATTGCACACCACTTACCTTTTTAAAAGTATATCAGACTATCCACACAGGCTGCTGTTTCATTGTTTTTTCTGTTGTGTGGATTTTGGTTCTAGTCGTACTAATCGGAGACTCTGGCGTGGGTAAGAGTAACCTGCTGTCCCGATTCACAAGAAATGAGTTCAACCTGGAGAGCAAGAGCACCATTGGGGTGGAGTTCGCCACCCGCAGCATCCAGGTGGACGGCAAGACGATAAAGGCTCAAATTTGGGACACAGCTGGACAGGAACGCTACAGAGCAATCACCTCAGCGTGAGTATTTTATTTTTATTTGACTGCAGTATTTACCAGTTTTGTGATAGTTATTTAAAGGGTAATATGCTGTTTAAGCCTAATGGGATCTCATGCACACAGTCAGTATCCTATTTACAATCCCGCCTTAAATGCAAAGGCTATTTCCTAACTTCTTTACGTAATCTCTATATGGTATACACTATATAACATAGTGATCGTGTATGGGATTATTTACAAATACTTTTTAATTTAGTTATCACAAAGCACTTCATCCAATTTTGTCATTTTACTTTCTGTACTATATATATATCCTGTATATTATACTACTAATTTGCACATTTACTACAGCAGTAAATATGCAGATTAAGTTGATTTACTTAAAAGACTGTCATCTTAATTGTTTCTGGCTGAAATAGTTTTCGTGATGAATGTTACACATTTACAGATTTGTTATCCTCGCAGCAGATCATGGAGAACATTGAGGTAATTCTTGATTCATCAAATTATTTTCTTTGTTCTGCGGTCGCCAGGTATTACCGGGGTGCAGTTGGAGCTCTCCTGGTTTACGACATTGCCAAGCACCTGACATACGAGAACATCGAACGCTGGCTCAAGGAGCTGAGGGACCACGCTGACAACAACATCGTCATCATGCAGGTTGGAAACAAGAGCGACCTCCGCCACCTCAGGGCGGTGCCCACTGACGAGGCTCGAGCTTTTGCAGGTAAATTGCCATTAGGAAACAGCATTGCATTCATAATAGAAGCATCTAACTATAAAAGCAAGGAATCTATCTGTATGTGGGTATGTCCTTTCCATTAATAAACGTTGAATAAGCAAGCGCACAGCGGGGGCGGGGATTCAAGGCTCTGCGGATTGAGTCGCACGTGTCGTCTGCGGCAGGTCTTTACAGGCACATTGACTGCAGTTACAACCAAACTCTTCTTCATTTCCCGGAGTCAGTGAGCTCATCCTGCTGGAAAAGCGCCACTCTGCCATTGCAACTCAAATTTGTGTGGGTGACTAACTTACAACACATACTAATAACGTTATTACTGGCAAAATACCTCTGCTGATTAAATCTATTCTTCTTTATAACCGCAGTGGTTATGTCAAAGCAAATGACTAATATGCCTATTTAGAAATAAATACCTCCGCTAAGTGTATATCACCGGTGTTTCTGACCGAGAGTAGCCGCAACTTGGGTGTGTGACGCAGCTATGTCATGGTAGGTGTACTGCTGAGGACCCAAGGAAGCACAGTGTCGAGTGTGAAATCTTTGGGATGAGTGATTTTTGAGAAAGTGGTCCTTTTAACAAATCTTCAGTTTAACTACTTATTTGAAAAATATACTGGTTATTATCCAAGCTGTCCAATATTAACATGCATTTAAACCGCTTTTAATGTGTTAAACATACTTTTTCTCCTGCTTTTTCTGCTCAGAAAAGAACAGTATCTCGTTTATTGAAACCTCCGCCTTGGACTCCACTAATGTAGAAGAAGCCTTTAAGAACATTCTCACAGGTAGGAAAAGTGATAAACTGTTAAATATCTAACGTGTGCTGTGAATCTCCTGGTAATGTAACAATCGCTTTCACTGAACAATCACTGTTTTCTCTCACAGAAATCTACCGTATTGTATCTCAGAAGCAAATATCGGACAGATCTGCACATGATGAGTCTCCAGGCAACAATGTAGTGGACATAAGCCTCCCCCCAACCACGGACGGGCAGAGGGGCAGCAAACTCCCCTGCTGCCAAAGCCTGTGACGCTCATATTTTCTTTTCCTGCTTTGACTTTCTGTCGGTCTTTCCTCTTCTTCACCTCTGGTTTACTTCAGTTGTCATGCTGCTGTCATCATGATGCCCTCATGCGTTCAAAAGTCTGTGACACCAAGACTCTTATGTTTGACATTCCTTTTTGCTGGTTTCTTTGTTTTTTCTTTGTTTGTTTAGTCTTCCTCTGATTTCAGAAGAATCTGTCTACAATAATTCACAGCCTCATGATATGGCCTGGAGAAGGAGAGAGAGTAAAGCTCTTATTAGGTTGATCTTGAAGCTGTAGTAAACTACAATTTCTTTTTAATTAACTAGCCTTTATGGTCCTATTGACCCGCTCCTGTTGAAGGAATGGTGAGGGATCAGTAGACCTCAGTGCTTCAAAGTGCTTTCTACCGCCTCCTTTTCTCAGCTTGCAATGATGCAGACTTGTTGTCATGATCTGCAACAGTGGAATCCCAATTTCATGTCAGATTGACCTGATTCTGCCTATCGTGCAATACGGGTGTAGAAGAGGAGACGGGAAGAAGGTACCTCTGGAGTATTGATGTGTTCTCTGCTCTGTCTGGATTTTCTATTTGCCTCCTTTAATTTTAATTTTCCTCTTTGAGCACTGTGCCCACTGTGGCATGAAACTAGCATGAGCCAGGTACCAGGCTGGCTGTGACTGTCTGACTTAATATGGGCAAGTGTGAAACAAATGAAGGGTTTTTATTTGTGTGTGTGTGCGTTTTTCAATCTTAGTGCACAAAGATACCAAAGGATGCAATAGTTATCCGTTTTGGGTTTTCTCATTTAAGCAAATTCAAAGCTGCTAAGGTTGCATTTCATTGCTGTATTTGGCAAACCAATCCAGGCTATTTTGCAAAACGACATGTAATGCTTTATAGCAAAAGTAATGTTATAAATTGTGGTGTGTGTGATTTATTATTTGTGTAATAATAGTCTCAGCCCGGATCAAGCCTTGTATTCCTGTCTTGAGTTGGCTGAGGTCAAACTCTCTTTTAAAGGAATACTTCACCCCCAAAATGATAATTTGTATATCAATTACTCACCCTCACCTCCACAGTGAATGAAGAATCCAAAAATGAACTAAATGGAAGGGCCACATTTAACAACAGCAAAACTATCAAAACATCTGTTTACAAACTCACAGAATAAGTCAAGTCTCAATTATCCAGTCGTATGCTCACTATTTCCAAAACCTATTCATTTTCACCAGAACCTTACTATTTAAAACACTTCCACATTAACGGCTGCATGCTTGCGCTACTCAACAGTAAGGTTTTAGCGAAAAAGGAATGCGTTTGGGAAGTAGTGAGCATAAGACTGGTGAGTAATTGATATAACAAATAAGCATTTTGTGGATGAATGAAAATCTCTTTTGCACTTATGTCCGATCATTTCAGTGGAACAAATCACCATATAATTTTAGAATACACTCAACATCTTTATCTAGTAACATTTTCCTGTTGGCTGTAATGGAAACGGTGTTGGTTAAAATGAAAAAAAAACTATTTTGTTAACAGCGTTTTCCTCACGTACTAAGTCCCCCTTTGCTGCCATTTGAAAGTGATATCTGTTGAAGGGAAATGGATAAAGATGTGCGTAATCTGAGAACATTTAAATAAGGAACTAACCAATTAAAAATGCTCTTCACATAACACTTTTACTCCAGCTGGGAAAGTGGAACTGAAAGTCAGATTGCTAATACGGTTTCCTGAAATACCATTTTTTTTTTTTTTTTTCCCTCAACTGGGAGAAATGCTTTCATGTGTGATTGATTTGATTCATTATGTTCTGCAATATTTCACATTTCATCAAAAGTATGTAAAGGCAGCAAACGTAAACTTGTTTTGCTACTTTCACATTAAACTGAAGCATAAATAAACCTTATCCACATGACCATATAGGAGCCAGACCTATGTTTGGATACATTACTCACTCCGTGTACCCGTAACTTAATACTGTGTTCACCCCTGTTGTTTTGCAACATTGGTGTCAACTGATGGCTGGTTGTCCTGTCAGAGGAAATGTTTGTACTTTGAGCTTACAGGCTCTAGCTGCATTCAAGTCTGTTTGACAGGCCACCTTTTTAAATCTGCCTGTTAGCATACACAAGATAAAATCGTAGTTTTACAGCATTTAAATAATGCCCTTGTGTTCTTGGGCAGGCTCCATAAAATATTGGATACTTGGTTTTAGAATTCTTCATCCTCATTTAAACAAATCCAGTCAATGTGGATGCATTTTTAGCACTACTTAACATTTAAAAAAAACTAAATGTGTTTGTCAATTGTTGTAAAAACACAAAAAAATTCATGTATTTTGCGTGTTCAATCCAACATGGTCAGCATTTCTGAAAAGGGTTAATTAAGTAGCTCTCCATAATTAAGTTATAATATATGTAATATTCACAATGCAGTTGTAAGTACTGCCATTTACAGAACTGTAAAATAAAATCTGAACATTTTCAGACAATTTGTGATGTTAAACGTAGTCTGTCTTTGTCAGGGTAACATTTGTATTTGTTTTCAATTTAAAATGCATTCTAGAAGTCATGGTCCTTGGTCAAGGCTTTGTTTTTTATTTTTTTTAAATCTCTTTATTGTAGAAATCAACACAACAAAGTGTGACATTAAGAATATGTTGGCATCATATATAGGACATGGGGGAAAAGACAATGCAAAACTATAACTTAACAGAAAAGGTAGGCAATAAAAACTAATTTCTCAACAAAAAAAAATAAAAACCGGAAGCATGACTATTATGGGCACATTTCTTATTGACAATAATTTGGATAGACTCAAAGCATTTCCTTAATTCAATCCTGAAAAGTTCCAACAATGGGTGAGACCTCGAGAATTTGGCTTTACGGATGTGACATTTCCCCAATGAAGTGAATGAACTAACAGTCCGCTGAAATGTACTTAGTGTCAAAGTAATGCTTTTTGTTTGTCAGAATCCTGGTGTTCACTGACATTCCTGAAATAGATATTTAGTTATTTCTTCTTTACAAAATTCACATTTGTTAAAAAAAAAACAAATGTTGAGACGAATTTGTTGGTGGGACTTTTACAAAATGTATTTCTTTTTAAAGTGCTCCTTTTGTCTCTATTTCTTCTGGCTGTTTTGCGCGTGAGGTGTTTTCGGTGAGCGCCCCTCCCTTTGGCAAGCTGTTGTTATTCACACAATCACATTTGAACTCGTCCGGTTTGTGTTTTGCACTCGTCTGCCCCGTCTGCGCCGCATCAGAGGCAGACAGCTGATGATGAGCCTCTGGGGAATATTTAAAGCTCCGGGAAAGCGGAAGCCTGGCCTGCTGTGTGTCATCAGCTGAGGAGGCTGCGAGTTAGCACAGCGCTGGGTAGCATAGCATAGCATTAGCTAGCGAGTAGCACTGTTAGTTCACACATAGAGCTAAAAAAATGAAACGAGAAGGACACACGAGGATATTGTGGCGCTAATGTCTGCCACCGTGAAGCATTGTTGAGAAGAAGAAGTGTGAGTAGAGCTCTTTTAGCTTTCATTTTACACCAGGTTGACGGCTAACCGGTAGCTACTGACAGCTGGCAGCTAGCTAACAACACAGCTGTAACGGACATTACCGGTTTATTTGCTGGGCAATCAAATGAGATTATTGATTTTAATGTCAGTGGAAATAATTTGGACAAGTGTGTTAAATGTGTCACTGCAACATGGCTGTACACCGCTAATGTATGCCGCCACGTCAATATATTATTGTGTTGACATGATGATAATAATGGTTTCTTGAGCTCATCACTTGACACTTTACCTTTTTACTTGTATTATAAATGTTATTATATTACATTTGAACTTTTAATCACTTGTGTGTGTGCGTGTGTGCGTGTGTGTGTTTGTGTGTTTGTGTGTGTGTGTTGTGTGTCCGCAATGGAGCAAATACCTTGAATTTGGGGGCAATTTTGCCCTTTTGTGCCCAATACTTTTTTTACACTATAGCCTTACATTTACAACATTGCTGTGTACATGCAGTTTATTCAATTGCAATTACTGTCTAATTTATATTACTTAATTGTTCATATTTTATTTGTTATAGTTGATCCATTATTTTAACTTTAATTTTCGTTTCTACTTGCATGATCTTTTATTTTATACATTTAATTGGCACTGTTGGAGGGAGCCTGAGCGATTACAGCCACATTAGCTGCTTGTGAAACAGTAAAAAATGAAAACTACTTTAGTTTGTTAGTAGTAAATGTATCATGGCATAATGTAGTAGCTGTTGTAAGTAATGATCATTGAGCTTTTTAATTGATTTAATCTGCACTTATTAAATGATGAATGCCCATCAGAATTTTAAAAAGTACATCAGGTTACAGTCACATTTACATGTATAATTGAAGCGTTTGGCTTACAAATGACATGAGTTTATGTTTCTCAGAATTGAAAATACATTTGTCTGTTTTTATCCCTGTGTTTCCATATAGTACATTACCCAAAAAAACGTAACTTAATAGATGTTGTTGTCTTAGTTTAGGGGCTACCCTTTTGTTTATCTGGGTCAGGGATTGTGCTGCTTAATCGTGCCCCCACCATGTTGTACCAGTATCCATAAATAATAACACCAAGCAGTAGTACTGAATCTGTTTGCCATTGCTTTGAATGGGCTAAGAGGTCATCTGACCAGGAACCTGTATAATGAAGTTCAGGCCTTCAGGCTTCACTAAACATTAGCAATCCTGGCTCTTTTCTGGTTTAACAATCCAAGCGTGAGCAAGGTAGTATGATATTTGGGATTTATTACAGACAGCTAATGTAACATCTACAGTTTTAAGGGCTGCATATTTAATATAACAGACACAATCCAACAAACACTGTTCATATTGGGGATAGTAGATCATTGTAGTTGTTTGTAAACGTTGTAGAAAATAAGCAAAGGACTAGGATATAATAAGAAGTAAAAATTTTACAATAATCAATCAAGAGTGGACATTTTTATATAGATGAAACATCTCTTCTCCTACGGTGTCCAGAAAGACGGAACATTATTTCAGTTTTTGTGGATTTATTTCGATCAGATGTTGTTGGTTGTAGAGTGTAAATGATTGTATATATTATTTATAAGGTTATAGAATAAAGACACAAAATCCCATAAAGAATTTCTGCACCATCTGCCTAGTTAAACCTCCTGTTTAAAAACAACACACCAGCGCTGAGTACATAGGATTATATATTTATTATGTTAGTTTGGGTGTAATGCTATGGTTTATTTGTGATGTGTATACATCTACAGGCCTTCTACGAGCAACAGTGACCCAATATTTACCTATAAGTCTGGTATGACGGCTCAAATGTAGGCTCACTATGTGTCCACTGTCTTATCCCATTTACAATATGTATCTTAAATGCAGTTGTGCAACCACCTTTTGAAATCCTGAAAAAGCTGTGAAGCTAATCATTTCTTTAAAGATATAGAATACCTACACATGTATCAGACATACTTTTTGGTTTTATAAAGTCTTGTCTCACGTAATTACTCGGAACTGTATCTGTCGTCCTGTCAAAGTGAAAACGTTTTAAACAGAAATATCCATTTTGTCATTGGCCTGTGTCTGTGCAGGATCATTTCCAAACCGCAAGACAAATGTACTGTCGCAGATTCAGCGGCCTCTTATCTTTAGTGAGGGGTTATCTGAGGGGAGACAGCTGTTTATCAGTCTGCTGCACATCGCACTCGCTGCCTCTGACATCACGCTTGCTTTTATAATGGCTTACCAGCTGCTTTGGGCAAATTGGCCGAACTCCAAACTGACCGCTTTCTTGTACATGACACCGTGTCTTTGTAGTTAACCTTAGTTTTTTTTTTTTAACATGGCAAGAAATTGATAATGGTACATGAAAAATGGCATAGTATCCTGTCATAAAGTCATTGTATAGTATGTAAAATAAAAACATATTGGTATAGTATGTCATAAAAAATGTCATAGTATATAATTATGTCATTTAAAAAGTCAGTTTTTCTGGGTACCTTGAGCTATAATAATGCATCATAGTGTATTAGTTGATTTATTTTTTTATTTTTTTTTATTGATAATGTGCAAATAAATGTAGTTGTGTAAAATATGACTATGGAATGTAGTAGAATAGAAGTATAAAGTAGCGTAAAATGGAATTACTCAAGTCCAAGTCCCTTTTTTTAAAACTCTACTTGTGTAGAGTACTTAATTAAAAGTACTTAAATATGAAAAAGCTATTAATTCTCAATCTGTTTCTCTCTTTTTCTGCTTCTAGAAACTAACCATTCCCAACCTGTTGAGAGCCGAGTTTGTGCTTCCTGCTCCGCAAGTCAACCTTCGCCTCTGACTCTTTACACCCTCACCTCCACCTCTACAGCCTGTGTCTGGCCACTGTAACCATGACGACAGGGGGGTGTTGCCACCTGCCTGGCTCTCTGTGTGACTGTGCGAGCAACACTGGCCTGTGGAAAAGCGTGGAGGAAACGGGTGGTGACGCGTGCCAGGCGCTCTATGTCACCCAGGTTACGGCCATAGATGGACGGTTGCTCTCGTCTGTGCTCAAACCCATGAGCGCACAAAGGTAAGGCCTGCGTACACTCGGGTTGTCAGGAAAGAAGTCCTGTGGGGCGACTTAACATGAACAGAAATCTGCAGGACAAGACGAGCACATCCCAGTGGTGCAACTTCATCTTTATTCATTCTACCGGCCTTTACTCACAGCAGACATTTTGACTTGTCATTGCAGGGAAAGCACAGATCGTACTTATGACAATAACGATGGCTCTGTCTCATACAAGTGTTCCAGTAAAGTCATGACAGTGAGCCAGCGTGCACAATATGAGGGCTGCGGTCAAAAAGTAAATAAAAATGTTGTCCAATGTCTTTAACCACCTTTTTCCTTGAAAATCGTCATAAGACAACCGACTGGGTACGATAATTATGCGACGGCGAATGTTATTGACGTGGATCTGCCATGCTGCTGCCGCAAGGAATTGTGGGACGGCATTATCTCCTTTCCTTTTGTTAAAGATGGTCCAGTGTACCCTATGCTAAAGGAGATAAGCAAGGAAGCATTGAAGCACCTTTCTTTAGGATTTAGAGAATTCGACCAGCTCTTATTATGGCTGCAATTTATATTTTTCCGGGTCATTTCACTGTTAGGAACCTTCCTCAGCGAAAAAAGACTGTTTGACGGACCCTGAAATTGAAGCAGCTAAATGGAATTCAGCCATCATTAATTTTGCTATTTACACCTGTGTTTCCTACAGTGACCTGTCAAAATGTCTTCTGTGAAAAGGCTTGGTGCTTATATTATATATTTGTTTATTGAATTGTATTTTTGAAGTACACTTTGGATTTCATGTGTATACTTGTGAAGTATCACAGTGAGTAAGCATGCACAATACCAGGAACCAGCCATCCTTTATTTAAATATTTACACATACTGTGACGAGTCAAAATGTGTTCCGCGAAAAAATGCCTGTCTACATGTTTCTGGCCACGTTTTGAAGTTTCTGTATTTTCTGCAATTTCAAAGATGTAAGTGTGAGTAATGTGATCACACGAATCGCGTCCCTTATATCACACTTGTGTTCTGCTGCGTAACAAAGCAAACCTCACTCTTATGCTTAAATGTATCCATTAATCATGAGCTGGTCCTCAGTGTCTCAGACGTGCTCACGGCCCTTCTGCATTTTAGTTCTTTTTAAAAAAAAAATATATATATATATATTTTCTTTTGCCTCAGTGAAGGTCCCATCTGCCGTATTTGCCACGAAGGCGGCAACAGTGAGAGTCTCCTGTCTCCATGCGACTGCACAGGCACCCTGGGCACGGTGCACAAGAGCTGCTTGGAGAAGTGGCTGTCATCTTCCAACACCAGCTACTGCGAGCTCTGCCACACGGAGTTCAGCATCGAGCGCCGACCGAGGCCTCTCACAGAGGTAACAAAGGTCAATGCCCTTTGCCTTGTCTGCATCAATCTTTCTGCTTGTCCTTTTTTTTTTAAATTTTATTTATTTTATTTATTCTACTTTGGTCGCACTGAGGTTTGTGACGGAGAAGTTGCTTTCTTCTTCTCATCTTTCCGCTTGCTTGCTTGCTTGCTTGGCATTTTTATAATGTGTCTTTTCTGTTGTTGATTGACTCAAGATCTCTCTTCCACTTGTCTATCTATCTATCTCTCCCTCGCCTCTCTGTCTTTCGCTTTGTATCTATTCTCCCTCTTCTCTATTCTTCTACTTCTTATTCCACAGTGGCTGCGGGACCCCGGCCCTCGTAACGAGAAGAGGACGCTGTTCTGCGACATGGTGTGCTTCCTGTTTATCACACCCCTAGCAGCCATTTCAGGCTGGCTGTGCCTGAGGGGCGCTCAGGACCATCTTCAGCTGGGGAGCTGGCTGCAGGCCGTGGGCCTCATAGCCCTCACCATCGCCCTCTTCACCATCTATGTCCTGTGGACCCTGGTAAAAATATATTCACATACAGATTAGAGTGTAATTACATACATTTTGAAATTGCCTGCTTAATTGCCTTCAATGTGATTTTTAAATTGTGTTCTTACTTTTACTAACCCTAATAACCAGCTTAAAGTTGACGTGTATATAATTGACCTCCTATTGTGGTCTTATCTTACTGTTCAGGTATCTTTTCGCTACCACTGTCAGCTGTACTCTGAGTGGAGAAGAACAAATCAGAAAGTACGTCTTCTCCTTCCTGAAGCCAAGGAGTCCAACTCTTCCCAGCATTCCCTGCTCTCTACCAAACTGATGAAGAAGTCTGCCAATGACAGTATAGTATGAGACCAAATGGAGGCGGTTGATGATGAAGGGTGTCTTTAATGTGCGGGGGGCTGATTGTCGCCTGCCAGCCTTTTAAAGAAGAACTTGTGGACTTTTTTTGTTGCTTTTTTTTACAAAAAAAAAAAAAAAAAAAAAGTCTTTGCCCCATTACTGTTTAATTCAACAAAAAAATAAATAGATCTGTCCTCCTGTGGGAGCAGAAATGAGCACATTTAAAATGGAGTCTGGGTGTTGACCAAGTTTATGCAAAGGCACTGTGGAACGGAGCAGCACATGGGGATGTTGCGGAGACTTTTACAGAGACACGGGAACAGTCTTTTCATCATGGATACGAGGATTTAAATAACAGTGACAGCGGAATAAGAAATGACCAAACTAACCTGTTTTCGTGGACTGTGAAATGTTTTGATTATTGTTCTGCCTGGTTTCAACAACCCACCCATTGTCCACAGATGACTGGAGTAAAGCAGCCACATTCATGGTTGTTCTGCAATGATGAAAGTGTGTAAACTGCCCTAACCTACATAGGCCTTGCCTTCTCTGCACAACGTTGCCCACTGAGGAGCTCTTTCAAGCAATTATTTTGTTATCCCAGATTAATATTACTTTGATTTATTCACAATCCAGATGCCAGTTTGCTGTGTGAGATCAAACTTTTAATTTTAGCACAAACCAGTTAGACTGATTTCAAGTTAATTATTATTATTTTTTCAAATCTAACATTTGTTTTAACATCTCCATATCCAAAAATGGCTGTCGGCACAGCATCAGTAAAGCCAGAGATTGTGCCATAAATCACTGGAAGTCAAGGTACATGAAGAGACCTCTCCCAACATGCACAGTTATGCATGCAAGCACTGTTTTGCAGGATTTCTTTTGTAGTATTAGTGTATTGTTAAATTCTTTTGTGTATAAAATCATTTCTTAAACTACTCTTATTGAAGTAGGGTTTTAACAGTGTCCTCATAGAGGTCCTTGTGTTATCAGCACTTAGTGAGAAGTACTTGTATAGATCGACACTCCATCAAAATGGCTTTAAGAGGAACATTTCCACAAGTGTTGTAGGGTTGCTGATGCAGTCAGTGTACTAATGCATCCTTTTACTGCCTGTTAAAGTACTTAATTATTGCTTTTTGGTTGCGTTTAAAAAAAGTTTTTTTTTTTTTTTAAACGATACACATCACTGTATGTGTTTTTAGTTTCCACAAGCACACCAAGAATCAGGAAAACAGAAACTCCCTGCAAGACTTTATCACTGAAGGAAGATGTCTTTTTTCTTTCTGTGCTGGTGTTTCTGCCAATCTCACATAAACTTTACCCACCAACAATATCTTTCATGGTGGGTACATTATGCAAGCACCGCTGAGGCTTAATCTGACTTTAACTTTGTGTTGTCTTTTTTTCAAGGAAGTCATTAGATACTTAAGTCTATTTGATGGATGTCAACATTGTTCGGGGCGCAAACTTGCCCTCCTCTAGTTTTCCCATTACTGACCGGACTCATTTGGGTATTTTGGTTTGGTGGGAGATTAGAGAATATTCACGTCTCTCTCGTGCGTATAATTTGCAGTTTTATAATCATGTCACTTATCGTGGCTGTTAATCAGCCAGTTGGAAAACTAAGCACAGTGTGTGCCTGGTTTCCAGATTTCCTGGTCACAACATGGTCCAGTTTATTACTTCATTCCACTTTAATTGATGTTATGTAAAGACGGTTGCAGTAATGGACATGTGAACACACTGTGGTCTGTTAACAGGAGGATCATTTTTGATGATTTAAAAACTCCAACAACATGTAATATCGAGGGGGAAAAAAACCACGTGAAACACGTTGCCTTTTTAAAAATGCAACACTGTTGTCTTTTTTTGGGTGATGCAGGTTTCGAGCATATGGTTCAGTATTATTCTGCAGATTTTACTATTTGTAAGCATTTCATTTATAACTGTGCAATAAAATAAAAGTTACATTAACATTGGAAGCACTGAGGCAAGCTTAAAATGTGTCTAAAGCTAGACTGGTTTATTGTTGTTCATTTTATGACTATACTTTAGTTCCAAAATCACAAGTATTTGCTTTTGGATTTGTTTGTTTTTTTTCTCTATTCAGTGGAATGACATTTATATTTTAACTTAATGAGTGATCATACTTTTTGATTATCATACTTATAAGTGATTAACCTACTGATCAGGATTTGTTCGTCCTATATGCTTTTTGTCAACTTTCTCCTAGATGTCAAAGTAAGGGCATGGATCCATATTGCAGAGACATTCACTATTGACACATTAACACATGCAGTGGTGTGCAGAAGCCAAAAGTCTGGATTTTATGCATACTTGTTTGTTAATTGATGTTTAGTTTTTTTTTTTTTTTTTTTTTTTTTTAAAAATGCATATGCATTTACTTTTATAACAATCAGGCTTGATCTAACAAATTGCATTTTTCCTCCTGCAATCTGTGATTATTATTATTATTATTATTATTTTTTATTTATTTTTTTTTTCATGCTTCAGAAACCTTGTGATTTGAAATGACACTACAAGTTTGGTGGCTCTTCAGGGTTGTTGTAAAACATAAGTCACAGGGTGCATCTGAGTAGTGCTGTATTGGAAGGAAAATGACACCATATTGTCGTGTTGAGCAACCATGTTTTTATCTGTTTGACTGCTGACGGTGGCATTAACCGTCACCAGTGGGTGTCAAAGTTATTTCCTTGCCCTGGCCTTTTGTCTACAATAACATTACACTTCTTTTTAGCTCCTGGTGGATTGTCCCACATACTGCCCGAGTTAATCTTGTGTTTGTGTTTTTAACTGATCTCAGAACAAAGGATTATATGCTGCGATGCACCCGTGTGGGGGGTGGGGCCCTTACAAGCTTATGAGTCATTTGATCATCCATGTGTTTACTGTTTGTCATGAAGGCTTTGTGCAAGTTTTTTCAAAGCTGATTTGAAGCAATGTAAAGGTGCAGTTATTCAACAAACAACCAAATTTGTAGGTCAATGCAGAAGATGTCTGCGCGCCATGATAGTTATAGTATTGGACGTTTGTACAAAGTTGCCTACAAAGTATGCAACACTGCTCATTCTTTGGCTCCCAGCAGATCTTCATATCTCCAAAGAATTTTTAAGTGTTATTACACTTTAACCATAATAACAATTCAATTCCAGAAAGGGATTTTAAATCATTGTTTTCTTTTGTGGTTTATTGCACCAATGAACATGTAAATGTTACGTCTGTTGTGTTATGTTGTCTAACATGTTTGTAGTCTTTCTACTTTTTTTTTTTTTTTTTTGGAGGGCGGGTATGTTGATCTGTATTATTTGTAATTTGTGTTGCAATTCTTCAGTATTCACCTTTTTAAATGCTACAATGTTTATGGTGTGCTGTGGGGAAAAAAAGAAAGATGTCTTCACCAAAAATACTGATACCTGTAATCAGCCAAGAATTGTTTGCAAAGCAAATAAAACATGATGCATTATGGGTGAACATTACTTCAGGTGATTTGTGTTCTTCAGATGGCTGTTAATGAAGCTCTGTCTGTTTTCTGCTCTGTACTACTGCTCATGTGAAGACGTAAGTGGTCTAGCTTCAACATTAGTATAGATGCTCTGATATGGCTGTTTACAGCTGATCCAGAGAGGATGAGATGTCATTACTATAAATCTGTTTTTGACCACCGCTGTATGTACCCGTTAATCCCGATGGAAAAACAACTGCTGCCGATGTCAAGTGTTGCTCTTGTGGAGACTCGCAGAATCTCCTCATCCCATCCACTGCATATGGAAAATATAAGCAGCTTAGTTATAAAAACACTAGTTCCATATGCTGGTGAACAGTCAGTCTCTGCGCTGCAGGAAACCAAATCACTCTAAAAGGTTTCATTGTAGGTGTTGATTAGTGATTAAAACATGAAGTTATTTTATGGGTACCCTGATATTGCCACTGGAATTACTTTTGAGAAATAAAGAAATGCAATTTGAGAAATAAAACTGATTGTTCCAGAACAATTCATCACATCAAGATCTTAGGTAAAAGTAGCAAAACCACAGTATAAAATTACTCCATTAGGAGAATAAGTCATGCTTTCCAAAGCTGTTTTAGTAAAGGTACATAATTGTCAGTAAAATGTACTTTTAAGTATTTATAGTTTAATCTGGAACACTATAAATTGATAACTGGTAAAATCTTGATCTGAAAACTAGTAACTAAAGCTGTCATAAATATAGCGGTGTAAAAAGTACAATATTTCCCCCTAATGTGGTGAAGATATGAACTACCATACAATAGATGTACTCAATTAAAATGCAAGTACCTCAACCTTTTACTCAGGTACAGTACTTTAATAAATGTATTTATTCTTTCCAGCAACCTGATGAAACCTTTTTTTTTTTTAATTAAGAGAAAACACAATTTTCAATAAGCACACATCCATTTTAACACTTTACTTTTGTCAAGAATTTTATTGTAAATTTATACAGTTCTTAAATTTAAAGTAAAACAATGACAACTTAAGCCAAATATTCTTCAATAAATACATAATGAGGATATTTTTGGCATGATAACTTATCTGATGTAAGAAGAAAGTTAGAGGAGCCATGCTGTCAAACGCTTCTTAATACTGCTCTCACCAGGTTGGAGTAACTGCCTGTAGTTTATTTACACAGCACCATCTAGTGGTAACCATTGAAATGTATTTCACAACCACGCTGTACACAACAGAGTTTCAGCTCAAACTACTTCACAGGCTTCCTCAGCGACCGCCTCGTTCCTGCATTGCAGGAACCTTCACATTGACTCCATGGACAACTCGACTGACCAAGTGACATAAAGGCTTCTTTAAGTTTTCTTTCATGGCAGAAGAGAAGAGCACGAGTGAGTTCAAAAGTCGTATATAAAACAGAAAGAAAGGTAGAAAGAAAAGAAAAAAAAAAAAAGAAAAAGAGGATAGAGTGACAAGGGAGTTGGCCGGGAGCAGAGCAACGGGAACAAAAAGTGCACAGGTGACGTGATGTGGAGGTGGAGGATGAGTGTCAGGGGCTTTAGAGTCACAGGCTCTGGCAGCACTGGAGTTTGTTGCCCTTCTGCCCGTCAGTGGTTGGGGGGACACTTATGTCCACTACATTGTTGCCCGGAGACTCATCGTGTGCAGATCTGTCCGCTATCTGCTTCTGTGACACGATGCGGTAGATTTCTGCAGGGGGAAGTTCAAGAAAGAAAAAAACTGAGTGACGCGCTTGATTTGTTTAAACGTTTTAGAAATGGTTTAATTTATCTGTATATGGAGCTGTGGCACTGGTGTATATTCCCATTTGTAGGAAAATAAAACCTTGCAGCTCTATAACAAAATGACTAATTATTGTGAAAGGGTGTATGTGGCAAAAAAATGCCAAAACATCATAGTATAGTACGTTGTAAAAAAGTCATAAAAATGTTTTACATTAAATGTAGCTGTGACACTGGTGTATATCACCATTTGTAGGACAATAAAACAGTGCAGCTCCATATAAAAATGGCAAAACTGTGTAAAATGGTAATGCAGGTCTCATAATATAGTATGTCGCAAAAAATGTAAAAAAAACGTTACAGTATAGTATGTCATAAAAAAAGTTATAGTATGCCATAACAAAGTTATAGTATGCCATAACAAAGTCATAAAGAAATGTCATGTATAGTACGTCATAAAAAAAGTCATAAAAAATGTCAAGTATAGTACGTCAAAAAATTAAGTAAAAGCTAAATTGCAGATTTTTTGAAAACACTACAACTTTGTTAAAATAATGACAGTGAGTTGGTTTCTTCCACCCCTGTATATTACTGAATGACCACCATGAAATAAACAGCAAACAAGCTTCAGATATTCTGGTGAAGTTGGGTCACAATGACAACTTTAAATATCAAATGATACCAAATGATATTATATTGCAAATGACAGACGTGCACCATTGAGATCTACAGCACTGACAGTTCCTCACATCAGAGGCAAAGAGTCTTGCTCTTCCTACCTGTTAAAATGGTCTTGAATGCTTCTTCCACATTTGTGGAGTCCAACGCGGATGTCTCAATAAATGAGATAGTGTTTTTTTCTAATGATGGGAAGAGAAGAAAAATACATTTTAAACATATTTTACGGAACGTGTTTTACAGATATAAAACTGGCATGGCTTGCTTTATAACCGTGGTGCTTGGCACTTCACCTGCGAAGGCTCGAGCCTCGTCAGTGGGCACCGCCCTGAGGTGGCGGAGGTCGCTCTTGTTTCCAACCTGCATGATGACGATGTTGTTGTCAGCGTGGTCCCTCAGCTCCTTGAGCCAGCGTTCGATGTTCTCGTATGTCAGGTGCTTGGCAATGTCGTAAACCAGGAGAGCTCCAACTGCACCCCGGTAATACCTGGCGACAGCATAAACTAGATTAATACAATAACTACACCATCTTTATTCCAGTGCAATAGCTGCATCTATATACGCTAGTATACAAAGAGAAAATACTCACGCTGAGGTGATTGCTCTGTAGCGTTCCTGTCCAGCTGTGTCCCAAATTTGAGCCTTTATCGTCTTGCCGTCCACCTGGATGCTGCGGGTGGCGAACTCCACCCCAATGGTGCTCTTGCTCTCCAGGTTGAACTCATTTCTTGTGAAACGGGACAGCAGGTTACTCTTACCCACTCCAGAGTCTCCGATTAGTACCACTGTAAATAAAACAATCATTTAATGGGTAATGGTACAAAGGGAAATGTGTCTCTCAAACTTTAAAGCATTCCAGCAGTTATTCTGTGATCAGGCATGACAACATTTTACTCTTCCCAGTCTATCCTCAAACTGCATTTTTTTAACTTTAATTTATAAATGCACACATTACTGGACATAGATGTGCAACATTAAGCCAAATGCATGATTACAAAATTACGAACATTGATGCTGACAGTTACATTAAATGTACTAAACAACTATCATTAAAGGGTGCACTATAGTCAGCTTATCATTCAGCCATGGCCACAACTACGGAGTCATAGGAGTGCCATAAAAAAAAAAAAAAAAAAAAGAATACATCTGTAAAAGAATAAGAAAATATTGATTAGCAGCCCTTTAATGAAAAGCAAAAGCAATAGGTAAAAGAATAAGGAAAAATAAAGGGATGAAAATAAATAAATTATATTATATAAAAATATTTAAATAAATACAGAAAAAAGTACTTAAGAGTACTTTGTATGAAAAATATATATATATATATATATATATATATATGTAAAAAAAGCATAAATACATATATACAGAAAGAAAATTAAATAAATGTGAAAATAAAGGAAATGCTTATGATTATACTCTAATATCTCGTTATTTGTTCTTATATTTCCACATTTTTTGTTCACTTATTTATTCTTTATATTTCCACTTTATTTATTTACTTGTTTATTATTTTATTTATACCTGTTTACATTTCCACACGTAATTTCTTATTCTTTCACAGATATTCTTCTGTTCAAAGTGAAAGTGCTGACGTCTTAGTCTTTTCTTTTTTGTCTTGAAAAAACCTTATCAGACTTTGCCCAGCTGGGAGAAATGCACGAAGAAGCTGCCAAAAAAACTGATCTTTGGGAAATCTGACTCAACAGTTTCTCAAGGCCTCTGTTCCTGTGTATTTGTAACGAGTCATCACTTTATCTAATCGGTTTCCAGCTGCCACACTGGCCTGGGCCTCTTTTTCTACAGTACTTTAATAATACCCAATAGAAAATGTCTGGTTAGAGGCCTATTCCTGCATCAACTAGCCTACAGTGATACCATTTACAGATATGCTTTCCAACTACTTTGATCTTATTTGACCCACTTTATCACAATCTGGTCGGCTGGTGTTCACTTGCAAAGGATACAGCTCTCGTATATTTTAATGTACATATACTCTGTTTGTACAAAATACCTACAATCTTAGATCCAATAATTGGTTGCGATTAAAAAAGGTACCACCAGAAAAAGGAGTCTATTTTATTATGGCCCTTGGTCATGGAATGACCTGCAGGCTTGACTCTAACTAGACTCCCTCATCTCCCTAACCAGTTTTGAATAAAAGTTTAAATAAACTTATACCACAACAGTTGTTCTCACTACAATGCATAGAAATTGTGTCATGTATTGATGCCTTTTTGTCTGTATGTGTTATACACTATCTGTGTATATGTAACCTCTACAGGCTTAGAATACACAAACTTACATAAATTCAAAAAATCATAAAAAAAATATATATATATATATATATGTTTTTTTAATGTCTAATTGTTAACTGTAAGGTTTTGCCTTGAATCTTTATTTTTGTCATATATTAAGTTTATTTATTTATGTGGATTTTATTTTTAGTATAATTATTTTTCATTTTTGTATGTTTTATAATGCCATAAAATAAGACAGAACTGTATTAATCCCGAAAGAAATTCTTGTGCCAGATATTGCTCTTCAACAACAGAAGAATAAAAAACACAATAGCGTAATAAAAATAAAGTCATACTGTCAACAGTGCTTAATAGAATAAAAATAAAAGTAAATTAAATTGAGTAAAATAAGATAATTAAAACAGAAAAGTAAATTACAACAATAAAAGAAGAACAAACAATACAGTAAAAAATAAAGTGTATAAGAAGAAATACGAACACCAGTGCTTTATAAAATAACATCAAAAGGAAATTACATATTGTAAAAAAGTAAACTAAAATAGAAAAGTAATATTGCGCATGATATTGAATATATAATGGCAATAATATTTAAAAAAAAGGTTAAAAATAAATAAAAAGGCAATAACACACGTGATATTAAAAGTAATAATGCACAGGATATTGAAACAAATCTAATCAGGGTGAGTTCTTATATGTATGCATAACACATGTGTTTAAAAAAAAAAAAAAAAAAAAAAAACTAGCAAGGTCAGCAAAATGTTATCAGGAAACTGAACTCAAGGTGTGAAAGCACCATGTGACCAGTGACTCAGTCAGGTCAAATCTATGATAGCTTGATATGGAAATATGCCCTGAGCCATGCACAAGTTGTGGTAGGGAGAGCACCTATACTGAAGCAGCTACCTCACACACAGACAAAACCACCAAGAGTTTCCTCTGCGTTACATTCATATGGAGTGAGTTTCCTCCCTCAGGCGACAGGTTTCCACTACAAAGGGAACTCCTGTTTCCTTTTCCATTAAACGTATCGGATTACACGAGACCGTCTAAAGAAAATACACCACCATGTGTGCTTTCTAAGTGTGGTTATTTAGGTCAACTTATTTTCGATGACAAGAAAGGAGAATTGAATTATTGCAAAAGTAATAGCTCCACCCGTTTGAAATCCTAGCTACTAGCTTACAGGGCTAACTCACCATACGCCCTACTTTCTGTACAAATCTATGCAGCAAAAATAATGATGTGCAACCAACCTTGGCACAATTAAAAGTGGTAACACATCGAAGTTATAGTAAAAGGTTAAGTAAAGAGGTCAATTAAAAATGACGAGTCTAAAAACAGAAAACAGTTTGGCTAGCTACAGTTAGCTGCCACCATCAGCTGGTATTAACACTGACCACTGACGTTAGCATAGTTAGCAGGCATGCTAACCTCAGCTTGGCTCGTTTCCTCGCTAAATAACATCAAACAAGGTTATCCATAAGAGGTTTGTGATCCGCTCACCTTTGAACAAGAAATCATACTCGTCGTCTCTGTTCCCCATTGTTTGATATTATCACCTTTCTGAGATTGCGGTGATGACGGAAAAATATTTCCCCTGCCCTGACCACAGTAACCAGGGAGCTGCGCCAAGATGACAGAAGACAATGCTGCGCACATTGCGTAGGAAGAGTGGCGCTGACGCTACGCAGTCAAGTGACTTACAGGTAATAATGAGACTCATAAAGTAAACACGCATTACCATTGTGTCTTTCTGTTTTTAAATTGAGAACTACACATTGTCATATCCGATCATTTGTATGACACAAGATACTGATCAGGCTTCCTTTAATCATAATCCGGTTATCGTTAAGTAGGGTAGCAATTTGCTTTGGTTTATTGTTGCATCGATAGACACATAAATATAGAATAGGAAAAGATATAAATATATTTATAAATATATAAAAATTATATAAATTATATATATATATATATAAATTATATATATATATATACACATACATTATATATATATATATATATATA
>CALSCE010010686.1:15340723-15398504 GCA_943593645.1 Bovichtus variegatus | reverse complement strand
TATATATATATATATATATATATAGTTTTTAAGTGAAGTAAAACTGTTGCATCAAATCAGAAACATGTGAGCAAGTAATGTCTAGTATGTGCTAAGCAACAGTTTGAAATCAATCAGTTTTATGATGTTCTGTACCTGTTCTATTTCCTGTGTAACAACCTTTTTTTTTTTTTTTAAAGCAACTGAGATTTGTTTCTTACTTTGTTTTATTCCTTGTTGAAGCAGAAATCCAAGAACAAAGTGCTCTCGCTCCTTTATGACTGACACATTATAGTGGAGAAATGAAGCTATTTACAATAAATTGTGACATTGTGTCAGCATGTGAAATAAAGTTAAAATCATTTTCAACTTCTTTAAAGCGTTGCAGGCTACAGTTATTCAGGAGATGCATACAGAGGGAGCAACATGGCAAAGCAAGACTGTCACCATGTGTAACATATGACGTGGACGCTGCTCAGAGGTCGGGCTGTGCACAAATAAGGACTTCATAAAATCAGTTTTCAGAGTTTAACACTTTGTTTCTCCCCTATGCGGACCCCAAACATAGCTAACTCTCATAATACAATTTGTTAGCTGAGGCTACTTGCTAGCTATTTGTTATATTTGGACTACAGACCCACTACTCATAATGGGATTCCTCTTCAGCAAATAAAGTGGTGTTATAAGACACAGACATACTGTACAAACAAGCATTAGGGTGCAGTCAGGTGAATGAAATGAATACAGTACAGTCATTTCCAAAATCCTGAAGCAATATCTGATGACTCGGCTACATGGAGTTACACTGATTAAAAACTCCCTTCTAACTTTCTGTGCAGAGTCTGTCAGATTAAACCCTCACAGCCAACACTGACTGAATTAAAACCAACAGAACCTCAGCAGGAGG
Source organism: Bovichtus variegatus (assembly GCA_943593645.1). Classification (NCBI taxonomy): domain Eukaryota; kingdom Metazoa; phylum Chordata; class Actinopteri; order Perciformes; family Bovichtidae; genus Bovichtus; species Bovichtus variegatus. The sequence continues at coordinate 15,397,618 of CALSCE010010686.1, read as the reverse complement.
CTGTGAAATGCAACAAACACGGTTAAGTGTGCATGTCTTGGCAAGAAATAAAATTCAACATCCCTAATAGCCGTTTTACTTAAGGAATACTTCACCCCCAAAATGATCAGTTGTATATCTATCACTCACCCCGTGTTGCCTTGAATTCTTAAGGAAAACTTTGTTTTTCTCACATGCCTCCACGGTGACTGAAGAATCCAAAAACTGAGAAGATTCTCCACATTTAACAACAGCGAAACTATATAAAAACATCCGTTTAGAAACGCTCACACAACTCGTGCAGTATAATCCAAGTCTCATTTATCCAGTCGTTATTTACACTACTTCCCAAACACATGCATTTTCACTTAAACCTTAATATTTAAAAGCCTTACGCATAAACAGTACGTGCACGGATGAGTAGCACGCCTGCCAAAGCGTGAGGCCGTTAATGTGCATCAAGACTTCACTCCGACCATGCGAGAAAAACAAACTTTTCCTTAACAATTCAGGTTAACACAGGGTAAGTAATTGATATGCAAATAATTTTTTGGTGAGTGAAGTATTCCTTTTTGATCCATTAGTTGCAAAGTAGAGTTTAATAAATCCTGATTAAATGAACTGCATTCTATTGGGAAGCATTGTCTAAGAGCCGGTTATTTGGATTAAATAGGTTGGTTTTCGGGTAAAGGCAGATTCAGTAGGTGATAATTACCACTAAGCTACGTTACAACCAGGTTATAATGACACTGACACGATACATTGTTTTAAATTGAAATAGGGAGACACTTTCTTGCAGTGAAATACTAGCATCACCTGATTTGGAAATGAGAAGGAAGGCACAGGGAGAGAGCAGACAGGACAGGCCTTGACCCTGCGCCTGCCACTGGCTGCATTGACAGTACGACTGACAGTTTTGGTGATGGCAAGGAAGGAAGGGCAGCGGCCAGCGCTAAATCTTTGCTCTAGCAGCAGTGGGACAGTGCTAAATGACGTGTAGAGAGAGGGAAAAACTAGTATAACTAATGTGTCCCAAGCAACATCAACAGTCATAAATCTGAAGAGGTCTGTCACTGACGGTGCAGATGACTCACTTGTTCCCAAAACCATTTCTGTAGTGACGCTGGAACAGGCTAAACCATCAGACTCCTGTGATGTTACTCTTCTGTGATATGAGGCTTGGACCGCAGCCAGGGCAGAGGCGATGTTCTGCAGCGGTGACTGTGTGTTCAAGCAGAGCTGGGTGGCGTCCAGCCGGTTGAGTGGAGGGGTCTAGGTGAGGCTGGCGTTGGAGCTGCTGGTGCCGCTGTTCTTCCTCTGGCCGCTTTGCACCAAGCTGGGAACCTGCATGCCCGTCAGTACTGAGAAACTGCCGTTCCACACCTGCAGGGGGCATCACATCAACAGGACGTTTAGGAACTAAACGGTCATGGAACAATAGAGAAAATAACAGATGTATTTGAATGCTTTTGAAGGAACGTTTCTCACCATGAAAGCTGGTATGACTGGCTGCTGGAACTTGGTTTTGAAGGTGTGCATCAGCTGTTTAGTTTTGGAGTTGTAGAAAGACAGAACACCTGTAGAGTATAAAGAAGGAAAATCATACATAAGTCAAGCTGCAACTAACATGTTTTCATTGTTGATTAATCTGTCAATGTTCGTATAAATTAATCATTTAGTTCATAAAATGTCAAAAAAGACGTGTGATTTCTTCCAATTGCTTGCTTTGTTTGATCAACAGTCGGAAACCCAAAAATATAAAATGTACAACAATATAAAACACAGAAAAGCAGCAGTTATAGCTTTTGTGTTTATGCTTTATCTGTTGCCTGATTGTATATTGTTTTGTCAAACAAAGAGACTTGCCTGATAAAAAAAAGTTTGGATGAATAAAATATATTAAGACTCCTCACATCCTAAAAGATAAACCCACGGATTGCTTTCCAATTTTGCTTTATAAATAAAACAATGAATGAGTTTGTGGATTCATTTCTGTCCAATCGAAGAATTTAGTAATTGTTTCAGCACAAAAAAAATATTTAAAATAACTTTTTATTTTATACAGTCTCACTAAACCGCTAATTGCCACAGACAATAAGATAGAACCTGGCTATTTGCAACATATTTTTCCTATCGGTGACAAACTGTTTTTGTTAGTGTTTATTTTGTGGGGGAGAAATCCTCAACACTTAACAGACCAACCGTCATTCTATGTGTTTATCGCACCTTCGTCATAGTTGACGTAGACTCCTATGCGGTTTGGGATGGAGCAGTCCAGCGTTCGAGCCTTGTTGTTGTGCTTGGCTGTGAGGCTCTGCTGCAGCCAGTTGTTCAGGTGGATGCACCAGGAAGCGCTGCTTTTCCCCAACTGGTCGAATCGTCCGAGGCTCCGCAGAGCTACGCCCACGGCGAAGGCTTTGCTCTCCTTGTCAAACCGCACCTCCCAATACTGCTGGCCAGCGTCGATCATGGTGTCAGCTGTCATGAGACATAAGCCCAGATAATTCATTTCCAGACTTACAGTGTTAACACAGTCTGTTGTGTAGACTGAGAGGTGTGATTACATCTTGCTTTTGCTAGTGAATCTATTTTTTTTAGAGACAATCTCACTTCAGTTATGTGAAATGTATTTGTGTTGGCAGTTTCACAGGAGAAACATCCATTAAAAATCATGAATTGTGTTTATAACGTACGTAATCGTTGAAATAGCAACAGTTAAAAAGCACGATTCACACTCTTTTATAGAGATCATTTTCCAGGACATTTTCAATGATGATCTATCAGTTTAGCAAAAGGATAGAAGATATGTCGAAAATATTGAAATTGAAATTCAGGACATTTCACTTTTCCTCTCTTCCGCTTTTCAATGACTGAAAAATTAGTTTCCAGGTTTTCCAGGACACGTGGGAAACCTGGAAAGGATATTGTGCGAGCAAATGACGGCACAAAACTTGGCTGGTTTAAAAGTGGATAAAACATTAGAAATCTTAACAACTATTTCTTCCTCTATATTCAGGAGATCACATTCATCTTGGAAGTTCAACAGCCTAGTTAAGTAGCTTACCTGGGTATCTACAGGCTAATGTAGCATGGCTAGCCTACAAACTCAGTACGGCTAGATGCATTTTTTCATGCATTGCCAGTGTAAAGATTTTCACTGAATAGTAAAAGCCAAATGTTGTTATTTAGTTTCACCCACTGAGGTTGAACATCAAGCAGTTAAATAATAATGCAGCCGGAACGACTTGGTTTCAAATAACTGTAGAGCTATAACTCCAGTCTGGTGTGCTTTACCCGTAGAGATGCAGAAATACATTTGTTGTGCTTTGTTTTTTTGTTACTCTCACCCAGCACTGTGTAGGACTCTGCTGTAAATCTGTCTCTGCCGGGCCGGGCTGTCGGCGCTCTCTTAGGTGACATCAGGGCCGACCTGAGTACAGAGGAGACATATGGGAGATAACACACACTCAAAGATCCATATTTTATTAGATTTATTCTAAATGACAGTAAGCACATGACCACGGGCCTCATGAGGTTTTTTTTAAGCCCCTGTTTATAGTAAAAACTAGGTTTAAAGACCCTGCAGTTTTCATGCTAGTGTTCATTTTGTCAGATATTTGTTTATAGTCTTAGTCCTGTGTCAAATGCCTTTGTTAGTTTTAATCATATTTAGTCGCCCGTATCCTGTTTTCTTTGGTCAAGTTTTAGTTGACAAAAAGTCTGGGCATTATACTCTTATCTTCTGCATATCTGACTGTAAATATTTTCTCAATCTAGTCTAGCCAAAACATCTCCTTTCTTTGTACCAAGTCCTGTTGTTGTCATTGTCAAATTTGACTTTAGTAAGTTACTCCAAGATCGAAAAAAGTCTCTTTTTTTTGTCTACCAAAATGTTTTGATTTTCTTTAAATTACATTTTATTCTCGTCTTTTTTCGTCAACAACATTGCACATTGTTATAGTCACGTCATTAGTTTAAAGACGTTGGTGCCGTCTCGTCATCGTCTCTTCTTAGTCAGGGAAAAGAGGTTTGAAAATATATTTGTAATCATAGTTTTCGTTAATGAAACGAACACTGATACACACCTGGCTGGAGAGTGCATCGGGGAGTTGGTTCGGGTTTTTTCCTTGCGGATGTCCTGTATCTTTCCTCCGCTGCTGTCCCACTCCACACTCAAGTCCTCCACCTTCAGGTTCTGGTGGGACGAACCAGAGTCCAGTTTGAAGTTGAAGGCTGCAAATGTAAAATGAGTCAGATATGAAATACAATCCAATATTCACATTTCTACCAACAAAGACCAGAGGAACACAGACTTTCCTTGCATTGTCAATCGTAGTGAAATAACAGCAGCAATACAGCCTTATAAAACCTAGTGTGTGTATTTGGGAAGATTCTTTATTAGGAATGACCTCTTGGGATGTACCATGTATATAAGCACAATCACACAAAAGAATCAACAAAAAAAAAAGAAAAAAGATTTAATCAAATGAAATAATAAGACAGCGGGTGCTTTAAACATAAAGGCTTTCTTAGCTGTAAAGAGTGTCAAGTGAGAATAAGAAATGAAAATAACTCAAAAATAATTGAAATGAATACAGTTAAAAATAAACTGCAGCCAATGTCGCTGACTTATTATGACGGTAGAGGGCAAATTAAGATTTTCATACATTTCCCAATGATGAGTTATGAAAGGACAGCCAAGAGCAAATGTGCATAGTCTATTATAAACTACACTGAGAGGAAGAAGGTTAGTTCTGGATGCAGCCTGATAAACAACATCAGTATATTCTCACCGTGGGTTTCTAGTGTGACCGGCTCAGAGAACTCTCCTGCCACCGCCTTGTTACACGCTCTCACTCTGAACGTCAAGTACCGGGTGTCAAAGCGCAGACCTGAGGAAAAAAAAAAAAACACAAGTATCCTTTATGAGTCAGCTTCATCAAAGTTCAGACAGCAAACACCAAGTACCTCCTCACAATCCTCCTCCTACCGGTGAGTGTGTGCTCCAACTCTTTGATCCCCTCCACCACCATCCAGGGGTAGTCCTCCCTGATGCGCGGCGGACCCTCGTGGTTTGTGCGTCGGTGCTCCAGTATGTAGTGGTCTATCTTGCTGTCGGGCTCCGGTAGGGTCCAAACGACAGACACCGTGTTGTCGCACACCTGGCACTCTGAGACCTGGATCTCTGGAGTGGCGGGAACTGGAGGGAAGAGACGGTTTGTTTGTTACAGGGAATATCCCAAATCCACTTCCTCTACTCTTGTTTTTAACTTTTTTTTTGTTTTTAACTTTTTTTTTCTTCCAACCATTATATGCGACCACTTAACAGCAGCAGTTCACTCATCTTTAGTACTTTTACAGATCAATATTTTCAGCTTTCTACAATGCATGGGGTGTTTTTCCATTTGAGATAAAAAGATAAAAATATTTAAATGGCAGGAGGGCGTTTCGGGGAAATATATACATTTTCCACATCTACCAAATTTTCTTTAAATTTAATTTCCTGAAACCTCATGGAGAAGGTGTTTCTTTTTCTTTCGATTAAAATCATTTAATAAATTAGATCATACCAGTCCTCCTGAATCCATTTCTGTGTAATCGCTTTTCGAGCATCTACACTCAGTATTGGAAATAAGTATTTCAATATTTGTGGATGTTGAACGTAAAATGTTCAACATTTTATGTTATTTCACTACAGAAACCTATTCTGTGAAATAATGAATAATTCGACATGAGCAACTTTAAAATGATTATTTAAAAACTTTAAGAATAATGGATCAAGTTAATATTTATCATAACGTGAGCTGTCACATGGGCAGAATGACCCCAAAACAACTCGTACACACTTTAGCTTAAATGTTAACAAGCATATTTACACATCAATCCGATACAGAGCAACATTATCATTCATTTGGAGTGATGTTTGTGTCCACCTGATGGAGGTAAATATCTGTCTCTTTAGCTGCTAAATGTTCAGCTATAGTTGTTTTGTGCTCAACATGCGGCGTACAGTGGCGGTACAAGAGTTTTTTGATGCACACAGCTGCTAGCAATGAGACTGACATGTACTGTAAAAACTGTGGGCTGTAAGACCGCACCAGTGCATCTAAAGAGGTTAAGAAGCCCGACAGAGCTGCAGAGTTACGTGACAGTGCTCTGCGGTTTATTCGCTTTGAGCGTCCCCTTTCACATTACATGTAGTCCTTTGGCTTTTAAAATACTGATGAACGTGGAGCTTATTGAAACCCATTCAACAGGAGGCTTGTTTCCCATAGAGCCATTGCTTTGCTGTGATTTAGACTTTGTAACAGTGTAAAAGTTAAGGCGGTGTGGTTATTACTGATCTATTTCTACTGATTTGTCAACAAATATAAAGAAATTAACAAGAGGTATCAAAAGTAAACGTACTGTAGAATTGGACATTTCCTAGTGTTATGTATGGATTTATAACTGGATTATTATTACCAATGTATTTGTGTAATAAATAGCTTTTTGCTATTGCAACTTTTTATACTGTCGGGCAGTTCAATCTGTAAATGTGCAAAAAGTCAGAATCTTATAAAGACAATTCCAGCAATTGGATCCTTAAAACCTTATTTTCTCAAAACAAGTGAAAAAATAAATTAGCGCAGTAAGAATAGTGGTTTTTAATTCAAATGAACCCGTCAAAAAAAGTATGAGGCGTATCACTTTGCTAGAATTATGAAAAATGGGAGTAGAGCAAAAAGTACAAAAAAATCCCTCTGAAATGTAGTGTAGAAGTATAAAGCAGCATGAAATGGAGATACTCAAGTAAAGTAGTGGTGCGAATGTACTTAGTTACATTACACCACTGCTGTAGTCACCGTCTGTATTTCTTTGTAATAAAAGTGGAGCAGACCTGGGAGAAACTTGAGTCCCTGCAACACCCCCCTCTCTTGGCTGAAGTCCACCATCAAGTGACTCATGTTGTCACTGGCTTTAGCCTTCAGGGAGAGTCGAAAGGCTGGAGCCATTGTCACGCTGCGGACAAAGAGAGACACGCACAAAAACACACAAACACACGGAGTGGAAACAAGCGTCGTCCATTATTTAACTGGATCAGAAGCAAAAAAAAAAAAAACGAAAACAGGTGATTCATTGTAATACTGCTCACTAAGGAAAGGCTACTAACTAGACTTCTGGTACTACCACTGAACTACTCAGTCTAATCAACGTTTTAAAGCAGAGCTAGAGAGGGAATTCATCCAGGGACGGGAGGGAAGGACGGCCGGGGTGACACAGGATGGTACAGACTTGAGAGGACAGTGGGAAACACAAATACAAAAGACTCTTCCATAGGGCTTATTGTCCACGAAATGGGTGTGGTGGCTACGTGTTTGGAATGCATGCATGCGACATTATGAGAAAGGCTCAATGGCTACAGGAGGCTACGACAAAAAGGGAAGCAATAGATGGCTGAGTACTATACCTATCCTTAATGTCTTTGGCCGCCTGGAGAGGAAGAGCAGAGAGGGAAAGGAAAAAGAGAAGAGAGATACGGAGCGAAGAGAAAACTGAGTTGTAGCCCATCATGTTGACATTTAACACAAAAGGTCACTGGTGGCTGTGTTAAAATAAATGGTAGTAAGACACCCCTGGACATCCCATTTGAATGCGTCATAAACCCTTCTTCATCCACTGACACACACACCACACACAATACACAACACACACACACACCACTCTGCTGACTGACCCCTAACCTCCTAACTATCTCTCAAAGCTGATGACTGCTCGATCATGTTCTTTCTGTAAGTATTATATTTATATTGCCTTATATTGCCTGAACAAAAGTGGTCTAACTGCACAATGTTGCCCTGAGGCAGCAAACAAAAAAAGCTAAGTTTTTGTATATAATTAAAAACAAAAAGAAGTATCTGAACAATCAAACATACGTCTTTTACGTACTCATACTCATTCAATTCCAACTTGTTAAAAGTGAGATTCATCGTGTCAATGGGTGGCACTGTGTCACATGCAGCATTGCTTCCTGGAAGGACGGCTCTACCCTCAGACTAAACGTCACAACCACTTTAGCCCCTCATTTCACTGAACACAGACATGTCTGGTGATATTATATATTTGTATTTATTTAAAGAAAATAAAAAGGGAGGTGTGAGGTCCAAAAAGGTAGTTTGCTGCCTGAGGCCACCGCCATGCCATAGAGCGTTAATCAACATTTGAATGCTGCGCAGATTTCTTTTCCTTTTTTGCATTATTCTGTTTATTTTATTACTGCACAGCTGCAGATAAAGATTAGGGTACACTAATATTATTAGTATTAAAAATATTTGTAGAATTAGATTCCAGTGGTGGCTGTGTAGGATTGTTTCTGACTTGTGTGACCCAAACATTTCAAGTCCAAAGTCAAAATGTATTGAAAAAAGATATATGTAATAATTTCCCAAAATTCACAACAAGTTTTTATCTATCGAAATATTCTGCTTCAATCCATATTTGTTGGCGTTCAGCGTTTCCAAAACAACATTTTCACTGCGGTCAAAAACGGTTTGCTCTCCTGCTTGTCGCACGCAAAGGGAGGATCACACCAACGAGTTATATTCATTCTAAATGTATTTAAAAACTCATTTAATCCGATGAATCACTTTTAGGGCGATGACATCATAAGATATGACAAGAGACATTTGAAAGCTTCATTCGAAAACCTCGATAAAAGCTTTGAATGTTAAAAAAAAGCCCTTTGGTGCAGCCCTACCATCAGTCACGACCAACGGAGTTATAACCAGCGAGCAGAGGGAACCGCGCAGCAGCGTTACATCAGAGGTGCAGGGGTCAGTTACCTGATTGAAACCGTCCGTCTCGGAGGAGCAGAGCGTCTGATTGGCCAGCTCCAGCAGCTCCTCTGAACTCTCCAGGGCTTTGGAGCAGGCACTCAGCTGACTCTGGGGAAGTTACCAACCCACAGTCAAACAGGGAACATGTTCTAACTCTTACACGTTTGTCTTTAGTATAATGGGACTTCTGTGTTCTCTGCAGAAGCCATGGAGTTCGCTGCATCATTTGAGAGTCATGGCTGGATCCTGAGGCTGCACAGATTTAGCAACCAAACACTTTGAGAATTATACAGTCAACGGTATTTTGACCTGGGAGGAATTAATAATAATTATAATATAATAATAATAATAACACCTTATTTCCAGTGCATGTTAGCTGGAATAGTTGCTGCAAAAAAAATCATTTGATTTAATTTGAATTTAATTGGATAATAAAATATATCTCTATCAGATGATTTTATAATGTAAAGAATGTGTTTATTTGGTTCATGTTCTTTGTTTAAAGTGTAAGCATTCAGTCATTTTATAATAGGGCAGCATCAAACGATTATTTTCTATATTGATTTATCTGCCGATTGTTTTCTCGATTAATCATTTGGTTTATAAAATGTCAGTCCAAAAAGATATGCATGAAAAATGACTTTAATGATTGATCGATTATCAAAATATTTGGCTATTACTTTTCTGTCAAGCGACTAATCGTTGTAACTCTTTTGAAAAACGCATCATTCATTTGGTGATCAAGATATGGAAAGAAGTTTACTTTTTCACATTTGCTTATTGACTTGACAATAAATGCCAACAACAGAATACGCTTCTCAATTAAGCTTGTATATTCTTACCAAATAAAAACGAACCTTTAGCACTTAAATAAAAATGAATGATTTCTATTATTTTGCAAGTCTAAAGAAATGCAAAAGACTTCAGCAGCTACCTGAAGCTCGTATGTGCGGCTGGCTTTCTCCTGTTTGATGCGTGTCACCATGTTTTCCTTCATCTCGTCCAGGACAGAGTGGAGGGCGGTGAACTCAGACTCCAGGTCCTCCTGCACTCTGTTGGAGTTCGTCTGGTGCCGCAACAGAAAATGAGTGAATACAGGAAGTAACCTTTTCTGTAGCTGGATGAATATACTGACCACCAAACTGTGTTGAGCCAGGATAACATTTTTGTTCAGTCATGTATTTTTTACATTTTTTTGTACCTCTAAGTTGTCGAGGTTCTGTTTCAGAGTGCAGACGAAGTTTGAAATCTCCTCATTCTTCATGGCCAGCGTGTGGGTGATTTTACGCAGAGATTCCTGAAGAAAAGACAAAATCCAACTTTTAAATATTCAACATTTTGCTATTCCTGAGAAAAAGACAAAATCTGATCCCAAAGTCTGGACAGTTTAATATTCTCTATCCGTGGCTTTTAAAGCCTGTGGTATATACAGTAGAGGACTGAATGTTTCTTTCTCCTCTAAGGAAACACTTGAGTGCATCATCTGGGGTGGAGGTTATGCTAATCTGTGTTTGGTTGGAGAGGACACGTGCAGGTTTAGGCTTTGAGCTCCCTTTTAAACATGATTAACATTTGTTCTTCAAATTGGATGAGCTCAGAGAGGGACCTAGCCTCAGTGCACAAGGAGGGAGGACACTTCACGGGCGGAAGGATGCGCATTAATAATCTAATAATGCAGCTCTAAAACCATTGAACAGCCGGCTTCAAAGCCCAGGGCACACACTAGATCGACTATTATACGGACCACACCTCTGATATGTCACCACTGCCGGTTATATTTCACCTCAAGCTGGCTATCCCACAGTGAACAAGCCCATTCATGCTGAAGGACTGTGCAATGTTTGTTGATGCGAGATGTGATGTGCCAAGGCCCCCGCGTCCGTGACTATCGACTCATCGGTAACAAAGTCATCGATTGCATGCTCAAGATAAACCTCCCCTTCAACCGGACAAACAATGATTCAAAGATAAAACAATGCTGCAAAATACAAGTAAGTACCGCATCCACAAACTCCCCAATCCTGCAGCTTGTCCCCCTCCTTCCTTTGTACACTACGCCCTGCCTGAAACGGCGTCCCCCATCAGAGACACCTGTTCCTCCGGCTCCGGCTCACCTTCTGGTCCCCCATCTCGCCGATGCTCCGGCGCCGCTCGAGCCGCAAACACCGCCGGTATTTGTCCTCCGTCCCCCGGGTTTTGTGGTTTATTGGCACGGCGGAGCTGGTACTGATGCTGCCGGAGTGCAACGCATCCTCGGACGGACACCAACCACCAACGCCTTCGGGCCGTAGTGCGTAGTGCGCATGCGGCAGAAGAGCATTCTGGGTGCTGGTGTTTCTGTTGCGCGGGTGCTGCCTTCAGGTACTGTCGGAGAAAAAATAAGGAGATTATACCATAAAGAGGGGATTTCATGTTGTGCTTGAAACGTGGTGTAGGTTTATTAGCCGATTTTATTTCGAAAATGTTTTTTACCCTTTTGCCTCACTTCTCGTCATAAACTGCCACAACTTGATATGATAATATTATTTTCCACTTTTACTGAGATACATCTTTTGACCAACTTCAGTCCTGATCATCACTATCAAATATTAATTATTTTCAGAAATTCAACCCTTTGAAATGTGGGTCAGTTGTTATGAAAAAAAAAAACACATAACATTTGAATTACTTTCTGTTTACTGAATGCTTAGGGGGAAATTTAATTTTTATTTGCTTACAGTCTGGGATATTTCAGTCAATGATTGTCAACAACTTTCATTTTGATAATTTTTTTATGTGCAGGAAACCAGGAAAATAGGGCACATCCTTTTATTTGACTGAAGGGTGAAGAGTGATGTCGGATGAGTTAGAGGTATAATTGTGAGTAGACTAACACTGTGCCAACAGCAACAAATATTACAAAGAGATTTGTGTAAAACACAATGAATAAAACGAGATAACAAGTTAAAAACAAAGGCAGATATCATAATGATCTTAAATATGTATATGTACTGGCAATGGGCTTCTATAAACATATTTTAAATAGTTTGATGAACACTTTAAATTGCTATTATGTGGCAAGAAAAATTTACCCATTTCATACTAAAATTACACCTTTTTTTAATTTTTTTAAATGTACCCTGAGAGCACAATATTCACAAAAAACAAAATAAAGATGTTGGTTTTGTCACAAGGCCTACTTAAAGGACAGGGCCACATAACCTGTAATAATACAAAACTAGGACCTATAGTGAAAATCGGCAACAAATTTAGAAGTAATTTAATTATCAAAACGCAACTGACACACAGTAAACTTTTTTAACTCTCCAGCCAGCTTTTTTTGGTTCTTAATCCAGGTTTGTGATATAGATTTGCGTACAAGTTTGTCAAGGTAGAATTTGATTAAAAAAGGAAAATAAATACAATTCCTGCCTTTTATGTTGCAATTCACCATTTGTCCTTGCATCACCCTCACTTGTGGTATGATTTATAGTTGACTAGGGCAGTATTCATTCAGGAAGCCTACAGCTCCTGGCTGTGTCCCTTTCCTGCTGTCACATATAGAAGAATCTAGACGACACAAATGCCCCTTTAGCATTTCCTCTCAGGCAGCAGTTAGTAAGTGATTGTTAACAAAATGTTTTAAAACAAACAGAATAACTTAATCCTATGTTTTTTTTTAAATTAGCATTATAGGTTAGAACATGAAGTAAAATATAACAAAAAAATATACTTTTTTTCTATATGAGATCCAATAGTAGACCAACACTATTGTGTTCTATGGATGTTAAAACATTTACATTTATATTTTTGACTATCAAACCTTGTAACCACTGCATTTTTAGCAGCAATATGAATAAACTTGTGATTAAATGTTGGTGTATTGCTGCTAAATATGTTGACTATTACATGATGTTGGATGAATGTTAAGATACTGGCCAATAAAGTAAATAAGTCAACAGTATGCTGAATCATTTTATTAATTAATAATTATTAATAAAACACCATAAAGTGCTTTTGCTTTATAGATAGCTGTAATTGTTTCCAACCCAAAAAATACAAGGTAGACATAAAATATCATAGCGCACAAAGTGATTTATCATGAGATAAGAACCATCTCTGTATGTCTGCCTTTTATTTTACTAACAGCTTAATAGAGAACATTTATAGTATTTAATTTTAAATATGGATTAGTTATATATTTCAGCTACTGTGACAACTCAACTCTAAGCCACTGTCCCACTAAACAAATGATTTTAGCTAATTGCTCTACTTACATTAGAGGCAGGACCTACTTTCACTCTCTTTGTGAAAAAGAAGTTGAGGTTTCATAAGTTATTCACTCCCCTGTACACAGATGTTTCTTCTTGTGCCATTTTGTCTTGACTGTCTTGATTGTCTTGGCAGATAAAAAACAGACACATATTATCATGCTGCGTCCTTTGACTTCAAGTCAGAATCACAAATCAGAATCAGGTTTATTCCCAAGTAGGTTTTTAACATACAAGGAATTTGGTGTTTGGTACATAACAATAAACATAGTAAGAAAAAAAAGTAGTTAAGAAGCATTCAAAAAATTACAATTAAAAAATACAAATAAAGTGAAATAAAGTTTATTCAACATATCAGAGTAAATCAGTGCTTTTAAAAGCAAATAAGCAAGTAAGTCAAGTTTCTATAGTAGAGCAACAGCAAGATCACAAAGTGCTTCACAGGAATAAAAATGATTAAAAATAAGACCATAAAACAGTAAAAGAAACAAACAATAAAACATAACCTTAAAAACAAACAAAATTACAAACACTAGACAGCACAAGGCGACACAAAGGCACACACAGTTTAAATAAGTGAGTCTGCTTTTGATGAATCATCAAGGCCTTACTGTAAAATACCACAAATTTAGAGGTTATTGTGTTTTTACAGTTTTTCTGTCTGTATCTCAACTCTTCTGTATGAAACTATATAATTACAATGACTTTATAATCCCTCATCTTTGTTGTCTGTGCTGCATTTATCTTGTAGGTTGTGGTTAGTGATTGAATCAGAAAGTTAATCTACACCATAGTACTCAGTTGTGTCTTGTCACAGGAAGAGAAGCGCTCATTGTCTTGTGGGGACAAGGTGAAATGTGTTTTAGCACCCTCGCACCAAAACCCACAAGGGTTTCATAAACCCCTCTATGATCGTTGTGTGCCCTGTTTTTATTTCGGCAAGTCAGCACCTGCATATGTGTCTCTCTGGGGATTCTCGTGTGCCTCCAATCTTCAGAAGTGTGCATGCAGCAGGATGTACATTTTAAGCAACGTGGTAGAAGTAGCAGCCTGCTTTGGTGTCTTTTCATAAAAGCAAAAGAAACAATAGTGCCGCAGTGTTTGGTCAGGAATCTCTCTTGTCCTTTTGATAGCCTACACTACTTTCCATCTCCAGTTTTTGTATATGCAACCTTCGCTGCAGTCAGTCCCCTCCCCAGTCAGTTACTTCTTCTCACAGTATACACACCTCCTCTAACCCACACAGACAGGTTTTTTTTTTTTTCTTGTCTAGCTCTGTCAGATGTGCGAACAGACAGACAGCAGCGACAGGATGAGACTGAGAAGAGGAAGACCACCTCTCACATGAAACAATGAAAATGTGGCTGAAACAGTTGACTCTGGTGTTACTTACAGGTAAGACTCCGGAAAACAGACGATACGACGACAACTAACCATGAATATATAACATGAGGTTAATAGAATAATGAATGAACAGACTTACATTTCAGATGTGCAGAGCTAGAATTAAAAAATAGTAAACTTTTGGTACTGGCTGATAGAAAATGGTTAGAGTATAACACTGAATGTTTTAAACATTGCTATGATCTTTCTATCTATCTATGTATCTATGTATCTATCTATCTGTCTGTCTGTCTGTCTGTCTGTCTGTCTGTCCGTCTGTCTGTCTATCTATCTATCTATTTATCTATCTCTTCATAGTAGCAGCCCTGGTGATATCAGATACTGTGATCCTGGATCAAACACAAAGAAAAGTGGAAGTTCGTTTTGGCTCCTCTGTGACTTTCAACTGCCGTATGATGACGGAGACACATGAGAGATATCGGGTGACCTGGCTCTTTAACCCATCTGGACCTTCATTCGATGGCTCACGCAAACTACCTAACGAGATCTTTAACAATTCTGCAAAGAATTCCACTGTGGTGTTTAACAGAACAAAGCTGAACAATGAAGACACAAAATATACTTTATCAAATGCAACAGCCGAGAACAGCGGATGGTACTTTTGCGAAGTCATCGTTGAGATTCCCTTATTAACCTTTTTTATCAGCAATGGAACACAAGTAGTTATTTGTAAGTATTGCTTGCAACTGATAAAGCTGGTAACACTTTACTTTAAGTTCCCCTATTTAACATTTCTAAGCAGTATACAAACAAATGAATGAATGATTTATAACAAACTATAATGTGTTTGTGCACAGCTATAAGGATATTTGTCGGCAGATATAACTTCTCTTATGAAGACAAATTTTCTATTATTACAACTGTGTTCATTATCTGTTTATACACCAGCCTCCACTTATTTGTGCGCACAGCAGGAGTTATAATTGTTAATATACTACTTATCTGCTCACAACTACTACCTATTACACGTTTACATGCGGCTTATAAATGCTAAATAGAGTCACAAAAAAGTAAAGTGTTGCCATAAGGCTTATAATGAAGGATTCGTAAAATATGCTGGCTTGCTATAACTAAATGAAAGTATAATATCCTTTTCTCCGTGACAGCGAAGAGCAAGGAACATGCAACGTACTCACCACTACCCATAGTGACGGGTAAACAAGGTTTGTGTGTGTGCGTGTGTGTGTGTGTGTACCCTGGGTTGGGTCAGATTACTTTAAAATGTAGTCAGTTACTGAAAACAAATTGACAATTTTTGTAATTAAAAAAAATATATTTTTTATCTAATCTGAATAATTTTACATTACTTTAAAATCAAACATTGAAGCTATTACACCTGATACAAAAAAAAATGGACGTAGCAACAACAATTTGAGTTCCACAAATATTCTTTTTTTTTTTCTCTCTCTCTTTCTCAAAACATTTTCATCACAGTTGGTCAAATGAAATGACCCGTACAAAAACAGTACTGACACAAACCACAGGTCTAAAAGTGCCATATTTTAAAGACGCAATACAAACAAGTAATCCTTGGTAATGTAACTATAATCTAATTGCACTTTCTTTCAAATATAATCTGGGCTGATTATGATTACTTCTTCTTTGTAAACTGATTACATAATCCTGATTACAATGCGTTACTACCCAACCCTGTGTGTGCCTACAGTAGCTCTTATGAACACTAACGCACGGTGCATTTTTAGGACCCAGCACAGTCTGAGCTGTTATTCCGGTGCTAGTAAGTGTTTATTTTCAGGTAACTTTTGCTCTGAACTGACAAGTTTCCATTTATGAGACCCATGATGAGACTTCAGGGGTGAGGAGGTCAAAACTATATCTTTTATGTTGTGAGGTTTGAACTTTTACACACTTGCATCATGTTGATCACTCATTAAAGCATATCATATTAGTCTTATTCTTGTACATTGGCCAATGTGATAATGACTTGTAATCCATTTCTGCCCAAAGACTATGTTTAGTATGATAAGGAAAAATGCCAAAACATTAGCTAAAGTCTTAGAATCTGGTACGAACATACTTCTAGATTTAGATCACACTTTTTTAATTTTTTGCAAATTAAGGAAAAATGCTAACATTGTGTTTATTGAATGTCTTCCATAAAACATATGTTTTACATGCCATATGTGTGCATAGCTTGGATATTCAACTTGTCACAGGTCCATAGATACCAAAAACTTGATTGTGCTACTAGTTTCTGAGATGCAGCCATTATCATACTATATGTATTTGGACACATGGGACTACAGTTTTTTCCTAAAATATAATGAAAAATATGTTTTTGGAAAATATGAGTCCCCATGTGGCCAAAGACTAAATATAGTATGATGAGAAAAACTCACTTTTCAGCCAAGGACATTCAAGATTTCAGGTGAGGGCACAGATGGGTTAACAATGCTTTTTACTAAGCATTGTTGTGGGCACACATTGGCCTACTATACACACTCTGATATGGTTAATAAATGGACATAATTGTGATCAAATTTCATGACAAAGTGTTTCTCTTACAGCTACTGTGTCTCCTTCAGACAACTTCCCGGTCATCGCCCGGTGGATCTTGTTGGGGGTATCAGCTTTCATCCTGATTGTTCTGCTGGTCATATGTGTCTTGCTGAGAAGAAGAAGATGCCACAGAAGCAGAGGTACAAATCTTCCTTTTCAGATGGAAGGTTTAGATAATCATCAGTAGGTCATACTGCTACAACAGGAAACATCTATAGATTGTAGATCTGTAGGCAACAGAGGCCACAGGACTGTGCTCTGAGAAACAGAAGACAAGAAACAAAGAGGCAAACGTTCTCACGGAAAACTTCAATCAGTTCAAACATGCTCTGTATGAATATTTCTGGTTCAAGATTTGAATTAAACAGAAGAAATTAGGAGGTTTTTTTTTTATGTCTCTATGTCTGAGTGAGAGAAGAAAAGACAAAGAGGAAGCACTGTTCATGTTCAAGCAGGTAGTTATGTCTGCCCAACTCATGACCGGTGGATGCAAACTGAGCAAGCAAGTGGTTTGTGTGGTTTGACTGCACAGTGTGAGAACATGTAAAACATCAATGTAGGACAAATGAGACAGCCTGTCTTCTGCTGCGTCGTTTAAGATTTAGAAATATACAAATTAAAACGCCGGAACAGGCCACAATCTTGAAAGGCAAGTACTTCCTTTTGCAGGCAGAGCTCAGTGCGTGAAATTTAGTCACAGCCGACTGACTGCGAACAATATCACATATTTGCAAAAGAGACATAAGGGAAGCTGAAAGCCCCCCACAACTATTACTGCTTTACCAGGAATAATAACAACTTTTCTTTAATTATCTTGCAGTCACAGTCTGTAACATTCAAAATACATTTATATATAGATATTTACCAAAGAGTTTCTTTCTTAAAGGACGGTGTTTCTTTTTTTTGAAGCCCTTACAGGCACAATTTCCAAAATTAAGAGTGTAAAATGAAGACACCTACTGTTTTGAGTTTTTCTCAGCTCAATCCTCAAATGACTAATTCACCAATATGCCGCAGAGCTGAAACTATTAGTCAATTAATTCCTTGACGGACAGCAACTATTTTGATAATCGTAAACGTTTGAATCATTTCATAAAACAAAAACAGTATCTCTCTCTGTTTTTATATCATTGTAAATAAGAAGAAATAAGAAGTCAGCTTGAACTCTGGGAAACTAGAAAATATATGTTTATACACATTTTATCCACGAAACAATTAATCCATAAATCAATTACTTAATGGGCAGAACAATTGTCAATAGAAATTTGTTTTGGACCTACTTCTTTCATTACGCATTGGTTGTTGCGTTCACACAGAATGTCCACGTATGTTCAATTGAACCGGTAATGCACTGAATGCGTCTTTATGATCAAAATGATTTACACTGCTTTTCTAATGATGTTTATTATCGTGCAAATTATTTCATCCACCGCTCACGGCCTTTCGAACAAACATGTTTTATAATTTCACCGATCATGTCATGATGCCAAAAAGAATTGGTAGCAGGTGACTCTTGAAATGAAATGAACATGTATCTCATATGTGGTGTTCTGGCCACACAGGATGGTGCAGCTGGAAGTAGGACAGAGGTTTCATGCTATCGACAAACAGGGGATCTCGTGTCATGCATGCTACGAGGTTATTTTGTGTTTTATGAGCATGAATATCAGATGTACAGCAGGAGATGAGTATTTCTATAAATAGTTTCTATATAAAACTTCTGTAATGAGACAATAGTCTTTTTGTTGGTGTATTTTACATTATAGTTACTGTAAGGCTTGTAAGGCAGTTGAAGAGGGGACAGGAAAGGTGCACACGGACAGTGAGAAGCCTGTAAATGTGGACTTGTTCTTGAAACTGATATTTGTGTGATGGATACTTTTCACCTGGCTATGGAGGATATTTAAGAGTACTATTTGTGTTTCTATACGTAATGTGTGATGAGTGTAATGTCTCAGGAAATGAAATATAGACATTTCAGTGGACTAGCATGTCGACACAGTTCCTTTGTCATTTGACCGTCTTCACTATGAAGAGAAATTTCATTTTGGTGGCATTAATGCAATGCTGATTAATTAATGAACTTTATTTGTCTGCTTTTAGCTTTTTATAAAAGTAAAAAAAAAAAAGAAAAGTAAATCAGTGAAACAGACAAACAATACTAAAATGATATAATTTAGAGTGTACAACATATTGGTTAATACATTAATTCAATGGAGGGTATTCATGCAGCCTGAAATTCACCCAGTTTTTGCTTCTCTTAAAGCAGAAGAAGATCCTGTCTATGCAAACACTCACAGAAAACATCCTTCACCTCGGCCGGGGATGCCGGGGATGGCGGGGGACAACCTGAAAATGGTTCCTTCCTCTCACAACCTCCGGAACCCGAGTCCAGGCAGGAGATGCTACGAAGAAAAACGAAGGTACAAACAGTGAAGAAGTCATGGACCTCACCAATCACCAAATCAACTCATCATATTTAGCTATATGACTAAATGTGCTGCTGTATTCACTGCAGTGAAAGTTGAATGATTTGTCATTTTTTATGTTTTTAATGTATTTGATATCTTTTGGTGCAGGGTTTTTCTTTAAACTGTGTATATAATTGTATATCTCCAGGAATTTCCTGTAAAAAAAAAAGCTGTTATGAGCCACTAGATGGCAGAAGGTGGATACTGTCAATGGGTAAATTCAAAATGTTCTTTTTTTCTTTTCTTTGTTTTATTTTAACAGCAGCCTTTTTATAGTAAATAAGCAAAAAGTGGCAAATTTCTATTTTTAGTATGAATTGTAGTGATGGGAGTGACTTGTTAATGTTTTTTTTATCAACTGTGTGCTTATTGTTAGAGTTTATATTGAAATTGTAAGATACTAAAAATACAGTTTTTGCTATACAGTTTGTAATATCTTTAATGTTAGTATATGATATTAATAGCTGTCATACGCAGTTCAATTTTGCATTTCAACGTGGGATTAATACACACGAAATAAATCAAATAAGAGAAAATAAGTCAAAATCAAGGGAACATTAATATTATTTTGCAGATACAACTGATTGCCTTTTTTTATTATTATTTTAAACATTGTATGTATTGTTTGTGAAGGATTTTCCATTAAACTTGAAATGTGTATGTTATTGTATGCATTTCTTCTCAGGTATTTCCTGTAAAATAGTTATTATAAACCACACAATGGATGCTTTCTCCTGTTGTCAATGGGTGAATTCAAATGTTTTTGTTGTCTTTTTTCTCTTTTATTTGTTTTATGTCCACTCCTGATAATATTTGAATATGTTGTCAACAGTAGCCTTAGTATGATCAGAAAAAAAGTGGCAAATTACAATTTTTAGTGTGATCTTATGATGATTTTATCCCCTATGTGCTTGTTGTTATAGATTATATTTCAAAAAATATTAAATACTATATACTAATATACTAATAGATACTGAAAACGCAGTTTTTGTTGTAGTTTAACATCTGGCATGTTAGTATATGACATTAGCAGGGGTATCCTGTCATAATATCACATTTAAACGTGGGATTACAGTTACACATCAAAAATAAAACACCGAGCAAAATGTAAATCAAAAATCCACAAAAACACAAATATTATTTTGCGGTTACAACTGATTGGCTGACACTTTGAAGAAAGGTGTAATCAAAAGTCACATGACCGGGCACTGCCTACCGCTGAGCGCTGCCAGATAATCGCCGCCTGCAGGACTTGATGTGGAGCGAACGTTACAGGTGGAGCAGAGCGCGTCGAGACGGACCCGAGACAAGAAAAACCGCAGCAGTCTCAACATTTTTCTGATGTAGATCTTCATTATCTCAACTCCTGGTGAGTCTGACACGAGCCGCCGTTGAGACTTATTGACTTGTTTGTGCGCAGGTTTTTATCCCCCCCACACCCTCCCACGGGCTTATTATTTTTCCACGGAGCTCGAGCTGGTTGTGGGAATTGGATTGGCAACCTGTGGGGTTGAGAGGTGCACACTCTGTAACTTCTATGTCTTATCTAAGATTATAGGATGTGTCTAATAATAGCGGCAGAAAGCTAGACTAAGCAGTAGTAGGATATGCGTTTAGTCTGACAGGCAGAACACTTCCCACCGCAGACGGTGACAGCGAGAGAAACTTGCAGGGTCGCTGGTGAAGCTTCAGGGCAAGTGTCGAAGCATCCTACAATGCTTGGAAACCACAAGCCAAACAGTGTTTATTAAGCAGATGTTCAACATTTAAAAAAAAACAAAAACGTTACAAATGTGCAAACCTCTCCACAAAAAGAAAACAGCTTAAACATGTAGAAATGTCCCAGGGTCTAATTTAGTGTACCATTTTGTAATCATTTGCATTTCCTCTACATAAACAGCTAAACGTCTATACAGCTACATCAGTGATTCACCAACAGAAAGTCCTAATGTGCCTGTGTTTGCAGTGTGCCTGAATTGAACTGAATGTTAACATGATATTTAAGGGCGTGCAGCTTTATGGATGGGGAGAGTTAAAGCACATGATAGCTGAGGGAACAGAGGATATATAATAAGTGCTGTCAGTGCACTTGCTCAGGGGATTGCTCAATTTTCGCTGTCATACTGGAGCTCAGTGGGGTCACTGGGTGTTGAGGCAGCGCTGCACACTGCTGCAGCACAAATAATAACAGACTGGAACTCAGTGGTCTGAGCTGGGCATGATGCACGCTTCCTTTTGTGTTTCACTGTATGTGCACACCAGTGCATGACCAGTCTTTAAATGCCTCCAAAAGCTAAGAAAGCTAAAATTCTCCCCTCAAATTATTCAGACTCCCAAAACTCACTGGATGTTCACTGAACTCCTGCTGCATGTTGGTTTACATGTCAACCAGCAACACAACAGCTTGCGTGCCAAAGTTGTCCACAGGTCTACGCAGGTAAGACACAGTCTCTTTGTAAATCTCAACATCACTGACGCACATGTTAAATTCAAACCAGTGTGCTCCTGCTGCTGTTGATGCACTGAACGCACGCATGAAGGCTTTGTTTGACACCGCCTTCTAGGGCTGCAACTAATGATTATTTTCATCATCGATTAATCTCTCGATTATTTTCTAGATTAATCGAATTATCGTTTGGTTTATAAAATGTCAGAAAATAGTGAAAAATGTCCAGTTTCTCAAAGTCTAAGGTGATGTCTTGTTTTGTCAGTCCAAAACCCAAAGATATTCACTTTAATATGACATCAAACAGGAAATCTCCATATTTGAGAGGCTGAAAACGGCATATTCTGCCATTTTTGCATGAAAAATAACTTTAACAATAAATTGATTTGAAAATAGCTATCGATTTATTTCTCTGTCGAACGACTAATCAATGCAACTTTACTGCCTTAACTTAATAGCTCATGATCAGATGGACTCATCGGTCAGCAAAGTTACTCTTACACTATGAAACAGCTGTCTGGAGAACCTTTTATGGTTGTGTATGGCACATGAAAGGCTGACATAGTATTTTTAAAGATGTTTTGATAACTGCATATCTGTTGCTTCCATGATTGTCTTGCCATTCTTCTACCAATACACCTGAGTACAATTCGTTGTACCGACTAGTGCTTCAATGATTTGCAGGGGTAAGCTGTTATTGGTTCAAGAAAAAAAAAGCAATCATGCCTTTATTCCAGCTTCTCCAGTGTGAGGATTTGCTGCTTTTCTCTATTATTGTAAAGTGAATATCTTGTTTTGGAGACGTGAACCTGGGCTTTAGAAAATGATAGTGTTCGCTTTTCACTATTTTCTGACATTTTATAAACCCAACGATCAAGAAAATAATCTAAAAATGGATACATATTGGATTTATTGTTAGTTGCAGCCCTGGTATTGACTCTATGTCGTTTGATAAAACAACAGAGTCATTAAATCAGTTCCCTGGTTTTGATTTCAAATTAAAACTGAAGCTCTCACCACATTTTGTCTTTTTTGGGTGTTCCCATCTGTCACACAACACAGGTAGAGCAGGCAGAGATGTTCGGTGTTCATATTTTCCTTTTGTGCCTGAGCTCCTGCTGAGACTTGCCTGTGTGTTTCTCTGAGTGTATTTGTGCGTTCAAGCGTGCAAATACACTCAACCAGACTCGTCTCATCAATGACAAGTCATTTGTCAGAGCAGCTATCTTATTGAACAGGTTGTTGCATTTTTATTTTTGTTGTTGGCTTGGTTATCCTTTAGTTTAATGATGCATGTGGTGACATGCTTGAAAACTCCACAGACTGCATGTTTTTTGAAGTGTTGTTTTCAGCTAATTGCAACTCTCCTGCACATCAAAACAAAAGGTGGCAAGCCACTGTCATTATGATAAAAAAGAATGGTTTGTTTCAGCCATCTGAGCTTGCAAAAACATAACCCGTTGCTGAACTGGGATGTGTTTTCCAGTCAGTCTGCGACACAAGGAGTGTCAAAGGTGAGCAGCCTTCCACAACCGGTTTCCTGTTTAGGCCCCGGTGATGGAATATCACAGCCAGCTCACCAGCCGGCCTGCCAGTGGGCAACTCCGCCGGAAAATACGCTGGAAAACACGCACACTGGCAACAACTCAGCAAGTGACTCAACCAGCATTGAACCTGTAGACCAGTTAGTCAGCCAGTCAGGTAAATCAGTTACAGCCTGGGGAGGCCTCGCCCATTATCGCACGGTCATACAAATGATGACGCTCGCAGTCATGGCTCACTCCAGCTGTCTGACTCTTCACAGCTTTGTGGATTTGTTATGACACACAGTGATGACAACAGTGCGCCTGTCTGTGCACGTTTCAGACGCTGCTGTGTGGAAGCTTTACTTTGTACGCAGCACATAGTCGTAGTGAACATCCATCGTGGAGTATTGTAGATACGGTGGAAGCTGCAGCTATAAATATCCTCATGCTTCAAGCGGTGTGAGTGTTTGGAGATACTGCTACAGGGCTTCTTCAACCTATTGTACAAGTTCATGTGCCGCCTTTGAACTCATAGTTAATGAGTAAAAACCCACAGTGCTAACCTTTTTAAGGATTTCTGCTTGGCGTAAAGGTACATGTGGGAGATACATTTTCACATTTGCATCTGGAGATGTGAAGAAACTATTGTCAACATGACAATGTTTCACAATGCTCTACACTGTATGCAGATATTGTACTATTTGCTTTTCTCATAAACAACATCTACAGGTTTTGCTGGCTGTACAGGAAGCAGCATTGATCCCCTATAAATAAAATGCATAAATTGATTTTTACACTAGTAACATATCCTTTGCCTCAGTGTAGCGCACAGCTCATTTGATGGTGGTTTTATTATTATTTTGGTCACTAGCACTGAAAGAAAGAACAGTGATGTTAAACGTCAATGGTTAATAAATCATTAGTAATGTAAGAAGCTGTTGTACACAACCTGCTGAATTCCACAAGCCTTTAGGAATGACTTTATTAATAAAGGTGTGTGATTTCATAAAAGGTCATAAGCCACTTTATAACATGCCATCAAGTCTGCAGCTATTAATGCTAGGGCGCCATTAACAAATGGATTTCCTTCAAGTGAGGGGTCAAACAGTCCATGGGAGGGTCCTTCATCATGAATTAAAAAGAACAAAGAAGCAGCAAAGGTGGAGGATATAGAGACATACATGTGGTATGTTTTTTTTCTTTCCCTTATATTCATTATTGCTTTTATAGAAATCTTAAAGCTGCACTAATCAATATTTTTTAACAACGGATCAAACGACGTGTGACAAACCAGAACACATAACTCTTCTACTTCCTCCAGTTCTATGGAAAGTTTTAGCTTCTTTTAGCTTTGGTTTTGGTTTTCTGGCCCACAAACTCTGGTTGCAGCAAGATTGCTGCTCGGCCGGCTGCCGCAGCTTTTTCCCGTAACTAAAGCTCTGATAAATCTAGTGTAAGCCTTCTGTCCAGCACCCAAATACAGACAACTAGCTGGTAAAGATAGTGGGGCGTTCAGCAGATAAAGAGACACATTTTTTCCCTGTTGATTTGGCCTGAACATACCTGAAGTAGAGTAAATATTTGTCTTATGTTTGTTAGGTGGCTGAACACACAAATGAATGCTGAAACACATTTACAGTGTTAGACAATAATATGTCGGTGTTGTGTTTCCTCCAACATTTTAAACATTAAAAAATCTCATACTAAGAAAAGACTGAAATAATTGTAATTTAAATAAAGTAACTTGACAGGCTTAATTTAAGGGCCTTATTTTATAAGAAAAGCAGCTCTGTGCGACTAGTGACTACTAACGTCTGCTGTGCACCCCCCCCCACACACACACACACACACACACACACACACACGCACACGTTCACATGTCTGTGTGAGTGTGACCACGGATTAAAAAAAAGTTAGGGCAAAGAGGGACAACTGCTGCTTCTATTGTTAAATCCATACCTGCCAGTCTGCAGTGTTTGGAAGTATCTGTCAAACGCTGTGAAAAACAACCTGCAATCATTTAATTCAGCTGTGGCGCTCTACCTACAGCCCCCCTCCCCTCACAGCCTGAGGGGGAAAGTATGCAAGACATCGGTGCTCTGACAACATATGAGCAGTCCTATACGTGCAGCAGCTCGTCCCGCTGTGTGTCAAGTAACAACAAGGTGGGAGCATGGCAGTTTGTTGCAAAACGCACATTCAAAACTGAGGTTGTTCAGAGGCACAAGGGAGCGAAAGCCTGGCTGTCTCTAGAGGAAATTTGGATGCTGTCATTTTGGTTTCTGTCAACAGCCCAGAACTCTGTGGTGTGTGTCTCAAAGGATGCATCTCTGTGAAATCTGCTGTATTTTTCCTCTGCAAGCTTAAAATCTAAACAAAGCTTGCAAAGCAGCTGCGTGGTGCGGCTGCCTTTTGAGCAGTGTGCACCAAAAAAAGATAAGAGTATAGTTTTTACCTTGCGAGTCTGCTCTTAAGTATGCTTTGTGTGTTATTCTGAGAAAAAAAAGTGCCTTGATGAATTTTGAACGAGGCTGCGCGGCGCAGTTAGTCAAAACAGAAGGGGTAGGTCTCAATTCAGCATGAATCCCAGAGTAGGGATGGAGCACTAAAGCAGTGAATTATTGTGATCTGCATGCATGCCCAAACCTGAACTGATCCCCATTGCCGCGTGAACCCCGCTGAGCCCAGAGGAAGCAGGTTCTTATCAGGGAGGAGGACAGGAAGAGACAGAGAGTGGAGGAGGAAGAGAGAGTGGGGGTTGGTGGGCAGAATGGCAGAATTTCACTTAACACCAATTTCCTCTGTGAAGTTTACGGTTATGACTGTTCATAGTTATGACTAAGTGGTGCTAGACTTCTCTGATGTCACAACGTGGTTATATTTGTCCCTGTTATGCATACCGTATGTTTGACGACTACACTTAAAATATTCTAACTAGAATTTCTAACAGAGAGCTTCTGATACACATTTGGGTGAACTTGGCAGAGAGAGTCTAAAGAAAAATGCTTTTGTGTTGCATTATGACAATTGCATACAATTCACTGAAAGTTAGGATTTTCTTGGTTGATTTTGACCGTTTTTGGTTTTAATCTGTTTTCATTAAAGTCAGTCTTTTCATGTCATGGGTCTCTTTAATAATTTAATGCATAGATGTTTTCATATCTTTCCTAGAGGTGGGCACCATTAAGATGATCTCCTCCAGCATCCCTCACCAGTAGCTGGGCAGCATGGCTTCTGCTCCTCCTTCCAGAGAGGACACCAGTAGCTCATTAGCACTGCGCTGGAGGCTAACGCCGACATAGATACTCACCGACAACAAACTGAACCGAAGCAGGCTGCGCTGCACTCTACAGGCCTGGCTAAACATACGCATGAACTGCCTTTAGAGGATGACTTGTACCAGAGCGGCACATGTCCAGGACAGTGACATCATAGCCGTGTAACAACAACAACATCTGGACTGAGACCATGTTCTGTCTCTGATCGGGTGTTTTAGGTGGCAGAGCTGGACTGTGCAGCTCTTCCACACTTTGACACACCTGGACTCTGAGCCATGTCTCTTCTCTCAGCTCTGAGCATCGTCTGTGGATTGATGCTCCGTGTTTCATTTAGTGCACTCAACAATCACTACTGTGTCCCACGAAAGACGGTCCCCTACCAGAGTAAGTCATACATGCTCAATGTCACGACATACTTATTGTGTTGTAACAGTGTTTCTGGAAGATTTACTCTTGGGCTCGACTAGTAAATACCAGAATTTGCAGCAGTTTAAGGACGTATTTGAATATTTTAACAATGATTTGAACAAGGAGCGCAACTGAAAAGGGATAGTTTGGAAGTTTCGAAGTGGGGTTGTATGAGGTACTTATTCATAGTCAGTGTATTACCTACAGTAGATGCCGGTCGGCACAACCCCAGTTTGGAGAGACAGACTGGAGTACCAGCCCGAAAGCTGAGCAGCTTACTGCTGTGGCCGGGGCCAGCAGCAAAACACACATTTTAGAATACTGTAGGTAATACACTGACTATGAATAAGAACCCCATACAACCCCACTTCAAACAATCCGAACTATCCCTTGAACTACTAAACTAGTTTTTGTGCTGGCTGAGACAAGCTTATAAAATTTCAATGAATTTGCATTTTGTTTTTGCTGTGGGAGCATTTTCCCCACTGCACAGCAGAGCACCTAAGATGTTGAAAGTAATGCAGATGCTCTCCCTTTTTAGACGAGCTGAAGTTGTTCAGCGAGGAGGGGATCTTCAACTACTCTACTATGCTAATAAGAGACGACCTGGGTGTGCTTCTGCTGGGGGCCAGAGAGGCCGTATACGCCCTGGACATCGACAACGTCTCCGTCAGAAAGGCTGCGGTAAGAACGTGAAGAGATTCATGAAAACAAAATCTGTTTACGAAATGTGCAGGTCTGGCACACTGTTGTGATCAGCTGTGTTCAGTTTGAAGCTGTTATAAAATAACTGATGAACACACGCGGGCCTGCAGAACAGTTATATATTAACATGCAAATTCTCTTTTGCTAGAATAAAAAGGTATCATTTAGTTATTTGTTTATTGAACAATTATGATATTTTAGGGTGGTTGAAGGCATTTCGGCAAATAATCAGTAAGTCACTCAAGGCCGGACTGGATTATATTATATGGTTAGGGTTACCTAAATGTTTTAGTTTATATGTCTATTTGTGACCCCCACATCGCAGGTGGACGTGTGGATGTAAGTAATAAGCAGTTTGTTTTATGATTGTTCCCTCAGCATGTCTGATATGAAGGATTTTTGACTGACAAAGTAAAAGTATCCAGTATTTTTTGCAAAAAAGAAAAACAATTGAAGACAGTTAGAAGAGTAATCATGCAACAGAAGTAAATATTTTTTGCTTTCTTATACCTTTAATCAGTTCATGACCACTCAGACTTATCTTCTTATCTTTGTCACAAGAACATTTCATAATCAGTTCATGCGTGCAGTGAGTGTATTCTTTGCATTTCTTTATCTGCCCTCTTTCTCTATTTTGAGGGTGTATTTTGGCTGAAGATATGCTCACATTAGGTTGTGTAATGAACCGCTCTCACAGCCAGTATAACACTGTGCACATTTGCATGAGAATTTGAATGAATAATGGTCTTGTTGAACTTTAGACAGTGGTCTGTTGATTCATCATTGTAGTTACACGGCTAACAGTCACAACCGAATAGGGATTGGTGTCCCAGCCTGCAGGTACTCCCTTCTGGAGTGTACTGACTGGTCTTGAAGTTTGATAAATAGATATGTGTGAGGGTAAACGGGCTACAGCTCCACCGCTGTACTGTGGGTTGGTTGCGACACCGTTCCTTTGTGCTTTGACGAGACACTTTCGCTCTGTTGATGCAGGTGTATTGGCGAGTTACCGAGGAGAAGCAGAGGGAGTGCACGTACAAAGGAAAACATGCTGAGGTTTGTGTAATGTCTTTCAAAACGGAGCTTGCACACACTAACTTTTACTTCTAGGGTAAGGATGCAGCCTTAAAGGATGACAGCTGACTGAAAGCAGTTTACTCTAACATGCAGTTTATCTCTGTGCATTTGTAAATCATTCATATGCGAGTCTTTTTCCTTTTCAAGTCTTTACACAAAATTCTCTTTGAAGTGATTTGCTTATAGCTGCGTCCTGAATGTCCAAATAAAGGCACAAGAAGAAAATGCATGTACACAGCCTTGACCTTTTGGTCACCAGCTCAACCCCGCGCAGTGCAGTCAGTATGTGTAGGTGGCATGTTTGTGTTTTTTTGCGGCTGAACTAACAAAGCTCTGACCTTGGCATTCTCTCCGCTGGATCTTGTTGCAGGTGGAATGCCGTAACTACATTCGAACCCTGCACAGAGTGAACGCCACTACGATGTATGTGTGTGGCACAAATGCTTTTAGCCCCACCTGTGACTACATGGTAAGTAAACTGTACAATATGTACTTAGTTTTGAGGATTTTATAAATAGTTTGTGCCGGCAGGGTCTCTGTTTATTAGTTAAAGTGGTTGTGGCCTGAGTCACTCGAATCATTTGCAAACCTTTTTCCCGTTACTTTTGATTAGAAACCCACTATAAATCCCACTTTAACTTTTGGTAGTTACGCTTCTTTAAAGTTCCCATGCAATCAAAATAGACGTTTATTGTTTTTTATCACATATGTATTGCACTGGTTGTCACCTATACGCTAGTGTCTGGGCCAAAAATGACAAAAATAATGCTGTTGCTATTGGCTACTGTGTGTTTACAGGAAACACATAAATATTCTTAATCAAATAGCACTTTGCTAGCGGTTTTATGGGCACTTTAAGGTCCATGCAGGTGGTTTCCCATGAAATCCCATGAAAAGATCAAAACCAACCAACAACGTGTCTCTCAGTACTTTCCCTCCCTCCCTACCGTGTCTGCGGCAGTTGTTCCCACTGAAGAATCTATAAAAACGAGTTACACATTTTTGGCAGAAGAAAATCTAATCTAAGGTAAATACAGCATTTGTCGGGCACTATTTTAAGTTGCGCAATTATACACATATAACTGGTTCTCTAGTGAGTCTTTACCGCAGCAGGAGAGTGCCTCAAAGTAAACCACGTTCATCGCAAAAAAGGGAGGAACATGTCACCCAGTACCACAGTGTGGCTCTTTGATTTTTTTTTGGGCAACAATCAAGTACTGTGGCACACGGGAATAAGCCATATCAACCTTTTCCACACACAATCCTTTTGTTGTTTGTTTTTTGTGTTTTCATGGCATTTGTTTATAATAAGAAATATATAGAATATAACTTGAGTTATCCTTGAAGCCAAGCAGTAACGATTGATGGTTGAATATTGCAGTTAATAGACAAAGGCCTTAAGTGCAGTTCCTTTAATGGCCACTGTGTGCTTCTTCTGAAAAGCTCCAATTGTATTGAATTAAGAAAAATCCCATCCTCTCTCTGTTAAACAGAGTCAACATATTTTCTCAGCCAGAAGTGGTATTAGGTACATTTCCTTCTTCTAATGTGCATCTTAGTTGAGAATAAAAATAAATAAAAAGCCCATCCCTTCATAATATCTGTGTTTGTATTTATTGTCTTTGTTGGGTGTGATTGTTCTACAACAGCCATTAGCTCATGAATGTAATGTGTATTTTGGCAAGAACTCAAATCTTAGAAGACTGCGCCTCCCAAAAGCATAACAACACAATAACCTAACCTTTATCAAAAAAAAAAAAAAAAAAGACATTATGTTTACTTTAAGGAATGATCTATCTCAATAATTATTTCTTTCTTTTTATAACCAGGAGAGAGTTTCAGAGTTTCGAGATAAAAATATCTTTTTCAACAGCGTCCTGGCCAAGACAGTCAGCATCACAATGAACAACGTTGAAGATACAAAAACAACACGTATATAATTACAGAATTATAAAATATCAAAACAAATTCATCAACACTCTTCATAAGTCATCAACATAAAGGACTAATCAAAACATCTACAGCCAAATGGGCCGGCCTCCAAGTCCTTTAAAATACCATTAAATGCATCCAGAGAGACCAGTTCCTGAAGACCTCGGGTTTACTTACTTAAACAACCTTTTCTCTATTCAGTCCTGGCTTTAGGGACAGATCGTAGGAATGAGACATTCTTGAAGCATATAGATCTGTAGGTAAGATGAAAGCAGACCAAGGATAGTCTTATAAATAAGAATATGCCAATGGTTAAGTCTACGGGTGGACAAGGAAGATCATCCGAGCCGAGCATAGAAAGAACAATGGTGAGCCTCTGCAAGATATCATTTGGACAAAAATATAAAACAATTGCTGAGTTGAGGGTTGGAGACCAATCTAAAAATGTGTTACATCTTGTCTTAAAAATGGAGGGTAATAATGTAAATTTATACAAGTTGTAGTTAAAGGGCTAAAACATGCAAACCCCTCCGGTCCTGTGTCCCAGTACTGTGTCTGAATAAAATGGCCCCGTTTTCCTTTCTTTTCCCTCCCTTAACAAGTCTTTCTTTCCCTTGTTTCCGACAGACATTTGTTAAGGGACAGCTGAGGCTGGAGGGAAAGCAGGAGGAGGGAAAGGGGAAGTGTCCTTTTGATCCCTTCCAGAGATACTCCTCCCTTATGGTCGGTGAGTGTCTGAGCCAGGTTTGCTGCCAACAGGAAGAAAGCACAGAATACTGCTGAACGTTCAAAGTGCACAGTGAAAGATAACTGTGCACATTTCACAAGCCACAAGACTTGAGCACCAAATGAATTACAAATATAGCCCAGTATCTTTGCTCGTGATACCTGCTCACTCAACATACAGTATATACTAATTAGTCAGAAAAAGCCAGTTGGCTCAGTCCATTAGTCGCCATATGAATGAGATTGTTCCAACTTAATATGAATAATGGATTTCCAGGATTTTTTTTTCTTCACCTCTTGTTCCTGTCCAACAGGAAATGACCTGTATTCTGCTACATCCATCAACTTCTTGGGCTCTGAGCCGGTGGTTCTGCGCAGCTCAGACTTGGCTCTCCGCACTGAGTTTAAGAGCTCCTGGCTCAGTGGTGAGTTCCTGCTATGCAAAAACTGGTCATTTAACGTTTTATATATAATGATATGCATAGTTTAGAGGAAATCGACCGCAGCAACATTTATGAATTATGCAGTATTTTTTTCTTTAATCTGACTGAGGCAAAGTTTTTACATTTCTCTGCTCTTTTCCTGAGCGCTAACATTGTGTTTTATGATTTCAGAGCCAAACTTTGTCTACATGGACTTTGTGGGTGAGAGTTTTGATAGTCCTGATGGTGATGATGACAAGGTGTACATGTTCTTCAGTGAGAACGCCATGGAGTACGACTTCTACAGCAAAGTTGCAGTGTCTCGAGTGGCCCGTGTCTGCAAGGTATAACCAAGTATAATAAAAACTCACCGTCTCTGCCAGACCTTTGGCATTTTCAGAGACATTAGAGAGAGTAGGTTTAATAACGTTACTGTTTGGCCTCACGCTCTCTGTCTGACACTGGTCTGGTTGTTGTGGTTATGAGGAGTATCTGCAGAATTGCACATGACAGAGCGCTCTGTCCCTGGGTTTAGGGGGATATGGGCGGCCAGCGGACACTGCAGAGGAAATGGACGTCGTTCCTGAAAGCTCGTCTGGATTGTTCCCTCCCTGAACCCAGCCTGCCCCCCATTGTCCAGGATGTCTTCCTGCTGAAGGACAAGGACTGGAGGAAGAGCGTCTTCTACGCTGTCTTCACTCCGCAGTCGTAAGTACTTACAGTCAAATCCAGTAGTTTTAAGGCTGAGGGTGGGTGTTGATGTGCAGCAAGATAGGAAGTAAGATGAGCCGTCAATGTGGATGGATTCACACAATTACTGGTCAAAACAGAACAAAAACTTAATATAAGTTATTATTTTTATTTGACAGATGATATTTAAAAAGTATTCTCCAGCAGTTTTGGTAGTTTTCTTGACTAAATGTGTTTTCATCTTGTGCTTCCAGGGGCTTGTCCCAGGTGTCTGCGGTATGTGCATATAATGTGTCTGCCATTCGACATATTTTCAATGAGGGAAAGTTTAAGACACCTGTCGCTGTGGAGACATCTCACGTCAAGTGGGTGATGTACACTGGAGAGGTGCCAGTCCCCAGGCCAGGAGCGGTGAGTCTAAAGACTTTGTAATATCCAGAAGTGATTCTGGATAAAGAAATTAAAGCGTACAAGGGAAATCAGAAAAACCCACAATTCTGAATGGAAGTTTTTTTTTATTGCAGTGCATCAATAGTGTGGCACGTAAAATGGGGATGAATCGCTCTCTGGACCTTCCTGACAAAACCCTCCAGTTCATCAGGGATCGCCCCCTTATGGACGAGGCGGTTCGCCCGCTGACAGGAGGGCCGCTGCTGGTCATGAGGGGAGCTTTGCTGACTCGGATCGTAGTGGACAGTGTGCTGGCGCTGGACGGACAGACATATGCCGTCATGTTCATTGGCACTGGTAAATGATGCGTTATGTTTAAGAAAAGAAAATAGGTGCAACTTCTCATTAGATACATTTACTACATTCCTGTTTACATTCTTTTTGCAATTACTGTACACCTGTACACAAATATGTTATTTTATACATGTATGTTTTGTCCCTATATTTGAATTTCTCCACTGTTATGTCTTAGATTCTCTTTTTTTATTTGTACGATTTCCTTTTTATACATATTTAATGAGCATTGTTGGAGGGAGCCTGAGATCTAAGAGTTTCATTGCCATCAACAGCTTCTCTGTAATTGTTATGCACATGACAATAAATAACTTTAAACTATAAACAGAACTGATGTGGGGGGCTGCTAGATAACTAGCTTAGTATTTCTCAATAACAATTTTCAGTTAAGGTTAAAAAAAAAAAAAAAAAAAAAAAGGTTTGTTCTATTATATTTGATCTAGCACCCATCACGATGTGCGTGTCCTTCTCATCCTTTTTATCACACCTTTAAAGCCACAACATTTGTTTAATCGGTTTCAGTTTCAAGACACACATTCGATCTGAATAATGAGAGTTAATACATGTTTGTGCAATGCGCTTATTATGTGGGTATTAGATGGTCTTTTTTTTGTTTCCCGATATAGAAAACGGTTACATCCAGAAGGCTGTCAACAACGCAGGAGAGATGTTCATCATTGAGGAAATTCAACTGTACGAAACCCCCGTGCCTATTAACATCCTCCGCCTCTCATCCAGCAAGGTAACTCTTAACAAGTTCAACGTAGTGGCAATTTAGTTTGTTAGCTCATCATCATCATCATCATCATCATCGTCTTTGCTTATAGTCGTGTTTTTCATGGCAAATATTACACAATAAGCTTCAGTCTGAATTCTATATCTCAATTGAAATATGCTGTCACTATATTGCTTCTAACAGGAAGAGGTTTCTGTGGTAATAAAGATGAAATGCTGTGTGTGTGTGTGTGTGTGTGTGTGTGTGTGTGTGTGTGTGTGTGTGAACACAGGGACAACTGTATGCAGGTTCAGAGTTTGGTGCCGTCCAGATGCCGGTCAGTAACTGCAGCCGCTATGACACGTGTGTGGACTGCATCCTGGCCAGGGATCCTTACTGCGCCTGGGACTCCACCACAGAGCAGTGCTCCTCAGTCTACAGCGTGTCATCCGCTAATACTGCAATACAAAGTCTGAAGGAGGGAGACGTCACACAATGTCCTCAGCCAGGTACATTTACGGCACGTTGTTTGCATGCATTACTGGGAAGACTTGTTGTAAGAAACAACAATTCAGTTCAAATGTATTTGTAGAGCACCGTATCAAAAGCAGTTCAGAGGGCTTTACATAAATACAAAAAAACTCCAACAAAAATGTGCATCCATCCATAAATACATACAGTACATACACATAAAAAACATATACATACAAACAAGCCTACTATGTCTCTGTTTTTAGATCCAGTAGCAGCTGTGGAATTTACCCTTGCTCCAGGGAACAACATCCAGCTGCCTTGCCAGCTCCACTCCAACTTGGCGCAGGTCCTGTGGCGATTCTCTCACCAAACACTTCACTCCAACAACAAATACTACATCTACAGGGGGGGCCTCCTCATCCTGAGGGCCTCTGAATCGGACGCTGGCTTGTACACATGTGACTCAGTAGAGCTGATCAGCGGCAGAGCGTACAACCGGACTGTGGCGGTTTATCAGTTGCAGCTCTACTCACGCGCAGGGGTGGGGGACAGCCCTACTCCTGGCAGTGAGGTGACAAATTCCTCAAACTCTCTTTACAATGTGAATACAGCTGCACCGGGGCTGAAACCAACCCTGGACAACAAGGAGTCGTTGTACCCAGAGAACCAAAGCGACACCAGCAAAATAACTCGTTTAGAGGTGGCTGTGACTCTGCTGTCGCTGCTTAGTCTCTCCCTGATGGGGGTCATATTTTGCATCTGGAGTCAAGGACGTTGGGAATGCTTAAAATTTGCAAAGCGCACCAGTGAAAGCGAGACGAAGAGGCAGTCAGCCGAATACATGCACATCCAGAACAGAACTTCAGAGATAAAGCTCCTGGGGCCTGAGTCTGGGAGACCTTGCAGTGCCAATAATAATCACTCTGCTGTTGACTTCAAAGGGAACGGGGAGCACCACTTCACACCTATGGCCAACATTTCAAGTCTGGACGGTCTGGGATACATAAATGATGAGTCAGAGATTTGACTCTGCTGAGATATAGAATTCAGTCCAAGGCTGATTAAGGTGCACTAATTAACTTCTTATAGGTGTGCTACTTTGGAAAAAGTTTTTACATTATAAATTCTTTTGATTGGCGTTTTCTCCTTGCCAACTTCCAACACTGTCTATCATTTCCGTACTCTGACTGACTGGGCAGCTGATGAAGAGACTTTTCAGGATTTCTGGTGGAATTGAAAAGTCTTGAACTTTTTTTTTATACATGTATTTTTTTGTATAATGAAAAATTGTGAATACACACTGTGTAATATATTGTGTACAGGAAAAACTTTTTTTTTTTTTTTTTTCAATTACTATTTATTTGTTGCAATGAAGTTTTTATTTCCTGCAATCATAATACCTGTGATCTAAGTCTTGTGAATAGGCCCAGCAACAATGAACAAGCAGCAAAAACTTTGACCTCTAAATTTCATTTTATGTTCTGTTTATTTAAGACAACATTCAGTCAGAGCACACTGTCCTGTCTTAGGCGGGGTTAATTATACGTCAATAGCCTCTCATAGGTGACACAGAGTGAACTCCATATGTCTATCTTTCATAATAAAACCACAAGATTATTCACTCCAGTAAATGTTTTATCATCGAGAGTGAACTAGTGTCATGGGGATGTAGAAGTGTGGGTGTCAGTAAATCAACTCTTTGCATCAGAGACACAGCACAGATGAGAATTTTGTATTTTTGGTGTCAAACTTTGGAAAATACAGCCCTCGTTGATAATAAAAAAATAAAAAAACTTTATTGGGAGTTTGACGTGTGTCTAGCTGTCAGTAACGATTTCTCTCTCTCACAAAGCTGAAAAATGTATTTGAAAGCTCAACTGACATGCTTGTTGTCTTGATGTTTCCAACAGATACTCCTGTGGGTTGTGTGGCAGCATAACAAAAAAAACACACACACACAACACCGACTTCACAGTTCCCTCAGACCTGTTTGTTTTTGTCGAAAAGACCAAACAAAATTACAGGAAAGTAGCATGAACGTGCTCTGTGTTTTTCACACCGTCATTAACAACAGCTCTGAGATGGCATCTCAAACAAGTACTGTAAAATATGAAAGGGTTGAAGTGGGTCTGCTCAATTATTCAGCAGTGCAGTATCAGGAAGTTTTCATGAACAGAATTAAAGTTATATATTGATCTTATCAGATAAATTATTAAAATATTGCCAAAACAGTTGCATAGAGTTAGCGGTTTAAAAAAAAAAAAAAAGTGCTCTCATGCTTAGCGTGGGCATATTTACACTGGGGAATAAGACGAACCACTCACCAAATATTGTTTTTGGTTTCTTTATTCTAAAAAAAAAGCCAGCGAGCT
The DNA here is from genome assembly GCA_943593645.1 of Bovichtus variegatus. Classification (NCBI taxonomy): domain Eukaryota; kingdom Metazoa; phylum Chordata; class Actinopteri; order Perciformes; family Bovichtidae; genus Bovichtus; species Bovichtus variegatus. The sequence continues at coordinate 15,360,663 of CALSCE010010686.1, read as the reverse complement.
CATACTGAGTTGTTTATAACTTTCAGAAATCGTAGTTTTTTTTTTTCAGCTGCCCTCTCTCCTGTTCATCAACGCTACTTTTCCTCCCAAGATTTAATGAGCTCTTACTTTTAGTTCAGGCTGTCTTGTAGTTACGGCTCACAGGCTTTTTTTTTTATTTTTATGCCGCATACATTTTCTTTGAACATTTTTGACTTGCATTTCTGAATAAATCGACAAATAATACGACAGCAGCATCTCTTTGCCAGGGTCAAATATTTTACACTGAAGACATGGGATACAGAAAAAAAAACACAGCTAAGTGGGCACAACAATGGACAAACAGACAAACATGTGGGCCATGTGGTGACAAGAGCCCAGGGCAACTGGTATCTTTGAAGCCTGTATTTTTCTTTTAAAAAAGGGACAGTTCACCCCAAAATAAAAAATGTGAGTTGGAGGCATCGGTCGTAGAGATGTCTGCATATATATATATATAATGCAACTAGATGGCACTTAGCATGTGGTGCTCAAAGCCCAGAAGAATAAAATATGTGAAAAACTCCACAACAATGTCTGTCTCCAGAAATCATGAACCGGTCTCCAAGATGACCCACACTTTGTTGTCAGCAGTTTTATGTAGGAATTATTGTCTTTCTACAGAACTACAAACCGCCAAACCGTATCACCACACAGAAGGAGCGTGCGTCCACTCATGGACGAGACATAAACATTAACGGTGTCCTCCTCGGCTGAGCTGTGACGTTAGACAGCTCAGGTGAGCTAGCAGTACACGAGCATGAGCCTCATCCATGAGTAGATGCATGCTCCGATCTGCGCAGTTTGTTTGGTAGAAAGAAAATAGTTCCTACATAAAACTGCTCACAACGAGGTCTGTGGATTATCTTGAGTAACTGGGGTCATGAGTCCTGGAAACAGACATTTCTGTTGAGTTTTAAAATGTATTTTTCTGCCGCTTTGACCACCACAAGCAGAGTTGCATTATATTTGAGAGAAGGCAGACATCTGTACGGCCGATGCATCAAATACTCGGAAACTCAAACTCAAACGATCTAGATTGATAAATAGCTCTACATAAAACACATAAAACATTCAGCTAGAACAGACGCACGATGGGAATCAGAATATTTATTGAAATGTTGCAATATTCAAAAGGTGACTTTAAACATACCCATTTCATTCAGTCACTTATCAAATAACAGAAAAAAATCAAAATACTAATCTTGGCAGTTGGCCATGAAGGACACTTTTGTAACAAGAAAGTAAAAATAAATCAAACTGATGCAGGCACCTTTTACTTCCTGGCGGTACTTATTCTTCATATTGGCTTTTTGGATCATTAAGCCAAAAATTAAAAAGCAGTTGAAATGTTTTACCTGCATAAAAAGCCACAATCATTGGGTGTAATCAGATTCTTTACATATGATTGTTGGAATGACAGTAAATGAGTTACCAGACTGCATTTAAACACGCTGTGACTACATTTACATGCAAGTTTGCACTTCATCGCTGATCCATTTGCAGTTCTTCTTTCAGTCAGTTGAGTTGTTTGTATTGGTTACATGAGGTCAGTTCATTTGAAATAAGACAAACCTGTTCAGTCTGTTCTGACAGTCTGCATGCAAGCACACTGCAGTCACCATACACAAAAATTCAGTCTATCTAGGGAAAAGCGAAAGTGACTGGAATATTGACAACAGCAGATAAGGTTCTTTCACGGCAGGGCACTGACCACTGAAAGCAAACAGTGTAGCTTTGGAAATATAGAAACTTAATACATCTACTTTGGGTGTGACTTTTTTCAGTATCAAAATAATGGAACAGGCAAGTGTTTTGCAACACGAGTGCTAAGGGAGAAATCCCAGAACAGGATTACGCACCAACAACCTTTGAAATGTTTCCACACGTTGCTTCACTGAAGCAAAAGTCCAGTTCAACAAAAGAAAAAAAAGCAGCGTTTGTTAAGGCTAAAGTCAAGCAAGATAGTTTTCACATACAAAATCTGCACGCAATATTAAGGCGCAATTCAAGAAATCACAGCCACGGCAGGCAAGCATTGAGATTTCAAGCACAACGTATCAAAAATAAACTGAACTCCTGACACAGACTACACTTATTACAAAGAAAAGAATTCCACCAGATAAAAACCGTGCAGTTTGCAGACGTTCTCTTGTTGCAAAAAACCCCCAGAAAAACCCTGTTGTTCGGCATACTATGATTTCTAGCATGCAGATTTGGCAATACATAAAACAATGCTATCATAAAGGTCCATAAGGCACACAAGCATCACATACTGCTATTTTGAAACGGTTCACTCTTTTTGAGTTTCCAATTGCATATTTGCAAGAATTTTGAGCATAAATGTGTAGTTCTCCTTCTCATTCATTTAATAATAAATTATATGTAAACAAAGGTTGAAATGGAATGGCATATTTTGAAGATAGCCCTCTACTATAAGTGTAGTATTGAGCTTTGGTGGAAAAATTTTGATAAAACTTTTTTATAGCAATCCTATTCTCTCATTCAAAAAATATCTTTATGCATTTTGTCATGTACGGGTGAGACGACATGGTGCTTAGAAACAACCAGCTATCTGTCTCCACCTAGAGGTGACATTCTGCTCTCACCAGTGGCTGTTGTCGGGATAGCTCGGCACTGCGGCAGGGTACTGGGGCAAGCTCGGGCCTTGGGCCGTCTGAGCAACAGCGTTAAAACCTACTTCCCTCACTGGTGCACTCTTCCACAGCCCGGTGCTCCACTCTTCCTGCGCGCGTTCCAAACTACCACCGCCGCCACGGTACATTCTGTGCACCTACCGCAAGAAAAGACAGTGGAAAAAGTTCATAATGTGCATTTTGTGTCTGTTTTCAAGCGTCCGTGTGGGCTTATATACACACACACACAAGGGAACAAACAATAAATGCAAGTGTGTTTTCAGTGTATTCTCACCTTAATGAGCACCAGTGCCATTAAAGCAGTCACCACAGTGAAGAGCAGAGTTGTGATAAGCATCACTATAGCGGAGCCCACATTTGTGCTGAAAAACATCATTGTCGCAATCCAGCCGCTTTGATGTGTTGGTGAGGGTGAGATGGAGTAGTACGGGTTAGTTTATCACACAGTATGCAATTAGCAAAGTGAATTTAATACAAATATCCAAAGTTACTAATGAGCCATTAAGCCGTGAGAAAATCAAAATAATAATAATTGAAATCAATTGACATACTATACCTAAAGTATGCCTCACCTAAAGGGGTAGTTCGGATTTTTTGAAGTGGTGCTGTATGAGGTATTTATTCATAGGCAGTGTATTACCTACAGTAGATGGGGGTCAGCACGCTCCCAGCACGAAAGCTGAGCAATGTACTGCTGTGGACGGGGGCAGCGGCAAAACATATATTAGCCACCTAAAAAAAATCTATATCAATATCAGTGTACGCTATATTTAGAATATTTCATTACCGCTTTACGTTGCCGTCAGAAAGCCCTTTCCAAAAGGTAACTGAAGACATTATCTATGCTCTCTTCAAAGCCACCAGACTCCTTTGACAAAAACAGTCATTTTACCTCACAGAACACTGGAGTTGCTCGTCTACCGCTGCCTCCATCAGTTAGTCAGAGTCATTGTGTGACTTTGGTTTTTAAAGGGGTTAGTTCGGATTCACCAAAGTCACAACCAAACTGACCAATCGAACCAGCAACTCCAGTGTTCTGCGAGGTAAAATGACTGGAGGTAATACACTGAATATGGATAAGTTCTTCATACAATCCCACTTCAAAAGACCTGAAGTATCCTTTTATGGTTCTGGACAAAACCTTCCATCCCCTATTTACATACATTTAACATAAAGTGGATAATGGTTCAGCAAGCCGGGCTAGCCAACGCCCCATCAGCAACTCAGAAACAGGCTTGAACTCGCAATTAATAGAAACAAAAATTTTAAAATGTGTGAAAATGCATGTGTCCGATGGAAAACACATTTTCCGGCTGCCTTGATCATTTGACAAAAGCCCTCATGACCCACTCGCTGGTAAAAAAATTGGCAGGCAACATGCAGTCTTCAAAGCTGGTTTTGTTCAACTCACCATGTTCCCCAGCCAGAGAGGCCAATGGTCTGGATTAGAGCCAAGACACACTGAAGGAAGAAGATGAAGAAGAAGGCCATGAAGTTGAAGGAGCTATCAGCCCTATGAACAAAAGAGAATACAAAGGGATGATACAGTAGAACACAAACAAGCCAAGAGTTGCACTATTTTTGTTTCAATGCTGCTTCCTCCTACTAGTTGTCAACCATGGATACATTGTGGGTCTCGCAATCATACTGTCCTAAAGTAAAATGGAAAGTCAGTACGGGTGATATGGCCTGGAAAAATGTATCATTATATTACATTATTTCCAATACTTTTCCAGCATTATATAGCAATAAACATTCATATTGATATAATTGAATAAATGAACACAGCCAGAACCCAGATAGGCTGCAAGTTTTTGCTAATATTCATCCTTTGGCTATTATGAGGGGATGAGCCTGTCGTGACGATGCTTTCAACAGGCCTGATGTTGCTGACTGAAACACTGCCTAGACAAGCCCACTTTTAGTAAAACTAACATAACTGGCAACCAAGACAAAATATTTAAGAATTCTAAAAAATAAATGTAAGACTTTTCAAAGCTTTGGAGAAACCAGTAATTATAAACTAGATTTTGAAAGCATCCAACTGAAAACATCCCTCCAAAGCCAGTGAGCGTTAGGGGGAGGAGCACAGCCCATCGTTGTCATCGCAAACCGTATCCAACCTCATGTCTTATTCACATGTAAGAAAACACCTAACATTATCAAAATGAACGTAAATAACAAACATGGCTATTGTCAGTACTCACAGTTGTCAAGCCTGCATGTTAGTATTTGGGAATTTTTGTCAGCCTAGCCTTGTGGAAGACTCCAGTCACGCACAATGAGCGCACTGGCAGAGTGAGCGCAGGTGCGTAGGTAGGTAGGTAGACAGGCAGGTAGGCCAATGGGCTTATTTCAAACCTGGGACAGCCACAGATATCGGATTATTTTCTCAGAGCATTTGATTTATTGATTGCGGTCGGGATCTAAAGAGAATTTCAACAAATATAACAAAAAATGCATCTGAAATAAATTGCCTACCCTAGATTTAATAGCTTGTAAAGGCCTTTTTGACTAAATTCAATTCAATTCATTTTCAAGACCTGCAGATACCCTCACGATATTGAATAAAAGCTGCATCATTGAAGAATTACCTGACAGAAATCCATGCTCCTTAAATTACGGATCATAAATCATTCATTCAAATTAAATGTAACTAAATAAAACTCTGAAAGTAATTTCCTATTAAATCTTCTGACTGGTGTTGACCGCATCATTATAATTGGTGATTTTAATATTATTTTCAGAGCTTTCAAAACAATCACTGAAGCGTTAGAATTATCTCAGGCTGCCTCTGAACTTTCACCATCGACCTACTTCTACTCTGCCGTCTTCCTATCAGTTGCATCTTCCACCTACTCTTTTGCCTCCTCTCATGTACGATGGCTCGTCTTATTACTCTGTATACTCCACCAATTCTTTCACTTTCTGTTGATATGGCTTACTTAATTTTACCTAGATTTAACAAAAAAAGTTTTGGGGGATGAGCTTTTGCTCATCGAGCTCCCTTCTTCTGAAATAAACTTCTTATGCACAGTTGGAAGGCAGGCTCTATTGGGATTTTTTTCATCTAGGCTTAAAATCCAGAATTTTTCCTCAATTCTGTTATTGTTGCTATATGAATTTATTATATTTAGAATGTTATATTGACATTCCTATTTATGTGTTTGGGATTCTGCCGGTATGTGTATTTATTTGTTCTGTGTGATGTCTCATACTTGTATGCAGAGACTTTTCGGGTGATGTGCACTTTAAATAAACTTAAGTCGAAGTTCAGAAATTATTCAGTTTCATGACATTTACAAGATGGCGACTAACCTGAAGGCTTTGTAGAGTGGCCTGAACCAGCAGGTGTAACTGCACGGGCTGAAGAGGACGAGCCAGAGCAGGGAAAAGCCGAACTCCGTGGCACTTCCACCCCCAGCCCACCAAGCAATACATGAGATCACATTAAAGCACAGTGTGCCTGAATACACTGAGGGGGAGAGAGGACAGTGGGGCATGGGCAGAAGAGAAAAGGAGAGGGAGGGTAGTGATTGTTTTTATTAACATAACATTAGAGCGAGGACATTCATGTTTTTATTCCAAAAGATGACAAACACAAAGTAAGGAAATGTAAAATGTACTGCATGTGAAAACACTCACTCATCCAAAGTGTGTAGACTCTGCGCACCAACTGCTGGTGCGGTGCAGGGATCTCCTGTTCAATGTTGTGGTAAAAGCACGGCTTTATTTTGAAGAACTGAGGCAGGGGAGGAAAGTTATTGACACGGTCTGAAACAGAGAGCAAATAGTCATTATTAAATTACTATCTTACTTTTTAATATTTGAGTATAATAATAATAATAATAATAATATTAATAATACATTTTATTTATTAAGCGCTTTTAAAAAAAGTACTCAAAGACGCTTTACGGATACATATTAAGATTCATAAATACATTATAAAACAAGACAACAACATTTTAGAATACATAAAAAGGATGACACATTAAAAGCAGATCTGAAAAGGTGAGTTTTGAGTTGAGATTTGAACATGGAGAGATCGGTACAGTCACGGATGTGTTTGGGGAGTGAGTTCCAGAGGGAGGGGGCAGCGATGGAGAAGGCTCTGTCACCCCAGGTCCGGTGCTTGGTCCTTTGTGGCTGGGACAGGAGGTTGGCGTCGGAGGAACAGAGGGTGCGGGAGGGAGAGTGGTGATGGAGCAGGTCGGTGAGGTGGGGGATTTTAAAATGGATGTGTTGGGGGACGGGGAGCCAGTGGAGGTTCTGCAGGATGGGGGTGATGTGGTCACGGGAGCGCGTGTGGGTGAGGAGACGGGCGGCAGAGTTTTGGATATGTTGGAGTTTTTTGAGGAGTTTGGATGCTGTTACAATAGTCAAGTCTGGATGAGATGAAGGCATGAATGAGGGTTTCGGCAGCAGGGAAAGAAAGTGATGGACGGAGACAAGCTATATTTTTGAGATGGAAAAAAGGCAGTTTTGGTGATGTGATTAATATGGTTATTGAAGGTGAGGTTGCTGTGGAAAATGACTCCAAGGTTACGGATGTGTGGGGAGGGAGACAGAGTGGAGTGATCAATGATAAGGGAGAAGTTATTATTATTTTTGCTGGAGGATTTGAGACTGATGATGAGCATGTCAGATTTGTCACAGTTGAGTTTTAGAAAGTTGTTTTGCATCCAGGATTTTATTTCAGTGAGGCAGTTTGTCAGAGTGGAGAGGGTTGCAGTGGAGATGGATTTTGTTGAAATGCAGAGCTAGACATTGTCGCCGTAGCAATGGAAGTGGAGGCCATGGCGGCGTATGATGTGACCGAGGGGGAGCAGGTAGAGGAAGAGGAGAGGACCAAGCACCGAACCCTGGGGGACGCCTTGGGACAGGGGAGCAGGGGAGGAGGTGCAGTTGTTGATATTGATGAACTGTTCTCGGTTTGAGAGGTATGACTTTAACCAGGAGAGAGCAGTGCCGGTGATGTTTAGGGAGGTTTCGAGACGGGAGAGCAGGATGGTGTGGTGGATGGTGTCAAAAGCTGCAGTGAAGTTGAGGAGGATGAGAATGGTGAGGTGTCCAGACTCGAGGCGAGGAGGAGGTCGTTGGTGACTTTCAGGAGGGCTGTTTCTGTGCCGTGTTGTGAGCTGAAGCCGGATTAGAATGGTTCTAACTGATCGTTGGAGTTGAGGTGGGCTTTGAGTTGGGTTGAGACTACGCGTTCAAGTATTTTAGAGAGAACGGGGAGGTTGGAAATGGGCCGGAAATTACTCATGGTGTCAGGGTTGAGTCCAGCTTTTTTGAGTATGTCACAACATGCATGATTACAGGACAGAGGAGACAAGAATGGGCAAAAGTAGAGTGTGGAAAGTGACATTACTTAGATAGATAGAAAAAACATATTGTAAGTGACAAACCTGCCATCTTGAAATCCCGATTGTTTCCTGTATAATAAGAATATACAGACATTGAATAAGGTAGTTAACATATTATTTTAACACACACACACTATATATATATATATATATATATATTATACTCCTTATTGTTTATATTTGCCTGATTTGGCTAAAGAACCTTGTTAATACTGATCACAATTTACAAGCTATAAATGTTTGGAGCTGAAACGATTAGTCTCTCAAAAATAATTGGTAACTGTTTTGATAAGCGATTAATGACTTCAGTCATTTTTGAAGCAGAAACAATTCCACTATTCTCTGATTTCAGACTCTCAAATGAGAGAATTTCCTGCTTTTCTTTGTCAGATATCGTTGTAAACTAATTATGTTTTGATGTTTGGACTTTTGCTCAGACAAAACTTGACATTTGAAATGTGGCGTTGTAAAGTTGTGAGGATCATTTTTGACATTTTTTTGTAGACGTTGCATTGCCTAAACGATTATCAATAAATTGAAGAAAAACATTGGCAGATTAATCGATAATGAAAATGATAGTTGCAGCCCGACTGTTGCTAACCTTCTCAGTTTATTCAACTCATAAACCGGAGGCTCTCCCGGGGCAGCACATTTGGTCAACACAACTTTGGTCAAACTGTTAACTAATGCTAATGCAAAAACATGAAATTCTCCAGCTTTCTTTCTAACAATAACCTCACCTGAGGGAAGTTATCATGTGTTTACTTTGTGTGGTATTATACAGTAGAAAGCTAAAGCGCGTTGTTAGGCAGCTCAGAGGTTAGCTATCTTTTTATCTAACGTTAACGTTGATGCTTCATTTGACGAACTGGCTGGCAGTTGACACGGAGTGAAATTCTGTTACAGCTAACGAGTCGCCGTAAGGCGTAATATAGACATGTCAACATTACCGGGACAGCGTTTATCTCCTCACGTTTTCGTCGACAACTGCAGGGGTCCAGGAATCTTTCAGGATGCGCCTTTGCGACCCCATCTATCGAACGTACTGCGGCTGCGCCACATCCGTAGTATTTGTAGTTCTTAACTGTATGTATTCAACGCGCTCGGGGACCGGAAGAACTACGATTCCCAGGATTCACGTAAGCGGTAAAAGAGAAACGCGTGACTCCAACATGACACCCGTTCGCGGATCCCACCCACCCAGGCAGGGTTAACTTGGATTTCATTTTATGTCTAGAACATTTTTTCAATAATTGTAATGGCAATAAATTCAAAGAATATTATATTATTAACCTTAATATTATTTATTTTAGCAAAAATATTTTATCCACAAATCCAAATGTATTAACTCTAAACCCTCATTTATTATATTAAAAAAGGAAAACAAACAATACATGAAAACTCAAGACAATTTACAGTATATATATATATATATATATATATATATACACACACACACATGCACACACGCACGCGTACACACGCACATACATCCATGGCAAATACCATGGATGTATTCAGTTAATGCGGCCATTATCATCTTGGATCAGATAAGTGTGACACTTGTTGCCGTTATTGATCAAGATTTGACAACGTTGTCACTGATTCCAACAAAACTGTGGGTGATGAAAGTGAGGGACACACTATGTTTTAAACTTTCAATATGTATAAAAGCAGTATTAGAATAAATCGTCTACAAATGTATTGGAGATATCAATCAAGACAACATGGCAACCCTGACTTCTGAAAGTCAAACTCCTCAGCCAATCACAGAGCCCAAAACATCACACAGAAGGCGTGCCCTGTGGGCTCAGATACATATGACATCTTTCGGTTTCTAGCACAGGGTGTCCCGAACAGTGTGGGAATAGTATGTCTATTAAAGAAAACATAACCAGATTTAGACCACTGAATGAAATGAGCTCACATAATTCCGCCTTTCTGATGAACACTTGACCATATTTGAAACTCTAGTGTTTTTTCAAGTGCCCCAATGCACTTTACTACAAGAAACACCGACTAAAACGTGCAACGCAGTTGTACAAAACAAACGCCTCAACCGGCGATCAGTAACTTGGCTTTGACCAATCAGCGACGGTGATTGATGCAATGACACACTCCCGCCAATTCCGACTTGGGAGCGCGAGTCAGGCAGTGGGGTAAACTGAGGGAGTATGTGGGAGATGCGGAAAGAGAATACGTTATGTTTTATGTGAAATAAATTACAGATACATGTCGTTTAGATAACAACATACTATTTGGATTGCTGTCAGGTGCATTCTCGGTTGTTCACGCAACCTGTACCGTTGTTTGTTCCCGGAGAATATCGCAAACGAGAGGAGCCCCGGTTAGTGGTTGGGATGTTGGTGGCGGAAAACCCATCCATGGACGGACATTTGTCAGCATCGACTCCCCGCAGAAGAGGTAAAACGTTAATGCAACGTCTACCATTCTATAGACTGTTATATCACCTTGCCAACATCAACGTCTATAATTATATTACGGACACAGTGCAGTTATACAGCTAAAGAGTCCACAAAAGAATGACAAAGACAAATATGTCTATTGCTTAACGTTAAGTTTAGCCTTATTTAATGGTTTTCCTGTCGACACCAGTTAACTAACGTTAGTGTCATTGTTACAAGGCAGACGTTAACCGATATGAAAATATGTGCCAATTTGCCAAACATTAAAGCTAGCTATGTAAGGCTAACTTGCTGCCCGGCATTGCTAATGTTATCATGTTGCATTAAACGCTAATTCGACAACTTTAACTTCAAATAAGACACACTAACGTTATGTTGAAGTAAGCTGGGCCTCAAACTACCAGTGTTTCCATTCACCTTACTATTCGAAATACTTAATCGTGTTAACCTAGTGGCACACTCGGCTACAGGGCTTGATCTGTTACCGTTGCTTTGCTAGGTTATAGCACTGCCCGAGGTACCTAGCCGTAGCTAGTTTTATTAGGTTAGCAGACAAGCTAGTCACGTTAGCATTTGTGTTTTGGTTAACCTCGCATGAAAGCTGTTTTCTAAGTTGACATCGCAGAGCTCCTCCATTGTCTTTGCTATTTCACACACCCATAGTGCTTGTGACTATACTAAATTACATGCAACAATTCTCCCTAAGTGCAACGTTTTCAGTATTGTGATCAGGCATGCATCCATTGCCTGTCAGCCCTACAAAAAGTGCCTGCTCTGCGAACTCGACTGGGCCTTCAAGCACAGACTAATAATACACCGGTTGGCGGGAGAGCAAACCAAACACAACCATTAAATGCATTGCAACACTAACGTTTACACACCGACTTTGCAAACGAATGTGGAATTTAATGCAACACTTATAAATAACATTTTAAAAAAATACTTTTAAGACGTTTGCTATTCGATAGACTATCACATCAATACAGCCTGATTGGCATATGAAGACCCACAGTACATTACCCGCACTGGCATATGGTTATTACAGTAGTAAACTAATGTTATGTTGCTGTAAGCTTTAACAGTCTTATCAATAAACAAGTGGCTGAGTCGAGCCTAGGTTGTTATTTTAAAGATAACAATTCAAACGAGTTTTATACTGAAACCTTTATTTTGCAGTGGTTGGCGTTTTATGTCAGGATTGTATTTTCACCTGCTACTAAAACAACATCATCTGTTATTAGTTCCATATTTGTCAAAACTTGTCTTTGATGGATATATTCTGTGACCAATATAACAGCAAGGTAATTATTCCAAAGTTGAATATTTTGATGTGAAGTTTTGGTGCAAAGTATTTTCTGATGTGCCTTTTTTTTGTTTTTCTTTTAGGAATGGATTGTAAGTCAAGTAAAAATGCCAACAAGAAACTTATCCAAGGTAAATACAACTTAATGTTCACAAACAATTTAATGAGAATAAGACATTAGATACCTTTTCTATATGATAATCTAGCATGGAGGGTTGATCATTTTCATACCATCAATTTCTTACCTGACATTAACATTGCCTTAATGATTGCTGCACCTTCCGTGACGCTGATTTTCTCTTGATTATTCCCCAGTTCTTGGTTATCAGTTAACACATTCATGAACTTAAACATGTTTTGATGTAACGTGTTTAATTTGTGTTGCTCTCAGACTGCATTTTGATAAACCATTTTGCAATAGCCCCATCATCTGTTCTACATTATGCAGAAAGGTACTACACAACAGCCATTATAGTGATAGTTTTTTTTAAATTCTGCCTGCAGCTCGTCTCCCATTCAAGCGCATGAACCCTGAACCTAAAGAGAACCAGCCGCCTAAACGCCCCTGTGCACATGCCTGCCCCAAACCAGGAGACTCTGACAGGGAGAATGAGAATGAGTCCTCAGCTCTCCCTGTACACAGTGGACCACCCTTGGTTAATGGTCGTGGGCCTCTTGATGGCTTCCTGAGCCGTAGGCGCCCTGCACCCTCAGATGAGAAAATGATTATAGATCTGACAGTGGACAGTGCTTTGTCTCCTGTAAAGCGCCTTGTTTCACCTGCTACCACCTCTCCCCGCCTCCCAGCAAAAGACAAGTTTATGGGCAAAGATAAAACTGCATCTTCTGAGAAATCCAGCACTCCTGAAACACATACTATAGACTGCTCAGTAGTCGAGGAAGAAGAGGTGGAGGAAGAAGAGGTGGAGGAAGAAGAGATGGAGGAAGAGGATGGTAATCAGACATCTATATCGCAGCTTGACACAACGCAGGATTCTGAAAGTGAGCCAGAGGAGCAGGATGAGTCAGGAAACAGGTCCATGCTGTCCGCTTCATCAGTCAGCCCCACATCTGAAAGTGAGCCAGAGAAGTCCAAGACTGATGACCCAACACCCACTAGTACACCTACAACAGTATGTACATCTCCCATTGCCTGTTTTTATTTAATCCCTTTTAGGGATGTGTAGTATTAACTGATGCAATATCACACAATATATATTTATTATTATTCTTAAGAGTTCATTTTGTAATGTATTTGCATACAAACAAATGTAATGTCACAAAGTACAGCATTGTAATGCAAAGTGGGATGGAATTAGTTTTTCAAACACTAAGCTGTTAGTAGTTTAGTAATTAGAGAGATGTTAATTTCCATTTACTTTCTAACAATAATAGAATTTGTAACTTGTTAATAATTTTGTAACATTTACTCATGAAAACGCATAACAATTGATTGATCAGTCATTCATCATGTAGATAATGTTTTCACTGCTCTTATCACATACAAATATCTGTTAATTCAGACTAATACCTCTATTTATAATGTGCTTTCAGATATATTATAGATATTTACAAACAATAATATTTGTGAAACACCCACAGTATGAGGGTTTAAAGTTCAATAATTGTAAGCAATAAAGCATGCAAATAATTAATTGACTAGGCTGGATGACATTGTGTCAAACGGATTTGACAATGATAATCAGTGTTTTTGTTATTTTTTTTGCCTCTACTTATAGGAGCCAAAGACCACCCCCAAGATACCATCAGATCAGAAAAAGATCACAAGACGCTCATTGAAGGTGGGACTGGTCTATTGATGTATACACTTTAAGTGGGGTTTGAATTATTTTTCAAATCTGTTTTTTGCTGTCTGTTTAATAATATTTCTTTAAACACAACCTGATTTATTCAAACTGTTGTTTAAGTAGAAGAGGAAAAACTGACTTTCGCATTTGTAGAATTTACAAGAACAAGAGGAGAAGGATCGGCTGCGGCAGGAAAAAGAACTCCAAAAGGAAGAGGCTAAAGCTGCAAAAGAGAAAAAGAAAGAAGAGGCTCGCAGGATAAAGGATGAGCGAGAAAGGGAAAAACGAGAGAGAAAAGAAAAAGAGGAGCGAGAGAAACGAGAGAAAAAAGAGAAGGAGGAGAAAGAAAAGGCAGACAAGTTAAAAGCAAAAGAGGAGCTACGGAAATCAAAGCAAGAGTGAGTAATGCATCCCTGTTACTTACTCAAGTGTTATCTATGGGCATGTTTTCAGTTCCATAAGTTAGTGTTCGTTATAAATGCGAGAACACACATTTTCGTATGCTAAATAATTTACTTTGAACTTGCTTTAGGGCAAAGCTTGAAGAAAAACGGAAGAAAGAAGAGGAGAAGCAAATGAAGGAAGAAGAGAAACGGTTGAAAGAAGAGAAGGATGTAAGTTTATGTGGAATTTTTTTTGTTTATGTGTAAGTAGAAGCTGCAACATTTTGTGTTCCAGATTTGCAATTTGAGTTTTACTGAATAGTTTTAACCAATGTGTTTGTTTACAGCGCCTCAAAGCGGAAAAAGCAGAGATTACGCGTTTTCTGCAGAAACCCAAGATCCAACAGGCTCCAAAGGTTAGTAGATATGACAATAATATAATTTTTTTTATTCACTTGGGTTTATGGCTTGATAAACTGCTTTTTTCATAACTACAGTGCACATTGTAGAAGCATGTAGCTAAAAAGCTAGCGACGATCTTAATCAACATTAGCTTAAAAAGGTTTATTGTTTGATTTGAGTTGCAACATATGCTCGGATCCCTTGTACACCCCCTTTTAACTAGGATAGTCTGTCAACTGAATGAATAAATACAAATGATATAACTGCACCTTTGCCGTTTTAGACACTTGCAGCTGCATGTGGGAAGTTTGCTCCATTTGAGATAAAAGAACACATGGCTCTGGCACCACTATGTCGGGTTCAGTGTGAGGACTCTGTTCTGGATGAACTGGACCAGTGTTTGTTGAACCCTGCTGATAACCTGAATGGACTTAAAGACTGGATCGGGCATGCACCCCGCAGCTCAGGACCCACCAAACCCAGACAGACGGATATTCTCAGGTAAAACCGGGAATAGTTTTCCCCATGGTTGTTTTATTTTTTCGTTTTGTGCGCACTCTACTGATAAAAATTGATACACGGTAGTATTCTAATGACTAGGAAATTACCAGCATGAGCTAAATGAAAATCGCTGGTCCGCCGTAAAGGCCAGCCTACCGTAAGTGAGCCTTAGCCGTTGTCTTCGGGGCTAACGCCCTTCCCTTTAATCAGCAGGCTAGACACGACCGGAAATTAGCTTGGGTCTTTAGGGTTGTAGCATTAATTTGTCGACAAATAAACTGTACACACACTGCACTAAACCTAAAACAAAAGTTCACAGATTTAACAATACTGTTGACACACACACACACACGCTCTCTATTTTTCTATCTCTCAACTAGCCTTGCACACACTCCCAACGCACAAGTTATTCCTTTCAGGAGTTTAAAAATCTCCGACACCTAGGCCCAACAAGGAGTCAATTTAGGACTGGCGGGCTTGCAATAAACTGGTGGAAACCCTGAGTTTGTTAATTCTTTTAATAAAATGTATTTAAGCTCAACAACAACTGCGCTTTCCAAACCAATTGAGAATCGTCTGTTTCTATATTTTTTACATGCAACATTTATTTTACCAAGCAAACTTACCATCTGGATACATTTTGGTATTTTCAGTATAGTTTATTTCTAAGCTCACCTTGCTTAAAAAAAGTTAACAGCTGTTGGATTTTACTGTTACACTCACCTTTGTGCGCCATGGTTTATGCATTGCATTCCTGTAGCTTTACGGTTAAATATTCTTTCTATCATCTTCCCCCATGTCTACTGTTTCCTCAGTGAGTGTTTAACAGTAGAAGAGCCTAAACCAGATGGTGTGCCGGATCGTAAACGTTATGGACCCATGAAGCTGCTGCAGTTCCATGCAAACCACCGTCCAGCATACTGGGGCACCTGGAGTAAGAAGAGTTCACACATTTCACCTCGCTGCCCCCTCAGACAAGACAAGGTAAAATTATTTGGCAAAGGCATCAATCTGTTTGGTTACTGTGGTTTGGTTTGCTTACTTTTTTCATTGTAAATGAAATGGATTATATTGGCATGTAAATAAATGTAACGCAGAAGTCTATCAACTGAGAACCCAGATTACATAACTATGCTTTTCTATCACTTTTAAGATTTTATAATTTATTCAATATTTTGACTTCATTTAGAATATTTGTATTTGAGTAGCCGTGACACTAATCGCTTTGTTCTGTCACTACAGGATGTGTTAGACTATGAGGTGGAGAGTGATGAAGAATGGGAGGAAGAAGAACCCGGAGAATCCCTGTCACATAGTGAAGGGGTGAGTTTCATTGGAGGTTGAAAACCTATACACATTCTTTTATTTCTCTACTTCAGTAGTATCTGTATTATTGTCCAGTATTATAGTTTAAAACGCATGCAAACGTACCTCTAAGTACCCTGGCATCTAAAAATGTTATGTAATTGGCACTTTAGCCAACCAAAGCACCCATTTTGATTTCCCTCTTCTCAAGCAGCCACTGTTTCCATTTCTCTCAATACGTCATAAAAGTCAACTTGTAGGGCCTTGACACTGAAAGAGCAGTTGCGATTCTGTTGTTAAGCATCTTTCTCTTAAAGGTGAAAATTAAGCAATCATTTAAAAACATGCCTATCCTGGGTTCATCCTGATAAAATAGATTTCTTTATATGTAATTTTACTTTTTTTAAACTTTGAATTGTTGATAATTTTCAGGAAGATGAGGAGGAAGGAGGTGAAGATGATGACGATGATGACGGCTTCTTTGTTCCTCATGGCTACCTTTCAGATGATGAAGGTGCTCTAGAAGCGGAGGTATGAAGGGAGCTGCAATATTGGTTGTTTTTAAGTACATTTTGATTTGTCTCTCCTTAATCTGACAGACTGGTGTTTGGATTTTGTTGTTTCAAAATACTTTTTAAGTTTCTGCTTCCTATTTGCACCACTATTAACACACATGCAACCTCCTAGGAGGGTGGTGACCTGGAGAAGCAGAAACTACGTCAGAAAGTGAAAGCAAGGGAGTGGGATGAGCTGATGTCCACCAAGAAGAAGATGAAGGTGCTTGACCCAGTGGTGAGGGGCTGTGTCTGGGATGGAGAAGGACCTGGTTTGCAATTCTTCCAGCCTTATGCTTTGTGTCTGGTCGAGCCTTTACCCAAGGTAGACAACAGCCCCGGCCCAGAGGAGCTTTCGCAGAAGCGCCACAGAGAAGCACAATGTAAGTGTGTGTGAAGTGATTTACTTTCATTTTTTGGAGAACAACTGTTCTTTATGCCATGATTCATCAGTGATGTTGATGGGTACGCATTCTGCGTCTCTGACTCATTCAAATCCATTTATTTCCCTGAAGATCAGAGGCGCCAGATTCATTTCAGAAGTGTGTTTGTGTGACACTGTAAATCTGACAACACAAAACAACATTAACACTAATTTCTTTTCTGCAACAGTCAAACAGCGAACAGCTTATCTCCTCGTAGCTGATCTCGCAGCGCATCCACCCGCCGTCTACGTCACTGATCCATAAGGGAGTTGACAGTCATCTTTATTGGGCTGCGAGGTTCTTGCGTTGCCTGCCGTTTTTGCGGGTTGTCTTGCTCTTGTTGCTCTTATTAACAGGCAAACCCTTGCAGTGCCAGTTGAAACTATTTTCCTGGCATTTAAATGTTTTATATTTTGCTAAGCTTTGAAGCTGCATTTATAATGTTGACATTCAATGTCTAAATCAACATTTAAATTCCTGCGCAGATTATTTTTTTTGTTTGCATGTCTATTAATTCAGTTTAAACCCCCAGTAGTTCTGAACAGTTGCAGATAAAGATTAGGCTACACTTATATTATTAGTATCATACTATTTGTAGAATTAGAATTTCAGTGGTGGCTGCGTAGGATTGTTTCTGGCATGTGTGATTCAAACATTTCAAATAACTCAAAGTCAAAATGTATATAAAAAAGATGGATCGTTACCAAAATTCCCAACATGTTTTTATCTAACTAAATATTCTGCTTCAATCCATATTTGTTGGAGTTGGGCTTCCAAAAACAACATTTTCACTGCGGCTCTCCTGCTTGCTGCTCACGTGGTTGGCATGCACAGACGAGTTATATTCATAAAATTAAAAAAATGCATACATACAAGACATACATTCAAAGCTTCACTTGAAAACCTCTATAGACCCTTTTCACAGCAGTTATTTTGACTTGCTAAAGGAGGAAAGGCACAGGTGAAATTAATAACATTAATAACGGCTGCATACCTGTTTAGCTGAGCCAGTTCCAGCTCTTGTATTGTGCATGCTCAGTCTCTAACATGGCTTACTCATTCACTTTATGGAATGGAGCCATTGCTAATGTGATTATTTACACCTGTGCTTTTCCTGCTTTGACAAGCCAAATGTATGCTGTAAAAAGGGTCTATTGAAGACATTTGGTACCTTTCTGTATTTTGAGTATATTTGTGTATATCTCAGTGTCTTGCAAAATGTTATATATGTATATGCAAACATTTTGTGAGGTACAGTATTTACCATCCTATTTTGGCAGTGGAATGGTGGTGCTACACTAGAGTATGATACAGTTGGTTAAAAAATTACAACTCACCTTTGTATATCACAATCACTTTGACTTTCATAAAATAATTAAAGATTCTAATTATAGAATTAGAATTATATAATTTAAAGGCTCCGTCTTTAAAAAAAAAAAAAAAAAAATGTTATAGGTAGGCTGAGTTTAATTTCATTTGTTACTTGGTAATAGGCAATTGCAAAAAATATATTTTTTTAAAGTACACCTATATAAATGATAAACACGTTCTATTAAGGAATCAAAATGTATTTCTATGGAAGTTGTGATACTTTGTATAGTTTGTCAGTGATGTTATTATGCATTCTAAAAAAAATCTGTAATGCTCTTTTCTCCCACAGTACTCTGTCAGCTGCTGCCTCTGCTGCACGGCAATATGAACAGCAGCAAAGTGATCATCACTGAGTTTCAGGAGTTTTGTCGTCGGCAGTCCACCTCCTGTTCATCACCTCCTGAACTGTCCAGCCCCCAGAGCCCAGCAGAAAACATCCCCACCAGGTAAAACAACAATATTTGCTGATAACAATTTCTGTGTAAACATGTGATCTAAAAAATATTACACAATAAAATTAAGTAGTACAATCTTCTTAGCCAATACTAAAAAAAAAACACAGTTTTATCAATATCTTGATAATATAGGTGTAACGGGCCACAGAAGTCATGGTTCGGTGCAGTTTGGTACAGCGAAAGAAAGAAAAAAGGCAATGGCATTAGTGTCAAAGACGGACACAATCCTCTTGCTGGGGACTGAGGTAGAATTTTGTCCTCGGCAACTTTGGTATACTATCTAAAAATAGAGGTCATTTCAAACGGGTAAGAGCACAGGCAGAATGTCAATCACCAAGTTCATGAAGAGATGTCCTGATTGTGAGCAGGTCAAAAACCTGAACAAACACTTTCCCAAAAGGCAACAGGTCACAGTATGCTATAATACGGAAAAATATCTCTTATGCTATGAAATTGAAAATACCAAAGTACATAAAATAATGAAAATTTTTTATTCTGCGTTAAGAGTGCGTTTCCATTGACATCCCCCATAATGGTGGAGCAACGCAGATACAACGTCCTGGTGCTTTACACAACTCTCTCTCTGTTGCTGTGGTAACTGACTGTAAACCCACAGGCGGGTCTTCTTGCTCTAGCGTTATATTTGCACTGGTGTGCCTCACTCGCACGCCTATCAACTTGTTGTGCTAACCTCATCACATGTTGCTAACGCTGACGGCTAACATTTTCCCAGGCTGAACTCGCATTTGTGGACTTTGGTTCCACATTACGTGCACCGATTGGCTCAAATACACAAACCATTACAGCTCTTCTTGATGATAATCATCATTTACTGACTCAAACTAATTTACCAACTAAAACATCTCATACAATTTTATTGTAAGACATTTAAATTGGGGGCGCCCTGGTAGCTCACCTGGTAAAGCGGGTGCCCCCTGGTAGCTCACCTGGTAAAGCGGGTGCCCC
>CALSCE010010686.1:15317459-15340713 GCA_943593645.1 Bovichtus variegatus | reverse complement strand
GTAAAGCGGGTGCCCCCTGGTAGCTCACCTGGTAAAGCGGGTGCCCCATGTACTACGGTGCAGTCCTTACCACTACGTTCCAGTACAAATCCGAGCTACGGTCCTTTGCTGCATATCCTCCCCCCTCTCTCTCCCTTTCCAGTCTATCTTCAGCTGTACTATCGTATAAAGGCAAAAAAAAAAAGCTCAACACAAATAATCTTTGAAAAAACATCTAAATTGGAAGAATTTATTGTCTAATATACAATATTAACTATAAAGGGGAACGAAACTTTGTTTCTTCAGTGCTACAGTTTACACAATATGAGCGAATACAATAAAAGACGTAAAATTACAGTAAAGTGTAGTGGTATTATCTATATGTATGTTTGTTTGGTTTTGAAAAAATAATTACCTTCAACAAGCCACTGTACATCTCATTTAGAAATGAATCTTTTTAGTTTTACATCAATTATAATTACTTTCCCCCCCTTCTTCAGAATACAGGTGAAGCGCCTCATAAAGAGCAATGCTGTTTATGAGAAGCGCTCGACCTACAGACGCTGCTGCTGGTACGTGCACACAGAGGTCTTGTCCCGTGTTGGGCAGGAGGCTCTTCCCGTGCCCTGCCACTGGACCTACCTCACCACAGGAGCTCGAGAAGAGTCCCGTGAAGAACCCCAGGTAGCCACAGGCTCTCAGGGAAACTCTCCCACTACACCACAGACCTCCTCCACCACACCTTCATCTTCCAACAAAAGGAAGAGCACAGGCAGCATGTCAATCACCAAGTTCATGAAGAGATGTACTGACCCCGAGCAGGTAGAGAAACGCACTAAAATAATTTTTTTATTACCATGCAGACTTCACTGGTGCATTTTTTTTTGTGCACTTAGTTTACTCACCCTTTTAGGTATCTTTTTAAAGATCTAATTGAAATATGCTTTTCACATGCTGCGTGTAGCCTATCCCTGTCTCAAATGTTCTTATATCCCTGTATTTGCCAGACGGAAGCAATAGAGGCAGACGGTTTTCAGGCTGACACAGAGGAAGACGACGAGGAAGACTGTGTCCTCATCTCCACCCAGAGTGGTGAGTTACACGAATAAAAGCTGCTATTGTAAACATTAAATGTTTATTTTAAGATTCAGACAATTTAAAATGTTGAACAATGATTTTAAGACTTATGCCCAAGAACGTATTGCTTAGAAGAGCTAGACCAGGGGTGTCAAACATACGGCCTGCGGGCCGGAACCGGCCCACAAGGAGGTTCTATCAGGCCCGCAGGATGAATTTGAAAGTGAAAAAATCCATAAAAGACTTGGATTTGATTTTTTTAAATTAAATGCTTTTCAAGAATTATCCGCTAGGGGCGCACTGTTTTGGTCAGAGTAGAAGACACGCCGCATCACTGAGACAGACCAAACAGCAGATGGTATCACTGCGCCATCTGCTGTTTGGTACAACGTTGTTTCTACCCTGTTCTCTACCTGCCCGCTACACCCTCATTAGCCAAAATGTCATTATCAAAAAGGAGAAAAGTGGATACAGAGTGTAGAATTTTCCAAGAAAAATGGACCACGTCTTATTTATTCACGGAGATACATGGGAAACCTTTGTGCTTGGTGTGTTTGCAACAAGTTTCGGTACTTAAGGAATATAATATTCGGCGCCACTACGAGACTCTTCACGGCGAAAAATACAACAGCTTGCAAGGACAACTGAGAAGAGAGAAGATTCAGAAATCAATGGGATCAGTTGCAATGCATACATGTGAATGATAAAAGTAAATTGCACGTTTGTCTAAAGAAATCTGAGGTGTTTCATGAAATGTTTTGTAAAAGAATAGTTCATTAAATATCAAGTTTCTCCTAATGTTCTTGTACTTCTTTACACTAAAACAAAGGAAAGACATGACATTTTTGTTATTTATAGCTGAGTATGCTACAATTTTAATGGTCCGGCCCACTTGACATCTTCCTAGGCCGTATGCGGCCCGCGATGTGAAATGAGTTTGACACCCCTGAGCTAGACACATTCAAAACATATTTAGACACATTTTCTTATTACCGATATATCAGTGTTGTCATCACTTAATTTGAATAGTTATGCTCATTCTTTCTGAGATTTTATTGAAAGATTTGTGAGATTTGTTGGTTTTGGTTTGTAAACGCAACATTTAAAGTTGGCTCCTCCTCCCTGGCTCAATGAGGGTTATGGTGCTCGCCATTGGGTGAAAGCCAACCCCAGATTCACTCTCGCTTTGGAACGGTCTCTTTCCGCTGGGTGTTTTGCAGGGGCAATGGCCCTTTTCCCGTTTCCTATCCCCCACCTTCCGCCGCCAATGCTCCACCTCACCTATCTTCGAACTCGACCTTCATTTTCATCTGAATTACACATCTGTAAAGTTTTGTGACCACATCTTGCTTTGTTGCTATCGCAGCGTCAAAATCTGTCCCCAGACGGACATAAATATAACAGCTGGCAAAGTACTCAAAACTGCTTCTGTGGTTGTTCCCGCTACAGTAGCACATTTTGTCATGACACAGACTCACAAGGTGAAAACAGAACCATTATTTAAATAGTTGTTAGTTGCATATCTATTCTTGATAGGATCCAGGTTTAAATGGATGTGTACAAGTTTTTCATTATCCAAATGAAACCTGATTTTAAATATTAATCTCTAGCCCCAACCAGAAAGACCTCCTCCAGTGATGGAGACAGTGTGATGGAAGTCACCCCCTCCGACACGGCTGCTCTCCCCGTGGCCAGCGCTGCTCCGACACTCGCCCCTGCCTGAAGACAGGATAGGCCGGCTCCTCTAACCAAGCTACACCGTTTCCCTCATAAATTTCTCCTTCCTGGTTCTGAACTCTACTGTGTCCAAGACGGAATCAAGTCTTCAAGCAAGATGAAGCAGCACACTTTGGTACAGGCAACCCGCTGCAGGTGGCTTCTGCTCAGTATTATGAGTTCCTTCTCACCTTTTTTCTTTTTTTTTTTTAATGAGTCAGGAGTCATCTTGCCTGTAAAATGTAGTTGTGCATAAAATCAAGAGTGTCTGACTTGATTATTCAGGGCAGTTTTGTCCAATTTTCATTTACTATGTGTCTGATTGATTTTTTGCATTGAAGTTTCAGTCTGGCATGTTTGGCATGGGCCTCTATAAAGACTCTCAGCACTGCTTTAGCAACAGCAGATTGGGATGAGCAGAGGGAGAAAGAGCAGAACAGAAATGCCCAATGTTCATGAGTGGAAGCATCCAAGATATCAAAATCGGCGTTCTTTACGGTTCTTGAAATGCTGAATTCATGACGTTTTTGGATATCTTCTAGTCTAAATGTGTATATATATAGTTCACCAGAAATAAGAGTTGGGAAATGAGAGGCTGAAAGTCCATCTGTACATTTCCCTTTGATTTCAATGGGTGCATTTATTCTGCAATTTCTAACTCTGACAACTCACTGGAATAGTTGCTAGATGGGTCCAGTTTCACAATGTTTTATAAATATGTATTTTCTGTATTTTTTTCAAGAATACTTGAACCGGATAAGTTCATTAAACATGAATAAAAGTACTGCACTTTTATATTCCATTCATTCCTCGCCACTTCTTCTGGGTGCCTTTTAGTAGCGTGATGCTAACACTATCCTGACAGTCGCTAATATTACTTCAGGATCATGTTTTTGTTGAGACATGGATGTTTAACTGATGTTCTTTAGAGGACAAAAATGTTAAATATATTATTTTCCACTTTCATTGAGTTAAATTTTTTTTACTCACATCAGTCCTACTTATCACTACTAAATATTACTTCATTTTCAAAATGTTAATGCTTTAAAAAAATGCTTTTGTTTACATAATACCACTGTTCTAAAGGGAAAAAAGCATTTTATTAATTTCTGTATACTAAATGCGGTGGAAGGTGGAATTTTTTTTTCTCCACTGTCTAGGATTTGTCAATGATGAGCAACAATGTTGATGTTTATGTATTGCATCAGACGCATAATACAGCGGGAATAGCCTTATTAGAAACTAGGAAAATAGCATGTATTTACCCCATAGGGCAAATATGAAAAAATGGTAAAAACTTCAATTTTGAAGCCAATGTTTTAGCTTAAAAGCCTGATATAATAAACTGCATGATTTTATGCTGTAAGGACCTTGGAATCAAAAATTGTGGTTTCTATTGGGAAATTCTTTTGTCCTTAAGAGTCTTTAGTGTCAATATTTGGCTCGTTCATATTATCTTGTAACCTAGGAGCTGAAGTTGAACTTTACAAAATTTCGGGGAAAAACTCACCCGTGCCAAAATTTATGCCAAGTGCATTAACAAAGCCAAAATGATCGAGAAGCCAAAAAATGTCCCTAGTGATGCACAAGGTTTAAGTATATATTGAAGATCCTGTAGTGCTTAAGGCTTCTCCACAGTGACGACTCAGCAGTGGATGTAATAAAGCTTTTTTAGTTTTTTGACTACAGAAGACCGTCGAAACCATAAGTATTCAACCTATGAAGTCGATATTTAATAGAGGCATCTTTGTCAAAAGTTGAATATATGCACATCTGGGCACTGCAATTTGGGCAATTTGTTATTTGGTACTAATTGAAGGTAAAATATTTTTTATATTTTCCTGAAAGCTGCTCGATTGCTCAGGGACACTGAACAGTCTGCTTTAAAACTCTGGGACTGCTGGCAGTAAATTGTTTTGGAGTCTCTTAAGAAAACTGTTCCTCTGCAGAAGGTTGTCCTCCAGGATTTCTGTGTTATGCTTTATTATAATTATGCAATCTGGTGAGGCCAGGCACCAGAGGTTCATGGTGGAAATGGTGTGTTCCTGCTGATGTGTAGAGTAACCAGGTTAAGCTTCAAAACTCTAATTTCGTCTTGAACTGATGAACCTTCAACTTTAGATGAAGGTTGACGAATGTTATGCCGTAAGTTGTGTTCATTTTCAGAGGAATACTATTAAAAACTAACTGTACATGTGCAACACTGAAATACAAAACATTTCTATTCAAAGCGGTTTAAGAAAGTCAGCATGGTATGGTTGTTGTATATGTCGTGTTATTGGTTGTAAAGTAGCTTCCCTTTAGATACAGATTGAAGTTAAGCACAGACTCGCCTCATAACTCTTTATTAAACAAAAGTTACGACGCAATGCAAGCGATCTCTATTACAGGCAGGTTGAAAAGCAACGGAATATAACTCAGACCACCTGGACAGATCACAACTGCTCACAAATAATTGTAATACGGTTACACCCTCCCATTGAATACAAAACAGCAGAGTGCAGAACTGTTGCAGTCGTCCTCACAAATGCTGGGATCCAGTCAAATGTCACACTTGGCAACAAATTATTACCCAGCAGTTGCACAGGGGTTCCATTTTTGGTGTGCAGTTAATATTAGTACAGGTTTAAAGTGGCGACAGTTATTTCTACTGTACAAGAACAAATCCAGGACTTTCAGAAGATCCATTTCGGCCACGTTTGTGTACGACTCACTTGGGATGTATTGAACGGATAAGCAATGAGAGGTAGGTCGTTGTCATCTTAACCTATCACAAGCAACTATAATTAGCTTTTACAGATGTGCCTGGTATGGATCCATGTACAGCAAAACCACTACCAAAATAAATATATTAACCTTCATGTTCACGTTTCAAAGGTGGATCTAAAACATTTACAAACATTTTGGGGTAAATGAAAACTCACAACGTTGCACCTCATTGCATTCAGTGGGCTGGTAGATGGTACTACCACCATGTTTGAAGTATAGAGCCTTTTTCTTTCTTTTATCCCAAGGAAATGTGTTTGATACAAACAGATACATGACTTTAAGACAACACAAGTCCATGCTGCATGTTCTAACAACAGAAATGTAATTCATGCCTGCCTGCATGCCAGAGCAAGTTGGTTACATGAAGCTTCTGCAGTTAGCTTTTTTTATTTTTATTTTACATTGAGGGCACTCTTTAGTGTTTTATAAAGTTTTAAATAATCCTGAAAAGTGCTTAAAACTGGTAAATTACAAGAAAATATGTTGGCTATAGAATCCCCATCACATTGCCAGCACATGGTTAACACGTTTTATCTTCACCAAGGAGGTTGTTTTCGGTTTGGTTTGTTTTGTCAGCACGTTCACAGAAAAAACGATGGGCCCGATTTTCATGAATCTTGGTAAAAGGGTGTCGCAGGGTCAAGAAGAACCCATTACATTTTGGAGTGGATCCGAATCACGGGGCAGATATCCACTTTTTTTTTTTCATTTATGGAAATTGCTTGGCTCTGATGTTTGATTGTGATTCAGGTTTGTCCACATACGCATAAAAATAAACTACATGTGGAGTTTTAATTGAGCGAAGAAGAAGTCTGTTGTACATCAAGGAGTGCAAGGCCACTGCAGCGGACAAACGGGCAAGCCAGACTCGTGTCCCACCAGAGCAGACCGGACCATCAGCTGACAGACAAAACACTGTTTAAACTTGAGCACTCATAGCAAACTCATAGCATTTCAAGTCAAAGCCAGTGCACAGACGCCCAGCAGCTTGTAAATGACAGACGCTCGGCGCTGAGACACCAAATACCAAACTTGGCTTCACTCCTTGATTTTTCTATACATGACTGAACAGCCACACTGTTAATCCAACTGTTTTACGTCAAACAAGGGGAGGAACACAGTTAAAACAAGGTCTCTCAACATGCCACATGAAGTATACCTCACTGGTAGATATTGTTGGTAAGAGCACAGAGCACGGCTTCTTACTACAGCATGTACATTCAGGATGCAACTAAACTATTTCTTACATCTGTTAGTAGTGCTTCCTTCAGTACAATGTGCTGCCGAGAGGTGACACTATCCCCCACATGGATGGAGCAAAACAAGCGCATTAAGGTGAAGTTGCCCCTAGTCTGTAGTCTAAGTTAGCATTTGTAAAAATAAACGTATCACTAGTTTGTAAAGGGGCAATTCCACCCCAGCAGTGCCAGAGGGGGAAGGTAGCAGGGTGAGTTCAAGGACAGAGTGTCGGCTCAGCTCAGGATCCGCATGGTTTCCAACAGCTCTGGTTTGAGGAGGGGAGCAGGGCTCCTTCCACCTGCGGCTGCAATATCCGCCTGCACGGCTGCATCCCAGGAAAACGTGAGCAGAGCTGCAGGGACCTAAAAACATACAGGAACAATAGGATATTAACTTCAGGAAACTGAAAATACTGGATTGTATAAAGAGGACATTGTGGTTTGTATCGGACCTGCAACTCACAATTATTTTTGAATTGTTTTGGACATTATATTGTTTTTCTGTATCATTAATATAGACGGTAAAATAATGACAAATGGCTAGCAGGAATTACTAGAGCTCAAAATGATTCACTATACAGCTATATAATAGAACGGAGAAAACAACAAATGTTCGGCGTTTTTACTAGATTAATTATTTAAGTATAAATCAGCAGTGTTCTGTATTTTTCTTGTTGTCAAAAGATCCAATGAAAAGCCATAACCAAAAAACATATTGCTCCATTTCTCTCCGTCTTCCTTAATCTGTCTGTAGCAACAAACTAAATGGTTCCTTGGACTTATTCTTAAAAACAACAGTTGTGGACAACACTGGAGATCCATGGCACAGAGGAACATGCTATATCAGCTGTTAGTAGACTCGATTCATTGATGGTTTAGGTCTTTTCATTGGTTTCGTTTACAGTAGAAAAATAAAGAATGGTCACCAGCCTTACCATTAACTAATATTATTAATATTGAGACTCTGGTTTCCACCCACCAAGTTATACTCTGCAAGAGCGACTTCTTCAGACTCTTGTAGCTTCTGACTTCCAGGAGCAATGAGCTCAAAGGGCTGCCAGCCGTCCACCAAAGACTCCCGCACAAACGCAAACAGCACAGGCATCCGGTCCCATGCATAAAAGGTCCCTGGAATCACACACCATCTTTACAGACTCACTTCCATGTCAGGGCTTTCAACAACTCATTAACTCAATATGTATTGTGCTGAATTGATTAAAACAATTTTAAAAAAAGTCTCTTACCTTGTAGCAGGC
Organism: Bovichtus variegatus; assembly: GCA_943593645.1. NCBI lineage: Eukaryota > Metazoa > Chordata > Actinopteri > Perciformes > Bovichtidae > Bovichtus > Bovichtus variegatus. The sequence continues at coordinate 15,332,678 of CALSCE010010686.1, read as the reverse complement.
TTCCATCAGGCAGTCTGATCCTGAGCAGAGTGTAGTTGTATTTCCTTCTCTCCCTCTGCTCCTCTTTCTCCCTCATGGCTTTAGTGCGCAGCATGGCGTTCTTCTCCACCAACTCACTCCTGGGAAACACACACAAGACACGCAGGTCTTTCTCTCTCTAAAAAGACTGATGGACAAACACCAGCATATTAACAAAGAGTATTAAATATCAGCTATGGATCTTTACTCTACCGTCCTCGCATCACTGCCACAATCAGAGAATAAAATGCAGTTTCTCTCTGCAGTCTGCAGTGAACAACGTAAAGACATTTTGTGTTTATTTGGCGAGGATGCACCTCCTCTAAATGACAAGATTCCACTGTAATGCACTTATTGTTTTATTGTGTTGTTTTTGCTCAGGTCAAAGACAGCTTCAGCTGATCCAGAACGCTGCTGTCAGGGTTTGTAACAAAGACCAATGTGGGCTCAGCGTATAACTCCAGGATGCATTCATAAGTGTAGCTCCTATAACGTATGCAGTACCATCCACTACCAAGGAGTCTGTACCTCTGCTGTTGCTCCTTCTTGAGCTCCTCCGCTGTCAGGTTGTAGAATTCTGGCGGCAGCTCGAAGCGCTGGGCGTTGTGAGAGGATCTGAATGCTTGAGGCTGTCTGTCCAGCTGAGCTCTGACAGGCTCTCCTCTCTGGAGACGATCCCTCCTCTCCTGCATTAACTCCAGGGCATCGGGACTATGCTCTAGTAACACCAGGAACTCCTCGTCCTCCTCTGTACTCCAGGAAAGACACAAAAATCTGAATACGTGATAACTGACTGAGCGTTAATGATTAAATGTGTTTACCAGGTTGACTTTTTAAATGATCGACTGTGACGACAGATAAGAAACTTGTTCATCACAAGCGTCAGGATTCATTTACCTTGACCCTCTACAGGAAGCATAATGCTCGTGAAGCCCAGGGCCTCGAGGAACTCTCTACTGCCCTCCACACAACGCACTTTCTCCTGAAATACATCAAAAGAATGATATAAAAGAAATGCAAAGAAATCTTCTCAATGCTTATACTCAAAAGGGATGAGGTCCACAGCGCTGAGAGACCCCAGTTTAAACTCACCTGGTACACCTTGTTGCTGAGTTTAACCTTCCTGTATTTCTCCTCTGTGGGATTCTTACATATATTCTCGATATACCTGTTAACAAAACAATGAAGAAACATGAAACAACTAGAGCTTCATTCATAATGTTGAATCAACATCAACATTTCAATGCTGTGCAGCTTTTCTATTTTTATTTTTGCACGTCCATTCATTCAGTTCAACCTTGTATTTCTGCACAGTTGCAGATAAAGATTAGGTGACACAATTAATATTAGTGTCATACTATTTGTAGATACAGACATGACGACAGACATTCAAAGCTTCATTCGAAAACCTAAATAGAAGCTTCAAATGTAAAAAAAACAAAAAAAACATTTGATATAGAAATAACATAAACGTTTAAAACGTAAAGTTAATGACAACAGCAAAAAACAAGTAAAAGAACTGAAGTCAAAGTCAGCGTGATGATCAGCCATTGCCTTGGTCTTACTTGCTTATGATGTCCACAGCCGCCTTCACTTTCTCTCTGTCTTTGTTAAATGTGTGGACCATCATAACAGAGGCCTCAACTGCATCCTCCTCAAACCGCTGACAGTAAAGTACAAACAACACTTAGTCACATTCAGGTTAATCATTATGTTGGAAACAAATTGTAATTTGAGCTGAATCAACAAGTAACAATATCTTCAGACGTACCATTAAAATGGCCTCTTTAATGTGTACATCCCTGTCACTCTTAGTTAAAGTGGCTCCAGTTAGCGGACAGGTGAAATACACACCTGACACTGAGAGACAGACAGGATCTATCACTGGAACTTTGGATCTCTGGAAAGAATTGTCCAATTTACCATTATCGTCAGACGAAATGCTGATCACTGCGAGCCAAATATAATGGTAACGGTGTCATTTCAGAAACTTTGATTCGTCATACATACATCTTCTGTATCTGCCTTTTCTTTTTCAGCCAGTGAAGCCGCCTCCAGTTCTCTTCGGACTACAAGCAAATACAGGAAATCATGCAATTATATTTCATTTCTAGTGACCACCGTCTTTAACATGACGACAGATAATCAGCAATAGAAAACGAAATTGTTATTATTTTACCATTAACTCTTATATTGCAGCCTAAAGAAGACAAAAAAAATGATACGATGATAATTATATGTGTTTTTATAAAAAACTGAGTTAAGCTTTTTTAAAATTGGGTTTCGATTGTTTTTAAGAGGAGAATATAGTAGTTTGTGTCCGTACAATAGAAGACTACAAATACATAGTCAGACAATTAGTAAGGTGACAAAAGGTATCAGTGGTAATAGTGCTGGATTGACACAAATATTGCTTTCTAGACTTTCTGTGAACTTTAAACTTTCAATGTGAACCATTGTTGGATTAGGGTGGTTTGTCTCACCCTGGTTCCTGATGGCATCCTGAGAGGTGTGGACCTTTGGCCGTGGATGCTGTTCAATCCTGGCCAGGGCTGCGGCTCCAGCCCTCTGGGATCCTTCACTGGGACCATGGCGATGATGCCTGGCACTGGAGCTGCTCTGCACCACATCAGGCTTGGCACTACAGTGTAACGAAGACAGAGAAGCGAAGTAAAGAGACATGTTGTGGCTCCACAAAGTGTCTCAAATCTCCATTTCCAAACAGTCATAAATGTTGCTTTAATAAGAAACTTATTACAACTAGTAAAATACATAAATAACCCCCATCTTTAACGGCTGCAACATTAAAGCAATGTACACAACACAATGATACATAAACAGTAGCCATTTCATTGTAGAGAGATCGTCTTCTTTTTTTCTTAAACTTGACCTCGCTGTATAATCACAGCCTCATGAAACTTTACAACCACAAAGGGCTTTCAAATGATGTTAGTTATACAAAATCACATCACGGGTTTTTATATGGTGTTGTTCAAAGGCTTGGTGTCTTCATGTGGTATGTTGGAGGGATTTTTGATCAATTCTCGAGTGGTAAAAAAAAATGGTGAAAGTTAGCAAATAATCTGTGTAAGAAATGGTTGCAAAGAATTGCTGCAACAATTTATAACATATTAGAGCATAGGAATGGCCATCATATACTTCAATCATAACGTTACAATCCCTTATACTCTCAAAACATTCACATTTGAACATAAACACAATGTTTATTACAGATAACTTGACACAGTGCTGAACTGTATCTCAAATTAATCTTTAGGTTCCCAGTTTTCAGATGATGTTGACCTGATATCTCCACCCCAAGATCCCCTTTTGTACTTTAGGTATATGTTGATGCTAATACTTGTGTACTTTTACTTAAGTAACATTTGATTTATTAGATTGTACACTGTAGTATTAGATCTGAGTACTTCCTCCATCATTGACAGCAAGTCTATTTCTAGTCATAGAGTTAGGTGGCTTAAGTATGAGTAAAAGTCACTCTACGTTACTAAGACTATTGGCTAAATAAGATTGTTCAGGGATTAAGTGCTGGTAGATGGGCGCCTCCCGCTGAGTATTAACGTTATATAATCTAGTCGCTAACGGTGGAAACAGTTAGCCCAGTGTACGCTACGTAACATACAGTGAACATCACTAATCAATGTTGTTATAGTTAGCTTTACATGATGCTAATCAATAATAATTAACGATTAGCAGCTAGCTATTTGCTAACTCAATTTTGCAGACGTTGGACAGCTAGCTAAGTGGCTAGCTCTAGTTTTGCAGCAGCTGTGAAAAGTAAAGCTTGTTATTTGCCTGGTATCTTCTGTTAGTTTCTTCCCAGGTCCCGCAGTTTTAAACTTCATGTCTTTCTTAATGTCATCGAAAAACTTCTTCATGTCTGTTAGCTGTCAAAGAGGAATCCAATCGCAGAAACACAAATAGATGAAGAGCTCGCCCTGAGATGGGAGGAGGACCAAAACAAATTTATGTCAGCTGATAGAAAACTACTTCCGCCTCTTCTTCTTCTTCGTTTGTCTCTATGGCGGGTTGCGACCGTTACTTATAGGGTGCATGGCGCCACCTGCTGTGCCGGAGTGTGTAGTATGACATATTGTCCCTGGATCACTTTATATCATTCATTTCAAGATTCAAAGTCTTTATTGTCATAAGAGCTACTGCGTAGTTGTCGACAATGAAAATATAAAATGCAGGAATAAGTAAAATATGTACATATGAAATGGAATAAGAAAAAACAGAATGTAAAATGTTAAATACTGTAAAGTGGAATAACATACTGTATACTGTAATAATATATACATATGTGGATATGGATATGTTTATTAAACAGGTGTGTTTACTATAAACATGTATAAGTAATGACACCCCACAGAGCCCAGGAGGTCAACAGTCAGTGCATTACCATCAGCTTCTGCTTCGGAGTGTGGATGAGAGATTAAATCATCCTTTAATCATGTTTCTCTGAGAAAGAAAACTGCACTGTTTGTTGCACTTGACAGGTTCAATAATGTTTTTATATTGAAAGTATTAATTCCAGAGATCTTCTTCTTGAGATCTTTTTGCATCATTTGCCTTTCCTGTTGCTCTATTACACTCTATACATGCATGACAGACTCTTTACCCTGACTGCTCACATAAACCTGTTGGATGCTTTATGTGTTATGTGTGTGTTGAAATTGAAATGTTTTTAAATTTTGAATTCACTTTGCTATTTAAACTGTTCAAAAAACCTTTCCCTTATTTCAATGTTCTACTGTTCTTGCCACTCTAGTGCTTTATTCGAAACTATTGCCTTCACTTCTGATTTCATTTTGTATGAAGAAAAAGGGACATTACAATATTAGATGTCACAAAAAAACGAGCGTTCAATTGCCTTCCAGTGGTCACAGTGAGGCGCTGCAACATAACTTTAAATTAAATGAAGACATGACAGCATACTAAGAATGCTACTTTTGTACAATTCTTTAGTAAATATACTTTCCACTTTCTTTCCACCTCTGTTTATTGACATTTAGATTCTCTCACAGGCAGTTTTCCAAATTTTTCCAGAGTTTCTCGATTCTTTCTGACATGGGGATTTACTAAATTTACGAGGAGCACCTGAAAGCACCACCGCTGCTGGCTACACACTCCGCTCGTGCCACGTCAAACGTGACGTAGCAGGAGGTGTAGTCCGGGTGGGAGGCGACCCAACCAGTACAAGAAGCCACTCAAAGACTGGCATTAATGGTCTCTAAACCCAGGAGAAGCACTTGACGTGAGAGGTAAGAGTTTAATATTCTCGTCAAGTTATCTTTTCTGTTTTCACTGAGCTGTGCTAACTGTTAGCTCCTCAGTTAGCCGGTTAGCTGCTAGTATCTGCTCGGCTCTGGTGCTGCTGTCACTCTCGTGCTGCTCCTGCTGAAGGCAGCACAATGCTTGATGATGAATTTAGTTTGCATAGAAAGCACGCCAATTGTGAATAGCACCGCTTAGTAACAGCAGCCTAGTTCATTACACCATGCTGATAATAAATATCCTCTACTACGAGTGAAGATACCTGCTGTGAAAACCTTCAAAATCCTATTCAAGACTTGACACAGCCTCCTTGAAATTTTAAGTTTGAAAGTATCATGAATACTATACAACAGGATTAAAGCTTAATACTTTAATGTGTCAAACAGTTATTCATTTTAAGGAAATGTATTGGCGTATGTTGCTGTAGCCCTTCAGCATCTCATTTAAATGCTAAAATTTCCCCTCCAGTAGTGGTGGGAGCAATTACTGTGAGGAATTCCTGGACTAGCAAGATGTTCATTGTGGGTGTGGGTTTTAACTAACACAGTAATTAAAAATGACAATAGGTATTTTAATTAAGGCTTTGTCTATAGTTCCAGTACAAGATGTAAATGTCATGCTGGGTGTTGCAGTTATATTGTCACTGGTTGTGCTAGTTTTACAAGCAGAAGCCAGGATTGTAGAAATACTGAGGTCATGAGTCCCCAGAAGAACACCACCGCCCTAAAAAAGTTTTGACAAGCCATCAAACTAATTGAAATGTTATCTCTCCTACAATATGTCCAGGTGCCAGGTATGTGGTGGGAAATACCAAATTAATTTAATTTTTACTTAATTTATGTTCATTATTTTTTGCCTAAACACAGTCAGATTTATTCTAAAAAATCAAATTTACTACACATTTATTACAAATGTAATATGTGTGCAATTGTAGAATATGTACACTCCTCTTCATGTCTTTATAACCCCAACATTTCCAGAAATATGAGATTTGTTTATCCTATATTTAACCAGCAAGATCCCATTAAGATACCGTAGATATTCTGCGGGGGAGCCTTGGTCGAGATGGGCAGCAAAATAAAAAGTTTCATATACAAGTTGTACAAACAGGGACAGAGAGGGTAAATTATCCGAGGTACGGTAAAAAGGGAGTTAAAAGGAGAAAGCAGATTTAATGAGTTCTTTTCGGATGATGTCGGATGACGGATAAATGATCTAGTGTTATAGCTAGATGACCTCAGTATCCTCATAAGTAACTCATCCCATTTTTAATTCTGTGTTTCAGCGTGGCAGAGTTATTCTAAAGCACTGTTCATCATGGACCCAAACGCCAGTGGACTTGCCATGAGGTTGGCTGAAGCAGGCCAGTCTCACCTCCTGCAGTTTTGGAAAAAGCTGAGTCCTGAGGAGCAGGCCGACCTTGCGCTTGACCTCCAGGGGATGGACTTTCAGGAGATCAATGGGTTCTTCAAGAAGGCCATGGAGACGTCCAGCAGCAGCAAACAAGAGAAGATGGACGCTCGCATGGAGCCGGTGCCTCGAGAGGTGCTGGGGAGTGTGACGAGGGACAGGGAGAGTCTTAAAGACTGGGAGCTAGCAGGTGAGCTCCATCAAAACGGGTTCTGCCCCAAGAAAGTGAATTCATACAGCTTCTGCCTGAGCCTTAATTTTTACACCTTTATTTGCCCTGTGTACTACATCCTATAAGGAAACAATTCTCTATTGCTGCTGGTCATTGCAAGTTACTCAAAGTGTCTTATGTCGTATGACAATGTGAATATATTTGGACAATATTTGGTTTTATTGGATTTATTACAATGTCATACAGTAGGAGTTAACATGTGAGCAATCACCAATTGTTAGACTTGTAAGACTTTCGTAGTTATTGCATGAACAATACTCCTAGAGAGAATGACACCTAGCAATTAAGTATTGCTGTTAAGCAGCTTTCCAACGTAATGGCCCACAGGTGAGGGAGAGAAAAAATATTTCCAGGTGTCAGAATTGGAAGCCTGAAGGAGATTAAAACATCACATGATAAGCAGATGCTTTGACGTTGAGATGGGACAGTGTGCGTTCTGGTAACTTGTGTTATTGATATTTTCAGATGATGAAAATGTAATAAAGCCTTATGTAATAGCTTATCAAGTTGTCCACTTTGAGTAGCATCAAAACGCCTCTTTGCTCGCTGTGTGGTTGTAGAAACTCACAAACTTTTCCCAGTCTCCTGCAAAGATATGAAATATGAGTATGCTGGCCTTATTCATTATAGTTTGCGCAATCCCGCTTGTAGTGGGGGTCTGACCACTTACCGAGTCTGTTTTAGTTTTTTTTTTTCTCTCCTGGGGGAGGATGACAGTGGAGGCGGGCAGCAGAGAACATCTGGTCTTGATTTGGGTCTGACGTAAATGGAGTTTCTCTTTGACCCTCATTTCTCTATGAGGTCACTCTGGTGTGTGTGTGTGTGTGTGTTTGTGTGTGTGTCTGAAGGCAAAGTCTAGCAGGCCCGCCCAGTTAAACCTTGTCTTTCTGCACATATAAAAAGAAAGAGCATGTCAAGTCACGTAGTAGCTGTTTATGTAAGATAAACTGCACCTGTTATAAATCATTGCACCAATGAACCGCAATAAGGCAATCAAAGACGCATGTATAGTTATTGGATTTCAGTTTAGGGCTTATTTATTGTGTCAGCAAAGTCCTGTAGGAGTAGTCATAAAAATGTTGGGCGATGCATTTACAAGCATTGTTTTTAATAAGTTTTTATAATTAATCTGTTATGACCGTACAAAGACAATAAGAATGTACTATAGCCATTATTACAGATCAGATGTTGTGCTGGTCTATCGAGATGCCCACCTAAATGCAAAGTCTTGAAAGTTAGGAATATGTTTGAACTTAAATTTACTTGTTGAAAAATGCTTTTTCAACATAATCTGGTGTTTCAGCTACACAATCACTTATACAAACCATAAAATCTTTACATTTTTGAAATGAAAGAATTCCTGTCGTCATATTTGTTGTTCAGGGTTCGCACGAAATTCCTAAAAAGTCTTAAAAGGCATTGAATACTTTAACCTAAAAATAAGGCCTTAATTGGTATTGAATTAATCTTTTAAAAGTCTTAAAAATGCTAAGATATGGGAAGTAGGATTTTATTAATCGTTTCTTTTCGGACGTTGCATTGTAAAATCTGAAAATAATTGGTAACATCTATTTAAAACTTTTATCTTTTTTTACCAAATGGCTCCTGCATTAATGTCACACACATCTGGATAGAGAAAACATTGCGCATAAAGTTAGTCTTAAAATTAATTTCGAGTGACATTAAAAAAAGTTGTAAAAAGTCTTAACTTGCCTTAAGCTGATGTTGTCTCCTGACGTGTCACACCAGACGTGGAGCGTACTGAAACATTAAATAATCGTGATTAAAACATACAAACCAAGTGATAATATGAACACCTGTTAAAATAAATAAAAGGGACAATATACATTAATTGCTGTGGGTATAAAGGCATGTAAACTTAATTTTTTCGCAACTATAGTAACAATTTAGATGTGATGATAAAGGTTTCGAGAGTCTGGACATTTTTGGTTTAGGTACACTGAAAGTGCTTGAATTGTACTTTTACAATGCTGTACGAACCCTGTAAGATGTGTTTCACTATCTTAAATACACTTTATCGGACAGATATTCTTGCTACTATTCATGACAAACTGTCCTGCTCTGTGCTCCTTCAGGTCTACACTGCATCTCTCAGAGTAAAGTGGCGGTCCTGCTGCTGGCTGGGGGCCAAGGAACCAGACTGGGGGTCTCTTACCCCAAAGGCATGTACGATGTGGGGCTGCCGTCCCACAAAACCCTCTTTCAGATCCAGGCCGAGCGCATATTGAAGCTGCAACAGCTGGCTGAGCAGAAGCACAAAATCAAGTGCTGTATTCCCTGGTAAGACATCATGTTGTGCTTTGGGAGGTTATTTAGGAAGAAAGGACTAAGACATGTTATTTAGTGTGCATGTCAGTTGAATTGCTGCTTTATTTGAAGGGAAAAGAAAAAAGTATCTAAGCTACCAAATACTGTCTCTCTATTCATGATGAGAACTACAGCCATTTGTCCTCGTTGTGTTTGCACGATGATTAACTGGGTCAAATCACTGCCTCAAAGGAAACTCAGTCAAGGAAGTTGTATTACTGGGAAAGGATTAATTCCCTGTGGAGTGGATCAAAGTTTGAAAGATGGATTCATCAGGAAAGCAGTGGAGTGCATGAAGTCTACATAACACTGTAGTTGGGGTTTAACAGTCACTGAAGATTATGTCAGAAATGAGGTCAGGTCTGATTCTTTGAGGAAGTTGTTAGATTTTCATTGTCCATCATAAACTTTACATGTCTCTGGGTGACATCAGCTTTGTAAGTCTCGTTTTTTGTGAACAGGCACTGAAGAAATTTCTATAGCACTTAAAAAAATAATTTGTATTTACTTGGAAGGGTTTTCCTAAGCATGTATCCTCTCGTTCCTCAGCTACCTGGTTCAAACTTGTTGTATGAATGATTTAAAATAGAGAGGAAAACAAATAACGCATCAGTTCAGTACTAAATTATTTCTGTGTTGCCTTCAACACATTTTACTGCAGCTTTCATAAGCTTTTTTTAAAAAAAAAAAGAAAATAGATGCATAATTTGCTTTTAGTCTGTAACTATTTATTTTCTTGCTTTTGCTTTTTGTTTTTCTTGCTTTTTAAAATACAATTCCTTTCTAATATTTAGCTACTTCTTTCCTTGTACTCGCTTTTTGTTTTAGTTTTTAATGTTCTTTTAAAAGCAAGTGTAATGTTTTCTTAACGTCTTGTGTTTAATAACTTTAATATAGTTCTTTACCCCTGTAAAGCACTTGCCTTGTGTCTGAATGGTGCTCTTTAAATAAAATTGCCATGCCTTGCCTTCAGGTACATCATGGCCAGCGGCAGGACAATGGAGTCCACCAAGGACTACTTCTCGAGAAACAACTATTTTGGGTTGGAAAAGAACAACATCATCTTCTTTCAGCAGGGCATGCTACCAGCCATGGACTACAACGGCAAGATCATCCTGGAGAGCAAAGGAAAGCTCTCCATGGCCCCTGGTAAGCCCACACCAGGATTTGTGACTTTTGGCTCTATTCATAGTGTTGCTGTGTCTTATTTGCCAACTGGAGTTTGTGTGTTTCAAACGAGCGTCTCTGTATTTCAGATGGGAACGGGGGTCTTTACAGAGCTCTGGGGCACCAGGGCATCATGGAGGACATGGAGCGGAGGGAGATAGAATCTATCCATGTGTACTGTGTAGATAACATCCTGGTCAAAGTGGCGGACCCTTCCTTTATTGGTTTCTGTGTGAAGAAGGGAGCGGACTGTGGAGCTAAGGTTGGTCACACCTCCTGCTTTTTCTGTCTTTTCCTGTCTTCTTTTCTCTTTCAGGGCCTCTGCAACACGTTTTAAAGATTTCAAATATGTCTTGGGGGGAATTTTAGTGATAATTAGGTAGAGTTGTACCGACTAGTTGAAAGATCCATTCATAATGTTGACGTTCAAATTCTAAATCAACATTCGAATGCTGCACATACGCAAGATTGTCACAAGTGAACAAACTACTTCAGCAGTCAAACAACAAAGGGCTGAATGTGATCCAGTCTGACCTAGTTTTTTTTTTTTTAATTCAGGGAGTTCCTAAAGGGTGACTGACGTCGAGTGTGCGTCTGTCTTGTATTAAAAGGTTGTCAGTTAGCTGTCACAACAGTTCAGTCAGTTTCTAGAAACCTTCCACAACCCACCACCGGGTGGCGATAAAGGCCACTTCGTCTCCTCCTGTAGTCTTCTTGTCTTGAGCAATAAATTCAGTACAGCTTTTTAGGAAATGTGAAGGTTGAGTCCAGAATTGTCCTTTTTCAACTCTTGAATAAATCATATCCATGATTAAATTAGATTTTAAAAAATTTGTTTCATATCCCTCTCATTATTGTTTGGGTAGTAATATGTATCAGTACAGCTAACATATTACATACTTGAATAAATATTTGGCCTCACCGAACAGGTCTTTGAGTTAACGATATGTTTAGGAAGAAGATCTACTGGCAAAGCTGGTTTAGTCAGTTCTGCCCTTTGTTGTTACAGTGACTACTCCTCTCTTACATATTTAGTTAATTAAGAAAGACTAAATAAAGCAACACATTACATTTTAGATGGCTCAAATGCAAATTTACATTTGTTTTTCCTCAGGGACAATAAAAAAGGAGTAAACAGAAGAGATGAGACAATGATAAAATATATGGTGTACAATGGACAGAAGCACTGTGATACTGTCGCACACTTTGACCCTGTCAGATTCCCAAGGGACAACAACCACTGAAAGCTGAAGGAGCCAGACAGTGAGCGATTTTAAACAAGACCAACAAAACGGTTTAACTGTAGTTATTTTCAGTTTTTTTATATGTTTTTGTATATGGTTTGTTTTTTATAAGACATTCAGTAACTCCTACTGTTTGTTTGGAGAGCCTGTACTGAGTGGTTGCTCTCTGCTATTAGGACAAAGGTTACGGCGGAGTTATAGTAGTGATGAGGTCTAAGATTGGACAATAAGACATGATTTTAGCGTTATTCATACATTTGTGACTAATCATTGCTGCCAGGTCCTCCCTTAGCTGATTGAGACAAATTGCCACGGCAACTTCCTCTAATACATTAAAATACGCGTTTTCTTGTATTTTCAGTTCATTTTTTTAAAATCAGTTTTGCTTCGAATACTTCAAAGTCACATGTCAATGAGGTCATGTTTGTTAGTCAGTCTGAGTAGGTAACAAGAACAATATCTGTGTGGAGGAGTCACGTTATTACCAGGGCCACAGAGAGTTTGTATCCTACTTTGTGTGTTTTCCAGCTAACACAGAATACATTTAAATATTTAACTGTGTGGAACTAAAGATCGTCCAGAGCCTACTCCTGTTTAACATTATGAGTTGTGTGGTGGAGCAGAGATGGAAGGATCAGAGCAGAGTCCCACCCTCCCATCATAAATTACTGAGCTCCACTACAGTTCATGTGGCTCCACCACCACCACCCCTCACCCTCACTCCACCCCGTTCACCAACCCCCTCATCAGAACTCCACTCTGTCATTAGCAACCAGCAGCAGATGGGGAGAGGGTTTTTTTTTTTTTCATTCAGTGCAGACTTCAACTTGTTGGCTGTATAAAGTGGAATACACTTAAGAAAATCTGGTCCTTTTCGTATCTGTCGTTGAGTCTGCTCCAACTTAAAAAAAAAATTAAAGAGCAACGTCACAAGTCCTATTTTTTAATAAATGTGTTATTCGTGAGCATTTATTCCAGTTTGACATTATCTCACCAATCTGTGGCTGTTTGGCTTTTTGCTCCAAGAAACTGTCGTTTTGATCCAGTGAAACTGTGGGACACATTACACCTACAGAGAAATAGCTTTATCTTGATTTATAAACTGAAGCATTCTTTAAAATACGGTTTATTTTTCTCCTTTTTACTTTTCTTTGTACTTTCTTCTCATTTCCCTCGATCTTTTTTTATTGTACATAATTTTTGGGAAATAATGTAATAATTTAAGCATTTCTCTATTCTGTATAAATGTCAAGACTTTGGCACATGCTTTTAATAAAAAATATTTAAACAAATTATTTCTGCAACAAGTAAAGAGGATGTGATGACTTTTTGTATCATCGTGTATCTTTTATTTGACGTATGTGCTAGTTAGAGGTTAATCTGCTCATTCCTTGAATATTGCACAATTAAAGCTGATTGACTGTGTTAATATTTAGCTTATACAGTATTCAGGTCATCAATTTGCAAAACAAAGTTTTATGTCATCGTTTCCAGGTGGTGGAGAAAAACAATCCGACAGAGGCGGTTGGCGTGGTCTGCAAGGTGGATGGGCTTTATCAGGTGGTGGAGTACAGCGAGATCACCCTGGCAACTGCTGAGAAGCGCAACGTTGACGGTCGACTGATGTTCAACGCAGGAAACGTGGCCAATCACTTCTTCAGCTTCTCCTTCCTCAGAGACGTAGTGCAGTAAGACGAATGCACACTGAACCCATGCACACTTTTTAAAAGGCTTTTCATGCAGTTTGTGCTCTTCATTTGTTTTTCAGTGGCTGTGCTTTCTTGTCGCAAGAACAGTAGCTCCACACCATTATAACGTAAATGTGCAGCAATGAACCAGCTTCTTTTCTCTGTTTGTACAACAGGAAGTACGAGCCAAAGCTGCAGCACCACGTGGCCCAGAAGAAGATCCCATATGTGGATGCGGAGGGTCAACTAATCAAACCAGACAAACCAAATGGGATTAAAATGGAAAAGTTCGTCTTTGACATTTTCCAGTTCGCCAAGTGAGTTACAGTGCGTTTTTTCCACAGAGGGCACAGAGTGTGTGACAGCATCAGCAGACAGCCTCTCACCTCAAACTAAAAGGCCTTAAAATACTGAGAATACAATGAATATCTTATGCTGCCTTTGAGAGGTGGCTGGATTGCATATGTTCTTCTGGCAGGCCTTCAGGCTCTGGGTTTGACTGGTCCTTGATCTGTCCTTCCATGCATGAACCAACCCCCTTTTTCCAGTCCCGATCCCTATCCACCAGCCCCAGCGCTGCCATTGCTCCAAAGTCTGGTCCAGCAGACTGAGCCTGCCAAGCTCTGTGCAGGAGGATGGAGGTTTATGAGCTGTTCACTCATTCCACCTCCTCCAGTGATGCATGACATCAGCTTTGAGTCACGTTGCTACTAATAGAATTATACATCTAATGAAAGGATTCCTGTAATGATTGACTAATGGAAAAACACTGCAGACATGTCCAGCTTTCGTCGAGGTTTATTTGTTGCATTTCAAAGTAGAAAGGATAAGAAGTGGGTTTCTGTGTTGCTGAGGAGATGGATTACAGTTGTGCCCGGACTGGCAGAGTGGCAGCTTTAGCAGAATCCAGATGGGCTGACTCACTTTGCAACGGGATTTTAAAGTCCTACTATTTTCTGTTTGTTCTAAGTACTGTTTGGCTGAGGATCTCATAGCCACATTTGCCATAATTTATGTATGGCTGCTGTTCATCCGCCAAGTGTTCATAATGATCATTTCATTTGCTTCTACTATGTAATGCATCGTCTTTGGCTCAGACTCTTCGGATCAAGCCCCCAGCAACAACGTGGGTCTGTGAGGGGACTTTGCCGTAGTGGCCTCATTCTATATTGTAGGATCACATGAAGCAGCACATAAGACCCATACACAAAACATTGGCTGTAAATCAAAGGCACATTTTTGTGTGTGTCATGAATGCCTGGAAATGACTGTAAAATGCAGGGTTTTTTTAACTTGCACTGATATAAATTGTTTTAGTTATTTGCGGTTTTAAAAGTTAATTGTCATGTTTAATCATTATTTATAGGTAAATAAATTAATCATAATAAGAGACACAGTGTCATAGATGCGAAGCAACAAACATTCTTGCATATAGAAAATGTTATGTCAACACGTGTTTTTTTAAACTCACTTTGGGCCGACGTGGCACTTTACTTGCCCAGGGCAATCGGACAATCTTTATTGTTGACACCTAAAATGATGTAGGACCATAAGTTGATCAATTTGGAAATTCAGAAAAATTTGGAAATTCAGAAAAACGTTTTAGCCGTTTACTGCAACTTTCATAGGAATGGACGCCATCTTGGAATGCAGTATCCAGTTTCCTTAATACATTCATTTCTGATGAATTTCCTGCATAACGACTAATCGCTTTAAAGCAAAGCTGAGTATTGTATGATAGCTTGTTATAGTGTGTGTCTGTGTGTCTGTGTGTCTGTCTGTGTGTCTGTGTGTGTGTGTGTGTGTGTGTGTGTGTGTGTGTGTGTGTGTGTGT
>CALSCE010010686.1:15290054-15317449 GCA_943593645.1 Bovichtus variegatus | reverse complement strand
TGTGTGTGTGTGTGTGTGTGTGTGTGTGTGTGTGTGTGTGTGTGTGTGTGTGTGTCCAACAGGACTTTTGTTGTGTACGAGGTGCTGCGGGAGGACGAGTTCTCCCCGCTGAAGAATGCCGACAGTCAGGATGCAAAAGACACGCCCACCACGGCCAGACACGCCCTCATGTCCCTCCACCACCGCTGGGTGCTCAACGCCGGGGGCCACTTTATCGACGAGAACGGCAGACATGTGCCCGCTATACCCAGGTGACCACAGCCAGCCTGTTAAAACGTAGCAACATTTATGTCATGTCATGTCACTTCACAAAAATATCACGTTTGGCATGAACACAGAAACGTGTTCTCCGTGGTCACTCCAGCCTTCCCAACACTCTCCACACTTTGTGTACAAACTATATGCATTGGCTTTTTTGTTTGTTTGTATCATAGACACAATATTGTTTTAGCCCTTACACTCTCACTTCCCCTTCCCTCATGCTTTGGTCTTGCTCCTGTGTGTCCCGTGCAATGTTTCCAGAGACGGAGCAGGAGGCAGTGTCACAGATGATGGCAACAGAAAGTAATTATTATCCCCCTGCAGTACTGAGTGCATGGTGATGGGGTTTTGGCTTTCTTTCCTGCTCGCTCAGACGTGTTAACACTATATAACATTACTTCTGATCCCCTTTCCTTCATTACCACTGAAAAGAGGAATCTGTGAGGACACATGCCGGGCAGCAGCCATTTTTCTGTCTCTTTACAGTCAGTTGTAATGAAGGAAATGACAGCGAGGATCAGTTTAGACAACTGAAAACGCAGTGCTCTTAGCGTCCTGGTCAGATGATGTGCAGTCATAATGACCTGCTGACAGATCATTTCCCCCTCAAATGGTTGCTACTAATACACATAATGTATTGCATGCTGTGTAATGGGCACCGGTCACACTTTCTGGCAAACCGTGACAACTTTGCAAAAGACGATGATCCTGTTGATTCGTATGTAGTTACTACAAGCCTTGTCAGCCTTTTGAGTTTAAATCCACCTGCTTTGTTTCCAAGACATAATAATACATGAGCATGTGCTTCAATAACATTCATGGGTGCCATGAATGTTATTCTGGCTCCTAAAGGGTGTGCTTCTCTCTCAATCAATCAGCTTTTCCTTCATTCTAATGATACAGCTGTGTGGGCAGCTGCTTAGAAAACATCTGAAGCACCTGATGTGTGATTAGTGATTATTGTCTGTAATGATTATCTAGAATTAAACAAGTTAAATGATGGGAATGTGGGGGCAACTTCCCCCAGGTTGTTTTGGCCACAGTGAGGAGATACAACCACATTACCTGTCATTCATCTGTTTTCTTCTGGAGGAAGTCTGTTACAGGTCAGAGGGCTAATCACTGGTCATGTTTGGGAATGATGAAGCTCTAATTCTCTGCCTTTTTGAACTCTAATCACAAGCCGCAGTCGAAGAACAGCTGTGGCAAGGATGTCCAGCTGCTTCTCTCAACTACAGTCCCTCGGCCTTTTCAAGAGACAATCACTCATTCTGTTTAATTTTCTTCTTTTTCTTATCCTCCCCGAATTCGTTCCTTTTCCAACGCAGCCTGAAGGACGGAACAGACCTGCCAATCAAATGTGAGATCTCCCCACTGGTGTCCTACGGGGGAGAGGTAAGGAGGCGAGGCGTACTGTATTAAATGGAAACTCCAGATGTTGCTCTGCTCCTGCTGTTGACCTGAAATAATCTGTACACCCACTAACAATGGGCCTCATTCACTAGTATCTTCCTACGTTTGTTCTTGAATGTGTTCTTGAGAAAGGTCCCAAGAAAAGTCTAGGTCAGATTCATGACGTGTTCTTAAACCGCAGAATATTTTGCATGTGTGTTCTTATAATGAATCCCATTGTCCTCGTAAAGTGAAAGTGAATACCAGTTTATCCTAATTAGCATAAAAACGCCAGCCAATCCCAATAAAAAGGTCATGAGAGTGCAGGGCCGTGTGCACACACAGATAATAAAAACATAATTAAAGTTTAAAGAGGGTGGAGCAACAGACTCCAAATGTAAAAAATAAACCATCAGTAGTTCTTAAGTAGATATACCTCTGCAGGAAGTGAATACCAAACGATTAGTAGTGTCTGTAGTGGATATTAAATAACACAAAAAAAGGGATGTTATTTCTCATTTCGTGAACTCTGTATCCCGAGAAGGGCGCACAACTGAACACAAAAAAAAAGTCTTTGTAAAATAATAATAAATAATATTAGAAATGTATAAATGATACAAATAGTATTAAATTAAAATCATATAATATTATCTGTATAACTGTAGTATTGAAGAAAATGCAATAACCAATTATTTTGCTCAAACATGTCAGCACGAGTGTGCGTAGATTCTCTTCTTACCTCAGGACAAATCCCAAATAAGAAAACATTGGTGAATGTCAGAATCTTTCTGAAAACTGCAAAAGTGCGTTTTGAGAAGAAATTTCTTCTTAAGAACGGCTGGTGAATGAATGTCCTGATGCTGTTGTTTAATACTTTAAGGGTCTCGAAGAGCTGGTGAAGAGACGAGAGTTTCATCCAACCCTGATGATCGACGAGAAAGGAGTCCACGAGCTGGTGAAGAACGGAGTTTAGACAATGAAGGAGAGAGAGAGAGAGAGAGAGAGAGAGAGAGAACACAAAAACCTACCTCCCTTTGTCTTTCAACATCTGCGGGGAGAAACTGTGATGTCACCACTGTGCAATAACAAATGTCACGTGCACGTTTTCATGAAAGAGGCTGTCCTCTCCGAAATGAATGAACAAGCCAGATGAAGTGAATCGTTTACTTTTCAGCGCCAATTTTTCTTTGCTTTCTATGTTAATGTCACATCTAGTTCATCATTTTGTTATGAAAAGCACTTGAACATAGCATAAGATGAAGGACGAAATCCCTGTCACACTGACTGGATAAAGCAGTCTTCAGGTTCATCTATTTATTTAGCTTATGAGACTTATTTTTATATGTACTGATAGATGATCTATAGGTGGAAATGACCATCTACTCATTTTACCTGGTGATTTTTATACAACATTGGACTGAGAGGAAATGATCAGAAAGATGTTTCTTACTAGCATGTAATGAAGGTACATGGTACGGGCTATGGGGGGTATTTATAATATCTGCTTCTTTTCGGCTTGTAATCAATGATGAGAAAATATTATTCAGCTTTAAGAGATGCTATGATTTCAATCATCTTTATTAAAGAAATGTCCTAATTGGAAAACCTATGGAATATGTTGTCTTTGTGTATGTGTGATTACCTGTGTGCATACAGGCTACAAATAGTGAGATATTTGCTTTACACACGGTTCCCTCGGCCCCTCAAATTAACAAACTTTTAAGGATTTTTAAGGAAAAATCAAGGTCTTAAAAGTTTTTTTTTTTTTTTAATACACATAAAAATATGAAAGTGCTTGAATTTATTTATTCAGGAATATAAATTAATGTTATTTTAATAATTTTTTGACTTAACATTAGTAAGTGGGCTACGTTCCGCTATCTGCATGTGTGTCTCCTGCAGTTGCGTAATTTCCCCGAGAAAGTGTGATGGTTATATGCTAGTTTTCCTTGTACAAATTTGGAGTGTTTTATAAGTAGTTATCCTTGATCCGTGTATCAAACTATGCCGTGTTGGGTCCTTCAGTTTGAGGGAAAGGGCCTGGAAAGTCCTTTTAAAAGGTCCTTGAATTTGATGTTTAAGAAGGTGTGGAAACCCCGTTTGCTGTGTGTGTGTGTGTGTGTGTGTGTGTGTGTGTGCGCACATAAAAACATTGCGTTTAGAAATAAGAATTTGTAGGTTTTCTGACAAATCAGGGAACAATATGTTAATGTGTGAGTTTCACTGGCCTGTGTCTCCAGGCTGTGTTTTTTGCATTATAGCTCCTGGTGTCCTGAATCAGAGTTTCCAGCACATGGTTTATGTTTAAGATGGGCCAGAGCATGCAACGCTGCTGCAGCTATTCAGGAAATATTCTGTGGGGCTCGTTTCTGACTCATTTTCTTTACTTACTCTCCAGCTCCATAACTGCATTATGATGTGATATAACTGCAGTATGGGTACTTTAGCAGAAAAACACTTACTTATCTTTGAAGATTCAAAGTACAGTGAAAGCCCGACTACAGAGATCTTTTGTTCAACGTCTAATGAGCCCACAGTCATGTTAGCAGCTCTGTGAGGCAACATGCTAACATGGCTACATGCTAACATGCTGGGTTACACTGCTTATTGTTTTCACCATCTTAGTTGAGTGTGATAGCATGCTAACATTTGCCATGGCTCTCACAGGTCCTTTAAATCCTTGAAAGTTTGTGAATTTGAGGGGGGGGGGGTCAAGGCCTTAACATTTAAAAAAAAAAAAAATCGAAAATGCTTGAATTTATATATTTTTTTGCATAATAGAGAATGTTCTTTTGATATTTTTTTAACTTAACGTTAGTAAGTAGGCTACGTTCCGCTGTCTGCATGTGTTTCTGCCGCAGTTGCGTCATTGTTTCACGCACCACCCGCATCGAGAGAATGTGACGGTTATCAAACTATGCCATTTTGAATTTGAGGGAATTGTGCCTGGAAAGTCCTTGAAAAGTGCTTGAATTTGATGTTTAAGAAGGCGTTGGGAACCCTGATTTTCCCTCAACACAAAGTGCAGCTTTTGCAGGCAAATTTGGACAAATGTATGACCAGATAATGGCACCAAGGGAGAAATGAAAGGTTCGCCAAAGTTATCACGCATGAATGTGTGTGCAAAATTACAAGCAATCAGTGCAACAGTTGTCGAGACATTTCACTCAAAACCACAAATGTCAACCTCAGACGCTAGAGGAAAAGTCAAGGGATCAACACAGTCCGAAGGTTTCATCCTGTGGGGACCTTGAATGTCTCTAAACATTTCAAATTGTATAGCAATCCATCCAAGAGTTGTTGAGATATTTCCCTCTGGACCAAAGTGGTGAACTAACAGACCAACATTGTAATCCCTGGAAGACTAGCAGGCCTACAATCTGCCGAAGCAGCTGAAGAAAATCTCCATTCATGTAGACAATGAAATCCTTAAATTCCAATAAATTCCTACCAGCCTTTGGCGTACTGCAGGGTAGTATAGCTTCCTCTTCAGGAAACAATGTGAATCCAAAATCTAAAAGTCACAATGTCTTTGAATGAAACCGTTACATTTAATTTCTTTAATCCGCTCAAACGGTTCAGGCCACATCAGCAGCAAAACACACACTTTATGACGTCAGTAGAGGACAACCTCTCTCTGACACTTGACTCACACTTTTCATCTGGTTTGACTATTAAGGCTGTGACAAACTGCAGTGTTAGGGCCACTGAGAAAAAAAGTCAAAGATCAGTATTTTCTTAGTATGATCATCAGATCGACAGTGTTTGACTTTAAAGTCACGTATTTACAGCACTCTAAAATAAAAATGTATGCTTGATTTGAAAAAAATTGTAACACAGTAGCAAAAAAAACACTTTAAATTTTATAAATCTGTTGTAAAATGACTGAGAAAGGAGTTCAGCAGCACAAACGTTACCTTGACTTATGGGCGCTTCAGCCTGTAGCTGTCAAAAGAAAGGCTCTTTTCAGGAGCAAGAAAGCTTTCTGATTGAGCGTTGGATTCAGCCTTAATTGAAACCTTATGTGTGGCATGTGGAATTCTGGGACTTTGGCGCTGTCCCAAGAATCCACAGAATGTGAAGGTTTTTTTTCTTTCTCTCCCTCCCCCCCCCCCCCCCCCCCCCTCTCTCTCTCTCTCTCCCTCTCTTTTTTTCCTATGTGCAGGGGTGTCTTACATCAGCCCAGAGAGCCCTAGTGAAGGCGACTGGCGGTCTGAGAGTGAGCGAGCGAGAGAGAGAAGGGCTCGGATTGTAACATCCAGCCGTCTTGACTCTCACTGGAATAATCTGAAACCATCTCTGAACAAATGGTCTGAAAGGATAAGACATTTGAGAAGTAAGTCATCTTTTTCTTTTACACATTTCACCCTAACCCTTTTCCTAAGTTAGGACTTCAAACTGTGACCACTTTTCCCAAAGCCCATGACAGTAGCTTAAAGTTCCCTTGAAGTATTTCGTAGCGGGAGCCTGAGCTGCATGTTTGAACTCCATGTACCTTTTGTGTGAAGTAGCTGCTGATTTGCTGTCCACTCTTCTAGTCTGCGGAGTAGAGCGATGCCAGATTCAAACTCCTCTCTGCTCTGCTGCAGATCCAGCTGTTTCAAACTGAAGCCGTTATTATACGCTGTTATACATGGCTGTGATTGGATGTGATTAAGGCTCATTCCTTCTTTTATACACCCTTTCACATCAAATAATAATCACGGCTGAAGAAAACTATATGAATGAAGGAAGCTTCTCTTTCTAAATGGCATCAAAACTCCAGCAGAAGGTTGTATTTTCACCCTTCAAAGAATATCTTTTTATTCCATAGATGCAATGTAATTCAGCTCCTTCCTTAATAAGTTAAAATAACAGACATGTGAAAGTATTTAAGTGCGATTCTGTCTGGAGGTTTGAGTGTTTACTGCGTCTCCCAAATGTCTCTTATGTGTAAAGCTCTTCTCTTTTACAAGCGACAGAAGAAGTGTAACTAATGTAAAAATGATGTGACTCTCATTTGAATGTCTCGCAACATTTTTGTTTGCTTTATTGTGGCGGGGCAGTCAGGAGTATGTTTTTGGAATAGTTAAACAACTGACTCATTTGTGGTTTATTGTGGTCAGCTGATGAAATGAGGAATACTCAAGTTACGGCTTTGAAAAAAGAGTTCCGTCCCTGCAGTACATGTCCTGCTTTTGTGTCGTGGAGGTGGTGTGTATGTTCCTCAGTGTCATGCAGGTGTTACGTAGGTGGTATGTAGGTGTCCTCCTGTGGTATGTGGGCGCTAGATGTTCCTCACAGAGGCCTCTTTTCTACCTCGTTGAAGTTATTTGGTAACTCAACTCGACACAGAAGAAGTGTGAAGAGTTAAGAATATGTATGAGCTCACAACTCTGAAATTTGAACAGTCAGCGAGAGGAGAGGAGAGGTGGCACTGATCAATGGAGGAGTTGTTATAGAGAGGTCAAGGTGATCCTGAGGTCAGGAGGCTGTGTGTGTGTGTGTGTGTGTGTGTGTGTGTGACACTGTAGTTTTATATCTGGACAAATAGCCGCTCTCTGTTCTTGTTAATGTTGTTGTCGGCCTTCATGCTGTTGCGTGAGCGGAACTCATTTTCTGTCTCATTAGTCAGTTGACAAAACATTAATCAACTGCAATTGTTTGTCCTTTAGCCGTCTGAAAAAAAGCCAAACATTTGTTGTTTCCAGTTTCTCCGATATGATTATTTACTTCTTTTCTCACTTTTACATCATTGTAATCAAATACAAATGGGTTTTTTGTGATTGTTGATCCACTTTGAGCTCTGGTAACTTTATTTAGTATATCTTTGAGACGGAATTGTTAATATATTGATTCACATAAAAGTATATATGTATAATCATTAGTTGCTGGCAGGCAGGTTGTTTATTTTAGTTTGAGTTCAAATGCCCATACTATGTGGAACAGCAAATAATTGTTTAACCACAGTTAAGAGAAAATCTTCCTTAAATTGCTTAAACACTGTTAAAACTCTTTTCTTTTCTTTTTTTTTTACTGTAGATGACATGATGTCATATCAGTGCATTTTCTTCATCTACAATTGTGTGTAAAATGTCTCTGTATCGATATCTAAAACATCAATAGTAAACATTTTGTCAGAGAACTATTCAATATTCATGTTTATATTCAGTAGAAATCCACAGCTGGTTAAGAAGAATGAAGCACAGGCTCATGATACATTGTGAGTGTCACTGATTTTATCTTCTACTATCAGTTCTCCTCTCTTCACCCGAGCGCAGCCTTTTCCGCTGTGCAGCTCCGAATCCTGGGGAACAAAGAAGTAATGAAAGCACAAGTAGACAAAGCGAGCTGAGGAAAACAAAACGGGAAATTACAAAACTTGACCTCAAATTAAGTTCGGAACGCACTGACCACCACAGATTGATGATTTATGACAGTCTAAGATTTTTTCCTTTATGGCCTTTATATTGTGCGCTCTCTTGGCTGGATGTAAATAGGAAACCATCTTTATCAGGGTAAAAAAGCTCTTTGTCAAAGCAGAATGGAGGACTTATTGCTTATGACAGGGAAATATATGAAATGCCTGTGGTGGATGTCAGAGGGGAGTGCATAATGTACTCACATTCAGTGTTTCTTATTTGTCCAGACAGTAGGAAAACAGAGAGGGAGACAATATTCAAGGGAGATTTGATTCCATGCCATCACTCCATTATCTGGCTGTAATTTGATATGTGATGCACACACACATGGAGGCTAAGACACACACTCAGGGTCAGATAGAATGAGAGCGAGAGAGATGGAACCGCATCAGGAGTGTTATCGCTGCATCTTTCTGACATGTCATTTCAATTAGCATCTGGTCCCTCCAAAGTTTTGAGGCTGACTGACATCCTCACATACAGACGCTAATCACACACCACAGCAAAGTCTGTAATTTCAACCCCACATTCAAAACAGTGCACTGGAGGCACCCGGTGCTTACTTAGCTCAGCTGTAACTCGACGCAGACGTCGTTTGATTGGAAGAGTTTTCAAATCAATGCCTCTGGCAAGAGAAAACCATCTGTGCGCTCTGTAGCTGAGGTGCATGCTGTAATTTGATATAAATAGCAGCATTTCAGGGAACATCATCCCTTAAATACTGTTGACTTTGTATCCCGCACGTGCTTGAACTTCGACCCTGCCCAAACCAGCACCCCACTCATCACCTACTATTTGAGGTGGATTAGGTTACTCGTAGCCTAAAGCAGACTGCACTTTGTCCCTCTTATTTCTGATCTGGAATTACTTGTTTGTCTCTGACTTAGATTTAGCTCTCGTGACAGGAAATATGACAAAAATGACATTTCTTCTGTGATATTTTTCCATTTTGGAATAATTCATGAAGTAAATATGAGGTTGCTGCTATCATTCAGGCTGCTTCTCTGTAGTCTGCTCTACAGACTGCTCAAATCACAAAAAAAAAAAAAAAAAAAAAAAAAAAGAAGCTAGAAGATAGATGCTCATGCAACAATACTACAGTGTCAAATAGTCTGTTACAAGTAAACGTCCTGCATGTAAAATCTTACTTCAGTAAAAGTACAAAAGTATTAACATAAAATATAATTAAATTACCAAAAGTAAAAGTACTCATTATACAGAAGACCCATTTCAGAATAATGCATACTATATTGCTGGATTATAGGCATTTATGTGTAATAATCACTGCAGCTTGTAATGGCGGGGCACATTTTTATTACTTAATATACTGCTGTAGATTAACCTATAAATCAATGTTTATTTTGTATTAATAATTTAAATCTACATAGTAACTAGTAACGAAAGTTATCAAATAAATGTGGTGGAGTAAAAAGAACAATATGTGCCTCCAAAATGTAATTGAGTTGAAGCATAAAGTAGACAAAAATGGAAATATTGAAGTACTTCAAAATTGTACTTGAGGAGCGGCGCTGCACATACACATTAACACGCAGTAGTCAAGTGCCTAAAACCCTCTTCTGTGTTTGCACATGTGGCCTCAGTCGTTCCTCATTCTCTCTCTCCTGTTTATAAGAGCCTGTCTCTTTTTGTTTGTCTGTTTGTCTCTCCACCTCGCCGTCTCTCAGTTTCCCCTGTCTTCCCTAATTACAGGCCGTCGGGGAAGATCTGAGGTAATATATTTTAACATCAAATGGACCTCATGACGTGCTCCAGGCTGCCACTCTGTACAAACGACAGCCTGGGCAGCGAATGAGTCGTCACCGCTGTCGTATGGACAACGTTTTTCATAGAAACGTTGCTATCTGCTCTGTTGTTGTTCTATTTGAATGTCTTTGGAGGAGATTTATGTATATATTCACTCAAGTACTGTATTTAAGTACTATTTTGAGATACTTGCACTACATTTTATAGGGAAATATTGTACAAAATGTATTTGACAGCTATAGTTACCAGTCACTTTTCAGATTAAGATTTTACATTAAAAACACATGATAAGTGTGTAAAATACGATGCATTTCTACACATTTAACCAATTATTTCCATCATTTTTGGCTTGTGACTCGCAAAAAAAAAAAAAAAAAAAAAGCAATGACTGGCTGGGGCCCATCGTCAAGATTCAGATGTCTATACGTTGTGCAACCAAAGAGGCATTTCCCCTCATAACGTATCTGATAGTAAGTAGTCTGATAGTTTGATAGTAGAAAAGGTAAGAGAACAGTCAAAAATCTGACACGCTTTTTTTTTACTCCATTCATCATCCCATGACCCCTCAGATTTATTTGTGACCTGTTTGAGGGGTCTGACCTTTACTTTGGGAATCACTGGCCTAAAGATACTTCACAATATAAAAATGTTGTTCAAACTCGCTTCACCTCAACCAGCTACAACAGTAAGATACTACTTACACACACGTTAAACACATTTAGCAGACAATACTTTTGTACAGAATAGTATATAACATGAGCTTCTTCACCTAGTTTTAAAAGCGGTGAATGCATATTGCTGACATTTGTTGAGTCATTATATGCTTAGTTAAAGAATACAGGTGTACTTTCTCTGTTGAAATTGAAGAAAGCGCCTCTGGTCGTAACTGAATGCACAAATGCTCTTGATTTAAGCCGTGTGCAGGGGATGGACCTCTGCTTTAATGGAGGGGAATGGAAAAAAAAAAAAAAAAAAAAACTTCTTGGCGTGCACTAGTGTTTTTCCAATCTGACAGTGTAGCTGTAAAGTTCCGGGCCTGGATATTCAATCAAAATGTTCCAGTCAAAGATTTTTTTGCTGCTCTCCTTACATAACAAACCCAACCCTTGTCGTTGCACAATATATTCCCAATGAACAGTTATGAGTCTTCGTTGACATATTTGGTAGATTTTGCAGGTAGATAAAATACAGCCTCTCCTGCAGTTTCTCGCGTTGTCTCTCCCCTGTGGCCTCTCAGCATCAGCCTTTTACGAGCACCTGCGCACTGGTGTGAACAGTTCATGTCCTCAGGCAATTATAATGCCCCGAATGGCACCATCAGGGCGGAGCTGCAGCAGGTGTGCTCCTGGCCTGCTGCGGACTGTCCAACCTCAACAAGAGCAGTTACAGTGTTAAAGACAAACCTCAGACCTTCACCTCTGCTTCATCACAAGGTTCACCAGATGGATTTAAAGCACTGCAGCCTCAGCAGTAGTTTCATGTTACTGTAAAACTATTGCTTGCGCAGCACAGTCTTGTT
Organism: Bovichtus variegatus; assembly: GCA_943593645.1. NCBI lineage: Eukaryota > Metazoa > Chordata > Actinopteri > Perciformes > Bovichtidae > Bovichtus > Bovichtus variegatus. The sequence goes on along the minus strand of CALSCE010010686.1, from coordinate 15,306,112 downwards.
TTTATCCACTCTCTATCATGGAGCAACACTCAAAATCTGCCTTGTCTATCATTACATGTGCATATGTGGTGTAAGATATCCTACAATTAAGCGTGTGGACTGGAACGCTTCTCCCCAGGTGTCACATCTTAACCAGACAATAGAGGATTGTTTTCTGCGCCGCTTTCTCTTCCAGTCAAGAACCTTTAATTACCTGTGTGTGTGTGTGTGTGTGTGTGTATGTGTGCATGCACCTCATTCTCAGATTTTACTGCTGTGTGTTTACATGGCTCCACCTGGGTCTGATTGGGAAATGTGATTTGGATTTCACGCATTCCCATAAAAATAAAATATCTGTGATGCTATGTTATAGCCTTCAGGGAGAAACAAGGGGATATAATAGAAAGCACGTGTGGATGGTTACGGTGCGCAGCATACGGGCACACTGTATAGCAATCAGGCCCAGCACCAACAGTGCACATAAACACACACACACACCCTTATATATACTGTAAATGCAGTTTATAGCTATGAGGCTGAGGCATGATGTCTGGGTTTAGGAAGTAGATCTGAACTAAGTAAGAATACTTGTTGATATTATTTAACTTTGTGCAAATAAGACCTGCCTTGTCTTCAGCAGCTCATATACCCAGCAACATGTTTGCCATCATTTATAGGTTATTTAAGAGGGGCAATGCATTTTTTGTCATTTTTGGGCCCCAAACTTCCCCATCTGCGACTGAACCGGGGATGTTGTGGTTATATGGTATGGGTCTTTACCACCAGGCCCCCGACGCCCCACACAATAAATTCAAGGCACCAGCAAAAACTTGACTTTATATCTGTTCACATTCTACGTATTATTTTGTCATCTGGATTGTCTTGAGTGTAATTTTATTATGTTAGTCTATCCTGTACACACAACACCGACGCAAGGGTCAAAAAGGACAGAGGGTGTCGTGTGCTGTACAGATTGTAAATCCCCCTGAGGAAAATGTATGATTTGTGATATTGGGCTATTTAAATAAATATATTTGACTTATTCTGTGGTCCCCTGTTAAGAAATGTAAGCAGTCATGTGGTATACCTTTAAACCATGACAGCGTCGAACACATTTCCCAAATTGTTGGGAATTAGGGAAAGTTCTAATTGGCTGTTTGGTTACTTTTGAATTTGTAACCTGTTGTAATACAGTATTTTAATATTTTCGTGGATTTGTAGCGAGAAGATTTATCAGGACTTATCATCCCTCAACTTTCACTTAGCACCATTTTCAGGTCAAAGCTCTTAATTTGTCCAATACTTTAACCAAATATCAGCCTCAGCTGAACTTGGTGTTTGGAGCTAATTAGCAAAAGTTTTAGAGTTGCTCGCATGGCTCTTGGTCTTGTCAACATAAATTGGCTTTCAAACTGCAGTCACAACTGCAATGATGGACAGGAGAATCTCTTTACAATCAAAGCAGCTGCAACAAGTAAAACACACTGCATGTGAAATCAGCTTGTCGCATTGTTATTCCGATATGTCAACATATTGTAATTACATTTCACATTTGAAGTCATAGAGGTAAAGTAAATGATGACTGATGATGAATGAAGAGATGTAGTCTTGTCTGTAGCCTCGGACCTTTGCGCCTCCCACACGTCAGGCAGTGTCTGGTGGCTCGCTGGTGAACCATTCAGTTGTTCTTGACCCGCCACTGGTTGCTCACTCTTCTGCAGAGGCTCAGGGTAAAGCCCCACGTGTTGACTCTGCTGTGTGTGTTTGTGTATGTGTGATATAGACAGAGGCCGGGAACAGAGCCAGGTAAACCTGCGTGTTGACTTTACAGGCTTTCCCAGGGTGCAGGACCTGGTGGTGCACCAACGTTACTATGTGCTGGGCTCGACCCTCCAAAGAAAATCTGATTTATTTATACAAACAAGAAAGCCTGGGAAAACAAAATAAAAACCGCCGGAGGACATGACAGCGAGCTCTTACTGAATGCATGAGAGTTTTTCTGGAGTTGTAAGTCGAGGAAGAGGTGGATGTCTGCGTGTGAAGTCTGGATTTAAGTTGTATAGTTATTTATGACCTTTCCTGTGATTTGGAAACTAATCAGTGAATCTCCAATGCTTTTAATTTGTCCTTCTGGTTCAAAAAACAGTACAGTACAGGTATCTGTGTGTGTTTCTTGGTTGAGCTCTGTGGGTTTCTGAGGGGAGTATCTGTCCTTCACCACTTCCTGAACAAGCCGAGAGGGAGCTGATATTTATGGGGCACAGACCTTTTTTTTTTTTTCCCCCCAGAAGTAGAAATTTGAGTCAATAGTCTATTCAGGAACTTTCTGCTCCAAGTTGACACAATCAACTCTGCTTGCTGCCTCTCAACATTTGGTGTTTTATAATGACCTGATCCACACAAAGGTCCAGTCAAAGTCTGTTGTGTCTGTAATGTCCGTCCAGATTGTGACTGTGAACGTTAACATATCTGTGGTTCCATCTACAGACAGATGTTAGTCTAAGTGAGTAACTGACGTGTTAGAGATTGTGTTTAATGTAAAATGTCATGCCTTAACTCCCACTGGTACAGTAGATACAGTCATTTGCCACCACATTTGGTATCATTTACCACATATGGTTTTGTTTTTACACGCGATCCTCTGGGAGAAAGTTACAGGACTGTAATCGGCTGTCATGCTATACGTATAACATATTCTCAGTTATGAAAAGGTTTTGGGGTTTAGAAAAGTAGGTCTAACTGTTATTAAGAATACAAGTATGCTCAAATAGATTTTGCCTTTTTCTTTTTCCTCCAAATGTTCGACTTTACATGTATTTTTTAAATGTGCACACAAATACAGTGTGCATCAGTTTAAGCTTACATTGGTCGATACACACACTTTGAAAATACAGGAAAGAAAAACACACAAACACCATTTTTCTCACTCTTCTCTGTGTCTTCTCATCTTCTTACTTAGTTTCTACGTTGTTTTAATCTTCTCTAACAGAACAACGTGTAACACTGTGATGTGTGTTTCATGAGAAAATGCTCCCTTGGACCTTTGAAATGTGTCAGACATGCGTCTCTACTTTAAAGGACTTTGTTTTGATTGCTTAATACACTTTCAGCCCAGGTTTATTTTTTGTTCCTTTTCTGAAAGCCTTTCGAAGTGTCAGTGGACCTGACTTTGGTTTATTTTGATGAACGTGACCCTGGAGTGAGCCGTGTTGTGGTATAGACTTTCATGAAGGTTAGCTGTATGAAAGATATGAGATCAGAGTCTGTTTGGATTTTTTTCAGGTAACGTTGAATTTTCGAGCCAGACTTGGGCCAGCTCCGTCTGAGGCTTTATGTTCTCCACAAAAATGTTTGTTTTTTTTAATATATTTATGAGTCATTTGATTTGTTGACCAAAATGTGACAATGTTTATATATATATATATATATATATATAAAAAAAGAAAAAATACTAATAAAAAAAGAATAAAAAAGTCTACAGCTATGCTCACGGCTCTGTGAAGCTGTACTTTGAGCTGCTTTGAGCTACAAGCTAATGTCGGCACGCTAACATGCTTACAATGACGACGCTTACATGCTGATGTTTAGCAGGGTATAATCTTTAAAAATATCTACAGTATGTCTGAATTAAAAGAGGAAGAGCTGTGCAGTTTTAAAGTGATAGTATTGTGCAGAAATGTGCAAAAGTTCACAGTGTCGAGTATGAGGAAGAGTTTGTAGTGTACAGAGATAGAGTCACAAAGATGTGCGTAAATCTAACATGTAGTGTCTATGGGAGGAGAAAAGAGTCTGAAAAAGCTAAAGCCCAGAGTGTCATCTTTACTCCCCCTAAAACATTGCATTTCTCCCCCATCTCACCCTCTCCTATTTCCCCCAGCGGCTGTCCTTGTACCAGTTTATATTTGACTGCCTGCTGTTGAGCCCAACACTCAAAAAGTAGGTGGACTCAGTTTACCTCAGGCCAGTGATATCCAATACTTTGCCTGTTAATCTCTGCAGGTCGTTGCTGCATGAATTGTTTAATCAACAGTACAAATACCAGACATACTGTACATGCAGGGATTTGTTTTTTCCAGAAAACTAGCATTACTTCAGCATCACTAGCCCATAGTATGTGCTCCTACATGTTTAATAAGAAGGGTATGCAGAGGTGGAACCTACTGTGTCTCTCTGTGCGCTGCTCTGACATACAGGTGGGGAAGGCTTCTGTATCTCCTTTCTTTTTCCTGCTTCGTCTCTCAGGAGCTATGAGAATAAATTCACCACTGAAGGGTTTGTGCAGCTGGTCCTCGTTGCGGTCCTCTGTCTCCAACCCCCCCCCCCCCCCCCATCTCTCTTTTACTGTTACTGCTCGTGTTTTCAGTTCAGCAAAATCTGTGTCACTGCAAGGTGTAGCTGTCGAAATGCATTTTCAAGAGCAACGTCCACTTTCAAGTATAAGGTTGAAAATACTTGTCGGTATGAGGTTCACTATGAAATGAGACTTCTGTGTGGAAAAAGTCGAGTTTGATGAAAGCAAGAGCATAATAAATAAAATGCTATCAACACTTCTGAGATTAATACACAGCAAATTGAAATGTAAACCTTCAGATGATTTGACAACGTTTTCATTCTCAAGTTTATTACAGTTTTTCCCTTAGAAAGTTTGAAATATGTCTTTGAAAGTAAAAAAGTAAAAAAAACCCTGCAGTAGACACTTTTGGAAACCGAGATAGGACATGAATAAGTTTTTCCTGCTGTGTTCCTGTAAGACGAGAGCGGAGAGAAGTTTCCAGAACTGTGAACCTGTTTCTGTTACTCCAGCGCTGCTGACTGATCTGACGTTACTATAACAGAGGCCGGTGTGGTGGAATAACAGCTGTTCACCTCATACAGGTGTTGAGAACACAGCTGGATCCATAGGAGGTAATAGCAATACAAATGATGCACAGGAAATGCAAATGCACCATGACCGTCTCGACAGTTTCTTGTGTTGACCCTATGGTACAGTCAACTTAACATACTCTCAAAGTATAAGGACACTCAATGACGTGGATCTCACATTTGCAGCTTTAACTTTGAGGGTTAAAACTTTGAGGATTATTTTCACACCAATTGAGCCCTTTTTCTATACATTACATACAGTTTATATTACAGCCAGACACTTCCCAAAGACGACCATAGGATTTAAAATTGATAGAAACCTTTTTCCCAGTAAGTCACAGTTGTTGTTTACTTAGTGTTTGTCTTTAGAGTTTCATTTTCACCATTGGTTTGTTAAAGCTGATGTTGACCACCTGATTCCCAAAACTTAGATATCTGAGCTTTTTACCACAATCTGAACTCAAACTTCTTATAACTATCTCAACCAGTTTTCAAGCAAGTCGGTTTTTCTCACCGTATTGTCATACAATCTAAAAAGACAACTCATGGCTGTGACGCTCATGCAATGCATACCAGAAAACAAAATTGCTGAACAGCTGAAAAATGAAGATATTACTTTGCTCATCTTAGATCCTTACCACTTCGAGGAATATCCCTCCCAAAAAAAAAATCATATTTGGCTTAAAGGTAGCGCCAGAGCAAAGGCCATGTTATTATCTAAATTAAACAAGATTTTCTTACTATGGTGGCCTCTTTAGTGCATCTCAGACTCAGCCTGGTAGTGTTTTAAGTTCGGATAAACGTCTGTCAGCTTCAGGTATCCTCAGCTGTGCTCTGAGCTGAATGCTTTACCATGTTAACATTTAACATAAGAGTAATAAAAGCATGATAACATGTTATGTTATTGATCTCAAACTGCAGCTGAGGCTGACAGGAGATCATTCATTTTAGTAATATTGCATTGATTTTGTGATTGATTTAAGAGAAGTGGAAATGTCTCACTGTTGATGAAAGGTCAAGAGAACCACGCACGTCTATGCTGTATTTGATGATTATCAACCCAATACTTTTGGATATATTTCACTCTGGAGAAAAAAATGTACGGACCTAGCATGCTTTGGAAAATGGTGAGCAGTAATTCAAAATGTACAGTGGTTTGTAGTAACTGAGCTAAAACATGCAAACACACCATTAGGGTCCTTTGAGAGTCTCCGAACGTGGAACCAAAGGTCAGTTCTCCTCCCTGATACAGCACAAGCAGCCTTTACATCAACTTTCTTTAGCACATGGTAAACACATTTTTGACTTCTTAATGCGCACAAGTCATCAGGTGTTTGTGTTTCATTAGCTGTGAAAAGCCAAGAAGAGTTAAGTTTAGTAAAGGCGTCTCAGTGGGAAGTGACTGTAATGTGAAGCTGAAGGAAATGGAAGTAAGAAAAGCAATAAGATTATGTGTGAAGGCACAATGAAAGAGGCAAGTCAGACCTTAATTAGTGTCACAAAATTCAGTGGGTGGAGCATCAACACTGGTCGCATGAAATTAGTTTGAAGTTGTTTTACAGGATTACTTTAAAGGTAGAGCATTTGGCTATTAACTCAAGAGACTTCGGAGAATACTTCTTTCTCCAGAGTACTTGTACTTTGGAGAAAAACAAACCATAAATATACATGTTTTCATATTTCCCAATGCACAGGCAATGTGGAAAGCTGAGGAAATTGTTCTTAAATATCAGGTATCTTTACAAAATCAAGTCTGCTGGTCAAAAATAGAGTACATCTTGGCATGATCTCAAAATCAACAAGTCTGGATTTGTTTTCCAAAGACAGAGTGCAGCATATGTGAACCTGCACTACATATATGTCAGATCTTAATGTGGACAGAGGTTAACTGGAGCGTTAGCAGACAGAGGAGCTGCTGCTGGACACCCCCTGTTGAACACGAGCAACGAGGCAGAAGCTTAGAGATGATACTTTAGGAATAATAACGTAGAACAATACTGCGCAGTCACTGACAGCAGACTGGACAGTATTTGAATGAAGGCCTGCACTGTAGTCCAGTCTCCCATTGACCAGAGCGGAGCACTGCAGCTCTGAGCAGCATGCTGCTGATCCTTCTGTTATTTCAATGGGGAAACTTCAGGAAAATGTTGTTTTTGGCTGATGATGAAGACCAGGAAACGTCTAACACACACACACACACACACTGATGTCTCTCTGTGAAAATTCCCACAGTGCTCTGGTAGCTTTGCTTTGTGTCATGTGTAATTGGGTTTAGATAACCCGGCTTTGTTAATGTCTTTTAGTATTAACATTAGAGCTGTCTCCTGCACTACAATAAACATACACAATTAATAGATACTGGCAAAAAACAAAGCATTGGAAACCTTGAACTAAACGTAAAAATGAACACTTGATTTCTAGATGTCTCTCTACTAACATCAAGCGTCTCATTTGCTGCACAGTTTTGTTGCATAAGACGCAATTAACATGGTGTGAACAATAAAACTTATATAACAGAGACTTTGAGCAGCAGTAAAAGGCCCCTGCTGGTTTCCCCAAGTAGTTACCTCGGTCACGATCAGATAACGACACTAAGCTGTTTAAGTCAAGCAAACCAAGTGGAAGCTTTTTGCTAATGTGGGTGAAAACATTAAATACGAACAGTTGTATGTGAGGTTACCAAGGGTGTATGCATGTCCTTGTTTGTCCGTTGTTGTTTTTTTTAACTCTACTTTGTGAAACTAGTTGTTTTTGCTCTGCTGTTGGACTAAGTGGTCAGTTGGAGGCGGCTTGTTGGCGCTGCGTCTGTGCAGCTGAAGTCATGTCTGTGACTCAGTGTCTCAACTTCTCTTTCTCCGCTTCCTCCATCATTTATTAATCCATCATATGTTCCTACAATTAGTGTGTCATATGTAAAATTATAAATAAAATAAAAAGCCTCGTATGGCTGATATTGAAATATCACCACTGTTAGAATTTAATAGGCCTTTTCTCATAGAGTGATAAAGCACAAAATAAATGGAAATTTCAGTTTGGTGGCAATTATTGTGTCTTTTATTGAGTGGAATAAAAAACATGCTTCCAATTAAAATCCTATTTTCCCTTTGTATATGCAAACAAATGTTTGGTTCCCATGAATACAGAGGAGTGAATATAAAATAAAAATGTGTTCCTCATGCGCTTTCTCACAGTTCTAGGCTTGTGGTCAAGCTATATATTAAACTATGTATCACACATTTGCGTAACCTGCTGTGTCCATCTTGTCTTTCAGATTGGAAGCCTGTGTCTGTGCATGTGTTTGGGATGAAGCACCTGTGGGACGTTCACTTCCTCCTGCTCATCCTCCTCTACTTGTTAGGAGCCGTCACATCACAGGTCAACCCAGGTCTGTGCTGCAAACTGCATCTCATATTTTTACGCGCTGTGATTTCGGTGTCTGTATTCAAGCCTCCGCCTGCAATAAGTTCATATTCGAGAGTTTGTGAATACTGTAAAATTTGTTTTGTGAGTTTTGGGTAATGTTTGGTGCTCCAGTCCAGTCCACACTGTGACTGATTCAGATTTTGGATAAGTGCTGCTTTGTGGGAGCCGTGTGGTCCCCTCTCTCTGGTTTGGCCTCTTTGATCCCAGCATGCAAGCCTTTCTCCAGCTCTCCCTCCACTGTACTGGTGGTTTTTGTTATGTCAATGAATTTTTTAACAAGGAAATAGAGTAGCAACATTTGGTGGGCAAAGACAGAGTCAAATAGGAACCAAAAGAGAGGTTGAAATTGTAGAAATACAGCAGATATCTGCCAGTAAAAACCCTGATCTGGCTACTGTTTAAGACTTCAGTCTCGAAGCTTCTGTCATCACGCTGAGTTTTCTTTATTGTTGAAAGGATAATAAATGTCATGTGCTCAGATCCAGACGGTAATTAATGATAGTTTTGTCAGAAAGGTTCAACACAGAGTTTACAGGTCACACTGACCAAGCAGTGTTTCAAAAGAAGTAATAACAGTGGAAAAATAAAAACGCCCCATCACTTCCACATCCTCCCGCCTCACTCCACCCCCACTTCCACTTTTAAAGTCAAACGTCTGACATTATATTCTACAACTGTAAATACAACTTCTTTTTGAGAGTGTAAATAAACATGAGGTCATGATGACAGCATGGGGGTTTCTCAGTCAACAGTGCTGAATCAAAGTACAAACATTTCATTTTTCAAAACCAAGAACAAAACAAACAAAAAGTTATGTTTAACAGCAGTTGTTTTCTGCTGTTAAACGTTTGCCTGTACCTTAAATCATTCTTATTTTCACAGAGTGAGCGAGACAGACGTGCACAAATACGTTTTTATGGTGCGCGCATAAACACACACACATTTGCTCTTTGTGCCAAAGCTAACAGAATAAAAGAGAGTGGAGAGTTTAATAAGGAGATTTTAAAAAAGCGGGGAAAGACATGGAGAGGGTGAGCAAGATAGAGATCATAGAGCGCTTTTATAGAAGTAGTTTCAAGGAAAACAGTGTGCATGCTGTGGTTACTTTCATGCTAATGTCTCTCTACACATAGGCCTATATATTAATAGCTACATTTCTGGCCTGTTTAACCAGATGTGACTGTAACATCCGACGCTGTCTTGGACCATCTAGCATTCAGCACCAAAACATTTCACTGTGGATCATTTATGAGGCATCTTCTCAACTACACTTAATTAAGTATTTAAGTGTTTGACCCTTGTGGGAGTGACTTTCTTTGCTTGTCTCTCTTTTTACTGTGTGCGCGTGTGTGCATGTGTGTGTGTGTGTGTGTGTGTGTGCCTGCTCGCATGCATATACCCGCATGCACACGCATACTGTGGATCCAGCTATCCCACTGGAGTCTGTGGCTAATGCATACCAGACATTCTGACAGCAGGAAAGTCCATTGAAATAGGCTCTGTCTTTCTCCCCAGTACGTGTGTGTGTGTGTGTGTGTGTGTGTGTGTGTGTGTGTGCGTGCGTGCGTGTGTGTGTGCGTGGGTGGGGTGTGTGTTTCCGAGGATTTGACCACTCATAAGTCATGGAAAGGACTGTTTGTGCATCTGATCATGGTCAAAGTTCAACAAGTTCACCATTCAAGACAAACTTTTCTATCCATAATCTGAACCCAGGGATTTCTTCACTCAAAAACAACCAGCGATTATTTTAAAAAAATCACCTCCAGTGTCACTAAAAGCACTAAATCTGAACCTGCTCGAATATATGGAAGCAGGATATATTCGCCTATAATTCTGTCTAATGCTTTAGTTCTGCTGCATTGAGAAGAGGGTCATTTTTCCACAGTCTGGAAATATTCATGGCTGAATTTAGGAGAGCTGAGATGTTGAGTGATGCCAACTTTCCCCTGTTTAAAATTCCCAAGCAATGGAGTTATACCATCCCTGTCTTTCCCATTTTACTCGTGAGTGGGCGAACTTTATTTCACTGTGGAGGGGGAGGAGGTGTGGACATGAGCAGAGGGCTGGGCAGAGCAGCCAAATATCGAGCAGTAATATTATTGTGTGGGCTTTTCTCCTGTGGTTGTTTAGATGGCCTTGAGTGAATGAATTATTGGATTAGAACTTTCCCTTTGAGTCATTAAAATCACACATCACTGCATGAACTCTAAAGTTAGACTATGCAACTTTTGGAAGAAGAAATAAACTCCCAGTCTGATGGTATAACTTTGTAATACTCATGCTACTACTACGCTATGGCTATGTTTCAGCATGTCACCTACAAACATTATATGGCCAGAGTTTTTTGCTACTGTGTTTAGAAACAACGCTGATGCCGCCCCCAAATTGGAGGATGATTGTGCATATTTTGGGTCACATTGGCAGACTCTCCCTGATTTAGAATCAAAATCCTGTAAGATTAGGGGATCTGTAGTGTAACAGTACAACAATGGAATATTGAGCAGAAACCCGCGATATTCAATGCCATGACTTTATCAATTTATGGCTTTACTTTTATTTGGTTTTCGATGCAAAACATAGCACACACAAGTGCAACGAGCTGACGACAACAGTCTGCCGCCATGTTTTTTTTCTGAAGTCACGTTTGTTCACACAAGTTTCTGTGGGATCCCAATTCCCTGAAATCACATTTAGTATTAATCAAGTGTGTGGCATCTTCCATGTTTTTAAAATCAGTTAAGATCCTGTAGTGTGCACCAGGTTTTTAAAAAAAAACAAAAACAAACAATGGTCTTAAAGGCGCTAAAAATCTCCACAGAGTCTTTTGATAATTCCTGTGATTTCCACACGTGGCCACAGTGTAGATGTAATAAAGCAGACATTACATTTATAAACAACACAACCAAAACTGCCCTCGACCAACAGGTATTGTTGCGGATGCGAACATCAACTTGTGTGTGTGTGTGTGTGTGTGTGTGCGTGTGTGCGTGTGTGTGTGTGTGAGTGTGTGTGTGTGTGTGTGTGTGTGTATGTGAATGTATTTGGAGCCAGCAGTTGGACAGCAAACGCTACAGAACAAACCTGCCTTTCAGTAGTCAGGGTGCGGTAAAAATCAAGAGGTGAGAGAGAGGGTTTGGTCCATTCCTTCTTCACCTCTCTCTCTCTCTCTCTCTCTCTCTCTCTCTCTCTCTCTCTCTCTCTCTCTCTCTCTCTCTCTCTCTCTCTGTCTCTCTCTCTATGTCTCTCTATCTCTCTCTCTCTCTGTCTCTCTCGATATCCATTCCTCCACCACACAAGACCGGTATTTTTCCACCTTTTTCTGGGTTGATATTTTTAGATACTGTGGCCGAATGTTGAAGGGTGGTGGTGATGGTGAGTAGGGGGGTAAATGTGTGTGTGTGTGTATGTGTACGTGCGTCCTAAGGCACACACATAGCTCACCCCTGGGGTCACCTCTGAGTGGGTTGGGTAGATAAATAAACACAGCGAAAACCAACATTTGGAAGAGCGGTCACACATCCGGCACGATATACTGATTCCGTCTCTCTGACTCTCTCTAGGATGTGGTTAAAGACTCTGATAATGACTCCTATTTTCTTCAATTATGTCCCAGGCAATTGCTCAGTTTATTTTTTTTTCCCCAACTAGTGATGTTGCATTGTCTGTGTGTGTATCACTGTATTTTTCTGGCAAGACTCCATAGAACTGCTGGGGGGGGGGTAGCCTACGAACCTGGGATGTTGCTCTTTTATGGCATGCGTTGTAACTAGCAAGGTGCTCCAAGACTTCTTAGATAAATAACACAGCTCATGTCAACACCTCATACAACCTGACATACATAAGGCTGGTTATCATTTCGAAAATGACGATACCATTACCAATACCAGTACCATTAAAGTGATACCGACACCAACTTCATTTGATACCTTTTTCTTTCTCTACCTTATTCGATACCCATCATATGAATGGTAGTAATAAGTTGCGTAAAATGCCACTACTATTCCTCCCCATCCAAATGATTTTTAGACGAATACATTTTGAAAGTGTTCAAATATTTATTGAATAACTGTGCAAAACCGTACATTATTTCCATACATTCAATCATTTTGGCGGCATCTCAGCAAGCTGAACTGCGCTCGACTTCATCAAACCACAGACTGTATGGGTTGTAGCTGCTGCAGTAGTGGGACAATCACACGTCGCATTAATAGTCTAATCTTTTTTTCTAGACTTAGGTACAAAAATTGATGAAGTGCAGGTATTGTTCAACTGGAGAAGTTTCGATACTACTTGGCACTGAGTTATTTTGAAAGATATCAAGTACCGATACCCAGCCCTACACACACAATCATGCAGCATTTCACTAAGATTACTTTTTGAATTTTTGTCATCCCAGTGTAAAGAGATGAGGAATAAAAGGAGAGATGCTGCAATGTGGTTATTTCTTTCTTCGTCTCGATGTCTGTTGACACTCTTTACCTCTGTGTGAATGATGCTCGTGTGCTGCTCTTCTGGCTCTCACAAGGACGCAGGAATGCCAAGAACCTCAAACCCCATAACCTCTGGACCACGCTGCACCAAAGACCGATACGACATTTCAGCTACTTGATGTCAGTGATTATCATCCCAGCTATTCCATTTTCTTTTTTAAACATTGACATTCCTTGTCATCTTATCCTGCCCTGATTTGATTTGAAATCATTTATTGGAGATCTCTGCTGTTTCTCTTGATGCAGGTTCTGACGATTTGTGTTTTACTACAGCTATCATGTGTGCATTTTGAGCACTGCACCTATCATTAAAATGGTTTTGTATTGATGCAGCCAAGGATACCGCTAATATGCTGAGAATATGAAAAGAGTGAGACGATTGCCGTTGATGTGGTCTGCTTATAGCCAAGGCGATCTGGTGCGAGGAGAGAAATAGGGGTGCAGTGGAAGGGAGGGGTGTAAACATTTTGGGGATAAGTGATGAGTGCTGCAGTGAAGAGGGCAGCATGGAACAAAGGTTAGAGAGGACAAGATGAAAGGAGGACAGAGGAGGCGAACGTAGACATCTGGAAGAGTTTTTGTTTGTGCCTCCTTCAGGCTGTCACTGTGTCACTGCCAAGACGTGGCCTGCATGCGTGTGTGTGGTTGCATCGATGGTTTTGTGTGCACAGACAGACATGTGAGCAGCGTATCAGGTCATCAGTCCCAAACCTCCAGGGGATTTTCACATCTTGACTTTTAAGCAAATATTTGGAGGAGATCAAGAAAAGAGAAAGAGAGAATCACAGGGAGAGAAAAAGAAGGAAAGAAAGAGCAGGAGGGACAGAGAAGGCCTTGAACCTCAACCTCTGCTGTTGCTGGCATCTTCTCAAAGGTTTTTCTCCGAGACAAGGGTCCAGGCTAACAGGGTCGGTCCCCCTTTAACTTCCCCCTCTAACTTCCGCCTCTAGCTCCACTGAAAGCCAACGCTATCACATACGCAGAAATCAAGTTTTTCCAAAGGCTCTTTCATCCATAAATGAGGCTAACTAGCGGTCATATCCTGTTAGGTGAAGTTATCAATGTTAGGCTAAAAAAACAAGATCGACCCAACCCTCGGTAGATAACGCGCGTTGGAAAAGTTCCCTTTCAGTTTTTGCTTTTGGAAACACCCAGAAATCAGTAGATTCATTCAGAGCCTTGTAAAAGTTAATAGATACCATGTTGGCTGTGTCACGCTCAGTTAGTCACTAGCCAGCTGAGTCTTAATGAAATGAATATTTTCTAAATCCCGCTGTTAACTTTTATCACCTTTGCCACTGAAGGGGACAAATGAAAAGAGAGAGGGGAAGAGACCACACAGGAGGAGAAAGAGGAGACATGAGGGGGTGGATGGGCATGCAGGAAACAGAGGGCATATTGCTTCTATTGACCACACTGTGGGGGCGTGATGGGCTCAAACCTGCCAGCTTTACCACACACACACACACACACACACACACACACACACACACACACACAGAGTAACTAACTCCTGTACATGTGATACCAGCACTGTTTGGACTGGCAGAGACACTGAATGGATCCAGCTTATTATTTAAATAAAGCAACCACAATTTGAGTGCAAGGAGTGTGTGCTTGCGCCTGTGTGTGTGTGTGTGTGCGTGCGTGCGTGTGTGTGTTTGTGCAGTAAATGTTTGAGGACTGTTGGTCAGAGAGAAGGGAAGGTGAGCTGCGTGTTTCAGAGTGTGATAAAACAGGTAGCTTTAAATAAGAATATCATGCGGTCCTGTTACAGATTTGACAAGTAGATGTAAGAGTACTTTACTTTACTTTACTTTACTTTACTTTACTTTACTTTACTAAGTAAATGTAAAAAAAAAGGAGCTATTATTATTGTATAAATAAGTCAGTCAGTAGAGCATTGTGCGAGCCTGACAGTAAGTATTTCCATATGAATTTACCGTACCAATCAACAAGGGGGGAAGAAGGAGGATTCCCTTTAAGGAGTAGTTTCACATTTTTTGGGAAATACGCTTATTTGCTTTCTTAGTGATAATTGGATGAGAAGATTAATATCACTCTCATGTCTGTTAAACCTCAACTTCTTTTTACACTTGCAGTTTTTGCATGGGTTAACAAAGAAGATATAGAGTGTTCATTTGTGAACCTTATATGTGTTACTAGGCAGATTTATTTTAACCTTCAGACACACCCAGACTTCTGTTTTCCTCCCGTTTCTTGTTGCAGAACTATTCACCTGCTGGCTTGTAGCTTCGTCACGTACAGACATGAGAGTGGTATCACAATAATGTTACTCATCAGAATATTTCCCAAAATGTGAAACTATTACTTTAAGTTGAAGCAGTAATATCACAGCGTAAAAATTAAAAATGTATTGTAAAAGTATTATAAAAGTTATATATGAAAAAGCTAAATAAAAGAACTCACTTTAAGAGCAAAATGGCATCTGTCAGTGTTAACCAGACGTTCTACATGATCAGATTAGGAAAAGTTTCTAAAATTGTACAACTATTTATCAAGTGTAGCAGATTAAAAAGTGTAATATCTTCATCTGAAATGTTGCGCAGGAGAAATATAAAGTAGCTTACAATGGTAAAGTAAAGTTAGTTACTGGCCACTTTCAACCAGTCCATCTCAAATTCAGTGATACAAACTTGGAGCCATCTTTTCGAAATCATTCTCAAATGTTGCTTAGAGGGAAAAGAGGAGACAAAAGTAAATATCGTATCTTCCTGAATGTGTTACACTAGCATAATCAAAGGCTTTTCTGTTATTCTGGCATTTCTAAAACGTCATACTGGTAATCAAAAATGGACTGAAATACTGCTTTCAGAATATCTTAAAAAAAAGTCAACGGTAAACAAAAAAGCTACTCATTAACAACAGCAGCTGTATTTAGTCACTTCCCTCTCTTGGTAAAACACACAATGAGTGGACATTTATCTGTTGACCTTCATTCATTTCTTCTAGTCTTTTAATCAAACATGTCGTTGTGTCTCAGGTGTGTGCCGGTATCCTCTGGGCATGTCAGGAGGGCAGATACAGGACGAGGACATCTCTGCCTCCAGCCAGTGGTCCGAATCCACCGCTGCTAGATATGGCAGGTAGGTCTCTCACACACACATGTATAGACACACACTCACACACACGTGCTTCATAGTTTACGCTGATAATGAGTGAGTGTGTGGGTGGCTTATCCTGCAAGGTGCCTGTTTATTTGCAGTCAGCCACAAACTGGGGTGTCAGTTCTACTTACAGCCACATGATTAAGGAGGCATGTGTGTGTGTGTGTGTGTGTGT
>CALSCE010010686.1:15252672-15290044 GCA_943593645.1 Bovichtus variegatus | reverse complement strand
TGTGTGTGTGTGTGTGTGTGTGTGTGTGTGTGTGTGTGTGTGTGTGTACAGAAAAACCTGGGTGGCCTTCAGTAAGTATCAGTATAATGATGTAATACACTTTCCCCATCCGTCCCGGCTGGGTTTTCAGTCTCGCTCGACTCCCCCTCGCCCCTGCATGTCCCTTGCCCAAAATGAACACATTAAGAAGAATTTACGGCGCAGGCTTTCACCCAGATGTTTTTATAACCGTCTATAAGTACTGAAATCCACCACCACACTCACTTTTACTTTCCTCTCACCTTTTCCTCTCCATCCTGTCCTAATTTCTCTTCTCCCTTGCTCTTTTCCCTTCCCTGCTGTAATTCAAATATGGACATCCACCCACCTTAATTTCATCCCTTCCCTCACCCTCCCTTTCTCTCTGTGTGTCTCTCCCAGGTTGGACTTTGAGGAGGGTGATGGCGCGTGGTGTCCAGAGATAACGGTGGAGCCAGACAGCCTGAAGGAGTTTCTCCAGATTGACCTGCGCTCGCTCCACTTCATCACCCTTGTGGGCACCCAGGGTCGCCACGCGGGTGGCATCGGCAATGAGTTCTCCCAAATGTACAAGATTAAGTACAGCCGCGATGGAAGCCGCTGGATCTCGTGGAGAAACCGACAGGGCAAGCAGGTAAGTCGACCTATCAGTCAGTGCTTTACACCGGCTGGGGTGTAACCTAAGTTGTCCTGGCTTGGATGTCACCGTATAATCTCTTTTGACCTTTATAACAAACTTCTGATAAAGGTGCCACCATCACCTGGCGTCAGGTCATGCTTTTATGGCCTGTCATTGTTTATACCTGATATGACTTTGTTTATAGTCGCAATAGAGATATTTAAGTGGACTGATTCATTCATTCTTTATTATTTATTAATAATATAAGGAGGCCATAGATCATTCGTAGTCATTAGTGAGGTGCTTCATGAGGTCAAGGCATGTTTGTTTTACCTGCAGGTGATTGAAGGAAACAGGAATGCGTACGACATTGTACTGAAGGACCTCGAGCCGCCCATCATCGCTCGCTTTGTCCGCTTCATGCCGGTCACAGACCACTCCATGAACGTCTGCATGAGAGTGGAGCTCTACGGCTGTGAATGGCTGGGTAAGAGGTGGCTGAGGTGGAAAGGAAAATGACTGAAGAAAAGTGGATATATGTAAGGACAGCTGACCTTTGAGCCCATAAAGATAGAAAGGATCGGCTGATTCTCTGTCATCTTTACAGCTGTTCTTTTTTTTTTAACACTTACATTTTTAGAATTTCAAGAAACATTAACAATACATAACTATATTAATATACATGCACAAAAATTAAGAAAAATAAAAAGTAAAGTAAATAAATAGAAAGAAAAAAATTATATATACTGTATATGTATGTAAAAAAGAAAGAAACGTTTATATACACATGCCTAGTGCACACACATAAAAACTGTTACAAAGTGCTTACATTTAGCGGTGATATTGGGAACATTGGATTAAAACTGGTTAGTTGATTTGTCATAAAACAATTTAACATGTAATAAGGTTTTTCAGGCAGACTTGATAAGTCCTGTGAATATGTGGAGATCTTTTCAGTAGTTTAAAAAAAATACATGAAACAGTAAAAAATGTAAACTTGGTTGGAAACCAGGTGAAATTTGAGATCCAATCAAAGCAGAAGAGGGAAATAAAGTAAATTATGAAAAGAGCAGAAAGTCTATTGTCTAAAAGCTGGAGCTTTGTGGGAAAACTGAGACAAGTGTTACAGGCCCTCTAATAAGACATTTCTTCATACTGTATGAAAACATCTAGTATTGATATTCTGTATCTGTATGTCACATAATGATCAATTCTACCTACGCTTTGTGCATCATTTTGTAAATATTGTCAGCTGTATTAAGCCTAAAAATCTCAACTCCAATTTTCAAAATAAACTCCTGTGCACTCTGCACAGCATGAGGACTGATGGACTCAGAAAATGTAATTGTGTTGTTTCATCTTAAAAACTATAATTTTCTTTGCTTCACAGATGGTCTAGTGTCGTACAACGCTCCAGCAGGAGAACAGATGAGCTTCCCTGCACATCCTGCTTATCTCAACGACTCTGTCTATGACGGAGCTGTCATCCACAGGTGTGTGTGTGTGTGTGTGTGTGTGTGTGTGTGTGTGTGTGTGTGTGTGTGTGTGTGTGTGTGTGTGTGTTTATTATTAATAGCTCCTTCCTTCTTCTACATTCCACTACACTGCTTCATCATAGCTCTCATCCTTCGTCTGAGCTTTTTCCCCCTCACCTTGTTGTTGCCCTGTCACCATGGTGAAGAGACAGGCGGTAGTGGGTGGGTCATGGTGGTTTACTTAGTTAGGCAATGCTTCATAGGAATGACTGACTCAACCGTGCTTATGAAGTTCAGAAACCATAATGAACCAATCACTCTTTTGTTGACGGTAGTGTTTAGTTTATTGCGTGGTGAATAATGTCCTCCATGACACAGGCAGGCTTCCTTCTCTCTGTGGAGGCAACAGTGCAGAGGGAAAAGAAAATGGCCTTTATTACGATATCACAGCCAACAGCAGAAGGGAGGAATTGGTTTTACAATGCTGCCACCTAGTGTTAACACATTTTAAAAGAAGGGCCTATAAAGGATGTTCCTTTGTGTTTTCCAGTGGTAGAAGAAGTATTCAGGTCCTTTACTTAAGTAAAAGTACTAATACCACACTGTGAAAATATTCCAATACAAGTAAAAATCCTGCATTCAAAATCTTACTTAAGTAAAAGTATGTAGAAAAATGTACTTAAAGTATGAAAAGTGGTCATTGTGCAGTAAAATGTGCCCTGTCAATATTTTACTGTTATATATTTTATATAGTTTCTGGATTAATATTGCTGCTACATTAATGTGTATGCTGCATTTTACTGCTGTGGATGTTTATGGTTATGCTTGTAGTTTAATCTACAGCAATGCATCGTATTCTATCGATACAACCACATATATTTAAAAAGTAAACTTTTCACAGGCACAGATAAACATCCCTGTTTTCAGCTTTGTGGGTGAAACCCTGATCCAAGAGGGTTTTTAACAAGTTTGTTTAGCTTAAGAAGTAGAAAAATGTCCTCAACTCATTAACGAAAAACATCATCCATCAGTTTATTACAAACATTCAAAATCAACACATCTGGAGATATGTGGTTTGCACTGGACATGAAGGGTATGACAAAATGTAATCTGAAAAGTAACTAAAGCTGTCAGACAGATGTGAAGTAAAAGGTACAACATTTCCCTCTGAGATGTAGTGGAGTAAATGTGCATACAATGGGAATACTCAAGTAAAGTACAACACAACGAAATTGTACTTGAGTAAATGCACTTAGTTACTTTCCACCACTGGTGTTTTCTGCCTCTCTTTAACACTTCTTTGTCTCTCAGTATGACAGAGGGCTTGGGCCAGCTGACTGATGGAGTGTGTGGTCTGGATGACTTTACACACAGTCACGTCTACAATGTGTGGCCCGGGTATGACTACGTGGGTTGGACTAATGAAAGTTTCCCCAGTGGATACGTTGAAATCATGTTTGAGTTTGACCGCATCCGCAACTTCACCACCATGAAGGTGAGCTAATATTTTCCCCCAGTGTTCAGTTTTTTTTTTTTTACGTCTCTCACCAGTACTTAAAGTCTTAAAAGTCTCCCCACGTGTCTTAATCTGCGTGCAGGTCCACTGCAACAACATGTACACACGGCACGTGAAGGCCTTCCGCCAGGTGGTGTGCTACTTCCGCTCTGAGGCAGACTGGGAGGCCACGCCCCTCTCCTTCAGCCCCGTGGAGGACGAGAAGAATCCCAGCGCGCGCTTCCTCACCGTCAACCTGGCCAATCACATGGCCAGTGCCATCAAGTGCCAGTTCTTCTTCGCTGATGGCTGGATGTTGTTCAGCGAGATCACCTTCCAGTCAGGTACAGACCAGAACTGTGTGTATGATCTGTCACTGCACTAAGAAAGTGCAGTTACTTTCTTATACATCTACTTTTACACTTTAAGATTTATATCATTCTGCAAATATATGCAGACTCTGTGCATAAAAACTGTATATTATTATTTATTATTATAAAAGTATTTTTTATGATTATGATGATGATTCTTTTTATTGGTATTATTTTATATTGTTAGAATTGTGAGGATTCTGATTATTCTTATTTATTATTTATAATTTATAATTTATAAATTATTATTTATTATTTATTATTTATTATTTATTATTTATTATTTATTATTTATAATATTAACCTTCTGATGAGGCCTTCTGATTTAAAATGAACAATCAAATGTCTGACCTTCAGATACAGCCATGTACAACACAACACTGGCTCCACCCAAGACAGGACTGCCACCTAACATACAACCAGGTCAGTGATCGCTCCACTCTTGATGAAGACCTTCAATAAAACATTTTGTGACATGCATGAAAAATCTAAAAATATGGCATAATTTTTTGTCACAACCTTGTCTGAGGATTTGACAAAGTTAGTCCACAGACACAACAAATAGAAACTGAAGTGATTGTCAAGAGAAAAACACCATCAGTGGATCAGCAGAAAGATGTTCTTTCTGCAGTCAGACAGCAAAAAACATAAACATAAAAAAGAGAATAAGACAGGTGAATGAATTACAAGTGCTGGTACTATACATATCTATTTATTTTCACATATACATGTATATAAGAAATTTAGAAATTTATGAAAAAGTTTGTAACATTGTGCAGAAGAGGTTAGAAGCCAGAAAGGCTTATGAAGATACCGCCCTTATTCCAAAAAGGATAAAAAGAATAAAAAGAATATAAGCAATAAAAAAATAATAATATTGCATAATTCCTCCAATTTTTAAAGCTAAGCAGTAGCCTACTACAAAATGTAAAGAAATATACAATATACATAGAAAGTTAATGTTTAAGTTGAGATACATTACAATGAAACCCATGAAGTGTTTAAGTCTTTGCTTATTAAAGTCCTTTTTTCTTTTACAAAGGATTGACATTTAACATACGCACAGAATAGCTCTTCTCACTTTCCACTTCTTGCCCTTTTTGGTCTGAGAAAGTGGAAGTGATGTCTGGCTTTCCTTTGGCATGTATATTAAGTCTGGTCTGTGTGCTCATAGGCACAACTAACTGTCACGCGAGGGACTGACGTTGCACTACCTGCTGCTTTTCTTCTCCACAAAAAACAGAAAGAGAGCAAGAGAGAGAGAGAGAGAGAGAGAGTGAAATAAAAAAGTAAAGAGAGAGATTACTTTCCTTTCAGAACATTAATCCAACAATCCCATGCTCCTGATAATGGCGTTAATGGAGGTTTCGTCACGGCAGACATTTCAAATTGTCACAGCAGGAAAAAGCTCAGGTGGAACTAAGAACATTAATTCATTGGCTCTCTTCCATTTAGGTGTGTCAGCATGCAAAAAAGCAGGGTCTGTGATGTGGCTTGTCTAAATGGAATGAAGCCATTATTCATTTTATTAGTTAAACCATTTTGACAAGTCACAGTTTACAGCGTAGTTTATGTTAATATTTATTTCAAGGTCCGGTGTTAAGGATTTAGTGGCATCTAGCAGTGAATACTCCTCCACTCAACCCGGCCCTTACAAGCGTGTAGAGAACCTACGGTGGCCTTCAGGTTATATAAAAACACGAAAGGTCCTCTCTGGAGGGTGTTTGGTTTGTCCTTTCTGGGCTACTGTAGAAACATAGCGATGCAACATGGCGTACTTCTTGGAAGACGACCCACTCCCTATGTAGATGAAGGGCTCGTTTTGAGCCAACGAAAACACAACATTTCTTAGTTTCAGGTGATTATACACTAATGAAAACATAGTTACGGATATTATATTCCATTTCTCCATACAAACGGGTCATTTAAGATTTGTTCTGCTTTTGCAACAAATTTCACTTTTTTTTGTAAATCAAAACTATCACTGAGTCTAGTTATTTGGATACCTTTTTATGATGTGCTATGATGTAATATCCTGATGTCATTGAAAAGTGCAGTATGCCCCCCCCCATGTACACATGCATGCAGACTGTAAAAGGTGTCTCTCCCTGTTCCCTCCCCAGAGGATGACCCCACCCACAAAGTAGATGACAGCAACACCCGGATTCTGATTGGCTGTTTAGTGGCCATCATCTTCATCCTCGTGGTCATCATTGTCATCATCTTGTGGAGGCAGGTGTGGCAGAAGATGTTGGAGAAGGTGAGCTCATCACTGATGTATTAGATATCCATCTGATTCCAGCCTGTGCATGTTGAGTCATTTTGTGCATTTCCATTGAGTCTTCTTTCGGGAGGTGGTCAGATCTGCTCCTTCACCCCCACATCCTTTATTCTAGGCCTCTCGCCGGATGCTGGACGATGAACTAACTGCTAGTTTGTCAATACAGAGTGAGACGTTCGCCTACAACCACAACCAGTCGAGTACAATCAGCGAGCAGGAGTCTAATTCCACCTATGAGCGCATCTTCCCCCTCGGTCCAGACTACCAGGAGCCGTCACGCATCATATGTAAACTGCCGGAGTTTGCTCAGAGCTCAGAGGAGCCTGGTAGGTGGACACACACGTCTGCTTACATATACACATCCAGTTATCCCTCATCCTACCAACATATTCAACATACCCCAAGAATACACTACTGTAAGAAACAACCATCATAGCAAATTGTTAACTTTCACCTCAAAACATTATTAGTTCAGTAATTAATGCCATCTGAAAAAAAAAACACATTATTATTATTTTAGGAAAGTTACAGTTAATTTGCATACTATGTCAAACGAAAATAGAGAGAAGTCTGTGTGCCTTAGGAATCATGGTAAACACGAGCTCAATAAATAGTTCCATCTATTAAAACTGCGTACGGGGATTGGGTGCTTTTGACCGGAGCCCCCAATACATAGGTCTATTTTTAAAAACACTTATTAAAACAGCAACAAAAAACAATGAGATATGACAAAACAGAAGACCGCTGGGGTCTGCGGGGACCTGTGTTCGTAGGATTAAGGTTAAATTGATAATCAACATTATCTTATTGAGATTCCTAGTAAAATTTTCCATATTGTGTTCCAGCTTCTACCAGCACAGCAGCGTCAAAATCCACGGCAACTACTGCAGTCCAAGATGGCGCCCCTCACTACGCAGAGGCAGACATTGTAAACCTGCAAGGCGTGACCGGAAGCAACACGTACGCCATCCCTGCGCTAACTATGGACCTGTTGTCAGGGAAGGACGTTGCAGTGGAGGAGTTCCCACGAAAGCTGCTCACATTCAAAGAGAAGCTGGGCGAGGGACAGTTTGGAGAGGTGTGCACTCTTCACCATTCTTCTGCAGGTCTTCTCACAGCATTAGATGAGCCTGAAGCACATGTGAAGTTCTAAATGTCGCGTTCCTCCTCTCCTCTCAGGTGCACCTGTGTGAAGCAGAGGGAATGCAGGAGTTCATGAATAAAGAGTTTTTATTTGACATCCCAGAGGACCAGCCAGTTTTAGTGGCTGTGAAGATGCTCCGGTCAGACGCCAGCAAAAATGCAAGGTATCGTCTCCAGTCATGCACCAAAAACCTCATTTTTATCCTGTACCTGAAACTGAAAAATACATCTCGAAACGTTAAGTTTATATAATTCAGACGTCTCCCCCTTGTAAGTGTAAGTCCCTTACTTTTTGTGTTTTGGTAGGAATGACTTCCTGAAAGAGATAAAGATCATGTCACGTTTGAAGGACCCCAACATCATTCGCCTGCTAGCTGTGTGTATCTACAGCGACCCTCTCTGTATGATCACAGAGTACATGGAGAACGGAGATCTCAACCAGTTTCTGTCCCGCCACGAACCCGAGGGACAACTCGCTCTGCTCAGCAATGCACCTACTGTCAGGTGAGTGGTGAGCACACCAGAGCTGTATGTGTAGGACTATCTTTGTGTTTTAAAAAAGAATCTCTAACACATGACGATGTTTCTTCTCTTTCCTCTCCAGCTTCAATAATCTGTGCTACATGGCGGCTCAGATAGCGTCGGGGATGAAGTACCTCTCCTCTCTAAACTTTGTCCACCGAGACTTGGCCACGCGGAATTGCCTGGTGGGCAAAAACTTTACGATTAAGATAGCTGACTTTGGCATGAGCAGAAACCTGTACAGTGGTGACTACTACCGCATCCAGGGCAGAGCGGTACTGCCGATACGCTGGATGTCATGGGAGAGCATCCTGCTGGTAAGCACCACTACTTAAAGGAATACTTCACCCCCAAAAGGATCATTTGTATGCAAATTACTCACTCCGTGTTACCTTGAATTCTGGAAGAAAACTTTATATTTATCACATGACTCAACAATGAACGAAGAATCCAAAAAACTGAGACATTTCCTGATGAATTGAATTGATGGGGGCAGCATTAAACAACAGCAAAACTATGTTAAAACATCAGTTTACAAACTCTCACACAACTCGTGCAATATATTCCAAGTCTCATTTATTCAGTTGTTTGCAAACTACTTCCCAAACACATGCATTTTCTCTAAAACCTTGCCATTTAGAACACTTCTGCATAAATAGTCTCACGCTTCATCCGTGCGAGTCTGAAGTGTTTTAAATATTAAGGTTTTAGCAAAAACGCATATGTTTGGGAAGTATTGAGCATACGACGGGATTAATGAGACTTGGATTATACTGCTTTAGTTGTGTGAGAGTTTGAAAACGGATGTTTTCATATGGTTTTGCTGTTGTTAAACGCGACCCCCATTTACTTCAATTCATCAAGAAATAGCTCCGTTTTTAGATTCTTTGTCCCTGTGGAGGCATGCGAGAAAACCACAAAAAAAAAATTATTCAAGGTAATAGATATACAAATGATTATCTTTGGGCTGAATTATTCCTTTAAGGATTTGACTTTTATTATAAAATCCTTAATTTCATTTTTTCTTGACAAGCTAATAGACATATCACCATCTTTTGTTGTGCAGGGTAAGTTCACCACAGCTAGCGATGTGTGGGCCTTTGGGGTGACCCTGTGGGAGATACTAAACTTCTGCAAGGAGCAACCCTACTCTCAGCTCACGGATGAGCAGGTGATAGAAAACACAGGGGAGTTTTTCAGGGACCAGAAAAGACAGGTGAGTTTTGTCACAAACATTTCATCTACATATAAAAACCAGTGATTACCTGGCTTAACTTCTTGCCCCCTGTCATGCAGATCTACCTGCCTCAGCCTGTGCTGTGTCCAGACTCGCTCTACAAGATCATGCTGAGCTGCTGGAGGAGGAACACAAAGGAACGGCCGTCCTTCCAGGAAATACACCGAGCCCTCCTGGAGATACAGCCTTAAACCGGGGCAATGTTTGAAGACAGTGATGGTGCAAGACAAGAGTAGACCATGATTCACACACATACAGGTTTAAGCGATCTTGTTTCAGTAGAGAAACAGATGAGAGCCACCTGCTACGACTGTTTCATGGACTTACACTCTACAAAGATGGACAACCAAAGACTTTTGGTGTGTGTCAGTTTGAGTTTAATCGGCACGATCACGTTGGCTAAGATGTTTGACAGACATACAGGTATTCTTAGAAAAATCTATTCTGTTTTATAATACACCAGCACACAGAAACGTGATTGAAGTTTTGGTTGTGGCATGTGTTGATAAAGCCAAAATTAAATGTAGCAAGTGACATTCGACACTTTTGAAAATGTATATTAATTTCATTTTTTTAACATGAGTTCAAATTTCCCATGTGACAGTGGTCGATAACATTGTTGAAGAACTTTCTTGTGCTTTCTTTTGGAAGACTGCTTGAATGTAGAGTGGGAAAAGTGCAGCCAAGCATAACTGTTAAAATGTCATTATATTTCAATTATTTCATCTCAGTTTTCTCAAACTCCGCACTTTTAGAATAACAAGGAAATATCAAGTAACTCGGTCTTTCTCGTCTCCCTGCAGTTTTCCTTCTGTGATTTGAAACATGAAGTGTATATGACTGTGTATTTTCAATAGATAAGTCTAAATCTCAAATAGCAATATTTTGTATTAATATTTATATGTTTATATGTGTTTTTTCTGTTTATGTTTTGTTGATATATTTGTGGATTAATATTCCCTTTAAGTTGACGTGTTTGGAGTATCATATTTGACATCATTCAGTAACTTTCCCGCTCACATTTTGGATCTGAGCACCAAACAAACCGCTTTAGAAGATTCTTTTTGTTTCCCACTGCCAACTGTTATTGTCTTGCATTGATCACAAACTAATATCACTGTTAATATAAAATCTCTGATAATTGATGGGACGTTGCGACACGCTTATCAGTAATGCAGGCTGTGTTTTGTTGTGTTGGTCCTGCAGTATGTGTTTACAGTCAGTATCATTGGGAAGATGTTACCGAGTGTGTTGTGGGTGTCGAAGAAGTTAATGCATATCGGCTTATAGTTCCTCTCAGTTGACAAAGAAAGTGTTTTTCCTTTTAAATGAGAAATGTGGAGGAAATGGGAATATTCAGCCTAAGTAATGTGCTTGTTTGGAAGAGTATGACTGCTTCAGATTAGTTTATATTAGCTCCTTTTAAACTAACGCAGCTAATGACTCATCTACAGGTTTTAGTTATCAGTTTGTTCTTTCTTTTATTGATGTATGCTGGATTCTTTCTTCTTATTTTCATACTTTTGTGTATAACTCTCTAATAGCTTGAACTTCATACCGCATACCACTGTTTTTCAGCCACTTCAGCTGTTTTTTACAGGCTCTCCCCTCTTATCAGAGGCCTTTGTCCCACTAACCTGGTTCAAAAGACACTCATATCTGCCCTTATGCATGGTATTTACAACTTTTATGTGGTAGTCATCCTTGTCTTGCTGTGTTTTGCAATCTAGGAAAAACAATCTGTACAATTAAGTTAAATATGATATTCATTTTGGAGACACATTTGGGTATTGCTGAAGCATGTGGTGATTTGTATAGCTGTACAAATGTAATGGCACCCTGACAGATTTCATAATTGGTTTTATTACATATTTGTACTCACATGTTTTTTCAGTGAGAGTGTTTTTATATACGTTGTACATTGATAGACGAAATACAAATAAAATTTAAACTGGGGATTCTATCTCTCTTGCCCTATGACTGGTATCAGGCTCTCATTGGCTGAGAGCTGCTGCAGTGTCCAATCATCGTGGAGGAGGAGTGAACGATAGAACTCCACGCACACAACTTGTTGAGATTCGTTGTTTGTAGTTTTGCTTTCTAGTTTGGACCAGAAAAGATGAACAAGGTGGTTTTGGTGACGGGAGCAAATAGGTAATGGCTGTATTTATTGTTTTTATTAGAAACCTCAACTAGGGTTTGTAATCTTGGGAAACTAGTAGGCTACGGTATACTCTGAAAGTATCCAACCGAAGAAAAAAAAAAAAAACAATTCCAGTGAAAGCAGCGAGCAGCACTATGTCCAAAAGTCGACAAACTGGCCACATTGACAGCCCGTCTCTTCAGGCTTCCCTCAAGCTACTCTCTCCAAATCATCGTTACGAACGTAAACGTATCATAATAAACGTAAACTATGAGCTTCGGTGACGCGCAATGAATGCGCGCAGGTAGAGCTTTTATTACCGTCCTGCGACAGCCACAGATATCGGATTTTTTATTGATTTATTATCGGAGCATTTGATTCATTATTGCTGTCGGGTTGTTAAAAGGGGTTCAACAAAGGTAGCAAAACATCTTTCTGAAGAAGATTACCAATACTAATGGTTTCATGACATGAGAGACTTTGCTTCTAAGTCTTTTTAGTTTATTTTTTCATCTGTTGGTTAATTATTAAAGGCATGGATATTTAATTTATTTATGTGACTTTTTGAAATCTCCTTGTCAATAGAGTCTTGGCCCAAATGGCAGTATCATTTTGGTCATGTATGTGGAATTAATTTGGCCACTAATGTAATCAAATTAAAGTGTAGATGCTGTGATAATATGTGTTACATTACATTGTATGTGTCTCTCCCTGCAGTGGCATCGGCCTGGCGCTGTGTGAGCGGCTCCTGCAGGACACAGATGGTCTCCAGCTGTGTCTGGCCTGCAGGAACATGCAGCGGGCTCAGGCTGCTCGCTCTGCCCTCCTCACCTCTCACCCCACAGCCAAGGTGGCCCTGCTGCAGATGGACACCAGCAGCATCGCCTCCGTCCTCACTGCTGCACAAGAGGTCAAACTCAGGTGGGAGGAAAGACTGCCAACAGCATGGCACTCAAATACACATTTAACTCAAATAGTCATCAATACAGAACAGGTCAATCTAGACAATGTGCTTTATCTGTGTTACAGAAATAAATAAATGACTTGTGTACTGCAGGTATAACCGGCTGGACTGCCTTTATCTGAACGCAGGCATCATGCCTAACCCACAGTTTGATGTCAAGGCCTTTTTTAAAGGCCTCTTCTCCAGGTACTTTGTGGATTTCACATTTGACAATTCTTCAAATTACTGAGCTGCATTGGTGGCTTTTTTTACTGGACATGTTCAGTCTATATATCGTTTTAAAAATGTTTTTATTTTTTTTTAAATAGATCATTTCAAACATCTA
This sequence comes from Bovichtus variegatus, assembly GCA_943593645.1. Classification (NCBI taxonomy): domain Eukaryota; kingdom Metazoa; phylum Chordata; class Actinopteri; order Perciformes; family Bovichtidae; genus Bovichtus; species Bovichtus variegatus. Next base: position 15,277,451 of record CALSCE010010686.1, on the reverse strand, counting down.
TTTTTCATGCTGCCTTTCAAACGCTTCGGTTATTTTTGTTTGTTGTTGCAGCCGTATCGCCACCATGTTTGCCACCGGTGAGGGGATTGTGACGCAGAAGGACTGTGTCACCTCTGATGGCCTGCAAGAAGTTTTCGTGACAAACCTCTTTGGTCACTTTCTACTAGTGAGTAACTGCTTTTGGCTACTGAATGTAGTGACGTTTGATCGACACATAGTACCTAATACAAAACCATGTTTCCTTCAGTTTTCTGCAGGGACAGTCATTCTTGTCAGCTGTTTCCCCTTGATGGAATAAATTTAGGTGATACTGGATCTGTCTGTCAGTTATCAACGATGCTCATTAAAAATTAACAGTATTGTTCTAGACAAAAGGTCACTGAGGATAGTATCCTGCTTACTGTGCATTTGCAGATTAATTCTGACATGTATTAAGTTGCCATCATAGAGAAACCTTCTCAAAGTTACTGTTTAGACTTTAAATATAAATCCGTCTTTGATGCTGCATTCACACATAATTTAGAGAGGAAGACCGCTAAGTGACACGTGATATTATTGGGAAGGTCTTTTTTTACATTACATTTAGCTGACGCTTTTGTCCAAAGCGACTTACAATAAGTGCAAACAAACAATCATGAGGTTACGACTCCGAACAGCAAGAATCTTGTAAGGACATTAGCTTCAAATAAGCCAAACCAATGCAACATACAGAAATAAGTTCTTTTTCTTTTTTTTTTATTATCGACCAAGGTGCTGTCGAAACAGGTGGCTTTTCAGTCTGCGACAGAAGGTGTGAAGACTTTCTGCTGAACTGACATCAATGGGGAGCTCGTTCCACCATTTTGGAGCCAGGATAGCAAACCGGCGGGTTTTATTTGAGGGGAATCTGGGTATCTTTTTGAAACATTCAAGCGAATGTGGCAGGAATTTAATTTTGCTGATTAGTTTAGTTAAAGAATCTGAAAGACTTTAGTGGTATCTACGTGGAAAGAGATGCCGTTGCCGTTGCTGTTTAGACATATTTACAATATAAACATTTCATTTGAAAGCAAAGTATGTTTTGTACAAAATCCCCAATAGCTTGCTCTTGTGCGTCAAAAATGGTATGTCACTGCTCTCCCTGGGGCCTCCCTGAGCTCTGGCTACCTGCCCTCATATAGGAGTGTTAAAGGGAAACGAGGGGAGTAGCCACAGACGAGGCTCCATATTGGATTTCCATAATGAAATATAATAATAAACCCATTTACTAAACTCAAATATCTAATGGGGCCACAAATGTACCATTTTTTTTTACCATATTCTGAAATTAGATATTTGGCTTCTACAATCTTGAAAGTGCGTTTGCAAGGGAAATGAGTAAAATACAATAATTTCATCGGTTTCTCACACAAATCAACCATAACCTTCTTATTTCTGCCTCGTTTCAAGGCAAACTGCAGTGAAAACATTTCAGCAGTATCTGTTTTATGAAAATGTATTATGAATTGATGTTTTTTTCTTTTTTTGAGTATTTTAATGCTGTGTTGTTCTCCTGTGTTGCGGACCAGATCAGGGAGCTGGAACCAGTTCTGTGCCATGCAGGCCAGACATCCCAGCTGATCTGGACCTCCTCCAGTAACGCTCACCGCTCAGCTTTTAGCCTGGAAGACATGCAGCACACAAGAGGCACACAACCTTATAGCTCCTCCAAATATGCCTCCGACCTGCTCAGCCTGGCGCTCAACACGCACTACAACAAGCAGGTCGGCTCGCACACACTCCTCACGTGCTGTGTATCAACCATGCCCACAAGATTACCTTTTTTTTTTTTTAGCTCCCATGGTGATGATAACTGCTTTTATTGGGCTCTCTAGGGTTTGTACTCTTCTGTCATTTGTCCTGGTTTTGTGATGACCAACCTGACCTACGCTATCCTGCCCTCCTTCCCGGCCTTCCTCTGGACCCTGCTGATGCCTGTCTTTTGGCTTGTGAGTGCAACTGATGGTACAAATTATTGACACACACACACTTGAATTTATTTGTATCTGAATGTATTTTTCTTTTCTCGATCTCAGATTAGGATGTTCACCAATAGTTTCACCCTGACCCCTTATAATGGAGCTGAAGCCCTGGTAGGCAAAACACATTTTCAAATTTCCTTAAACAGTTGGTACAAATGAATTCATGAAATCTGTTCTTTCTTGCAGTTCTGGCTATTTAAGCAAAAGCCTGAATCACTGGACCCACAAGCCAAGTATCAAAGCTTAACATCTGTGCTAGGCAACAACTACACACAGCCACGCAAGGTATGGCAAGGAATATTAGCCGATTTCAGTTCAAATATTCTTGTCAAATAGTTCATGTAGTGAGTTTTTGTGTCTTCTGTTCCTCTTTGCAGATGGATGTTGATTTGGAAACATCAGATGCTTTGTATGAGAAATTACTGCAACTAGAAAGCGAAGTAAGAAAAAAACTGAAGGCAAAATGATCCCATCATGTCCACAGCAGTCCTGCCGGACATGAAACATCTTGATGCATATCACACAATTCTGGGATGGAGGGTGTTTTTAATCTTGTTTGGTGACCCGGGAGCAGCACTCTCACAAAAATAGCTGTACCCCGTCTGCCTGACACAGCAACATGCAAGCCTGAATTCACCTCACAAATAAAGAAGTTACAGTGAGTGTATAAGCGTGCAATAAAATGTCTGTTATAGGACACAGAACAAGAATGATGTATGTTGTGATGATTTAACAATAAAGAATAAACCTGTTCTCATCCACTTTATCCATCGACTTTTAAGTCCATTCACTCCTTTTTAAAGGATGATATTACACGAGGTGAACGACACCATAAGCAGACATGGATGGTAGGCTAGGTCGCCAACTTTTCTTGTGCCGCTCTTGTGGGACTATGTCCAGTTTGGTTGTTAATTCCATGGTCCTCACGGCAAAAAGCATCGCAGTCTGACAGCAGACTATCGGTGTCATCCCAAAAGTTTACATAGGTGGTCTGTGTGAGCCCCTCTGCGGTGTACGACGGTGCCGGCAGATGCGTGCAGACGCACCTGCAATTCCGCTCCGGAGGATTCGGAGCGCAAACCCAGCAGTCGTCCCCGTGTTCCGCTGCTTGTTTCCCAGCGCCACACTCCTCCTCTGCTCCGCTCAGTTTCGGATTGCAAAAAGCCCACACCATCCCGCAGAAATAGAGGAAAAACGTGCCCATGACCATGACCATGAGCGCGTAGGACTCTATCATGGCTTTGGTGACTGGAGATGTCATCTTCGGATGCGCGGAAATAATCATCGGAGTTGCCAAAGTGCGTTCAGGAGGGACTGTCAGTCTGGCATCATCCGGTGGGTTGGACCACTTCAGCACCATCAGTAACGTGAGATATAGAGGAGCAAAACAAATAAGTGACTTATTTTGTTGCCACCTCTCTCCTTAAACTAAATGCACTATTAAGTTACCATTATGACAGCATGGGTGGAACACACATTGATGTTATTAAACAGAATTGCTCAAAAACTATGGACACACCTATGAATTAAACATGTAATTAAACCCCTCAGTTGATTAATATAAATAATTGAGGATATTTTTCTAGTTCTTCTTCAATAATTACTAATTCAACAGAGATACAAACAATATAATTTAGACAGGAAAAACAGGTGATTAGTTCAGTATAAAGCTGGGAACAATTTAATAAGTACACTGTAGGAATCTTCTTTGCAACAGACCTGAAGGGCATTTGCCTCCCTGCATCACACAGTGTTCACTAACAAGCCCGTCAGCTGCAGGCTTTGACTTTTGTTATAAGGTCAAACTCCAGCTCCCATAACTCCCAAAATACCATCAGTGATCAATGAGAGCTTGGGGGTTTTTTTTGTCGGGCTTCACCTTTGAATATGTTAGATCAAGTTTTAACCACTGAGTCAAAAACTAGCATTGCTGGGTTTAGGCATAGAGACTTTTTACATTTTAAGATACCACAATTAAACTATAACATCCTACTATGTGAATGGATATGTGGACATACATTCATACTCTGATATTATAAAATATAATGTTTAGTAAAGTCCTTGTAAAATTCCTACATGTCCCCTACAGTATTCCTGAGGGAGTTTTTTTGTAAATATTAATACACTGAAAAATATAACAAATAAATAAAAATTGTGTGTAGCCTCTAATGTAAAAAATAATGTATCAGAGCTGGCATGAGGCATAAACACACCAAAAGCAGCCATTAATTTAATTAAATCAATATACATTTTCCAAGTTTTGATAAAAAAACGTAGCTTACATTTTAGTCTGAACCTTTTCAGTTAGTTCTAACATTTATTAATAAACTTATCCTATTTTTTTTGTCACTTTTGCATCCTGTCAGTTTCAGCTCAATCATTTGAAAACCACTCAGTGTTTTCTCAAACATTATTTAAAAATGTCTTCTTCTTCTACAATGATTTACCCTGACCATGTAAAAAGGAAGAAGTATCAGAAAAAGGACGCTCATGTAACGATCTATATCTTGCGTTTCCTGTTTATGACCAACATGTTGATTACATCTATAACGTGCAGAGGACTAACCTCCACCAACCAAACTACCAAATGCAAAGCTGTTTTAAAATGGAGAAAAGTATTAGATTTTCCCAGTAGCACCTAAGTGCAAGATGATGTTTACATAATCATTTAATGTGGACATCCCACATTCAGACCCCCCCCCCCCCAAAAAAAAAAAAAAAGATATCCCACTCTGCCACACAACAGACAACTTCATTTGAAGATTTCTTCAGGTTTTTCTCTGACATGTTTTGCCTTTATTTGGCAGCGATAGTACAGAGATGACTGAAGAGAGAGCGGAGCAGGATAATAACATGCAACAAAGGTCCCTGGACAGAATCAAACTGGGAAAATTGCAATGACATGGTAAGGGTTTTAAACACGCCCCAATTCGGAGACTATATCTAGATGTATTGCTAAGAAACAAATAGACAGATGTATGATTAAACAGACATCTGAGTGTGAAAACATAACGTGTATCTACAAACTGCAAATGCTTTCTAAAGTCACCATGTTTCACTGTCGTGTGCAGCAGAACCATATTTGCTATGGATCAGGTTTGATTACCCTAAGGAGTGGTGCTAAATATCGAAATACAAGTGTGAAATATTGTTTACACTAGCAGTACATGCAAAGTTTAAAGAGGGCCCAGAACTCAGAGTAGTGTAAATACTTGTTCTGAGGCTAATTTAATTAGTAGGACAGTCCGTCAGTCCAGAGTTTGTCACTCTTTGATTAACTTTACTGAAGATTTAGTCAGTAGTTAAATAATTATATGTTGACCTTTCCTCTAAGCACATCTTCCTATTTAACTGAAACAGATTAGCTAAAAACAGATGAACCTGCTCTCTCCCTTAAAGGTTCATAAAGGTATTATTTGCGTATAAAACAGGGGTGACGGAGCCGTTGAGACATCTTTAGTTTAAAACTGACAAACTGTTGCAGCCCACAGTTTTAAGGTATGAGGAGTTTTTTTTCCTGAGGAATCAAAACAAGAGTGTGTGTGAGGGCACCCATGCTTGTCTCTACAGAGGCTAGCAACACTAGCGAAACTTGCATTGTGGGTAGTATAGTTTCTTATTGGATTATTGTGGTACTAAGTCAATTGCATTTCATGTTCAAAAAAACTACACGCCCCACCCGCGCCAACCCCGAGGTCCCGGATGTCTACCGCGCCGGAAGAGAAGAAGGTCCTTTTCCCAGCCATCTTGTGGCTTCATCTAGCGAAGTGTTCGCACCAAGCCTCGTAGAATCGGAGGAAAATCCTGCTGAAGGGGCGCCATCATGCCCGGACAAATGCAAGAAGGTTTTGGCTGTGCCATAACCAATCGGTTCGACCAGTTATTTGACGATGAGTCGGATCCATTTGAGCTGCTGAAGCAAGCCGAGGTGAAGAAGAAGGAGGCTCCTGCTCCTGGTGCCGCCAAGACTTCAGCCCAGGCTGCCAAGCAGCCAAAAAAGGAGTCCCAAAAAGACAGAAAAGTCCCACTGGGTGATAAGAAGGAGGAGAGCCAAGCACCTGTCCCACTTAAGAAAGATGGTAAGATATATTTTTTTGCGTTTTAGCTTTCCCTTAGCCAAGCTGTAACCAACATATTTTAGGCTAACGGCTAAGTTGCTTGCTTACTAGCTAGCAGCGGTTCGTAAGCCCCCGTGACATGAGGTCCGCATGGCTGCTTTATGTGCCGCTGTTGGCTGTCAGTTGCTGCAACAATGACATGCATACAAACGTGTAAATTAATGGGACGTGTGGGGCTCAACGGATTTGGTGATAAACGGTTTGCAGGCCAACTTGTTTTGGCTTGTCCCCCACCCCCATCGGCCTTGTTGGACAGGCAGAGCCAGAAAGCCTGGCGAACTACAGAAAGTGGCCTCAAGGTGTTTTACATGTTACTCCTATAATATCGTGCTTTTCAGTAAGCCCACTTGTTGCTTATTTTACGCAATAACGGTCAAAAGTAGGTAGATTCGATTGTAATTTTTTTAAATATGTGTTAAATATAACCTGCGTGGAAAAAGGAAATCTTCCACGTGGTAATACAACTTTTCAAAGTAATGTGATGTAAATACGTTAACTTTAACGTGGTGGATTTGCAGGTGGACTTGTCAAACATTAGCAGCAGCACCGCTTTCATGCTGATGAACCTCGTGGTTGTAGTGTGGGGCGTGTAAAATAAAGCACAGCCTCCAAACTGCTACTTCCCATTTGCGCACAATACATGCTCGGTGCATATGATCGACCTGCCCCAGATCGTTTAATTGCCCATTTCATTTGCTATACCAAATATAATTTTTGTATATTGTAATATTTAATGGCGTGCAGACTGTAGATTTACTTAGCTGAATTAAAGTATTTAGGTACCTACGTAAAGGCAGTAAGTTGGCCATTATTATCATGTAAATCTGCCAAGTGGCCTCATATCCGTTTACTTAGAGAAGATGAGACAGGTGCTCAGACTATGGTGCACCCAGCTGCTGCTGTGTAGTGGAGGGTGTCTATTTTGGTACCTGATGATTTAGGCAATGGGTGGGACTTGTTGTGTTACTCTGTGACAGTGGCACTCAAACATGTTAAATACTGGAGGGTTAAATACTATGTAAGCAATCATTTCATCCACAGTTGCAGGGTGATTTTTAACTAATCGGCACACTTTTAAATCAGTCTAGGATATGAGTGATCATATTTCTGATCTTTTTATAAAGTAAGATTACTCGCTTGAGATTTGCTCATTTTTTTATGCACTTAATTGGTAACACTTATAATAATCGGATTACATTGTAGACAGTAGAAGGTGGCACAGTGTTTAATAAATGGATCCTACCAGCTTTATTTCTTTTAATTCTGCACATTAATTGGAATTATTTGCTCCATTTAAACAGAACAATCGCCTCCTCTTTCTCTTGTCTGGGGCTCTGCAGTGGGTCCTGATCTATCAGTGCTATTGGTCCTCTAATCCTCCTGTTGTGGTCAATCCTAGGTCCCGGCATGAGGAGAATGGGCCGCAAGCCGGAGGGCGATGGCTTCAGACCCCAGGGCGGCCAGGGAGAGGGGCGCCCCCCCACAGACAGACGGCCTGTGGACAGGCGGCCCCCACGTCGCTTCGAGAGGCCTGCTGGTGATGCTGGCGAGAAGCCCGAGGGAGGCGAATTCTCTGTGGAAAAGTGAGTTTATATTCTAATCAGCAGCGATTTTTAATCAAAATATATATATATAGAGGAGAGTGAATCAGCTCCTGTTAGACATTTTGGTTTTCTAGCTACACATAAGGCAAAAGGAGTACTCTCTTTTGGGGTGGGGTTACTGTTAAAGGCGTTGCTTACAATGATAAGGCATAGTATGTATGAGTTTTGCCCAAAATGCTATATGCACATGTGGCTCTTTATCTCATCAGTTTACTTGTAAAATTCTACCAAAACGGCAACAAAAAACTAAACTGGAATATATCCAAATGTAGATTTTGACCAAATTCTAATATCAGTCAACCTAGGTTAAGTTAAAGGCCATGATCACTTTTTTTCTGTAGACTTGTAAATCATCTTAATTAACTGTTAAATTAATTAATGGCACCTGTTGAATGCATTGTTTTCTGCTGTCATTCCTTGGTAATCTTTCTGTCCACTTTGTCACTTTAAGGGGAAGAAAAGCCTGGAGATGACCTTCCTTAGATCAAACTTCTCATAGTCAGAGAAAACCGTGCTTTGATGGAATTTGACCATGTTACTCCTTCTTCTCTTTAGACCCATTGGTGATAGGCCGATGAGAGGACGTGGTGGTGGCGGCGGCAGAGGCGCCCCCCGTGGAGGCAGAGGCCGTGGCATGGGTCGCACTGATGGCTTTGACTCCCGAGGAAAACGTGAATTTGATAGACACAGTGGCAGTGACCGATCGTAAGTACTTTTTCAGCTCTTATAGATGTATAAAAAAACAAATTAAATACATAAAATATTCTTAATTTACACCTGGTCTGTTAATGACGTTGCTGTGTGTTTTTATGTAGCGCATGTGTCATGACCCTGGCTAAAGCTAATGTTTTCTCAGTAGTCTGAAAGGTGAGGAGAAGCGTGGTGGAAGTGGATCTCACAACTGGGGAACCGTCAAGGATGAACTAAAGTAAGTTCTTACACATGCAACATAATGAGAAACTTGGGAGGTTGGGGTGTTGCAACACCTTAACACTCTGAACTCACAGAAATAACACTTCTGCGTGTAGGTTTTTCCTTGTATGATGTATTTTTAGAGAACATTTCAAACGTCAGTTGATTTTAATAGGAAAATTATTCAAAATACACTTAGTAGCCAGGTATTTAGGTACCATTCCTTAAAATAATAATAAATAAAATACATAATTAATCCCAGGTGGAAATTTTTTATTTTACTCAATGCAGCCTTACTTTATGGGGATTTTGGAGGATGTAGTTTGTGGTGCTGTTGAACTGTGTTGTGTTCTACTAATTATACATTAGTAATTAATATGAATGGAGTGGATTACATATAAGAAACTCCCGAGTATAATGAAATACAATTCAACAGCACCTGCCCTTGTGCGCACCCCGGTAGCTCACTTGCCATGAATCAAGGCTGAGTCTATACTGCAGCGGCCTGTGTTCGATTCCAGGCCAGACCCTTTGCTGCATGTCCTCTCCTCTTCCGTGCCTTTCCAGTCTGTCCCCAAGCTATCACTATCCAATAAAGTAGAGAAAGATAAAACTGCAGCCTTGTACGAATAAAATGATATAAAACGCATGTATAGAATAAAGTTGACAACTCCTATCAAGAAAAATTGAAAATTATAAATAAATATTATGTGGCAACAAGGTACAAACTAAAGCAATGGACAAGCACAATGGAAGCATTTCTTCTTAATACCCTGGTTCATAATACCTTTAGCTTTATACCATAATAGCTTTATGACATTCTTCTTTTCCTTCATAGCGAGCTTGACCAATCAAACGTTACTGAAGAGAACCCTGAAGGAGAAGAACATCCACCTGCTGACTCTGAGAACAAGTAAGTTCTTGGTTTTTGTCTTAATATGTCTTAACGAATTAAAATAAACTGACGAGATTTTGGTTTTACTGTATTAATAAAGAATTCATAATTTAACTTGCATAGTTACTAGTGTTCAAAGGAAGAACACCAGCAACCAACCTGGGTTTATATTAAACATTAACGCTGTGATACTGTGTGCGTCTGTGTGTGTGTTGAAGGGAGAATGAGGTTGAGGAAGTGAAGGAAGAAGGCCCCAAGGAGATGACTCTTGATGAATGGAAGGCCATGCAGGACAAGGAGCGGGCCAAGGTGGAGTTCAACATCCGTAAGGCCAATGAGGGAGCTGATTGGAACAAAGGCTTTGTGCTGCACAAGTCCAAGGCAGAAGTGAGTCAAAACCACCTGCTCATTCTGAATACATCCATATGGTGTCATCTAAATGAGACACCATTTTTTTTCCCTCCAAAGCAATGTAATGAGATAAATGTACAAATACTACACCCCACCACTATTGGGTGAAACCCAAATTTCTTTTGATTTGTCAGTGAGGAAACTACAAGTAGGGTTGGGCGATATGACTACATGTGTAGTCAAAACGATGTAAAAAATATCCATCGTATATATATTTCTCTATAGTGTTTCTATGGCAACATAGGCATATATTTATTTTTCTCTATAATTTCACTTCACTATTATTATATATATTATTATATATACTATTATAATTTTCTTTGTAGTATAGAAAAATGGGCTTTACCATGTTTTTCATATAGACTTTTCTATTTAAATACCAGAAAACATGCTATATTGTTATTGACACATGAAATTACATAAATCATGGTAGATTTAGCCCAGCCCTTACTGCAAGGCTGTATGTTAAAACAGATCAGATAAACAAGTGTTGAATCAGTTTCCTGTGAAGGACTGCTGTGTGTTGAGGCCCAACATAAGCATCACTGTCTGAATTAGCTGCTAAAAAAAAGTGCAAAACATCCTTAAAAGCTTCACATCAAATGCTCCACTTCAACCACAGGACTAGGTGAAAGTTGTAGCTGCCTGTCATCCGTGTAACTTAATTTGACCTATTTGTTACGATATACTCGATGTTGTGCAGAAAATGTATTATGCAATAAACAAAAATTCAATGTAAAGCAACAGTAACATTAGTATTCACTGTTCACTAGTTTGCTTTTATCTGTATGTGCGTTAAACACCTTGTCCCACCTTCATTCTGTATTTTCATTCACGATTTAGAACAATTCAGATTTGAAACTATAAAATGGGCGAATACTTACTGCTCATTCTCGGGCCAAACACAAACTAATGGCATTTACAAGTGAGCCCAGACCCACATTTAGTCAGTATTGTTGGAAGATGGTTATACTTAACCATGTTTTTTTCATTCATGATTACAAACATGATTTTTCTCAGTATGTTGTGTTAATGTTTTTATTGTTATGCATTTCTCCATCACAGGATAAGAAAGACGAAGTTATTGACCCTGAGGTTGAGGAACCCAAGGTAAAATCTCTACTGTTGTTGTACGGTATCTGAACTCGATTAACACGTGAACAAAATAGACCACATTTTAAAATAATAATAAATAAAAAAATCTAAATGAGCTTTTCCTCCTAATTCAGCTTGATGATGAGCACCACTTCCGGAAGCCAGCCAATGACATTACGTCTCAGCTGGAGATCAATTTCGGAGATCTGGGCCGTCCAAGTCGTGGACGCGGTGGACCACGTGGTGGCCGGGGCGGTCGTGGACGTGGCGGCGGTGGTGGGCCACCTGGCCCTGCCAGTGCCAGTGGCGAAGCCACTAGGCCGATCCGTGGAGGAAGGACTGACAAGGTAGATAATCTAATGAGACTTTGCTGTTGTGTCATGTCATCAGCATCCATGTATCTGAATTGAAGTGAAGTTGAAGTTTTTTCTTTTTCTTATCTCACTGAAATTCCATATCACATTGCCAAAGTGAAATAAGGGATCAGTTTACTTGTAAGAACGAAAGTTACCAATAAAACTTGGATTCTTAAGTCATTTTGAATTATTTTCCTTTTTGAAATATTTGTCATTCAGCCCCCTTCCTGAAAATTATTTTCATCCCCTTCATACTTGTGAGGCACATCTTTTAATGTTTGGATTTTCTAACTCCTACTTAATGTTTGTTTTTCCTCAGTCATCTGCGTCTGTGCCCAACGTGGACGACCCGGAGGCCTTCCCAGCCCTGGCTTAAACCGCGGCTGCAGCCCCTCAGGCCTACAGGAGCCTCCTGAGCACCTCCACTACGAGGCTTGCATGTTCCTGGATCCTTCAGCAAAGTGAAATGATGAAGACTGTCATTAACTATGGCACTCAAAGTGAGGACTGAGTTTTACCCAATAAAAACAAAACGAAGATGGAAAAAAAACAGAAATTAACAAAAAAAAAACAAAAAAAGAAAAGGACTTCTTGCTACTCTGGAGCAACTTATTGGTAGAGGTTTTGTACTTGGAAACAAAGTAGCAGGGATGTTTTCATACAGTATTTTTTTCAGAGGTTATGCATTGTCCATTGATGAATTTTTGTAATTGCTGCTTGAAAATATGCATTTCGAAATGTAAGCATAAGAAGGGTGTCTTTAGCTTGGTGTGAGCCATTGCTTGCTTGCTTTGAAATAGGCACTGTTGAGCTCCAACCCAAGCTCATAAGCTCAGCCACACCAGGTATTTCTGATGGAGTTAAAGCTTCACCGATAAAGATATATGGATTTTTTTTTTCTTTATCACTGGGGTATTGTTTTATATTTTATACAGGAGGTCTATTCTTCTATGATCTTTGGCCTGTAAATCTTTAAAACTATTTTCATAAATTCCTTTGAGACTATTTCACATGGTGCAAATAGGACGCACCTTGATCTTTGATCAAGCGTTGCTGCCTACATTTGATTGCATTGATGAAATGGCGCCTACAACTGTATTAAGGTTCTTTTGTACTAAAATGTTCTAAGAGGAACATTTGGTCATTTTTGAGGAACACATTGCTGATTACTCTCCTAAATTTGCATTGATCCTGAGATATTTGTCAAGTGGATCAATTTGAAGCCCAAAGTTATTCCATGTGTTGTGATTTCTGATGTTTTTGGGGTGCTTCACTACCATATCTCTTCCTCCCTGCCTATTTCATCTTTGGTTACAGCCATGTGCAAGTCAATTAATGCCTTTGTTTTTACTTTAAAGAGTGATACGGAGAGGAAGTGTCTTTATACAGTTGAGATGTGGCTGTAGTCTTCTGCAAGCCCTCAGACTCTGTCCGACTGTTTACACACTCCACTCAAGCATCCTTCCACAGATGTAAACTCGGCTCAGTTTCAGTTTGTTTTTGCAGTCTGTTCTGTGCTGATATTTTCCTCCACTGTTGACTTGCCCTGTAGCTTCCAAAGTGGCACCACTGCATAATTGCTCTGAAAGAAATACAGTCGTTCATTGTGTGGAACTGAAGTGCTCTACAAATGTGTGAATTCTAGCCCTGCTATTAGAGACCTCTGTCGGTAAATAAAGATGGTCGGTAAATCTTTTGCATTGTCACTTATTTAACCCTTCCTGCACACAGGCTTGTTACAATGTACAAAACTTGCTTTGTTTGCTTTTTGCTGACACCCACATTTCACAGACTAACACCTGGCAAAGCTCTTGAAACCACTTTTGTGGTAGTTCTGGCTCGTGGACTGTATAGAAGTGGATGCAGTTGATGTGCTTTCGGTCTGTGAGTCACTGGATGATATGTAATGAATTTGTATGGTATTTAAAAACATTTTCTTATTTATTTTCTCCTTTTTAATCCAAAAATGGAAAAACTGACTTTCCTTTTATTGTTGTGGGCTCAGAATTTTTTTTTATTGCAAATCTGCAAAACATTTGTGACATGAACACCTTGGCTCCCATTGAACATTTGAATGTGAAGTCGTGTCTTGTAGGCAAAATTGGGCCACCTTTCAAATTTTTTTTTGTCAACCTCCCCACTTTGTTCAGTTTCTTCCTCGCTGCGCTGTGCATTCAGGGCCTGACCACGGTCAGCAGGGTGGTCCTCCTCGCTGCGGGGCCTGTGTCTGGATACTAAGCACATCATGCCATGTCTGATGTTCTTGGGGTGGCGCAGGTTCTCTACCCAGACGGTGACTCAAGTGAGGCAGATTCCAACCATGGACACAAACACATTTTCAAGTTGAGAAAGGCCATAGGTTGTAAGGGCTGGCTGGCTAGTGGTATTGCCTGTAACTTAAGTATTCATGGAAACTACTAGACAAGGGGCAATGAAAAATACATTGCAGTAGGTATATCAAAAATGAAATAAAAATTTCACAGTATCGTTGCATAAAAAAAATCCTAAAAACTCATGTCATAGTATTGCATGTCATAAAGAAAATGCCAAAGTATATTATGTCATAAAAATTCTTAGTATAGTATGTCATGAAAAAGTTATATTAAGTCATATCATAGTATGTCATACACAATTCATAGTGTTTGTCATAAAAAAATGTAAGTTCTTGTTACATGTTCTGACATGGCCCCTCTTCATGTCAGATAATATTTGAATACATAGTTACATGCACCACCACTAGCCAGCCAGCCCTCACAACCTATTGCTTTTCAATGTTGCCATTCCCAACTTGAAAACGTGTATTTATCAAACTTACATTATGCTGAAAAAATGTGCATATCAATTATAGTGGCTCCCCAATTTATCTACGTTAATATGATGCTCCCAATCAAAATACTATACTATTTTTAAACAATGTGATGATACAGTAAGACCTTGTCTATGGAGTGGGAACATTTATGTGAAGTGGAAAAAGGCCAAGGATTACATTGAGTTATGTGCCCATACGAAGAAAAATATTGGGATGTTGCGCTGGATGAATATTAAGCATAATTTCTTGTAATATTACAAACCCAATTCTTTTACACTCGGCATGCATGCAAATAGGATTTCATAAACATTTCATTAAATATTCAGACTTTAACTTATGGTTCAAAAATACTCACTATGACACAACCCCGCCATCTATATAACCACTGTATATTTGAAGCAGTGGCATTCCCGTGGCTGAAGCACTATTGCTGATTTATTTGAGGAGGGTGTGTTCCTGTCATACAATAACCTCACTTGATTTATAATCGCATAGAAATCAACTGAGAAGTAGACAAATTTTCTCATAGACTTCTATACAATTTGACTTCTTTTAGAACCAGTGGAGATGCCCTCTGCTGGACATGTGGAAGAATGCAGACACAGACTGAAAACAATACGCTGCTGCGACTGGTAATAATTTATTCATATAGCACTTACTTATATTGCAATATGTATTGATCGATGTGTGACAATATCTGATGCCTTGCATTGCTCATTTTAGCCATAGTATTAGTAAAGGAGTAAATCACAAGTTTCATCACAATAATATATCGATTCTTTGGACAACGAAAACAATATTTACCGGGCCCTACGATCTATGTGAGACAATATCATATGCCCATTTAACCTAATCAGCAAAAAGCAACTAAAATATGATTTGAGTAATTTTATTACGGGGCTCTTCCAGACATATAAATGATAACAAGCTCTGCTATTTTCTATAGAGCTAATGCCTCTCTCTGTCCATGTCTGCCTGCGTGTGTGTGTGTGTGTGTGTTATATAATTTATAGTAGATTATCAGAGTGTTTTCTTGCCAGATTTACAAGACCAGGCGCCTGAACTACCGCGCCGAAAGGAAGCGGGCAGCGCAACTCAGAGAGTCGCTCGCTAACGGCGCTGTATATCTTCGAGATGATAGGTATCGATGTTTCACTTTGCATTGATGGTATTGGACCATTGATCAGTGAATCGACGTCACACCCCTAGGTATTAGTGTGTGCAATGCTGCTCTGAAGAGAAATCAATGGTAATGCATGAAATTGAAACAAAAGTACTTTTTCGGTCAAAAATCATTACTGCATAACAGCTCTGGAAGATTTCAGCGAGAGAGCTTCTCGTTACAGTTCTGATTTCAATGAGCAAGGAGGTAGTTCATGCACATCTTAGCAAGATGTGTGATGCAAAAAAAGACACAGGAACAGAAAAAAAAGGGGAACCCCGTCACCAGTTATTGTGTCCGGTCACTTTCGTTTAGCCGTCCTCTTCCTCTAAAAATGTTTTTTACTCAAAGTTCATCTCACCAAGGAGTTCTGGTTTCAGGTGAACACGCACTGTTCTGAAAGAAGTCACTGCAGTCAATTTTGACCGCATTCAGAGTCAAGTTCCCTCCAAACTCCAGCGGCTCCATGAAGATGTTGTGACTGGGGAAGAAACCCAGCATATCTACAAACTCCTCATCCTCCTCCTGATCCTCCTCGTCCATATCCCCCGGCCCGTCTGATGAGATGTATTCGACGGTTGTGTTGGTGTCCAGAGAGGTCTGTCGGTGGTCGGAGCTGTCTGAGTCGTGGGAGAAGCTCTTGATGTAGGTGGTCAGAGGGTAGAGCAGTGTGGCCGGCTCCGTCTCAGGGCTCGGGCTGGTTTGACAAGAGAGGTGCGAGGAGACGTCTGTAGGTGAGCAGATGTCAATGCTCTGCTTGGGAAGCTCCTCGACATCCACCAGGATGGGCTCTTCTTCCTCATCGCTTACACTGGAGTTACTCAGCTGCAGGTTCATCTTGCCCTGTTTTGAAGCGGAAATACAGGCTTAAACTATGAACAGTGAGTTGCAATTTACAGTAGTTTGTATTTTATTCACTTTTACATAATTACCTTCTCCTGGGCACACTCTCTTGCCCACTTGCTGTTTGCAGGATCTGGCACAACATCGAGCATGAGGCACTGGAAATACACCCAGAACCTGAGGGGAAAAAAACAATATGGCAAGGAAAGTTTAATGGCAATCATTTATCTTTATTGATGAATCTTTTTTTTTTGTTTTCTGCAGAACAGAAGAAAATGAAAGGTGTGAGCTTGTTTCACTTATAAATCCATATAGACTCGCTGTTGCTCACGTACCTCTGCTTCACTGCCAAGCTGTGATAAAGACACACCAGAAACATTGTGATCGTGGCGACGACTGCACACACTAGTAGGGGGGATAGTCGGGTCTCCTCTGCAAGAGTGACAGTGAGGCATGGAGATGTCAGACTGCAGCATATACATTTAGCTCTTCTGGTACAGTCAGTTAAAGCAGCAACGTGTAGTACCGAACCACCTGCTCCAAAGAAATAGGGAGCATCATTTCACCTCAAGTACTGGGTCCATACAATCTAAATGTACAGTTATCACTTGTTGAAAAAAAAGCCTACTACTATCTAATAGCTGGGCAACAATACGTAAAATACGTCAAACCAAGACTGGTACTAATCTTCCTCTCATGTAACTCTTGGCAAGAAAGCAAATAAGCATAGCTTCCAAAATGTCGAACTATTCCTTTGAAAAACTTGTAAAGCTGCTTACTCTGGATGGAGAACTTGACCTTTTGCCCTTCAGGGCCTTCTCCTTTTGCAGTTGAAGCAGTCATCCACAGGATGTAGACAACTGGAGACAGGCCTTCGATGATATGCGTCGTCTCTGATGCTGAAGCAAAGTCTGAAATACACATTTATATAAACAGGGAAGTTACACATGGGACCGTCTGCATCCAAATAGTGCATGCTACACATTGGATGAGATGAGTGTTGACATGTTTAGATTCAGAGAAAATACAATTCTCATTTAAAAAAAGACGGGAGCGTCAATTCCACAAAATAAGGTCGCCTTTTATACATTCCTTCAACCAGACCAGAAACTGAAATATTAACAGATATAGATACCATCATCTTCGCTACGAGTTTCCCACTTACTAGTTGTAGACATCCATCCCCTTTGTCTTTTATTTAGTGTCATTCTTTGTCTTTTTTTTTTTTTTTTTATGTTGGTAAGAAAAAACACTCTTCTGTGAACTATAAATGTGCAATATGACTAAAATAGTTTAGTACAAATGTATAAATAACAATTATTACACTTTGTTTGGCCTCTCATGTGGAGAGTTGTGTTGTACAAGTTTCCATTGTTGAAAGCACAATAAAAAAAGTGTTTTAAAAACAGATTACAGGCAAAAAAAAACAAAAAAACAAGCCATCTCCTCAATGTACAAGATGTCTCAGTACAGATAAATGGTTCTTACGAGGCTTCCGGTGTCCGCTGTCATTCTCTAAATAGATGGTATACTGAGTGAGACAACCCCCGCGCTGACCCCGGGGAATCTCTATCCAGGTCACTTTCACCTGGTTTCCCTCAACCGTCTGTTTGACTGATGGACCAGCTACTGGGGCTGCAAACAAGAAGCAGAAAGTCAAAAAAAAAAACAGGATGGATGAGAAATATTTGAAACCATTTAATACTCCTGTTAATAACTGAATTTTTTTATGCATTTGAATGATAAATGATCAAATGAACACTTTTAGGCTCTTCTTAGATCTTACCTGACTCCATAGTGGTGACGCCTGTAAATCTGGTCCTTCTCACTGAGCTCTCATTAGAGAAAACATATACTGCTCCCTCGTAGCACTCAAATGGCTTAATACCTGCATAGTGACAGATAAAGGTAGAGCAACAGAAAAAACAGCATGGAAGAGGGAAAAAAGAGAGTATTTACTAGGGCTGTACCGAATACTTCAAAGCTTTGAAAGCTTCATTTATAATGTTAACAATCATATTCTAAATCAACATTCGTTTCATTTATTTTTATTTTGCATGTCTATTCATTCTGTTTGAACCCTGTCTTTCTCACAGTTGCAGATAAAGTTTAGGCTACACTAATATTATTAGTATCATACTGTTTGTAGAATTAGATTCCAGTGGTGGCTGCGTGGGATTGTTTCTGACTCATGTGATCCAAACATTTCCAATAACTCCACAGTGTTGTAAAGTCCAAAAATAAAAATGTATTGAAAAACGATTCAGAAAACATGGTTTTATCAAACAAAAATACTTCTTTAATCCATATTTGTTGGCATTTAGCCTTTCAAAAACAACTATACTACCAACTATATCATTAGATCTGATGAATCTCTTTATTCAAATTGAGGATTTATTTTAATTTTCGAAAACCTCAATAGAAGCATCGAACGTAGAACACGGCATTCGCTACATGTCCCACCTGTAACAACAGTGTGGTTGTCGTTGCTGCCCAGTCTGACCCATCTGAGCTCCTCCAGCTTGCGGCCCTCTGGGTACCACTCCACCACATGCGCTGCACGCCTCGGTGCACTGTCATGCTTTCTCCAGGAGATGGTGACACTGTGGTTGTCGGCAGCTACGTGCACATGAGGGGACTGGAACTGCTTAGCCTTCACTACAAGAGAGACACATGTAGACATTAGCCTCAGTATCACCGATGCATCTGATATTCACCTGTAAAACTCCTAACATGACTGCTCACCCACAAAAAAGCGTCTGGCCTCACGAAGCTGCAGACATAATTACACAAGCACTCAGTTTGCCCCTTTTTTTTTTTTTTATTACCTTTTGTGTGATGGTTTGGGATTTTGGCAGGAGGGGACGACCCTTTGGAGTTGCAAGCCCACACTGTCACTTCACAGTTGGCACAGAACGGGACCGAATAACTCCTGGCATCGGCACTAATGTTAGTGATGACGTCCATTCCAGAGTTTTGGCTGTAAACTCTAACTTTGTACTCTAAGATTTTCCCTTTAGCGGAGGAAGTGTTCAGCTCCTGCAGTCAGAGAAATGTTTAAAAGTGAATTACTGAGTTGGACCCCATATATTTGCTTTTGTCGAAGGAAAAGTTGAGTTGAAAACAACTTGAGAATCATGTGCCTTGGATTTTCCTGTCTTTACAGGCTGCTCAAAATCAACACACTGAGGCAGCATGTAAGACGCATCATTTCTGTTCAGCTCCTCTTTTCTTGTAAACTGAAACTGTGGTGTCTGCCGTCAGGTTTCACTTATCTCTCACCGTCTTTATATGACATTAAATGAGTATGTGTGCGTGTGTGTGTGTGTGTGTGTGTGCGTGCGTGTGCGCTTGCGTGAGGGTGTTAGGGTGTCACCACATCAGTGGTCAGGGGAAAGTAATAGTGAAGCGGGAAGATCAGAAAGCGCTACTATGGAGACGATGCAACACCGCACACCCACACATATGCCGAGCAGGAGAGGGAACACATGAAACTGTACAGCAGCGTTTTGTGTTTTATCCTTTACAATCATTCAGAATTGAACAGTTCTCAACTAAACAAGATATAAAACTTACCTTCCAATAAACTCTCAGGGATTTAAAGTCAGAGGCCGGTTCAGAGTACCACACGTCCAACTCTTTGGCAGGAGCTAAAACAACAAAATGATCTGTCACTGGACAATAATACTGAAATCATACACAAGAAGTTTGTTTCCAATGAATGAGCTTGCGATGAGTTACATATCTTAAGCGTTATTCCTAATTGAAAGACTTTAAAATCCTTTAAAAGTGACAAACACATCTGCAGCTCTGTTAGATTTTCCAATGTGAGCTCAAGTCTGACAGAAATGAGTAACACTTCCAAGAAACCTTTTGCAATATGAATCGATGTATACATCCATAGCTGATTAAAAATCCACAAAAACAAAAATACAAGTACTTGAAGGTAGCTTGAGATAACGTCAATGACATTGAACATCTCTTTGTCTTCATATTGTCAAAGTTACTACATGGGAAACACTTTGCGTGTGAGCAACACTTCCCTATTGGCAGTGTTGGGGAGTAACTAGTTACATGTAATTCAATTACAAAATAAATGTAATTGTAATCAGTTACAGTTACTGAGAAATCAAAATGTTGGTGATGACAAAGGAGTTACATCCGAATATATTCTTTTCCGTAGAAAACTGTACAATATAGATTCATTCTGTTGCTCCGTTCAAAAATTCTTAAAGTTATAATGAAAAACTTTTAATAAAGTTTTGACAGTAATCAGTGTTGAGTACTGTTGTAAGGTTGACGTTTAGATTTTTTAGGACTTTTCAGCTTTATTGCCAAGTTTAAAACTTTTGTTTGAAAAGTAATCAAATGTAATAAATTACATTATTTTGATAAGGTAATTTTAACAGTTACATGACTCATTACATTTTTAACAAGGTAATTAGCTATGTGTAACCATTTACATTTCAAAAGTAACCTTCCCACAACACTGCCTGTAGGTGAGTTCAAGTGCTGTTGTCACTTCACAATATTGTAATGATGACTATATATCATTTTTTTTTCTTTTGGGTGTGACCCAGAAAGTTTGTGTGTGCCATACTGTAAAAGCTGGATAGATATAATGGATATTATAATGGCTCTATATCTGTGATTGGTGTTTACTCAGCAATAACCCTCAACTCTAAAACTTATGTATAAGAATTTCTGTTATTGGAACAGTGTGTTCATAACAGTAATTGAACTTAAGTAACATCACCTTCATCAAATCTGCAAGCCCAATTTGTGACGAAGATGGTTTAACTGATTTTAATAAGGCCAGGGGAAAAAAAGGTATTTAAGGTAAACAATTAATAGATCTTGCAATTATTGTTATAATTTTTATACATACAGCAGTGGGGTCAGTGGAAAAGGACGTTATCACTTTCACAGGAAAACTAATTGTTTATCGTGGTAGATTAGCTTCCTCAATTATGTTTAAAGTCTCTGTAAGGTGATTTTCATGCTGTCCTGGATGAAACCAGCGGCTGCCTGGAAGATCAGAAATCACATGTACAAGTACTTATCCAGGAAAATGAGCAGGATAGACATACAAGTGTAATTAATGTAGCTATTTATACTGTGACCTCGGCTGCTGCTGGCTGTTGGTGGAAAGCCGAAGATTTGTAAATGCTGCACATTCATATCCTATAGCTTAGACTTTCATATCTAAACACCATCAGTATTAAAAATATGCAGCGCTATTTCCCATGAAGCATCACTGTCCTCTTTACCGCTACACTTTTCTTCACTCTTGCTCAATGTTTAACTGATTAAAACTCAACTACAGCTTACTAATAACATGGTATTATCGTCTCATAGCGCGTAATGTGTCTTATCACTAATGAATGGTTTTGCTCTCAACACACGACCCAATAAAGCCTGTTTCAGTGACTTATTGTTATCCTGCCGACAGTTAGTGGTGATCTGATAACTGCCTTCAAAGGATAGGAAACATTACTGCATTATCTGATATCTTTCATAGATAAAGTGCCACAGAGACACTGTCAATGCTCCTTTCAGATCTAACTGCTTGCATGTAGACAGAATCGGTGGTGGTTTCACACAGGAATTGCAATAAATAATCTTCAGGAGCTGCAGGTTAAAGTGGAAACAACTTTTAACCCCTAATATTTCTAAGTGGTATTATTGCTGGCGCTGCTGTCGCAAAGACTACCGGGATTCTTTCTGTTTTCCTTAGCAGCTACCAACAACACAAGACACGGCGTCGCGTTGCTGATGGTGCCATTATTCTTCAGCCATTACATTATGAACTTTTACTTCGCACTGATAAGTGAAAGCTTTGCTTACCTTCCTCTTGAGTCCAGCTGGATATGTCTGCGCTCCACTGACTCCACAGGCCGGTGCTGAGTTTGGATCTGGCTCTGAAGTGGTACAACATATAAGGCTCCAAAGACGGCACTTGTACCGAACTCATCGGCACACCACCCTGCAAGTGATAATATGTGTGTTTTTCATCGTATTTTAATTGATTTAAATTCACTCATCCATGTTCCAATAAAGATTTCTGCCTGTCTGAAGTGCCATTTAGCATCGCAGTGTAAGGACACCTGATGCAGCACGAGTTGTCAAATTTCAACTTGTTTTTTTAAACTTATGCAACAGTGCGAGTTCACCTTTGTGCACATCAACCCGACACTCATATCTGCCTTTGGCTTTGAATCAGCAGACCTATCAGGTCTCCTCATGCAGCGACTGTATGTCTTCAAAGAGTTTGGGTAACCTGCCGTATCTCTTGCAACATCTTATTGAAAGTCCCTACATTTAAAAAAATCTGTACTAATCTGAACAGTTAAGACTTCTAACCGAGTCTGGAGAAGATGCCCATGTCCGCGCTTCTGCTCTGTATTGGATCTCCAGGTGTTGAGTCCTCACAGACTGCTCCACTTTGATGATGCACTCTCGTGAAGAGCAATCCGGTTGACCGAGAACAGGAGTCGATGGCATCGCTGCTCAGATCAACACAGAATGGTCAGATAAATAAAAAAAAACAGGAAAGCTTCACAATACCAAATGTAAATGCAAAGGCTATATAAGCAAATGTCAGTATCCAGATACAGCACAAGTTAACACAGAGTATGTGCAGAAATACTGAAGTTAAATTGATTACTTTTTATAATACCTTTTTGTAAGATCATTTTATAGATTTTAAGACCTCATCGCCACTTTGAGTTTTAACCGGTTGCATCAGAAAGAGACTTTAACTTACATACAAAAGTCACAGTATAGTATGTCATAAACAATTCATACCATAATATGCTGTATGACTCCACTGACCAGTCAAGTTTACATCCATGTCTGTCCAAAATGTCTTCACTTCATAATTTCATCCTAAGTAAAATTGTCATAAATGGTCATAAATTGTGTAAAATCATCATAAATGGACTGCATTAATATAGCGCTTTTCCAACCTTTGCAACCACTCAAAGCGCTTTACAACATGTCAACATTCACACACACTGTTAGCCATGCCATCGGGAACAATTAGGGGTTCAGTATCTTGCCCAAGGACACTTTGCTCTGCTGACAGCAGAGGCCGGGGATCGAACCACCGACCCTCCATCCCATAATAAACTTTTGAGTTATTGAGTTATGGCCAAAAACATGTTTTGTGAGGTCACAATGACCTTTGACCTTTGACCACCAAATTCTAATGAGTTCATCCTTGAGTTCAAGTGGACGTTTGTGCCACATTTGAAGAAGTTCCCTTCAGGCGTTCCTGAGTTCAAGCAAATTAGTACGGACAACCCGAAAACATAACAAAACACAGGAAAGGGCACACAGGATGACTTGTTCATGCTTTGCTTGCTATAAAAGCAGCAGCAATGAAAAGATAGGATTCCACTGCTCATCATTGCCGGCTATCGGAGGCAGTCATCGCTTAGTGGAGAGAAGGATGGAGGGAGTTTATCAACCATCATAAACTTAATGATTAGGACACGTTTCACTGCAAAGAAGCTTTCAAGTTTCAAGACTTCATTAGGACTTCATCTCTTACAGACGACTGGAAACTGTCATAACACATGAAATATAACACGCTCTCTATGCAGAAGTTGGCAAGAACTTCTCCAAACACTTGACTGGGTGACTGAAAACGTGCTGCTGTCTTACCAATGTCACTGAGTGTGTAGTTCATGGTGATGGACACTGCAGAGCCCAGCGCATTTTGGACTTGGACCCACACGGAGATGAGCTGGACGGAGCTGGACACAGGGATGCTAGCTGACCGTAAATCAGTTCCCTTACTGGAGACACTGTTCAGCACTAGTTCATCCGTGTGGTTTCTAGATACGGTTCTCATCCTGAAACACACAAAGCAAACAATAGATACAAGCAATATGATAGTATTGTTTTGTCGACTTCTAAATCAGGTTTTGTTTTTGAACTCACCACAGCACGACATTGTTCTTTAGAAAAGCAACTTGTTCTCTGTCCCAAGTGCAGAACACAACTTCCCTTTCATTATCTTTGACGTTGTAGGTGCATGAAATGTTTTGAGGGGGCTCTGGTGGAGCTGAAGGACAAACAAGATGAATAACTGAATGAAAAGTATTGAGCAGAGAACATAAACAATCAGGCTAAACAAGGCTTCAAAATAAAACATTTTGAAACTGCAGTAATACATTGCTGGTACATGAGTTGTCATTACAACACATTACTGTAGGACTATTAAATAAGGAAGTAATATTATCACTGAAAACCTAGATGCAACTGGCATGATGATGCATGTCAAAAAAAAAAACAAGGTTGTTTTCAGTCCTCATTTAGCAACGGGTCTGTGGTCAGAGCTTATCGCATGTTTATCTTTGACACTTCACTGCTTCCAGCATGCAACATGTGAACAGTATGTACTTTAGAATAGAAAGCAGAACCAGCTGTGCCTCTTTTTTTAACAACTCTTTGTAGCCTGAAAAGTTGCAGTCAGGCCTTAAGATGTGAAAGTCTCATCTTGAAGCACCACACGCCATGTACTGTGAAACATGCACTGTGAAACATGCACTGTGAAACATGCACTGT
>CALSCE010010686.1:15222147-15252662 GCA_943593645.1 Bovichtus variegatus | reverse complement strand
ACTGTGAAACATGCACTGTGAAACATGCACTGTGAAACATGCACTGTGAAACATGCACTGTGAAACATCCACTGTGAAACATCCACTGTCAAACATCCACTATCTAACATCCACTGTGAAACATCCACTGTGAAACATCCTGCAAGAAGGAGTTTTGAATGAGAATACTGAGTAAGTGTAAAATACATTTGGTGAGTGATTGATTTACTGTAAAAATAGACTGAAATCCACTCAATGTGTCAACATTACTACAGTCAACATCTACATTATCGTTATTCCAAAAACTTTGGACTTTAATTACCAAAAATGTATAACACTTCATGGAATTCATTGTAATGCATCTCAACTTGTAAACATGAGCTTCTGGGTAAATTGTATATTATTATTATTATTATTATTATTATTATTATTACTATACATTTTGTATCACTGCTTAGTCCTGAAACTTTAATGCATCAAGCAATCTTTGTTTTTTAAGATCTTTTTATAATTTTTCTTTTTTTGAGTATGACTATTGATTCTAATAGGGGAGGTATCCCAATAAGCCCTTTTTGGCTTCTAACCTCTCCTGCACAATATTCTCACTTTTTCAAAATTTTTTAGTGTCTTTTTTATTTATGTATATATGTGCAAATAAACTAAACTTGTTTCAGAAAGGGATGCTTGCGTTGGTTTCATACTCACATCCAGGTAAGATGTCCAGTCCACAGGGGTCCAGAAAAGGAAGACGCTGACACTGACAGCTGAATGTTCTCTTCTTTGTTATGTTTGTCACATTAAAATATATCGTTGTAGAATTTAATTCTTTGTGGCTCTGTGGTGTGGGCGGATGGTTGCTGTATATGGATCCCTTGCTCTTGCAGGTGAAGGTGCAGAACACCGTAAAACTGGATCCTTGTTGCACCACAGGTCCAGCGCTGGACCAGATGACACAGGATTTATCGCCTAAAAGCACAAATTATGACTTATATAAACTGCACGGTCATAACATATAGTGATGTGAATGTAAGAAAGCAATTCATCATGGATTTGTTGAGAAAATGGAATTCTGCAAACCTGCCTTACACAATATCCTCCATCATCCTTATGCAGAAGCAAATTGTATCATTGACAAAATGTTAAACACACACACACACACACTTAAAGGTATAACTTAAAGGTTTGTCTAGAAATGCATGCATGCATATCCACCATCTTACTTTTATCACCAAAAAAATATGCAGAGAAACACATTGAAATGTACCTTCCATGAAACCGAAATTTTAGAAATATGGTGTAATATAGTGCCCACAGGAGTGTGAGTTTACCTCTGCAAAGCTGCACGGCCAACACAGTAACAACAGTGAAGATGGTCCATGTTTGGGAAATAGTTGCCATCATTAACTGCCTTCTTTATATGTCTCTTACATGGCCGCTAGGTTACCTTTAAACAAGGAAAAACGCACAAATGCTTGAGGTCAGTCATGTCTTGGGACACAGCGATTTTAAAAGTATTTATTGAGGAATAATACGAATAATGATTCTGTACTTTATGAATCCCCTGATCGCTGGGGCTAATATTGTCCCGTTTATAGTACATTGAAATCATGTATCAGGCAGAGCCATAAAGCGACACACATGACAGCTGCGTACCGTATATAACAACACAATAATGCAGTAATAGAAACAGCAGGTCATACTCACCGAGACATCACATATCAGCATCATATCCACCAGCATTGCCTGTCGCAGCTCTGTCTGTCAGCGTTGAGTCTCCCGAACATCTTTAGCAGAGCAGAGTATCCAAAGTGTGGCGAGCAGAGGTGGTGATGGAGTCTGACTGCCGCCTCTGGTGTGAAGTGAACAACTTCAGCCACAAACTAGTTCAGGGGCGCCAGACGCAAAGAGGCTGTGCAGATCCAGGCTGGTGATGTTAGCAGTCGGTCCATTTACTCACGTACTACTGTTTACATGTTGTGCACCTTTACACTGCCACGCCACTACACCTCAGAGGCACAGGGTGTGGGCTACTTTGTCCTCAACTGCAATCAGCTTCACTTACTATTTACTTTGCAGAACACACTTCTTTTTTTTTTTTTTTTTTCATACCCTTCCTGTCTAGTGAAAACCATGTGTCTCCACATTGGGTGATTTCCGATCAACTGAAGGATTAACCTTTTTCCAAACAGTGGTTAAAATGAGCACTACCTTAAACAACTACAGCAGTAACATCACACACGTTAATGCAGCAATAATATTAATCCGAACACGTCACAATGACAGGGAACAATTTACTGCAGAATGACTTTTACTTTGGATATTTGAAGTACATTTTACTGATAATACTGAGTAGCTTGGACTTAAGTAAGGTTTTGAAGGCAGCACTTTTACTTGTAGTGGAGTATTTTCTCAATGTGGTATTAGTAATTCTACTTTAAGTAAAGGTTTTGTATACTTCTTTCACCACTGGGTATTAGCCTTTACAGCTAACATGGTGCATACTATTACAGAGTAGGCCTATTATTCCATGTAATATTGTAATGTCTGGAAATTAAGAAAGTATAAAAGTAGCCTTTCATTTTCCTCCAGCATTTTCATACCTTCCTTATTAAAGAATATCCTGCTGTATTAGTGTTTTGTACTGTTTATCATCATATTCAGAATTGTATATGCAACTTCCTAAATCAGTCCCCATGTCTAGCTACCACAATAAATAAGATGAAGGTGCAGGTCTGATCCCATATGGTCCTGAATCCCACCTGGAAGATGAGAGGACTGATTTGTATTCTGACACGATGAAGAAAGTCCGCAGGGTGATGTTCAGATTACATCTTGGAGTTTATGACACCTGTGAGAGGAGGAGCTGCAACAGCACAACAATCTGTCAGATGCATTTTCATCATCACATTTTCCACACAGCGCAAAGTCTCTCACTCCCTCAATCCTATCCCTGTGTGATGCATTTGGGGACTTTCCCCTACAGCTGCACCACTTTTCACCTTAAGATGTACTGGCACAATACTGGTTTATAAAGATGTATAAAATAACTGCAGTGTTACACAAAAACATCAGCAAGAGTGATGAGAGATGACTTCTAAAGAGGGTGAGGCCCCAGTGAAGGAGAGACCCTCCTAAAATTTGGATTTTCAATAAGGAAGTGAAACAACTCTCAGGAAGTCTTAAAAAAAACTGTGTTTAACTGCATGTGGTGCATTTATGAGGTTCAGGAGCCAATTACAAGACCACAAACTGAGCCATTATCTGTAAGAGGGAAACCCCTCAACTGACTTTTGTCTGGGTGTGTTTTGGATTCATTTTAAACTCAGCGTCACTTCACTGACTCATAATACACAATGGCAAACATTAGAATCAAACAGAGGTCACACCCTAATGCTGAAACACCAGAAACACTTTGATACTGACATGTGCAGAATGTGTTACACGTCTTAAATCCCAGTTGTGTATTTACTGGTATTGATTCATCAAGTTGTGACTATGGCTTTATTAATGGCTAATAAATAAAATATTAATTATAAATCAGAAGCCAGCTCAAAGAAGTACATATTGGTTTCCAGCCAGGTTGTGAGAAGTCCATTTTGCCGCCGACATACAAAGCTCAATTTAATCAGGAAGACAACTTATCATCTGAAAAAAGACTGCAGGGCAACCGGAGCACAATCCATTCATTAATATCTTAAACTAAGTAAGAAACTCACAATCCTTTATTAACAAGGTCACTTTCTAGTAAGTCAACAAGTCTGCAGCTAAACATTTTTTCCAGAAGTGTTTCTTTATGCATTAAAGAGCCTTATAACAAGACTAATAGTCTGCAGCCATGCTAACGGCTCTGTGATGCTGTACTTTCGCACAGCAGTGCTTTGAGCTAGATGCTAACATCAGCAAGCTAACATGTTGATGTTTAGCAGGTATGATTTTTATCTCAGTTTAGTGTGTTAGCATACATAAAGTGTTGCCAACACAACTATAGTACCATTCAGTCAAACCATAGAGTGTATGTAAAAAGTGGACGTAGTAACCGTTACGCCACCAATTTGTTTGTTGACGAGAATTGTGAAGCTTTGAGTTTGCCATTTTGCTCGTTGGCATCTTGGTTTTTTGCAACCAGCAGTTACACGATAGGGTAAGCTAAGTGCAACGAACGACGACCAAAGTGTTACAATTAACTTTCGTGAACTGAAAACACACTGTGAAAGGGCCAAAGTTCTAAAACACCGGACAAAGCCGCGTTAGCAACTTGTCAAACACAAGGTAGCCACGCCCTAAAGCGTACGCCGCTTTATCTGCTCTATTTTAATCAAAATGGGACCATGATTTACAAAATGAACATCCTACTGTATTGAAGAAGACATGACACTAACGTTTGGACCAAAGGGTCTTTAGGAAAATGTTTACTGAGGTCAATTTTTCATAGACTTCTATACAATTGAACTTCTTTTACAAGCAGTGGAGTCATTAGAGAGAATGCACTTTTTTTTTTGAAAAACTTTTTTTTTTCTCTGATTACACAAAGTGACTGAGGTCTGAACTTCCAAGACTTGCTTGAACATAATGCGTTCTTAAAAATCAGCTTAGTAGTGCAGATTGTCCAATGTCATTCCCATCGCCCTGCTGTCCTCTGTGTTTCACAGAGTGCAGGGCCGCTCATAGTGGCTGCTTGGGGGAAATAACCACCAGTCAGTGTTGTCTCAACTTTATACTGAGATGAACAAGTGTCCACAGTGTCAGGAGTCATTATTTCACCTTGTTGTAAATCCAGAGTGGCTGAGTCTGCTTCCACACTGTTCTCACTCCATCTCCTCTCCAGTAAGAAGCCTCCATTCAAGACACTTGTAGTTTCCGGAGTTTTAGGGCACAAAAGACTGAGAGTCAGCCTCAGAGGTGGATCCCCCTCCACTCTGGACAGAAAGCCTCCCAGTAATCCCCCAAACACATTGTCTTCATCTCCGCTTGATGTTACGTCCCTCTGCTCTTCTTCTGTCTCCGTTACCTCCTCTCCTCGTGGAGTCAACGTAGCAATCTGGGGTTTGTAGCTGACATGTTCCAGCTGCCTGTCAACAAGCATTGCCCAGGAATCCGACCTTAGCGAACGTGTCTCCACTGTGGGTTGTCCTGATTTAACCGGGGATATTTCGACATGGATGGTGGGGTACACGTCGTCCCTCTCCTCCTGGGAGACAAAACTGATGGGCGACAGCGGAGGGTCGCTGTGGGTGGACGAGAAGGACGGTTCACTTCCGTACTGCTGGTGACAACAACAAACAAAAGCAAAGCCATAGATTGATTTTAAGTGATGAATATGTTGCAAATATGTTGTACAAACGTGCGTCATCAAACCTCTGGTGTTCACTTGCTGCAGCTCACAAATTTGCACGTTGTCAGAGTGAAATAAGAAAGTGATAATAATAATATTTTCATTATATTTCAAATCTGAGCCAGCAGGGCCCTATCTGAGGGGCTGAGGCTGCAAACCGGCTCATATGTGGTCAACAGTTCTGCTATATAGCTTGGGGCCAGACCCAAACGTGCTTTAAAAGTGTTCAGTAAGATCTTGAAATCAATCCTAAATGGAAGAGGAAGATAATGGAGAGCAGCCAGGATTGGGGGGATGTGATGTCCACAGTGAGAAGCTGAGCTATCGAGGAATCGAGTCTAGAGAAAATAAGTGCGTGAACGACGTTATCAAGGTCAGTGTGAGAACATTGATTTAGTTCTTGAGATTTTGAATTAAGATCAATTTTCTTGATCTGTCAGTAACAACGGACACCACTTACAGCTGTAGTCTATTCTCGTAAATCTCTAGAAACTACAGTGTATTATGTTATGTATTATATGCGATTTGATTACCTCCAGTAGTCTGATGGCATTACTGTTTCCTGGTTTTGGTAAGTTCTCATCAAGCCAGGCCGGTCCCCAATATATACATTTCTGTTTGATTCTGAGATGGAAAGACACATAGGTTTTAAAAGGCAGAGCAGTTTTTCCAGTATTGATGAGGATAGTTTATTATAAGATGCAGTGTCGATGCCAAATGTACAGAATTTAAAGAAAATGTTATTCTGCTACTGTGTATTACTAACAATGGCAATGCCATGTTGCATGAAGCGCACACTAAGTATCTCCACAGCTAAAACCACCTATCAGATTGGGGTCCTTTGACCACATATAAAGAGTATAATCTTTGCAAGGGAGTTTCTGTCCATGTTAGTCGTGTGGCTTCTTGTTCTGGGGCTCATGTTGCGGTGTGGTATTTAATGAAATCAGCCACAGTGGCATTCATCCTGCTTACTAGTAAAACAAAACCTATGCACATTCAAAATAAGTTGATCCTCAGAATACTTTCACTATTATTAGAAGAGGACGATGTGTATTGTGATGACTGTTGTTTTCCATGAAACAATGTACATTAAAAAAAAAAGCTCTATAATAATTAATTAATAATACCTTTCCCTCACACAACTCCAGCACATCAGGTTGGCTATGATCGCTATAAAGAGGGTAGCGATGAAAACAGCCACAAAAACCAGGCCAGCTAGAGGAGACAAGAACGGAAAGACACAACAGTTTGCCAGAGAGTTAAGAAACACAGTTTTCATTAATCTTCCCACTTAAAGATTACTTGCCCAGATATAAAATGGAGGGGAATTACAATTACAGGAAAATGCTTTCACAGAACGGGCTTAGTAGGTTTTTAATGGGCACTCAGGATGGCATCAGGAGACTGACCTGCAGAGGTTCCATGCTGAGAGCAGATCCGGTTACCCCGCTGCCCTTCTCCTGCTGAGGTGGACGCGGTCAACTGCAGAGCCAGAGCTCCTTCAGGACAGCCCAGCCACATCTTTCTGGGGGCGGAGGCCGACACCGTCACTGGAGAGGAGACCATGTCAGTCATGGTTTTCTTCGTTACGGCAATAACTATTATTGTTATTTATGTTTTAAAACATGCCCTTAATATAACAGCTACAATCAGGTGGAAATCAGTAACTGTGAAACTGTAGAATTTCAACCCTGTAAATCAATATGGATGTTGAGATGGAAAGTACATTCTTAACATAAACAATCTGTGGTGGGATTGTTTTTCAATTACTGTTGAAAAATTCATTTTCAAACATGGATGTGAAGTCCTTAAAGGAATGCATCACCCCCAAAATGATCACTTGTGTATCAAATACTCACCTCGTGTTACCTTGAATGGAGAAAAGTCTTGATGGTTTAAAGTAAACGGTGGCTACGTTTAACAACAGCAAAACTGACGCTATATCAAAGCGTCCATTTACAAACTCTCACACAACTCGTGCAGAATAATCCATGTTTCAATTATCCAGTCTTTTGCTTACTACTTCCCACACACATGCATTTTCGATAAAACCTTACTTTTTAAACTTCCGCATAAACAGCATCACACTTTGTCAAGACAAAGTGTTTCAAGGCCACATAGGGAGAGTAACTGATAAACAAATGATCATGTTGGAGGTGAAGTTATTCCTTTAAACTGCTCAGGATTTTTTAAATATTTGAACATTTACAATGTTTATGACAACAGTGCAAATTCCAAAAATTGTGTGCTATGATCTACAGAACAGCTTCTAAACGGACCTTGTGGTAACATATTTTATCAGATATGAATGCTGAAGAATTCCAGTCCAGTTCTGTGCTAAGATCTCACTCTCGACCTGAGTTTTTGGTTGCAAAAGAACTTCAATTTGCAGGAGAAACAAAGAGTATGTAGAGAAAGGCTCATTTTTGTGTTTTGGTAACTGCTATCTCCAAGACTATCGGATACTTATAATTTAATATTATGTGATAATTTACGTTTTGAGATATAAGTAACTGCGAAAAAGGATGAGAACATGATAATATTAAAGTAATTTTGCGTAAAAAAGAAGATGAAATGACTTAAAGAAAGGACGGTTGTATCAAGTACACACACAAAACGTCACATAAGATAGAGGTAAAGTAAAGTAAAGTAAGCTCTCAGGTGTTTCAATAGTGAAGTTCCAGAAATAGTGTATGAGAAAGGCTTGTTAGTAACAGCCTTATGTTGCATGTGTGCATGTAGCCACATGGCTTCCTGTTCGTGGTCAAAGCCAGTTCTAGAAAACTCTATGAGGCACTTTGAAAAGGTTGACTACCAGTGTTTAAAGCATTAATTGTTTCACTAGTGAACGTCTGCATTCCTCAGTTATATATCGAGTAGCTTTCCAAATATTAATTCAAACGGATATTCAGTTTGGCTCAACAGGAAGTTTATAGGAAATAGCTTTCTGAGACAAATACTTTGATTGTTAATATTATGATTGTGTTTTGATTGTGACTGTTTTTGATTTATCTGCAACTGTGTTGCTGCATATCTTGGCCAGGACTCTCTTGAAAAAGAGATTTTTAATCTCAATGAGACCTATCCTGGTAAAATAAAAGTTTAATAAAAACTAGGACATTTTAATGCATGGTGATGGATTTTCTTTAAAAAAAAAAGTGTAACATCTGTTATGCTCCACAGCTCTATTTGTTATGTGAATATTGGCTCTTTCAATAAATAATTAATCACAAAAGAGTCAAACTTGACTCTCAGCACATTACTGGAAGTGAGAGGTGAAATACCCTGCTGAGTGCTGGTGCACTGAAGCTCTGTGAGAGTATCAATGGAATGCCGACTGCACACTTTCCATTATGTAACAGTGGCTTGTGAAACACAATATATGCATACTACTGCATATATAATTTCCCACACATATGCATACACATAGGCAGGTAAAGTACACGCACACACACACACGCACACACACACACACACACAACATATGGTTAAAAAGAGAAGTCATGTACAAGAACAGGAAACGACTCAGAGCAAAGTTGTATTTCCTCCAAGCCTTCGGATCAAATACCTTACCTTAGTGGTATCTAGCCAAGCATAATAGTTTTAGTGTTATTACAAGTTTTTAAATATCTGTCTCTGAGATTAGATTAGAATTGTGTTTGTGGTGATCACAGCATTCGAAAATGATAATAAAACATTTCGGAAAATGCAGAAGTTTTTTTTTAATATTATGAATAAATAACTTCAAAACTCTTTTCATTATCGATACATCTGACAAATCTGACAAATCTGACAAATCTTTTCTCGATTAAGTGTTTAAAGTGTCTTTCACAATGTCTGAGAGCACAATGGGGACGTCTTCACGTCACTTGTCCGACTTACAGTCTAAAAACACAAGACGAAAAAAAGCAGCTTATCCTCGCAAACTGAAAATCTTGAACCAGTGAATTTGTTTTCATTTTTGGCTCGAAAAAAAAAGACTAATTCTAACCATTTAGCGATGATCAAAATAGCTCGTGTAAATGATCTGTCTAATGACTAATCGTTTAACCAATCAATCATTTTAGCTATATTCACATAAATACGACACACGAAAGGACGCAGTGCAACTGCTCACCGTTGAGTTCTGTGTTGCTGGAGTCCAGCGTCTGGAGATAGACGGTGTAGTTTGTGATGAAGCCTCTCTGCTTGACGACAGGCAGCTCGTCCCACTGGATCCGGATCCATCTGGCCTGATGGACCAGTACTGACAGGTTGGGACCAGAAACTGGCTCTGAAGCACGCACAGTGAGAGGATAATGTTGTAGATTGAGTTTATACATTCTTATATCTTATTATACCATGTGTTGTCTGAATCCAAAATCTATCACATGATAAACTCAGATGTTGAAATATTTTCATCTTTAACCCTTGAGCGTCACTTGGGACATTTTTTGCTTTTTAATTTTCTTTCGATCATTATGATTGTGTTAATGCATATGGCATACATTCTGGTCAGGGTGTGATTTTAACTTTGGAAGTTCAACCTCAGCTGCTATAATAAGTCTGTAATATACTGTGTAGCTAATGTCGCCATTGAAACTCATTACAGCCTACAACAAGCACAAATCATGCATTCTACTATATCAGGCTTTCAATCTAGAGCCTGGCTTCAAAATAGTAGTTTTTACTGTTTTCCACCAGATTGATCCATTTTCTCATATTTCTCATGTCCTATGGAGAAAATACGTGCCATTTTCCTGGTTTCCACTAAGGCTGTTGCTACTGTATTATACTGTATGTTTGATGCAGTGCATCAAAATCAATGTGATTATCAATGATATTAATCATTGAAGTATAACAGTGTGAAAGAAAAAAAATCCTGAGCATGTGAAAATGTAAAGGGTTAAAATTCTAAAAAACAAATTCACATGGTAGTTAAGATTATGACTGATGTTGGAGTGAAAGTGAAAAATAAAGTGAATATGTCATTTTATGGCAGTTTGTATACAATTCTCTAAGGATGTAGTTTTTGGGACATGTGGCATCTATGAATCTTACTCTGTTCTTTGGAGTAGACCAGGCTGGATGATGGAGCACTAACACCTCTGGTGGTCACAGCATACAGAGAGATATTGTACCTCACACCTGCAGTCAGGCCTGAAACAATACAGAAAATTAAACAATGTCACCATTTGCTCCAATATCTTTCACACAATTACACTTTTCTTATGAACGTTGGCTGCAGCTGTATTAAGAGTTTTCATTTTAAATCCTGAGCAGTTATGAAAATTTGAAAAGTACAAACTACTGTAATTCACCAACTGCCCACAAGAGGCCACTGCTGCAGCTCAGTGTGTGTTGTGCAATAAAGAAACTGAAGCTGCCTATGTATTAAATTATTTTGGTTAGATATAGAAGATTATTTCTATTTTTTTAAAGGCATTGACTGGTTGAATTATTCATTTAGTAAAAAGAGACATTATATTTTTTTATGATACAAATGATATTGATTGTAAACTATTTTATTTTATATGAAAAATACTATATTCACAAATGCAAATACCCTAAAAAGAAACCACACATATAACAATTAAAAACTTGAGATCATAAACTCTATTTAAACATTACATGGCCTGAAGAATAGTGAAGCAATGAAAACAGTAGACATTTGTAATATTATAAACAATATTAATATAATAATAATAATTATTATTATTATAAATAATGATAATTAATATTATTATTGTTGCTTTAATGTCTTTATTGTGTATTGTGAATATAGTTTTGTCCTGTCTGTTTGTCGAATTGTATACTTTCGTTTGAAGATAATTGTATGGCTTAAAAATTATACAATAGAAAAAAAATTCATGGATACGTGGATTTGTGGATTTTTTATGTGATGCAATACCAGATTTTGTGTTATTTCACCATGTGTGTGTGTGTGTGTGTTGTGTACCTGTGATGAAAGTGTTGTTTTGATCTTTAGCCACTTTTTTCCACTGCAGCTCTGCCATAGGTACACTTGTCCATTGTAACACACAGTGCAGTGGTTCTCCTCCAGATGTTGACCAGTGTTTGTTGCCCGGCCACGTCCAGGACACGAGCACAGCACTGCCATTAGCTGCAGGAGCCAACTCTCTCAAAACAGGTCCAATATCACCTAAAACAAAAAATCACCAAGAAATAAATTACACTTTCTTGGGCTTTTCTCTTTCTTTACAACTAAAACATGTTTTGCTGGGTTTTATCTTCTGTTTCTAATATGTACCTGAGTGTCTGAGTGGCACGTGGGCCGGTGGAGACGTCCCATACGTGGTGACAGCACTGATGCTTAGTGCCTGGACTTCTGCTGGTACCTGAACTGAACACTTGCTCAAAGCAGCACCACAGGTCACTTCATGTTTCTGGTCATCACCCAGAAAGATGTTGTAGTGTCGCACCGCACCACTGTAATCTTCTGGAGATGGAGGCTGGGGAAGAAGTCCATTTATCACTTATCCATCTGTTTTAAATGAATACTTTGACAGCTTGGGAAATACGATTACATGCCAGGAGTTAGATGAGAACATTGATACCACCGTCATATCTGTCAATTAAAAGCACAATGTGTAATCTTCTGCCGCAAGGCCTCTCAATCACAGCAAAAACAAAAGACGGAGTTTGGTGACGTCATGAACTAGCGTGGGATCATGGGAGTTGTTGTCTTTTAAATCACCACTATTGCCGTCATTGGAGTCAGTTTCTCCCAATTATGATTCCTTCAGTGTTCATTGCGAAGAGGTTTTTACAGGGAGTCGAATTATCCGCAGAGACCACCTCCTCACCAAAACTAGAAAAAACACTGAATTAAGCATTTTCACGTTAACAAATGTTGTCTGGCTGAGTTCAGCGGTTACTCTAATAACGAAAGATACAGACGTCTGATGACTAGAATCTTTCATCTGTTTAAACATAAAAACAGCCAAGATTTAAAAAGTGTTAAAACTGGATAAAAAGTAGATTTATAACAGCTGCTAGTAGACAACCACAACTCTGACGCATGCGCAGATCCGTCGCTATTCCAGACGACCAAATGAAACAGACCATTATCTCTTACAGATTCAAAATTACATTTCTCTAGGTTTGAAAATTGTTGGAAACATTTGGGATAGTGTAACTGCAAAATAAAACAAAAATATACAACATAGGTCTAGTCACTTTTAGACCTTTTAATGCAGAAAAGTTACATATTATACGTTTAAATTTGAACCCACAGCTACGAGATGGGTAGTTTATCTCTGTATGAGGACCGGAAACAGCTAGAAACAGATAAACGTTACAAAATACAGCTTCCGGCACCTTTAAGGCTCACTAATTATTAAAGGACTATGAAATATAACTTCTATAAAAGACTTGTAATCTTTAAGAAACAGATGTTGTAAGTTTAAAGATGAAAGGTATTCATAGCACTGAAGTTAGGGAGTGGGGCAGAGGCTCTGGCCATTGTGAAGTTAAACCAGTTGAAACACCCATTTGTATATATCCCCTGGGAATGTGTGTGTGGGAGTTCCTGCTTACATAGAAGCCACAGGTGTGTGTTTTATGGGTTTGTTTGTACTACCCTATGAAGCTCAATAGCTCAATGCGACCTATTGTAGGAGGCTCACCCACTAGGTAGGAGGCCATGCCTGCACACATTAAAGATCTGTACAAGGATTATCATACAAATGCTGTGTTTTGTGCATTTGCTGCCTCACTCATCACTCTCTAGACAGCAACTGGTTTTAAGTTGTCGTGACATGTTTCCGAAATTCCTTTAATCAATGAGCAGTGTTTGGCTTTCACTATGGTTTGGTATATCTTTGTATTACACAATTGGCAATATCACTATAAAAACCAGAGATAATGAAGAGCTATGACAGATTACCTTCCACAAAACAGTGACAGTCTGATGCCCATTTGTCCTCGGGCTGCCTAACGTTCTCCACACAAGCAACTGCTGAGATGGACCTAAAGATACGTTCAACCACAAGTTATGGGTTTAGTATGAGTGACGTCAAATTAGAAAATAACCTTTTTTACATAATAAGTAAGAATTGTGAGCGTGCCTTTTCCAGGACTTCTCCCCCTCACAGATTGGCTCCATTTGCTGCAGAGCGACCTGGGCATGTTGGTATGCGACAGTCCTGATGGCGAGACACATGTTCTCATCTGGAACTCATATTCAGTCAGAGGCCTCAGTCCGTCCACTTGTATCAGACCCTCACTGAGTTCTGCTCCCTCTTCCA
Source organism: Bovichtus variegatus (assembly GCA_943593645.1). NCBI lineage: Eukaryota > Metazoa > Chordata > Actinopteri > Perciformes > Bovichtidae > Bovichtus > Bovichtus variegatus. The sequence continues at coordinate 15,239,099 of CALSCE010010686.1, read as the reverse complement.
CTTCCTAGACAACATGAAGATATTAAGTCACCCGAACAATGCCTCATTGAGGCTGATGCAGCAAATAACCACAAAGCTATCATGGCTGTCATCACTTTACCCAGGAGGAGCCATTATCTGTGCGGAGCCCGACATCGGATCTGAGGTGCTCTGAGGATTCAGAGGTTTTCCATTGCAACACAGCTGCTTGGGAGTTATTCCCAAACTCTATCTGCAGGATACGAGGGGTCTCTGGTATAACTGCAATACAAAAGAACATAGAAGAAGATTATCAGAGTGTGGGGAGAGATTATCCAGTGTGATGAGCACACAGCACACCCAAATATCTCCAAAACACTTACTAATACAGAAATTACTTATGAAAGTCTGTCACAACAGAAAGGGCAGCAGAGGTGGGCTGAGGCAGCAACAGTTCACAGGATGACTCATTCGTCTAAATGCTTCATAATTCAGATAAAAGGAATTTTAAAAACCAAATAAAAAAAGTGTTATGTAGATGCAAACTCCTTTATACAGAAATGAGAGCTTACCTATGTCCTTTACATAGAGGATGAATGCATCTGATTGCGATGTTCCAAAGTGGTTGTAAGCAGTGACAATCAACTGGTATTTAATGTTTTCATCGATCATCGCTCGGGGTATGGTGAGGGCGTGAAGGCTATCCCTACCTTCAGCATCCTGGATCTGATATAACAGTATCTGGGTCCCATTTTCTCTGATGATAAAACATCAACAATTTCAAAAAGGTTTGCTGTCAAAAGCATATGCTGACCTGCGAGAAAACAAGGCATTAACTTAATTTGACCCACGAATGACACCGTACCTGTTGACTGAAATGTTGTAGGTAGTAAGGAGGTGTGTTTCCCGTCCACTCTCCCAGGAGCAGCTTATAATGTCTGAGCTCCTTGACGTTTCACATAGAATATTTTCAGGTTTATCTGGAGGGACTTCAAGCAGGAAACAAAATGGAAACAATATGAAAAGCAAGTCCTTTTTGTTTCCCTGCTGAGAAATGCAAAAACTGTGTCTACTATACTGCTCATTAACAAAAAGGTGTGATATTACTTTGTCCCGGAGAAAATAATGGCAGCTAGTCTGTGACAAACGTTCATTTGCTGATTCTGCTATGTCAGGGTTAAAATATAGGCAATACAAGTTTGAGTTTGACCTACAATTGTTTGAACGCATCCACCTTAATTCCTGCTTTCAGGACTAATGGATTTAAGCAGCTGTGACTGGTGTTCGCCTTATGTGACTCAGCAATTAGACTCTAATACACAGATAAAGTCACAAATACAGGCCCAGCTCTCGGTCTACCCCAGCGGGCCTTAGACTGATGATACTCCTCCTCTTTGACTACTTAAAACTAGCAGCAATGGCACACCTGGCCACCACGCAGCAACAACTACCTGGCATTACATCATTTGCACATAAATTCTCCTCAGAAAATATTGCCTTTTCTTTTTAATTCACTCAATCCTAAATGTATTATGGCTGTAGACATCAGAGCCAACTGTACATACGGCCGCCACGTAGGTCCAGTCCACCGATGAACTCAGACAATGTATCCCCATTCAGCTTGCAGTGCACTATAGATAGTGGCTTCCGGACATTGAACAGACTGAATATGGTTGTGGTGCAGTTTTCTCTCTTCCAAGATTTCACAGTCTCACCATTCACCTCCAGGGACATTTTCATACTGGAAGACAGCAACATAACTGCATCTGAATGTTTCTTACACATCTGGATGAATGTTATACATGAATGTAGGTACAGAAGACAATAAGTCATATTGTATCGTACTACATTTGATCATGTTTCTGACGTTCTTACCCCTGTTCACATTTTGTGACGTGGCAGTACACTGTCAGGTTTGAGCCTATGAGGAAGAGTGGAGCCGGTTTTACTGTCAGGTAGCCAAGGACATGTATGTGAACACAGCCAGCAGGGAGCAGAGGGCCACCTGTCCAGAAAAAAAAAACACCCAGAGGTTTTTATTAGCAGTACTATTCAAAATGAGGAATCATGTTTGGTTTTAAAAGTAAGGATTCAAATGAGATGGTACAATTGAATACCTGCCGTACACTACAGTATTCTATTTTATTTTATTGTCATTGCTTGCTTTGCAATAACACATGCAAAAGAAAGGTTTGAGGCAAAAACATGTGTCTTTCCATGATTATTTGATTGTTATATGTGAGCTCACCCGCTCAGACAGGGGAAATAAAAGAGGGAGAGTCCGTTCGGAAAACAAATAACAGTTTATTAAGGCGGCTCCACTCGTCGCCTGCCCTTTGCCACCGCCACAGAGCCGAAGGCAAGGTTTAGAGTACGAAACCACAAAAGCTACCAAGTTGTGATAGTTCTCACTGAATCAGGAACCAGAGAGATGCAGGATAATAGTGATAATGTGGATGGATAGACTGATACTGCTGTACTCACGCTTGATGGAAAAACTGAGAAGTATAATAATGAATGTCCAAAGGGTTGTGGAGAGATTCATCTCAGCTCATCTTTCTTAATGTCTTAGATCCACTAAGCCTGACTCAGCAGCTGTAAACAAAAGTTATTCTTATTATGAATCACCAAATATTTCTTTCTAAAGAATCACTTTATGGGAATTTCCGTATATATATAAGTGATCTTCAAAACTTACCCTCAGCCGTTGAGCCATCTGTCTTCAGGAGGTTTCATGAAACATGAGGAGGAGACAGTGTTTCATCTAACTTCATGACCCATGCACCATGGCCGATAAGAGAAAATATATTTATGTCACTGCGCTATCCTGAGATTACCATACAATTGCGTAGAATCTTAACATTTGATTTTATTAAAGCATTTTAAAAGCAAATAGAAACGCTCAATCCAGTCGTTATTACATGTTTTGTTTTTTTTACATTTTCATATAAAAGAGAAAAACTTCTTTCAAAGACTCCACAAATCATCAAGTTACATCAGTAGATATGATCAGATGAGGCTCACCTGAATTGAATGCCGTCTGTGTGCATTTTTGAATGCCTTCAAGGTTTTCTTATCAAGGTACACTCCAACACATTTTTAGCTTTCGTCACATCTTCCTCAGATGACTTGCTTTGTGAGAAGCATCTGACTAAAGTGATGTTTTTGTGCGAATGAAACATCTTAAAGAAGCCAGTGACCTAGTTTGCTGGTGATTTGACAAACCCCAACACTTTGAACAGTAGCTTCAGTACTTTGATGCCCTACTTTAGTTGTCTGTTTTTTGTCCCCACAAAGGTTCAGTTGACATGAAATGTCAGACTGCTGAGAACCTGCTCTCATTAAACGTGCTGCTGTTAGCAGATAATATAAGCGAACAACACAACATGTAACATACCGTGTGACATCAATTTTTACTTTGAACAAGATGCTGACCTTAGCTTCACTACAACCTCATTAGTTTTGTTACCTTAGTCCTTTCTTTTTACAGGAACTTAAAAAGTGCTGATAAATGGCAACGCAAACTCAAGTCGATTCATATTAATTAAAGTATAATTCACTGATGTCCCTGAACTGACAATTAATAAACATGGTTAAGTAGTTAGATTGGTAAAATAAACTTACACTTTTAGTCTGCAAGAGGTCACTTCACAATAACAAAATAAAAGAGAATGAACGAGTGTTTGCGTGAAAGTGAGCAGAGACTGAGACTTTCTCAAGCTACCCCGGCTTCGGTGATTTCCTTTCGCTGGTTATTTCCCATCTCTTATTTCAAAACCTTTACATGGAAAACCCAGAAGCGAGATGAAGTGCATGTTCATGTAAAGATAAAAGAGACCTCAGGCTTTGGGTTTGTTCACTTTCAGAATTTACATATTAAAAAGATCAAAAGTTCAAAGTCCTACTTTCTATATATAAAGCTGAAGACACCTCATATTCAACACATACAGGTTAAATTGTTTATTAAAATGTTCTGTCACACAAACGTCATTCTCCACAGAGCCTGAAACATCCAGTTTAGCAGATGAATTCCTAATATCAGCAGGCATCACACATGCTCAGGTTGATAAACAGCAGAGAACGACTGCAAGGTGTTTTTCTCCCCTTCCAAACCTCAGACTGAAACCACAGTGTGAACACGAATACAGCGGTCTGAATAGGAAGCACAAACTGAATCTCAGTATCACTTATTTACACATGTCAAAAGGAAAGGTGCCCTAGAAAGGAAAATAGGAATTTAAATCATAGTGATGTTTTCTTTTTTTTTTTTTAACTGGAAAGGATATTAATGCATATTAGAATTCAGTAAATCACATTAATAACATGAAAGTTTTACTTAAAAAAGCATTTCTTGATTGAGGAGAAGAAAACTACGTCTATAGTGTTTTACTCACACGATAGGAAAATAATAATTTTTTTTTTTGGAGTTTGGGACAGTTGGTGGTTTATCGTGGGACGGCACAGAGGCTGTAAGGTTTGGGACAGAGAGTGGCTCCTAACTTGAACTCAAGAGTTGGCTTCTCTCCAGCGGGTGCCGACACAGAAAACCTCTGAAGGAGGGTTGTGAAGAAGAGAAATAACTCCGCCCTGGCCAGCTGCTCCCCGAGACACACACGCTTACCTGAGAATACACAATACAACAGATGAGTTGTTTTCGTACAATTTTTATTCACTTTGACCGTACAACATTGCTACGGCTGAAGAGTCTGAAATAACCAAAGAATGCAGTAAAACATGAAACCTGATCCCCTCCCATCAATGGTAAATGGTTAAACAGGCAAATGATTACTGGCAAGTGGCCAGTAATCATAAAAAGCCCTTTAAATGGAGAGTTTGGATGTTTTGAAGTGGGGTCATATGACGTTCTTACCCATTGTCAGTGTATTACCTACAATAGATGGCAGTTGTCCTTAGTTTGTTTCCATACGGACGGGGGCAGCAGCAAAACGTATTTTAGCCACCTGAAGAAATCAGTTTAAGTGTACGCTATTTAGCCCTTTCCAACGGAGAACTGAAGCCATTATCTATGCTCTCGCCAAAGCCACCAAACTCCAGTGAGAAAAAAAGTAATTTCACCTAGGGATGAAACAGAAGATGCTGGTCTACCGCTGCCTCGATCAGTTAGTTAGTTTGTGTTATTGTTACATTGGTGAGTTCGGATTCAACAAAGCCATCTGCCGTATGGTTAAGTACCTCATACAACCCCACTTCAAACAATCCGAACTATCCCTTTAAGTTCTAAACAATATATAACTGAGTTTTAGAGGATTGCATCTATTGACTAACCTGCTGAAAAAGGAAGGAAGGCTTCTCTCTTCCTAAATTTGCCGTCCTGGTCCAGAAAATGTTGAGGGTTGAAGGACTCTGGAGTTTCCCACATCAACTTATCACGTAGAACGGAGACCAGCGTGGGCAGGACCATGGTGCCCTGAGAAAATTACATGAATGAAAACTGCACATTTTTTGTATTTCTTCTAGTGAGTTTGTTTTAATTAACCACAACAAAACGAATTACATTTAATTCTCAACCAAGGAAAAAGCTATTGAAAAATGAATCATAATAATTGAAAAAAAGAAATGTATATAATATATATATATATATAATATATATAATATATATATGTATATGTATATATATATATATATACTGTATGTATATATCAAAATTAGAACTCATCATTATCTCAATTGCTGTTTTCAGGTCAGGAATGCATTTTTAATCTCAACAATTAAGCCAAACATGGACCATAACTTCTTGAAGGGCTCCAACAAAAAAGGAAATCCACAACTGCATGACAACTGGGCTGATTAAGATTGTGTGATATGATCAAAAGAGCTCCTAAATTGCACATTTAGTAACTGTAAAACGCCTAGTAATTTATAACCAGCAGCACCAAAGTGCAACAGTGGTTTTGTACGTTTTAGGCCCTTAATTTATATAATAGATAATCATAAATGAATACATGTATTTTCTACATCAATTCTGATATATTTTTAATTATAACATGTCTTTTTTCAAACAAATGTCTTACCGCACAGGCAGCTTTTATTATTATTTTTTATTATCAGTTATTCAGTTCATATCTATACCTTGTAAAGCTTGTAGATTTGGTTGACTTTTTATTAAAGTTATATTTACATAGCTAAGGGACTGGTTTGACCGATTATGGGAAAAGGATGTTTTTTTTTTAGTTGGTTTGCCGAGAAGCGATGCCGCCAGACAAATCCAATCTAGAACATAAAACATAAAGCAATTATTCATCACATGTGCATCATGTACCTTTGGGAATGTGTACTTGTCGAGTGTGGTCTCTTTGTTTGTCATGTGGACCAAATTGAGGGGAAGGATGTTGGCCATTCTCTGGATTTCATGGATGACTGCATCAGTATAAGGCAGGTTTTCTCTGTCAGTCAGAGAGGGCTGCTTTGATGAACCAACCACAGCATCGATCTCAGCCTGGACTCTCTCTGCACAGTGTGGACAAGAAGCAACGTGAGTCCGTGCGCCGCGTAGACGACTGACGACTGTTGTGCAACACATTCCACGCACTTAGTAAAGACACTTACAAAACATGCAGGAACGGGTTGGGACACACACACACACACACGCACCTTGTACGTGAGGGTAGTAGATCATGTACAGCAGTCCCCAGTGTAAAGTAGTCGTGGTAGTTTCAGTTCCAGCACCAAACAGATCCAGGGTGCAAAAACTCAAATTCTTTAAATCAAACCCAGAATCCGTGTCCTCCTTCTATCAATAACACAAAGGAAAGTTTCCAGTATCAGTTGACATATTTCCTTAGAAAACGCAAAGAGAACAACATGCACAATACAGACGGATAAAAACACTCACCTCTCCCATCTCTGTGAGGAAGCAGTCGATGTAGTCTCTCGGAGCGGTGGCATCAAAGCTTTCTCTGTGTTCTTGGATCTTAGTTTGTATGATGTCGAGTATACCATGTGTCAGAGTGAATATCCTCTGGTGAGGTCCAGGCAGCCACTTCATCAGCCAGGGTAATGTGTTATAAAGCTACAGAGCATGGATACAGGTACCAGATCATTTGTTAACAGACTGTGGCAGAGCTGATCTGTTTGTGCTCCATTTGTCAAAAAACAGACACTCCCAGTGAATCACAATTAATAAATATTGCAATATAACATAACAAATACTGTGATAGAGTATTGTATTCCTCTTGCCCACAGAGATATCACTCATATCATTATATACACCTGCACATCTTCTGCAGGACTCTTTTCACAGGAGACATTTCGACATGTCACAGTAGGAAAAGCAAAGCTGTAAATGTGAATATGGATGAATTCCATCATATTTTTCTCATATCATGCAACCCTACTATAGGCCCATTTTCAATAAATCCTACTATACTTAAGTATGTTCTGTTTGCTAAACACAGTGGTGAAGAGTACCTGAGTACATTTATTCATGTAGAGTACTTTTTCGGGTACTTGCACTTTACTTGAATATTTCAAATCTATTCTACTTTGTCCTACGACTACATTTCAGAGTGAAATATTGTACTTTTTATTCCACTATATTCATCTGACAGCTGTGGTGACCTTTCAGAACATTTCAAATAAAAAAACAAAACAACAACATATTATGAGCTTATAAAGTATAACACTATTTAAAGATTAAACTCGTGGTTGTCAACCTTTTTGGTGTGTGTCAAAAAAGCAGTATCTAATTGGCCGCCCATGTCACTTTCTATGAGTTGTGAACAGTTCCAATAAAGAGAAATCTCCACCCCAAACGTCTTAGATGGATGGATATAAATGTGAACTGTTAAAATAAATAAAATAGTAAACTCAAATAAACTGTTTAAAATGATCCTTCTTTTCTCTTCCACGGCCTCTCAGACTGATCTTGTTTTCTTTGTTGGCAACCAATAAACTGTATTTAAAGTAGTTAAAAGTAGTTCCACCTCCACCAGCTACAACAGTAAAATACTACAAACCCATTAAAGGTTCAATGTGTAATTCCGAGCCACCTGCTCCAAATAAATAGGGGGCAGTATTTCTCCTCTAAACTGGCTCCATACAAATTCATCAATCATCAAAACCATCGATGATTAAAAAAATCCAACTAGTTAACAAAGAATGTTAACCTGTTTGTATTTTAACTGTAGTTTGTCATATTTATTGTACTATAAGTTTTAGAGTTTTAGTAGGGCAGAACTGTCAGTTATTGTGCTGATTTCAGTAGATATCTCTGCAACACGACAGACACGTCTTTGACATCAGGTCAACTCTGTTACCGCTTCACATTCTGCTGATAATGTTAGTTCATTGCTTTAATGTTTTAAGTCTAAATTCTGGCATTTCTTACACATTGAACCTTTAATGCAGTCACCATCTAATAATGTAATAATCACATTAATATATGAATATATATATCAGTCACAGGGGAAATTTGTGTTTTTACTTTTACATAGTACATTTTGCTGGTAATAGTTTTGTATTTTACTTAAGTTTTAACTTTTTTCTTGTAATGGAGTATTTTTACATTGTATTGATACTTTTACTTTAGTAAAGGATCTGAGTATTTCTTCCACCACTGGTGACACATTTGTATCAGTTTCTAATTGAATGGCTTTTTATGTTTGTTTTATTAAATGTCATGTTAATTAGGTTGCTGAACCTGTTTACACAATAGATATTGAAATACACAATTAGCTTATGGGGTTTGGCTGGATAAATGATTTTAAAAAGGTTACAGCGTATAAAGGAGGCTCACCTGTGCCCATATACCTCCCTCCAAGTACAATAACTCATTGAAGTTCTGAAGAATACACTGGTGCTGCTTGTCATTGTACTCGTAGCGATCCCCAAACACAAGGCAGCATATGATGTTGGACACAGCACCGTTTATCAGTGACTGGGCATTAAAAGGCTTGCCTGTAAAATAAAGAGAAAATGTAGATAAGACACACAGAAAAAAAGGACACAAATTTATATATATATATAACATTATATATATAATATATATATATATATATATATTATATATATATAATATATAGATAATGAAGCAGGGACATAAAGACACATGCTAAGGTCCACAGTCCAATGCTACATGTTGTTGGTGTACGGCTTATGAGCAAAGTTGAACGGAAATCACGTGTTCATACAATACACATGATAATAATAATGTGTCATGGTAAGAAAACGAGAAAAAAAAACATTCGCAAATGGTTTCTTGTTGGAAAATAAGATTTGTTCAGTGCCTTGATGAAGGGCAAAAGCCTCAGTGAGATAATGGCACTCCTGCTGGATGGATGGCTCCAGGGTCATCTTTCCCACACCAAAGTTTCTGAGCGTACGAATAGCAAATCTTCTCTGCTGCTTCCAGGGATAGCCATTCGATATCACTAGACCTTTTGGAAACACAATAAAGCATTAGACCTGACAGTAATTGAAAATGGGTATAACTAACAACTAGCTAAATGCTAATATGATGTCAGTCTGAACTATTTTATTTAAATACTAACTAGCGACTTTTAAACACACAATGCAACACACGCTACCTTTATTCCCAGTTAATTCGGCAAACAATGGTATGTAGGGGCGATCCACGTAGTCCTCTCCTTTTTCGACAAGGACCTCTTTGACAAGCTTATAGCCGTTGATGACCACGATCCTTCCACCAAAGAGCCGAAGGCTGAAAATGTTCCCATATTTCTCTGCAAACTGAACAAAGAGAGCAGACAGGTGTTTTGGTTCAACACTGAGTTGACATACATACGTTATTTGTTGTTTATGTTTTGTATTATTGATATGAATCTGCAAAGTAACTAGTAACTATAGGTAATAAATAAATGAATATAGTGGACTGATGTATTGTTTTGGTTGACATCCTCAGAAAGTTGTACTATAATGGGTTAAGATAAGACTTCATTGATCCTGGGGGGGGCATTAATAAGGTACACATCAGTATACAAAGTAGTTCAAATGACCAATTATAATCCAATAACGTAATATGCAATTCTGAAATCGGCCATTCTGCATAATGAGTATTTTTGCTTTTTGTACTTTAAGGATATGTTGATGTACTTTTACTTCAGTAACATTTTGAAAGCAGGACTTTTTGTGGACTTTTAAATACCAACAGTGTGTCAAATATCTTTTCTGATATCATCTCTTAACCCTGCAGTCACAAATTGGCACGAAGCATCACCGGATTGTTGTGAATATTTCATGCATTCTTCATAGGTCAATTAGACAATATAGGTCTTTAGAGACTTTAATTCACGCTTTGGTTTCCGCTTCGGCTCCTGCATTCTTTGCATTCTCTCTACGCAGGAAATGGTCAGTCTGCCCTATGTCGCCGGCAGCAAAATGCAGCTGCAAGACTCCTGACTGGTACCCGGAAGATATCTTCCCTGTACACGAATCGATGTTTATGGCTATTTGATATGTTTCCAAAGCAATGCATGTTCTTCCACCAGTGTGCACTGATACTGAAACTTGGCCTCACCTCTCCGATCTGCAGGTGAAATCTGCTGGGCTGAACTCGGAGAAGGTCACCGAGGAAAGGAAGCGCCCAGGGTCCAGGAGGAAAGTTTGGCGGAAGTCTGTTCTTGAAAACATCAGTCAACAACAGAAAAACACACAGAAATATCAAAATACTCCTGCAGTCCATCCACTCAAAGCCAAGTAAACTGTATATTGTCTCCATTTGTTAGCTTTGGCAGGCAATACTAGCTTGTTTATTTGACAGTGTTTCGGCAAACACGAGCCAAAGCTCAATAAGGGAAAAGGGCAGGATGATACAACTTCCACTACGTGCCTTACCTTCAAAATAAAAGTTGCGCGTCAGTGGGCTGCTCTGATCTTTATCTGTGTAAAAGTAAACATTTCATATGCTTACTTAAGTAAATACACTCTTAAAGTACTCATTATGCAGATCGGTCCATTTCAGAATAATATATACAGCCTATTAAATCACTGGATTGTAACTATAGATGCATTAATGTGTAGTCATTACTTTAATGTTGCAGCAATGGTGGTCATTTGTAACTACATTATATACTACTGGGTAGAGTAATCTTTTATAATACATAATAATGTATTAGCTGATTATGTTTTGATGATTAAGGTGAGGGTAAGGGGCTAGGAAAAGCATGATGTCGTTAACTATACCATAGTAGAAGTAAAACCATGAGGTGGAGGAGGAATGTCACTTTGACCTTTATTACTGATCATGACATAATTGTTTTATTGTTGTAATCTTTGATACAGGGTTGTATTTTGAGATTATGAAACAGCTACACAACACGTCTGTTATGTATACACCTGCATTACTGTAAGTCAATAACCCTACACTTTGTTGACAACAAATACATTCTAAGTTTTTTTAACCTTACTTTAATTCACTGATTGATTATTATTTTATTAAAAATGACTATGAAGACTGCCTATTGTCAATAACACACAGTGCACATGCATACAACTGAACAGCAGAAAGAGTTCAAGCTCCAACTTTGTTTTTCACTTCAGAGGTCCCGCGAGGTAACCAGTGTTATATAACATTCGCTTTTATAGGCCTTTTTTTTTTCATAGTCTTGTTAAACCCACGGCCAGATCCTGCCTGCAGGAGCAAACAGATTTTATTGAGGGTCTTTTTGAATATATTCATCATGATTTTTCAAGCACTTTTTGAGTGTATGGACTTTACTGGTTGGCTGTTGTGCATTTTTCTAGTGTTACTCCTGACAGATGTGATCAGAAACTGGAGGCCACACAGCTTTCCACCTGGACCCTGGGCTGTGCCTTTTCTAGGAAATGTCTTCACAGGTGTTGACTTCAAAACAATGGAGAAGGTGACATGACCAGTACCACTTTATTCTCTAAGAGTTGAGTAGAGAAGAGTCGATTTCAAGTTGAATATCCTAGGAGCAATTTGACTTACAGAGAGTAGCATTGTCAACATGATGAGCACAATAAATGAATAATAAACACCACAAGATTGCAACTATTAAGTATTTTCTCATCAACTGCCAATTTGATATCACTGCATAGTCATGTATTTTACCCAAAACTAAGTTTTATTTTCTGCTTTTTCTTTGGCTTCAGAGGGTAAACAAAATAATGCAGCACCTCATGAGAATTTACTTCAAATCTCAAGTAACAGTGATAGTTCCAAACACCACAGGATATAAATATATATATAAGGGTTTTGGCAATAAAACCAACATGGAACAATTTACAAAGCTCAAAATATGCCAAATAATCAGCGACAAACTGCAGATCTATACATGAGAAATAAGTACTAATTTATTTGGTAGGTCAAAAATCATGAAACTAACGGTATAACTGTATGAGCATTAACAACCGAGTGAGTCCGACCTTTTAGCAGAGTCTGCAGTGAGTTTTTCAACAAAGTTTGTCGTTTTTGTCGTATTAAATGATCTACTGTTTCTAAGCATTTCACCTGACAAAAGCTGCCTTTATTTCTAGCCAATATATAGTTAATATATTGAAAAATAAAAAAATTCTTGAAAAGTTATTTGTTTTTAAATGCAGCTTGCTCAGCAGTACGGTCCAGTGTTCAGCTTGAGGAGAGGCAGCGAGAGGATGGTGTTTATTTCAGGATACAAGATGGTCAAAGAGGCTCTTGTTAACCAGCTGGACAGCTTTGTTGATCGACCTATTGTCCCTCTCTTCCATGTTACCTTCAAAGGGCTCGGTGAGTATACATGAACGATTAAGTGAGAGCATGAATGTATAATACTGCAAATGTCGTTTGCTGTGTGAAGCTCCTTCTCCAGGGCAAAACTAAATCTCTTTATGCTGATTTGAAGGATTTAACCAAAAATCATCAGTCAGCCAACTCACATGGGACAAAGTATATTGTCAATGCAGAACAGTGTTAATATTTCAGCGTCTAGTGACTTTGTCGCTCCCTGCAACGGCCAAACTGCACAGCACCAGATTAGGGAGTGTCAATAACTGCTTCTTTTCAACGTAGGTCCTTAGAAGTGATATACATCTAAAATCTGTAAAGGCAGTGAGTTGCTTGTTTGCGTTGTAAATAAATTGATAAAACATTTCCTCAGGCATAGCTTTGAGCAATGGTTACCTGTGGAAGAAGCAAAGGAAGTTCGCCAACACTCACCTACGTTACTTTGGAGAGGGCCAGAAGTCACTGGAAAAATACATTGAGGTGGAAAACAACTTCCTCTGTGAAGCTTTCAAAGAGGAACAAGGCAAGTAGAGATTCATCTGTTGAGTGATTTCACATCCTAATATGATTTCTCATCGCTTGAACTGAATTCAACATATTCCCAGGAAGGCCATTCAACCCCCAATACATCATAACGAATGGAGTGAGTAACGTCATCTCGTCTGTGGTTTTCGGACATCGCTTTGAATACAGTGATCAAAGCTTTCGCAAAGTCCTGGAGTTGGACAGCGAGGCCATTTTCCTTGCTGGTTTACCTCAGACTCAGGTAATTTTCGATCTGCCTCAACTGAACAGTGCTGTTGATCTCTAACTGATCGGAGAGTTTGTCCCATCAACAGCTGTATGATGCCTTCCCTGGTTTGCTGAACTACCTGCCAGGACCTCACCAGACTGTCCACAACAACTACAAGCAGATCGTGTCTTTCCTGAAAACGGAAGTAGAGAAGCACCAGGAGGAGTGGAACCCAGAGGACCCTCGGGATTATATCGATGTATACCTGGGAGAGATGGAGAAAGTAAGATGCACATTTTTAATAAAAGCTCCTTGGACTCCTGGCAAAGGATAGTCACAATCTTTCATCTTGTCTTAAAACAATCGCCAGGTTCCCTTATGGACAAGCTTTTACTTGCTGTAATCATTTCTCCTATTCATACCAGAGATGAACAGGTCCCTTTAGGATGCAATGTAAGTGACGGGGACAAAAAACACAATGCACAAATCTAAACTTCCATAGAAGGGAGCTATCATTAATGTTATTAGTAACAGCTGTGCTTTTCCTGCTGTGACAACTCAAAATATCTTCTAAGAAAAATGTCCAAATACGTAAAATGAAAATAGATTAGTCAGTGCTCATCTCATGCTACTAAACAGTTCTCAATACGTTCTGCGTGGCTCAGAGTCCTTATCAGCTATTTCATTTTGGCTTAGTTGTCTGATTTATGGCTTCTGGTTAGGGTCTGCACAACTGACTAGTTTTTTTCTTGCTTGATTCACAGAATCACTCGCTAGTTGTTGCTTGAACAAAGAGCTTCAATGAGCCATGCTGCAGTTTAACACACTCTGAATGATTAACTGGGGAAAAAAACTTACATTTGTCTGAAAGAAATTCAACTATACTGTTAATGTTTCAATTAAAATATTATTTTAATTTAAGGTTAATAATTTATAAATGACAAGCACAGCACAATGTATGATATTGTTGACACTTTGCCAGAAAAAGGAGGATCCTCAGGCCGGCTTCAACATTGAAACCCTGGTGGTTTGCACCCTCGACCTGATTGAGGCTGGTACAGAAACAACTGCCACCACTTTACGCTGGGCCCTTCTATACATGATGCGCTACGCAGAGATACAAGGTTAGTATCTCATTGATCACATTGAGTTCAGGAGTATTCTCATGAAGATTATAGGGGTTTTATGCTATTTCAATTGTGGAATGTCCAACAACTTACTTTCCTCATTCAGTGAAAGTCCAGGCAGAGATAGACAGAGTGATCGGACAGTCTCGTCAGCCCACCATGGCCGACAGACCCAACCTGCCTTACACCGACGCTGTCATCCATGAGATTCAAAGGATAGGGAATATTATTCCCATGGGATTCCCAAAAATGGCCAGTAAAGACGCTACACTGGGAGGATACTTAATACCCAAAGTAAAGGACTATTTACCAGACTCTTTATATAACCAGAAATTATTTATACACATCTAATATCAACATTTCGCGCCTATTTCTCCAGGGCACAGCTATCACTACTATCCTTGCATCGGTGCTGTTTGATAAGAATGAGTGGGCGACTCCAGATACTTTCAATCCTGAGCATTTCTTGGATTCAGAGGGCCAGTTATGCAGAAGAGACGCCTTCTTACCATTTTCAGCAGGTTGGCTCTATATTCCTCCACTTTCAGTCATACTATTTGGCTTACAAGAATTGCTACCAACATATTTCATGATCGCAAAATGTAAGGTTACAAAGCTGCTGTCAACTGCTGCTGTCAACAGGTAAACGCGTGTGTTTAGGGGAACACCTGGCCAGAATGGAGCTGTTCCTTGTCTTTACATCTCTCCTGCAACACTTCACCTTTTCTCCTGTTCCTGGAGAGATGCCCAGCTTGGATGGTGTGCTGGGCTTCACCTATTCCCCCGAGAAGTTCAGGATACTAGCTGTGCCTCGCTGATTTGCTCCCACCTTTTCTCATCCCAGTATTAGCTCAAAGCATCCCTTGTTTCCAGTCCACTTTCTCTACGAGACAACATAAATCAAAGATCACATATCTGACCTGCATTCACCATTTCTGTGGAGATTTGCAGCCATGCAGGTCAGAGGATGTTTGCATGTTCTAAGCCAAAGATATTTTTGCATGTTCTAAGCCAAATATATATAATATATAATGCTAATGCTTGCTTTTAAATAAATCAACCAAAAATCTACTGTTTTACAATATAGTTGTTCTAATACAGTATCGAACTGTATCTCAGAAAATTTAAGGACATGGTCTTTAACATATGACATTCATAAACTGTTGATCTATTAAGTGTTGCATAATGTAATGAGCTGATACTGACTAGATATTTTATCAGTGTGGTGCAACAGGAGATCATGATACATTGTATATTCATATATCTATTAGCTCATGATGTCTTATGTATTAGCTCCACATTAGTTACGCATGATTTCCTTCACGTCTAACAAAATAGATCACAGCACTTACACACAAATCAAAGCCTCAGTTCAATACTTTCCCACAAAGAAATCTTTCCAAAAACTTCCATTTGCACTGCCATAAAAGATGCAAAAATGTGCCTGAATTGCTGTAGCATGCATCCTCACTGGAGTAAGATATTTTCAATTTGTACTAGTCAAGAATTTTTTTTGAATTCTGTTGTATATACATGACCATATACCTTAATCTAAAGCCATGACTATGTAATTTTTACAGATTTGTAACAAGGAGGCAAAAGAAGTGCAACAATTAAACAAGATGATACCATAACATCCTAAGGTATTGCCTTTAATTGAGGTGGCAGTCATCACTTTATCCTTTATTCTGTCAACTCAAGCCATCTCCGTAATTAAAACAGATTTCTTAAAGTATATTAAGAAATCTTTATTTTTTTTTATAATTATGGATGTTTTATTCTGTTCTTAAATCAATAAATGATTTTACTTGTATCCCAGAGTTGTCATTTTACATAAATTGATCATATTACTATGTGCAATATGATGGCAATCACTCAAAAAGGACATAGTCATGTAATAATAATAAAATATTATCATGCCTGAACGTTAGGCTTAATGCAATGCAGTGCTGCGATGCAAAGGAGCTTGGAGGAGCGGCTTGTCATATGAGAATAGCTGGTTCACCTTAAAAGTCAGCTCGCTTTAAGCTAGAGCTGTTATTGTCGCCGCTACCTTCGGGTCTAACCAGAGCCCCTTCACTTTTATCAGCAGGTGGTCTTGAGAAGTTGTAACAATTATTCACTGACAAATAAACTGTTCACACATTGCACGGTTACGTTACTGCTGACTTCATACTCACTTCATACTAGCCGCACAGTCGCTATCGCAAGGGGCTTTTCCTGTTTGTTTTTATCCTCCCAATTATCCTCCAGAACCATTTGCGCTTCGTTCAGTAAACATCGACACATTTATTTTACCAAGGCAAAGTTTAATACATGCATGTTTACATTTTTTTGTGTGAATTTTATTTAAACATTATATTGCATGATTTAGTTTCATTGATTTCGGCCTGGGTAAAAACACCCTGGAGCAGAGCATCTGTGAGGAGAT
>CALSCE010010686.1:15143723-15160611 GCA_943593645.1 Bovichtus variegatus | reverse complement strand
TTGATACCACTGGACACACAAACACATTGAGTCAGTGTGAACAGAAAGGCAGACAGACAGACGGACACACACACACACACACGTTCCACTCCCACCTGCTGTTGTCGCAGAACTTGATGACGTTGTTCTGGTTGCTGTGCCGCTGGGTGTCCATTATAAGACTGAAAAGAGTCTCTTTCTGCTCTTGCCCGTCGATTTCCATCCGCCCACGAAAGAACCAGTGACGACTGTGCTCGCTGGGACACCGGGGCACAAAGGAAACATTGCAGAATAAAAAAACCCACTTAGGAACAAAAACTACAGAGACGAGCAACATGCACAACACAGAGCAGTCCAACACACAATCTGCAGACAAACCCCACCTGTTGGACTGGGCCAGGTCAAAACACTCCACACTGGTGGGGTTCCTTTTAATCCCCTGGAACATCGATGTGTAGTAGTCCAGATCCCAGGAGTCAAATGCCAGACCTGTATAAAAAAAAAACAAACAACAACTCGCGTTATGACATTTTGCTAATAGAAGCAACCAAATTAGTTTTGTATAATGTTATTCTAAAGAGCATTTCAGACATTAACCTACAAAGTAGTTTGCACTCATTTAAAAAGGAATAGTTCACCCACAAAATGATCAATAACTCAACCCGTGTTAACATGATTTCTTTAAGAAAGGGTTTCTTTTCCTCAAATGTCTCGATGGTGAACAAAGAATTAAGAAACAAAGAAAATTCTTGATGAATTGAAGTAAATGGGGGCCGCAACAGAAGCAAAACTGTAATTGATATACCAATGATCATTTTGTAGGTGAAGCTTTAACACTGGCCAGGAAGCAAATTAATCAATCAATAAAAAACACACAAACACACACTCAAAACTTAAGTATCATGCAGTATCTAATGCACGTAAAGTTACATTTCATAATTTCAATTTACAGAGATTGTTATTTTAAAGGATTATTACATTAAGTATACACTGGTTTAAGATGTGCCCTTAGCGGGAATTCCGGGAGTTCCAGATATGCCATTTTTCATCTCCTTAATTCACCGGTTGAGCATGGGAGAGCCTACAATTGATGTACTTAAAATATTCTCATCTATTTGAGCAGCTTGTGAATACTGATGAAGCTGGGCAGAAGTGAATCAGCAGAGTGTGAACAAAAGACACAACACCACATTCTGTCTGTCGCGGTGGGCAGTGTCAGTTTGAAACCTTATCATATGAAGAGAGGAATTACCAGTGGCTGTCAATACGTAAAATTAAATGTATTCTATTTTCGGAGCATGAAAAGTTAGAGCGGAGACGATTAGTTGATGTGTCGATCAAGAGAAAATTTATCACAAATGTCAAAAAGTACCTAGTTCTAATTGTTAGGATTTGCTGCTTTTCATAAACTCATGTTGTCTTAAACTTAACATCTTTGTGTGAAATTTCAAGACGTTATCCTATGCTTTAAGAAATTCAGATGGGCATTTTCTTTTTACCATTTTTTAAGCCAAAGAATAAATCAATTTAGTTAGAAAATATTTTTCATAATCAAAATACTCACTAGTTACAGCCCTTATTGGGGTATTAGAAAGTAAAATGTTTAAATTCTGAGTTCATAGTTAGACCGTTTACCCAAAAGTCAAATATATCATTTAAAACTCATCAGCAAATTCAGCTATTGTTTCACTTATTGTCTCTGTTGTGAGAAAAGAGTCAGCCGGAAATATAAAAGCTGGACTCTGGACCAGTCGGATCAATTTATTCAGTATCTGTCTTTCCATTAAATACAGAAAGCCTTTCTCTCTCTTTTTGAGTTTGATTTCTATCACATTAGACAGACACATGCATGCACGTGTAAGATAATCAGCAGCATCACTGCTGTCCTGTGACTTCCACCAGTTAAGTAATAAAGTCATGCATCATGTGACATTACTCCAGCAGACTCAGTGTACTCACAAAAAGCTGCAATACTGAAAAGAGACATAAGGAAAGAGAAAAGCGAGGAAGGTTACAGTAACTGCAATAAGACACTCAGTCTGAGTAGGAAAAGTAAAAGAAATGGAGAGAGGCTGAGGAGTGCTTAGAGAAACTCCACTCATTTGGAAAGAGTTTTACCCAGATCATTGTTTGCCCTCTCCAAGGCGGCACGCCCCTTCCCCAGGATGTCCACCTCAAACACCGGCTGTGGTTTGGTTTCCACGGTGAAGGAGCCGATGGGATGTTGATAGATGCATTCTGTCATACTGTCATACAGACACTCAATCAGCTTCTTTATGTCTCCATCGAGTTCGTTCACGCTCTCTCCATTCTTTGGCTGGAGGGGACAAGACACATGTCTCAGCAGAAGCAGGAATTTGAAGTGAAAACAAATCCTGAATCAGTGTGTGTGTGTGTGTGTGCAAACCTTGATTAGAAACCTGCGAGACAGCTCGACCCGTGTGACGTCTGTGAGGGCGGCACTCTGGCAGATGGACACGGTGTTGGTGGACCAGGCGGTGGAGAAGTTCAACCTGAAGAGCAAAACAGCAACAACATAAATAAAAATAAAAAACAGTTTGAAGACTTTTGCACTTTGATGTCTGGTATGGAGTCACAGATAAAAAAAAATGTAATTAAATAAAATGTCTTGAAATTATTAATAACCTGAAATTGTACCATATGGTTATCTTTTGCTTAATGGAATTCATCTTCCTACATTATTATCTTCCAGTGGACACTGAGCATCTGATTAGCTCACAGGAAAAAACGATTTTTATATTTTAATTTAATATATTATATTATTGTCGGTGTCCTAAAAAAAAAAAAGATTAAACTTTAATATCTTGGACTCTTCTAGCACAACTCTCATGCCAAAGTTTGTATGTTGGGCCCACAACAGACTCTCGGGGCTGCTAATGGGGCGCAAGACTTTTTGTCTTGTTGACATATTGAAATGTACCAAATTTCCATTATCAGGTCACGTATTCACCGCTAACAATCTCAATGACAATTCAGCCATCTCCAGCTCTGATGAAGACTGTCAGATGCTTTTGAGAACTCCAGAAAAAGCTAATAAAAACTCGACCTTTCATTTGGAGTTTCTCATGAATGTACTTTCGTACTTAACAGCGAAACCTATATTCGCTGTATGAAAGTATTTTCGTGTACCGCCCAGGTCATCAGTTTGAGATGTCCTCAATTTAATGAAGAACAAAAAGCCGAGCCACAGCATGTAATAGAGGTCATTTATCAGACTGTGTGAATGCAGTGGTACCTGGGTCCAATCTCCACCAGTTTCTCCCCGCTGCCCTCTGTGAGGTTTGGCTTCTCAGACAGCGGCTCTGCCTGCAGGGGAGGACGAAACAGCCAGAGGAGAACCTCCTTTTGCTCTGCACTGAGACTCTCACAGCCTGCAGCAGAGAGCAGGAGGAAACAATGACAACATGGATAAATGGAAAAGATAGGAAGTGTGTGGAAAATTGTTCCAGGCTACTTGGGCTGCACCGAATAGTTCAAAGCTTCATTCATAACGTTGACATCAAATTCTAAAATCAACACTTGAATGCTGCACAGATTATTATTTTTTTTTTTTGCATGTCTATTCATTCTGTTTAAACCTGGTATTTCTGCACAGTTGCAGATACAGTTTAGGCTACACTTATATTATTAATATTATGCTATTTGTGTAATTGTATTTAAGTGGTGGATGTGTAGGATTGATTCAGTCTTGTGATTCAAACCTTTCCAATAACTCCAGAGCGTCGGAAAATCCAAAAGTCTAAATTTTATGTAATCATTTCCAAAATTCACAACATGGGTTGATCTAACAAAATATTCTGCTTATACATCTATATCTGATGACGTTTAGTCAAAACAACCATTTTACTGCAGTCAAAAAACAGTTTGCGTTTCCGCCTCCACAAATGGAGGCACGAACTTAGGAGTTATATTCATGAACTAAAGTTTGTTTAATAAAAAAAAAGACTTAATCCGATCAATCACTTCAATGAAATTGAGGATTTTTTTTTGTTTGTTTAAAGATTATTGTTTTTGTTAAGGGTGTTGAAGTCATAAAATATGACATCAGACATTTGAAGCTTCATTCGGAACAGCCCTACAACATGGATAAATGGAAAAGACAAAACGGTGTCAAAAATTTCTCCAGGCTACACAACTTGAATTCATATTTAGCTGTCCATCTCCAGTTATTAGTACCTTCATCACCAACGTGCGAGCTGTTACACACTCACCTGTCAGCTCCACATTGTAGCACAGCTCAGTGGTGATGGACAGCTGCGGGTGGAGCTTGGCGGCCCTCTGTAAGGCTCGCCCATTCACAACTTCATTATTGTAGAACCTCATTACAGCCATGACTGAAGGAGAGACTGAGAAATAAAATCCAGTTTAGAGACTGAAATCAATCACAAAATGTAAAAGATGATGAATTGTAGGCAATCAGAATCAGAAAACCTTTATTCGTCCCACAGCGGGGAAATTTACAGTGCTACAACAGCAAAGTGACAGTGCAGATAAAGGTTAAGTACAAATGTATAAGTACAAGATATAAGTACAAAAAACACAACAACAAGTAAGTGGCAGGTTGACGTAATACAGTAAGTGAACAGTGAGAGTAATACTCTAGCAGCCAGTGGTAACAATAATACATAGTAAAAAGAGATATAATGAGATATATTGCAGAGTCGTCGGAGAACTTCTACAGGTGACATTTTGCCATGTTGTGGGTGAAGTCTGCTGTGTAGAGGGTGCAGAGAAACGGCACCAGAACCGTTCCCTGGGGGCCCCCCGTGCTGCTGACAATTGTGTCGGACTGACACTCCCGGGTCCTCACGTACTGTGGACGATTGGTGAGGTAGTCCAGGATCCAGGTGGTGAGGTGGTGGTGGTCCACCCAAGAGCGCTGTAGTTTGTCTCCCAGAAGCAGGGGCTGGATGGTGTTGAAGGCACTGGCGAAATCAAAGAACATGATTCTCACAGTGCTCCCCGCCCTCTCCAGGTGAGAGAGAGATCTCTGTATGGAGGTAGATGACAGCGTCATCCACCCCAGTGCCAGGCTGATAGGCGAACTGTAGCGGGTCCATTGATGGTCTCACAAGGGGCCGAAGATATCCAAGGACCAACATCTCCAGGGTCTTCATCAGCTGCGATGTCAGCGCCACCGGCCTGTAGCTGTTGAAGTCCTTGGGACGAGGGCTCTTTGGCACAGGTACCACGGCAGGAGACAGGGTAGGTGTGTAGGGTGACTGGTAGCTATGGGTTGAGGTGGCGATGGGGGAGGTAACAGGGTCGTATCCTGGTGATACAGACAGTGGGGGTTGCAGCAGGTGGGAATGGGCCGGGGGAGGGGTGCCTGACTGATCAGATCTGTTGAAGAAAATGTTCAAGTCATTCACCCACTTTATGTCCCCCTTGGGCTGCTGGGAGTCTGGTTCCTTGAACCCAGAGATGGTTTTTAGGCCTCTCCAGACTCCGCTGACATCCCTCTGCTGCAGCTGCTCCTCCATCTTGACATTGATTTATCCCTTCTTACTAAGTGCCTATTCTGAAGTAAAACTCCAGAGGTCAAAGGTCATTACAGATGATTAATGAAATGTAAGGCCTCTCACATCTCCTTGAGGCTGACCTTTATCTCCAGATAAATCAATAGTCAGATAGCAGGAACATTCGCAACGCTGGGCAAAGCCTGCAGGAATCTCAAGCAACGACATTGTTCAGCGTTTAACCAGGACCAAGAGGTACGATCACGTCACCACTGATGTAGCTTCTTTACATTGGCTTCCTGTTAGTTTGAGGATTTATTTTAAGCTCTTATCCAATACCTTTAAGGCTCTTTATGACTAGGGTTCAGACTGACTTTTTAATCCCTCAAGAACATTTGCGTAGTTTGAGATCCTCGGGCAGTGGTCTGCCGTCTCTTCCAGAGTGCAGGCTGAAAGCTAAAAAAAAAAAGGTTTAAAATCAGGGTCAATGACTTCTTTTAAGTCTCTTCTAAAAATGTACTTTTATCAGAAAGCACAAGCTCACTTTATCTGAGCTCCCTTTTTATTTTACTGGTTTTTAATTTAATCTTTTATCATGATGTTTATGTATTTTATCATTAGTTTTGGTATTTTTCTGTCTGTGAAGCACTTTGTACTGTTTTGATGAGTACCATAAATAAAGTTTATTATTATTATTATTATTATTCAGACCAAGGAGATGTGTTGAGGCAATGTTGCAGTTGCATGATAAAAAAACCCAATCTCAGTTTATATACTTTTAACTCAAAAGATGAAAAACATGTCTTCATATCAATACAGAAAGTTTTTCTGTGAAAAAGTTCACTGCTTCCATCATGTGACATATTTTTGAAAACTCGATACTTTTTCATCATTGATCATCATCTTCATTTAGCACTTTCACAAAAGCCTGTTAGAAATAAAAATACTATACAATATGAGGCTCCTGATGTAAACAGCTTTCATGTTATGCCTCAATTGTTACCAAGGTACCATGTGTATCTGAGATCAACTCATCCAAAGTCTAAACGCACTCAACCTCCTCACAATTAGCGGCCTGATTGTGTGCATGTTGCAGGTCACACACCGCGCGGTCAGGAGCTTTCCGTTAGTCCCCAACTCACTTCAACGCACACCCGCACGCGCACAGTATCAAAGAGCCAGTCTAAAAACAACATGGAAGATACAACTTCTTAATGTTTCATATTCAGCTGAATAAAACCCGGGGTTTTCAAATTCAGGGGACTAAAACCCGGGGTTTCAAATTCAGCGGACTAAAACACGGGGTTTCAAATTCAGCGGACTAAAACACGGGGTTTCAAATTCAGCGGACTAAAACACGGGGTTTCATATTCAGCGGACTAAAACACGGGGTTTCAAATTCAGCGGACTAAAACACGGGGTTTCATATTTGTTAACAAAAAGTTGGGGCTGTGTTCCCCATGTTCTGTTTCTTCTAGCTACTTGTGTGGAAGCTAAGTAGCTAACAGCTACCAGAGTTAGCACAAAGCTAGTTAGTAACTTTAGCTTAACTTACGTGTAGCAGCTTCAGTAGTTTGAGTGTTTGTTTAGGATGAAAAGTTGAGAGTCCCGGAGAAACTTATGCTGGGGTTGGACGGAGTGAAGGAGCTTTTATTTGCTGAGGTCTGCTAACTTCACAGGACAGGATGGCGAAGGACCTCTCCCACATGGGAGACGCGCACACTGTGGGCGTCTCCCACATGTGAGATGGGAGACGCCCAGTGTGCGCGTACGCAGCGGGTACTCTATTCTTTCGCAGTTTCAGCGATTGAGTGGGTCAAACTCAAGATTTTTTTTTTTTTTTTTTTATCATTTTAGAAAATCTTTCTCAAGTAATCTCGAATGTATTGTGAATTTTGTAGTTTTCCTTTTTTTGTGCATGTAAATAAATGATGGGAAATAAAATATTACCGCTTTATTTTACATATAACTTACTGATAATATCAAAGGGGATTTCTAGAGAAAAAAAACATTGAAATATTTAGTCAATTTCATAAAACTTACATAATATATAACTTAACTGGTAATGTAAATAAAAAAAGAGAAAATAAATAAATTGAATACATTTTAGAGAATTTCTTTTTGGTTTCTAGTTCGAGTAGGGTTCAATTGAACTAGTTACTTTTGTTACTAATTGTTTAAATAAATAAAAAACAGCACTAAAAGCTAATAAAATATGTTTTCCTACTTTTCTACTTGTGATAAATTGTTTCCGAGATGTTGGAAAAATATCTGCAGGATGTGCCGACAGCGTGTCTGTGATTGATTGAAAGAACAGAACGAACTACTCCCCCACACTGAAGAGTCAGGATCTGCAGTCTTAGATATATTTAATAAATTAAAGCCAAGGTACAAAAAAAACAATGTACATTTCATAACCCCCCCTCCCCTCCTACTACTCTTTCAACTGTGACAGTGTTTTTTTTTTTTTTTTTTGACAAAACAATACAGACCGAGGATAGTCCAATCATTCTCCGTTCAAATTAGACTCTGAGGCATGACGCTCCAGAGCTGATTCCTGCCTCAGGTCTTTCTGAAGTGTCACTGAATATGTTTGTCCCCTGAACCCCCCCACAAAACACACACATGCTACATGTCTGCAGGCACCTCGGATAAGACAGAAGGATTAGACTGAGATAAAGTTTAGCAGAGACCACAAAGTACATTTGGACGCTGAGTGTTATTAGATATCAACTGGTCCTGCCGATTCACTAGACTGTGTATTTTACAGCCGTCACATCACTTCAACAATAATGTCTCTGGCATAATGGATGAGCACAGAATGTCAGTTTAAATTCTTGTTGCAAATGCTGAATAACTTTTTTTGTTACTGAACTCTCTAATCCTTCTTGGTCCTCTCCAAGGCAGTGACCCAGATCGATGATGAATTGAGTAGTTGCTGTCAATAACAGATAGATGGATGGATGACTCTGGTCAATGATTATCACTGGCTGGTCATTCCAGATGATAAGGAGGTTTTAATAGATGGGTGCGATTGCTGGTGAGCAGCAGAGGGTGAAATACTGGACGTGCCTGGTCAGTCTTTAAGAAAAGAGTAGTTTGAACGAATGTGGTGTGAAGAAATGAATGAGCTCTTTGTTTAAAAGATAGGAGGAAGTTATGGATGTGTACTGTAGGTCCAATATAAGTGCACTGAACAAGTGGAAAAAGATACATCTGTGCACACGCAACCTCTCATACATACAGGTATGAACACACGCATACACTCAAATACACAGAAGTGTTCGGCAATAACTGTTAATATGCACAACTTGATTAATATTTTTCCACGATTACAGTGACTAAGCAGTCCTTCGTCAGGATTATTCACCCTTCCAAACACTCAGTTCTCTTCTCAGTTTCCATCTTGTGCCTCTTTCTCACTGCAAGCTACTATGTTTCCTTTTCCCCCTCTAGCTTTCACTCTAGGCAGTCCTGCTTTACCTAAGGGACCAATGCATAAAACCCCCTCTCTACAATCCAAGGAGACTGCAGCATGACTGGGTGGGACTGTATGTACATGAGGTACAGCCCTGTACACAGAGGGCTGGGCAGGAGAGCAGACTGTTTTTAGTCCAGTTATGTGTTTTTTTTCTCGGTTCTTTCTCCACTCATACCCCCTGAAAGGCGCATTTTTTTTTTATAAAAAAAAAGGACAAATTCACAATGATAGTTTGGCAAATGCAGAGATCACAGGGGCATGGTTGGGAGTAAATATTGTTGTATTAATGTAATTTTCCTGCAGATTCCCCTCCTTACATTGGTCCTCCTCTCTTCCCATTAGCAGCAGCAGGACTGACAACCACTATCTTTCTATATGTGTTTACATATACATTTATATAATTAATTTGATTTATTTTTTAAAAATAATGTCAAGTAGCTACGTACGATACCACTACCAATTTCATATGGATGCTAATTACCAGGAAACAACCTAGGAACCACAGGAAGATCTAGAAAGGCAGAACAAGACAGAGATAGAAGGAGGCGAGTGGCAGCATGCTGGGAGTGCTGCTCGAAGCTCTTCCAAAGAAATCAGGAGAAAAACCAACAATCTTATAACAGAAAACAAATCTGAGCAGAGAGGACAGCCTCCCTGAAGCCACCGGGGATGTTTGTCCATTAATCCGATGGCAGGTCTGTGCTGGAATGGATCAATGTCTTGTCCTGCGGCGGGGCGGGTTTATCATTACAATCATTCCATGATATCTTCGCTGATGGGGTTTGTGAGAACTGTGTTGTTGTGGCATCCAGCTGTTTGGCGCTGAGGGCAGAGGTCACGGTTTGGTGAGAGTTCAAGGGTAGAGTTTCAGTATTCAGCGGCGTACTCTGTACCGTGGAGCCCTCTGCACAGTAGTGTGAACTCCTTCACTATGTCCTTCATCCTCCTCTTGTTCACTCGTTCTCTGCACCACAGAGGAGGCAGTAAAGAGAGGGCAAATACATACAATTAGGGAGAATACGCAAAAAATCATGGGGTTGACCAACTTGATGGACTCATTAGCCAAAAGTGGTGAGTGCTGCAGCAATGAGTCCTAAAACTCGGAAATGAGTTAGATGCCTGAAATCTGGTCTGTGGTTAACACAAGCGTAAGAGATTTTAACGTTCCTTTCTTTGACATAAAATACATCAGTAAATATCCCACCTGTGAATTTTGAAGCCTTTACGCATTTTAAAAAAGACGGTTGTTAACAAGTGGCTGAGTGAGACTACCGAGGTTGTCGAGAACATTAAACGCCATCACTTCTAACACGGGGAAACTCATCTACTCAGTGGTGGTTACGTAGAAGTCATGTGACCGTGGTGTAGTTCGCTTATAGCCTGACGTTAGCTTTTTACTTCTACCGATTGCATTTATGCTTCGAAAATCCTCAAAGTGGTGTTCATTTGTAAATATTATCTTGCAAGTACAGATCTTATAATTTTGCAATAATTCAAAATCCAATGGAAAAATCCCATTGGCTTTTTGTCCAGGGAACAAGTGCGATGCTAACTTCCGGGTTGGCCAAAATACGTCATTCCTGCAGCACTCTATAAACCTGCAAACAACAAATGTCCGGCTGCGCTACCTGAGTATCTGTTGTGAGAAGTGGTCTTTCTGTTCAGTTGTGACCCGCGATGACGGGAACCCAGGAGGCTGCAGTGCCTCCTTCAACCACACAGCGAGCAGAGAAAAGCAGTTCTTGTTCATCGAGAAAAGCACTTCTGCAAACTGGTCCATGAGGCTCCGCGATGCCCCGCCCCCGATGCCCTGGAGGGAGAGGGGGAGAAATTTGACAACAGGGACTTAATTACTGCACAATAAGAGAGGAAGAAAAGTTTGATGTGTGATAACAGAGCCGACTGCAGCATTAGAGAAATGATGTAACTTTTCTATGTAAATGTTTAATGTGGTGCTTGCTTCTCACCTCCAGCACGGCCTGGATCAGCAGTTTACCGTCCTCCTGCATCACTCGGGCCAGTGGAGGCACATCTGAGCAGTGGGGTATCAGTTCAGTCTAAGGCAGAAGCACAGAGACAATCAAGATATTTAAAGCCAAATGACTCATTTATAAATATGCATATTCTTGCAGGGTTTCAAGTAGTGTGTATGTGTGTGGTGTGTGTGTTTGTGTGTGTGCTCACAAAGAACAAGCACGTTGACTTTACTGTCGGAGCCTCAGGAAATTTGAGTGACAGAACTCCTATAAGTGGGAGAAAGAGCCAGAAACATAAATAAACTATTCAAGGATGGTGTCAAAAAGTTACAGTTTGTACTTTGTACTGACAGGCACAAATTTCTCAGGAACTGTAGCAGAACACCCTGTACAGTGTGCAGGGGTGTGTGTTTGTGTAAACGCTGTGCAAACTTACCACAGTGGAACACTGCTTTCACATCAAGACTCTCAGACAAGAACAAATCGGGCTTCCGTTTGAGGGCCTAAGAGGCAGATAAAGGCATTAAACAGAGCATGTTTCTGACCGCCCGACCCAATCGGTACTGCTTCACCACATTCCACTGCATAAGCTCCTTCAAAATACTGCTATCAACAATACCCGCTCAGCCTGGTAGCCGGATCTGACAGCAACACAGGACTGAGAACAGATCTGCCTACCAGGCTATAGTACTCTCTCCCTCTGTTTAGGAAAAACTATATCCAAACTCATACAGAGATCCTCCAATGCAGAACTCAGCAGGTATAACAAACAAATTGCAAAAAATCAAACTTTGAAATCATTGGAAACTTAAGTCAAACTAAAGGCAATGATGGTTTGGTTTTTTAGAAATCAATTGTATTTGAAACATTACTTTTCCTTGTTTTTGGTTGACTGGATTGAATATGCAACAGAAGTGTGTAAGTAAGTAATTAACATGTGCAGATAAAGAGAAATAATCATCTTGTAATAATGAACTCATTCAGGATGGAGGAGAGGAGAGAGGGAGAGAGGGAAAGGGAGAGAGATGAAGGTCAGATCTATCCAAAGATAGAAAACAAAAGGAAGAAGAATGAAGACAAAAATATAAAACAGAAGAGCCATCAGCCAATTTGTCTGAACTGATTAATATTAGTTGAATATTAATTCATCTGGGCTTTGATTGGCTCTGGGCTGGAATGACTTCAGAGGAGGACTGGGCTCAGAGACTAACCAGTCACCTGGGACCACAACGCAGATACTGACGCCGTTACATCATCTTCCCAAGAGCGCCGCATCAACTAAAATATTTCATCTAAGGCGCTGAGTGTGCTGAGGTTTTTTCAAGGAGCAAATGTGCCCTGATGTTGACTTTAGAGAAAAAAGGGAAAAGATTAAGTGAAAATATAAGTGCTTAAAATAGTCAATCTTTATGCATAAAATCTCCACCTACCAGCGCTCATTTTTCTATTTTCTATGCACCCTGTTGAGCAGTATAATAAATCAATATGATTATTTATAGAAGGATTACATGTCCCTCGGTGAGTCATGAGAATTTCATCACATCTTTCCAACAACCTATTTTAAAAAAACGCAGTCATCGAGCGACCTTTATGTCTCTCTTAGCCAGCGAGAATACTTTGGAAAGGTTGTTATCCATCTGTGACAGTATGTTTACGGAGTAGTGTTAGAAATTCATTTATTCAAATAATTTCCTAGAATTTGCACTTAATCATAACACCTTACCAAAGCGGTGTGATTTTTAGGCCATTCAACATTTCTGCCAGTGATTTTTTTCCGATCAGTTAATTGACTGATCACAGGGCGAGTATTTCAAGTAACACATACAAGATGAGGATTGGTGTGTCATCAACGCTTTATATACTTTCATGAGCACATCAGGCTGATTTAAGTGGTTTCTGATGAGGTCTGTACTTTGTGTGGCGAGGTGACTGTTAGCATCAAAAGCATTTGAGGAGAGACAGACGTCTCTTTTTCAAACATTCCCCTCACGTTTCATTCCACGGCCTCGTCTATGTGATGGGACACCTTCGGGCCCGGTAACAAAGGACAGAAAGAGGTAGAGAGGAAGAAGAGGACAGAGAAACAGGGAGAAATTAGAAAAAGAGAGAAAGAGAGAGAAACCCAAAGTGAATGAAATAAGAAACCAAAAACACACCTGAGCTTGGAGTTGCATAAATGAATCAACAATATCAGGATGATCCCTGGGTCCTAAAATATAATAAAGATGAAACTTAAGAAATCATAAGAGAATAAGAATAATATACAAACAGCAACTGAATAGATTCAACAGTCATGTGGAAATAAAAAGAGAACTCAAAAATATTTCATTGAAATAATTCACACGTGAGTAAGGAACGAAGGGGAGAAGGGGGAGGGGGCATATGAAGCTTTGGCAGCGTCTTGGTAAAACAGACCAACCAAAAACAAAAAACAGGCAGAAGACAAAGACATGGGTCTGTTTGGAGAGAAAAAAAGAAAGAAAGAAGTAACGAGAGAAAAAGAACAAACCTAAAGAAACAAAAGTGGGTTTGGAGTGGGAACCCAGGAGGCACCTCTGTTACTGTTACAGTTTGGAGGAAAAGAGGCACCAGACCTGAATGAACCCCCTTTTTTACCTCCTTCCCACGAGGCACCGCTGGCATCAATGTGATCAAACAACACGCGACACATTTCCTCTCAGACTGTGCCTCCGGGGAGGAGGTTTCTGTAAAGGGTCCATTCAGAGCTGGTCGATAAGATCCCCTTTGCTTCAAAGGTGATCCCATAGCCATCCGTATGAATCACACTCAAAGATCAGGATATGTTCTGATATCAGTACCTCCCCTTGTGCTGGACACAGACTACAAGACTTTTTTAAAGTATTGCAGATTGCAAATGATGCACAATTAAAAACACACAATCCCGTAGAAGCTTCTGGACTGAAGAATCCACATCAAGATTCCTGACTTTCAAACATGTTTTTCTCAGATGGCTTAAAAGGGACAGGTCACCCCAAAATCAAAAAGCACATTTCTACTCTTACATGTAGCGCTATTTATCAATTAAGTAGATATTCAGTGCGAGTTGTCGAGTGTTGGAGATATCGCCAGTAGAGATGTCGGCCTTCTCTCCAATATATTGGAACTGGATGACACTCGACTTGTGGTGCTCAAAAAAATACCAAACTACACTCGTCAACGAATGAGCACGAGCCTCTTGTCCATGAGTGCTTCTTTCTGCACGGTGATACAGTTGGCGGGTGTAGTTCATTAGGCAGACATCTCCATGGCCGATACCTCAAATATTTGAAAACTCAAACCAAAACAATTTAGATCGATACAGGTAACAGGAATAATCTGTATTTTTGATTTTGGGGTGAACTGTCCCTTTAAGATTGATGTTGGCGGGACTACAACCGCAAAACTTGTAATGAAACAGAACAAACGTCTGTAGTAAGCGCCCAGCTTTAGCTGTTCCCAGACTCCAAACAAGTTTCCTGCTCAATACCCCCCGCCAGCCCTCATCCACACACATCCCCTCGAGAGAATACAGGGCTTATTCAGAGGGCTGTGATGGAGAGCCCGACTCTAATCCTACCACAGCAGTGGCGGCAGCTGTATTGAGTTGGCCGGCACTGCCATGGAATATGTCAGCCAACTGAATAAGCTAGTGGTCTCTGTGCTGTGACTGTATCCTGTACTGATACTGTCTATTGAAAGGCACCTGCTCAAAAAAGAAAGAGTTTAGAAGCAGGAGAGGCAGCCATTACTTAACAAGTCAAAGCAGGAAAGGAGGAGAGGAAAGGAGGAGAGGAAAGAAGCGACGACACAAAGGAAAGGGGGGAGGCAGACAGAGCTGGTACAAGTATCCTAACCCAAGTGTAGTAGATGAAATGATATCATCTCATTCATGTCCCTCTCATATTGAGTGACAAATCAGAACCTAAGTCTGGCCCCGGGGTCACGCACATTAGGAAGCTTCTGATCAACATTGAACACTTTACAAAACGAAAGACATGTTCATGCAGCCCAAACACTGAAACAGTAAATTCAAAAAAATTAAATAAGCAAACACTAGTCTGATAAATATAGAAAACATTGCAACATGTTGATTGTATGTTTAAAGCAAACCACAATAGTCTTAAAATGGTGTAATCAATGACCATCAGTGGAAACAGAAGTCTGCATTGATAAAATGATCATTTGAGACTTTTGTTACTTCAACACATCCAGCATCCACCTACATTAATGAGTAATAAGAGCAAACATTTAAAGGTCGACTGTCAGTCCAGTGACTTCCAACCCTTTGTAATTTTTCTATTTGTGGCCTATCCTATTTTATTGTCTGGAAATGCAAAAGCACGTCAGTCTTCAATTGCAGAAGAAAATGGGAGTCTATCACCATAATATACATTGCATTTATAACAATGTTTACTTTATTTTTATTTTTATAAATGTGTTTACAATTTAACTCTTGTCCTCTGATATACCAAGATATCATTTTGGATCCTGTGAAATCAAATATAACCAGAAACATTCAAAAAGGTCTTCCACTGAATAGAACACATTTGACAGTATTCACACTCCCGCCCCTGCTGGACCCCCTACCTTGCTGGAAGATGGACAGCGTTACCGAGGTAACCAGCTCAAACAGAGCCTTGATGGGTGGGAAGTGGTCTGTCTCACTGGCGAAGATATGCACCATCTGAAACAGCAGGACTTCACATCAGACACTCGGCGTGTTCACTTGCACACAAGAAAGGAAAACAGGATACGGCAGGAAACCATAGAGGATGTCTTTACATGCACTGCCTGACGAAACCTGTGGTACAGCTGGTTCATATCAGATGTCTCCCCTAATCCCCTCACAAATATTTAAAATATGGCAAGTAAGTTTTGAGTGTGAGGAAAAAGAGATGACTGGTTGCTCTGTGTACTCAACCGAATATCTAAGATGTGTCAGGTGCTTTCGGAAAATTAGGGGAAAAAAAAGGATGAACAAGAAAGCAATCCAGGCACTCCAAAATACATGTAACGAAGAGGAAGGAAATATTAAAAAGCCTTTATTGTAGTGGCTACATCTTTTGGATTGCCTCTCTGTTTACTATGTTTTGAGTGTATTGGTGATTTATGATGCTGCAGCCTGCAAAGTTTTTGTTTTTCCTTATGTTGTCTTAGCATTTGGACTGACAGCGCAGTGAGAAAACATGCTCTGTAGTGAGAGCACAGTTTTTTGTAAATGTGTCAGAATTTTACAAATAGTATACTGTTCAGCTGTGGAAACAGATTTATTTAAGCTTATTTATTTAGCATCATTTTCAGTTCCAGTTGGATTGAATTAATCTGAATGCAAAGATCCACTGCTACGATTGATGAATCTCTCTGCATGTAAGTACTAAAAGAAGAATACTAATGTGTGTGTGTGTGTGCGTGTGTGTGCGTGCATGTGTGTGCACAGGTATGAGCCTGTACCTGTCGTGTGAGGTCGAGAGCTGAGGCCTGAGGAATTGTACTGTACATCTGTCCCAGCATCTCACTCAGCTGAGACACCATGGGAGCAAAGTCATGGAGCAGAGTCTTCACCGACTTTTCAAAGATGGCACACACCGCCTGAGGGACAACATGAGATCAGCTATAGTGAAATGTCATATCTGATTATGTGGACTGATTTCTTTAAAAAATAATTTATAAATTCAGAGGTCAGGACAATATGTGGCTGCACATGACGGTGACTCACCTCTACAACCTGCGAGTCATTCAGCCATTTACTGAGTACAGTCTGTATGAGAGCAAACACCTGTTGCAAAACCACCACCACCTGAAAAACACAAAAGAAAACCCTTTAAAAAGGAATGTCATAAATAAGCAGTAGCATTAGACATTAGCATTTACACATGGGTGCATGCCTATCAGCAGATTTACAAATGACTATGGTTGAGTGATGGGGCAAAAAACTTCCTATTGACCACCCTCAGTCCTCCAACCAGCGATAG
>CALSCE010010686.1:15121177-15143623 GCA_943593645.1 Bovichtus variegatus | reverse complement strand
TGGATGTTGAACTTAAGCTCATAGTGCTGCGAGCACCATGTGCACCGCTGCATTTCAAAACTACAAAACTGCAGTGTGGGATT
Source organism: Bovichtus variegatus (assembly GCA_943593645.1). Classification (NCBI taxonomy): domain Eukaryota; kingdom Metazoa; phylum Chordata; class Actinopteri; order Perciformes; family Bovichtidae; genus Bovichtus; species Bovichtus variegatus. Next base: position 15,143,540 of record CALSCE010010686.1, on the reverse strand, counting down.
ATGAAGCCTAGACAATAGACAACTTTTCAACTCCCCCGAGCGTATGTTTGTCGTCATCTGGAAACTTTTGTAGCGAGTGCTATCGGCTTTCATTGGAACAGGACACACTGCATATTGTTTTCCACAGCTTTGTGCCTTCATTTTCCCAGGAGATCGTACCCAGTGGCAGACAGAACTGCATAATGAAAACAAGGCTTTGAGGGAACACATCTAAACGCCGATGGTGACAGTATTATACAATCAATATTAACTACATAATTATGAGTTAGTAAAAAGTAAAGTAAAAAAAAAAAAAAAAAACGGTCTATTGTCACTTTAAGTGGAACATATGGTGAATATCTATCATATATAGATTCAGCCTGTTGATGATATTCAGTGAATTCGTCCAATCGCTCAACCTCACTGCTGACATGATAATGACAATGATGAGGGTGTGTGTGTGTGTGTGTGTGTGTGTGTGGTGACTGACTGGGTTTGGTCCAGGTGGAGGTGGGGCTGCTTTGACAGGTGGTGCCGAGCCCTCCGCTGACTCATCGTCCTGCTTGCTGATGTCGAGCGTAGTGAAGAGGTTGGACAGCAGCCCCAAGATGTGGATAATTGCCAATTTATTGGAGGGATTAGGCTGGAAGAGTAACAAAAGAAAGAAACAGATTATGAGTGCCTGCTTTAAAGTAACTGCTAAAATATTTAAGAAGACAAACAAAACTTAAAAAGCTAGCTACGGTAAAGAGTTTTGAAAATGGATCAATGGACTGCCTACGGTACAACAATTTTTAAATATGTTACTGGTAGTGCTGATAAGTAACACATTTGTTAATCACTCATTTAATCCATTAGGCCAGTTACATTGCTTTTTTAGTTGGTTAGAGACAAATTAAGCTGTTTTACAATTTAGGCCATTTGTCATTATTATAAAAAGAAAAGTATAGAAAAGAGTAAATAATAATTATTACTTAATCAATAAAATATTTGATGGTAGGTCTGCAACTAACTATTATTTTCATTATCGATTAATCTGCCCATTATTTTCTAGATGAATCGATTAAAATTAAGAATAATTCAAATGTCAGAAAATAGTAACAAATGTCCATCCCAGTTTCTCAAAGTGATGTCAGCGTTTTTTTCTGTCGATTGATCAACTAATGGTTGCAGCTCTAAATCGATACAAAATATTTCCTTTCACACAAAAAAAGGAAAAGAAAACACAAGTCAATGTCAAAATATAAATATATATATATTATTAAATATAAAGTCAAGGTATTTCATCAATGTTACAGAAAGAAGGGGATGGCTTGTTGTCATAACAATTTCTCACACGCACACACACACACACACACACACACACACACACACACACACACACACACACACACACACACCCACACACACACACACACACACACACACACACACACACACACACACACACACACACACCTTTCCTTTAATCTACCTTCCACAATGTTGATGCTGTTACTGTATAGTCATCCTACAACAAGAACAGTCTGTGCATACTACGAATGAAGCCAAATCAGAGTGACTTCATCAGTGTTTGCAGTCGGCCCCTGTCTGACATCATGTTCATTCACCCCTGATGTAATGTAACCTGAAGGGGTCCACCACTAGGTGCCACTATTTGTCCGGCTCCAGACACACAGCACCCGATTTCCTAGTCTGATGTAATGCCGATACATCAAAAAGCTAGACAGAAAACAATGAGAGAGGGAGGAAGTCGGACAGGATAGATGAGACGGTGTGTGACTGTGTGTGTGTGTGTGTGTTGTGAAGGGTGAGACAGGAACAGACACACAGAGAAGCTTCATCTAACCTGACATCTCTATTCACCCCCACCCAAAGTCTTTACTGATTGCAGAACAAGGGATCAGGAGAAATGCTATTTTGTTCCACATACAGTACATCAAGCAGTGCGGTTTTTTTTATAGATAATATCAGCGCCACATTTGTACCATCCGTAGTGACAGACTGAAAATCCAATTAGAACTGGCATTTAAAAAGGGTACAGAATATTCTTTTGCAGGACTGTGTGCATGCACATGTAAAAGCATGACCTACTGTAAGTGTGTCTGTGAAGGCATTTTCCTGAGTTCAATGCGTCTTCTCTCCTGTTGTGGTGTGTGCGTGTGCATTTGCATGAGTGTGAGAAAGTGTGTCTTTGCTACTTCCATGTGAGTCACTAGCCCATGGTGCAGGGTCAAATCCAATCTGGTCCCGCAGAGAAATGTTCCACTGCAGTGACACCACACAGAAACAAGGCCTGTTCCTATTGGCCAGATTCCAGCTGTGCCAGCTCTGTGTTTGTTGTGTGTCTGTGTGTGCGTGCTTTTACATGTTCTGTCTGTGTACGCACCGTCTCATCCGCTAGCTTCTCCAGTTGCTGAATGTAGGGGGTGATGAGGGAGTGAAGGTTTCTCAAGATGTCTTCCACAGGGAGGGCGGAGAGCAGGAAGCCGAGAGCCTGCATCAGCCACATACACTGACTTGTCTGCAATAAAAGATGATTGCACGTTCAGCTTCAGTTCAAGGAAGCAGTGAGCGTAAAGGGATAGTTCAGATGTTTTGAAGTGGGGCCATCTACTGTAGGTAATACACTTTCTATGGATAAGTACCTCATACAACCCCACTTCAAATAATCCAAACTATCCCTTTGAAGTCCTTTTTCAAATTTTTTTACAACACATAACATGTCTTCTTCAGACTTCAGGCTGAGAACATGTTACGCAATTCTTTCACAGGGTTTATTATTTAAATGTCACTCGAGTGCCAAGACAAAGAAGAAAGTGAATATGAGAGAGCAGATACTAACCTTGTGGATCTGCTTTATAAGCACCTCCTTGAGAGAAAAGAGAAAGTCAGAGTGATGGTTTTATTATTTTTGAAAGCACAAAAAAAAAAGAAAAAAGAACGCTACCCAAATTAGCAATAAAAAGTTAAATAATACAACTGAAGTGATTTCAAAGAGTAAATGTTATTTCTGGAGAGCAGGAATATCAAAAAAGTCTTCAACACCTTAGCATTTATTGTAAGAAAAAAAAAGAAAAGAAAAAAAAAGGAATTGTCATTGGCTCTCATACTTGAACTGGGTGAAAAAAGCAATAGCATACAAAAAAACATGTATACACGTACCTGAGAGACGGCTACTATGTTTGTTGCGTAGGGTGGTAGGTCATATTTGCACTCCCTACAAATCTTCTTGAGTGTAGAGACAGAAGAAACAGAAAGGTCTGGGTTCCCCAAAGCCTGTAGTACCAAGGGCAACACACTGCTGAGCATCACAGGGTGGTCTGCCAACCACTCAGCCAAAGCACCTAACGGGAGATTAACAGTTCAGATATCAAATGAGAAACAATACGAGTGTTCCTGGACGTTTCTACCTGTGTTGTCTTTAGATTACGCTAAATTGGTTTGAACTTTTAGGGCGTGTGGTGAAATCCTCTGAATCCACCCATGAATCTCACCTATAGTGAACATCACAGTGTCTGCTAGTTGGACGTTGTTGATGCTGATTCTGGGGATGAGTCCTATCAGGCCCGGGATGACGTCAGAGTAATTCACATCTATCGTCTCTGCTATGGACTGGAAGCCATACAGTAAGGCTTCTGTGTGCTGGAGAAGGACATCAGAGTGTTTTTTGAGCACCAGTTGATAGCTTTTTTTTTATTACAATGTGAAAATAACCCAAAATGAACATGAAAATTGTATAAATCCTATAAATATACACTTTATACTACACATATACACTGTCAACTTTTCTTTAGGTTCATTTTGATTTGAGAGTGTGTACTTGCAAGCTAACATAAATATAGTAATGTGAAAAATAGAAAACAAAGTACCGGTTTATCAAATCTGGTATGACACATTTCAAGAAACTGAAAATAGTTCACGTTTTCTCTTCGTTCGTCTGTGTATGTCTCACCCACCTGCCATGATGTGGGCTGCTCTGCATTAGTCAACAGTCTCCCTAGTTTATCATACAGGTTACTCAGCAGCTCTGCTCCCAGCATCTCATACACGTACATGAGTGTGTCGGAGATATCCACCCTGAAGGACACACGTGCACAAACAGACATTTTAGGAGCATGCAACCTTGGAACATGTTCATTTATTTGGCAGACAGGTTTTGCCCTCTCAGCTGCCAATCGAGTGAGTCTATTAGAGAAAAACACACTCATGTGCCGCCCAATCATCCTTTCAGAGAGTCATTTCAGGAACACTTAGACGGTCACTGAAACAGGCATGTGCAAAACAAAGAGATAGGGAGACAGGCATACAAATGTCCACATACACACCTGTATATCCTGAACTGCTCTTTCTCATCTGAGGACCAGGATGCATACTCCTGGTCAGAGGGGAACTGGGCTTTGTGTAGCAGAACATCCACCAGCTGGAAATATACTGGCCTGTAGACCTGCAGATACACTGCCTGCTTATCCGTCTCGAATGACATTATTTCATCCTGAGGATGGAGAAGAAAAAAAATGTCTCTTTATTAATTATTTATGCACTTACATAACAAAAACATCTGTTATGACTAACAAAGGCTTTTAACAGACACACATTTTACTGCATTTATCGTTCATTTATAACTGAGAAAAAAATCAATTATGTAATATGTAACTATGTACGTCTGCTTGCTCAAACTTCATTTGGATAAGGTAGAAGAGGAAAAGCTAATTTTTAGACAAACTCTCATATTTTATTTTTTGAAAACTGTAGACAAAGTCTAACCCCACAAAGTGAAGCAATGTTGTTCCTTGACAAAAAAAACAACAACGCTATGTTTCATATATTGTTTCTCGTAAACTTGTGACTTCAAACTCAGAAAATTTCCCCCCCTTTTTTTATATATAAAAGAGTACCCAAGTTTTTTCTTCGAATATCAGCCCCCCAAAGGTTTTGCATGCATAGCAAAGACGAGGCTAGAGAAAGAATGATGGAAATCATGCCAGCAGGAAAATATACAGTACCATGTATTTGTCAAACTACCACAACATTACTATAACAAAGGATAGGATCAGATTTCTTACTTGTAGTGTATACCAGAAGGTGAGTGTGAGCGAGCTGGTGGTCTCATTGACCGGGTAGTGGCCGGGGATGCCTGTACAAAACATGATCATGTTGACTAAAGCCAGGAAGCCCTGCCAGTGATCCACCTGCTCCAACAGAGTCCTAGAGAGAGGTGGGTGGAGGGGAGAGAAGGAGAAACGGTGTCATTTGGTAACTAACCCTAAACCCTTCACAGCAGCTGGTACACAGGTAAACTAGAAACGTTCATTCAATCACTAGACACAGCAACACATGAAAACTAGACGCGGTGGAAGTAGAGACTGCACAGTGAGACATGGGACAGAATATTGCACGACTTGTTTCAGTGCAAATGAATGTTTAGAAACCCGTTTCTCTTTTATAGTAGGCTATTTTATTTGGATAAGTTTAAAAACTGGACAATATAACACATCCCAAGACTGAATAATTACAGACATTTTTTTGGGCCAAGATAATCTTTACAATGTGGCCTACCGAAAGAATAAAGAAACGACACACACCTGGAGTGGTTTTCTCCCAGTGTAACGGCGATGCGGCAGATACCGTGGCAGGTCTCCATGTCTCCGTTCTGAACAGCCTCTCTGAGCTGCTCCTGGAGGGCCAGCACTTGAGGAACTAGTTTCAGCAAAGTGTTCACATATCTACAACCCATTGACACACAAACAAAAGAAACACCAGAATGGAGTTAGTTCATTTCACCCTCATCCTACCAATTTATTTATTTATCTATAACATACAAGGAATACCAACTGGGGTCCCTGGGAACCCCAAGAATAAACTACTGCAAGTAACAACCATCATAACAAAATGTTAACTTATTTACATTATAAGTTGTGTTATTAAAGCCATCTGAAGAAAAAACAAACTGATTATTATTAGTTTAGGTCACAGTTCATTTGCATATTGCGTCAAACGAAACTAGACAGAGCACATGAGGAAATCTGTTACTGCTGCATCTGTGTCTCCTTTAAAATGTGTGAGTGATACTGTACTTTAAATTAAATACATACATATTATACATATTGGTAATTCTTTTAAATAGCACTACTTAAACAGAAAACATGGTTATGAAGTTGTTAGAAACACATTGATTGACAGTCATGAAAAATTGTAATGATAGAATAAAGCACCTGTGAGATATGACAAAAAGGAAACCTCTGGGGTCTGTGCGGACCCCCAGGGTTAAAGAAAATGAGTTGAAAACATTGGACGGTGTTCTGCACAAATGAGAAGAACATATCATGCACAGCCAGGGAGCCTTCACTGGTGAATACAAAACTGACTCACACCGCTCACAGCTAGGTTGATATTTATTGCTCCTTCTCAAGACAAGTGTTTATTTCAAATCAAATCTCAGTCCATGTCAGTCCAACCTCTGATCCAGCACACCCACCCTAAAAAACCCACACATCTGCCAGGGAACCAGAAAATCTATTCAAAGCTTCAGCTGAGAGCTGCTGTCAGTTACTATTCTGTCCTCTTCCTGCAGTCTCAGCCATCTATAATTCCTTCACTCCGGCTAAAACACACGCATGTGCTCACGCACACGCTCATGTGACAACATCCTCCTGTCATCCCTGATGACAGCAAATGAAGGGGTGACATTTGGAGATGAAGGACGTACGTGCGTGCGCTCCTGAATGTCACTGAGGAGATTATGTGCATGTGTGAAAGCTATAAATGTAAACCATATAACGTGTGTGTCAGACCTAGGGGGTGTTGTGGTATGCAGGCGGTGCTTCATCTTTCATGAGACTGTCAATAAGGAGGACAGGGTCCATTGAGAATGAATATTCATCAATGACACAACAAGGTTGAGTGACTTTTAAAAAGAAACAAAAAAGAAACAAAATCAACCTGAGCACCACTGTAACTCAAAGTGCATCTCTGAGGATCTAATCTAGAGCTTTTTGCTAAATAAATGACTTCAACAATTAGGCTTGTCACTCCCTCTCCTCCCGCACCATGCAGGTGTGGAGCAGACAGGAAGACACCACTTGCCACAGGATCTGGAGTTTATATAATATAATACACACACCTTTACATTCTTGTAAATAGAAACTGATTCATAAATAGTTTTGTATAAATAAATAGATAAATAAATACATATTTTTTAAAAGATAATAAATAGTTGACTCTCTATAACAGGCCTACAAACACATTAAAGAATAATATTTTCTCTGATTCTTTACTGATTGAAAGATTCCTGAAATTTCAGTTAAAGAAAAGCTACAAAAATGTTTGTCTATGCTGTCAACTATAGTTCTTAGAAGGAAAGAAAATCGGAATTGGCAGGTCAGACTTTAAAAAAAAAAAGAACATTGCAATATCTCTAGTTTTAGTATTAGTGTAATCCCTTACAGAACAGCACTAGCAAAAGAAAACAGTGGCCAGTTAAAATGACGCTGCTATGCATCCTCTGCTCTAAAGGTTAAATACATCTCGTACCGTGGTCCTGGGAACCATTTATTATTCTAATTTCCCTCAGGACCCCTTATAAACTGAGGAGCCGAATCTGTGGTCCTGCCCAATGAAGCCGAGCCCCTACTAAGCAGCCCGCGCTGACTCAGCCTTCTCTGGAGGGAGCTCCACCCTGCTGATATGTGATGTGTATGAATCTGGCCTCCATCTAATAAGCCGCTACCCGTGCGTGTATTGGCCTGCATCATCCATGTACGGGTGCCTGAGTAACTCTGTGAGAGCAGCACAAGGACCGCCTGCAATTTACTCTGAGTGAGTGACTGTGCGTGTGTGTGTGTGTACATGTGAGTGGCAGACTGCACTTATGCACTCAGAAGATCATTCATTTTTAACAAGGTGCTTTGCAAATGCAGGTCATGCACTCTTAGCTTATGAAAAGAGGGCTTGGTGTGTATGTGATACGAGTAAAAGGGCGGAATGGATTTGTACGCGTTTCCCCATTTCCCTCCTAAGCGAAGACATTCTGAAGATTTCTCTGAGACCATCTGCTGCAGTCTCCTCTCCTCTAACTCATAGCTGCCTGTCCTCTCCTCCTTTGCACCCTGCCCTGCTGTTATACACTTTCTGCCTCCTTGATGACTCCTCTTTTATCTCCCCCCCCTCCCCCTCTGATCCCCTCTGCAATTACTGCAACACTCCGAGACAGGGGAAATGGGTTGCCTGGCAACAGGATGCAGCTGGACCAATAGCATCCCCCCAAATGAGTTGAGTGTAATGTGTTTAAACAGAGGGAGAGAACAAGAGACAGGGAGGAGGGCTTAGTACTGATGGGGAGAGAAGAGAAAGGGGAAAGGAAGAGCACAAAGAAGCAGGCGAGAGAAAGGATAAAATAGATAGAATAAACACAGACAGACAAATCTACTGATGGAAAAAAGGTGGACTATGACTTCCTAAAAAAGATTGGGGAAAAAACCTTGCACTAGGTTTTCTGATAGATTTATCACTTTTCCTCCTCTCTCATAGACACCTACAGAACACACACAATTTAGGTCGTCAAATATAAACCCATAAATCACACAAAAACAGAGGCCAAGTGTGTCTCATGAGAGGCAAGACTGTTGGGAGGAGCTGACGAACACAAACCGGCGAACACCCAGAGCTGTGATCAGTATTAAGTGACACAAAAAAAGAGAAAGAAAGAAATTGTATTTTTTTTTTTTTTTTAAATTGACAATTGTGAAAACTGAAATTTAGAGAAAGTAATCATTGGAATCTCATCTAATGTACTCTTACTGAAGTCCAGCAACACTTGCTGCTGGTTCTACCTGTAACTCCAGTGCAATAGTCTTCCTACTGCCCTTTTAATTGCAAGTGTTTAATCTTCACAGATCTGACCCTATGGTCTGAGGAGCAGTGCAGAGGTATAGAGGATGAAGTATTTTATACTCGCTCACTTTCACACCTTCCCTCAGCACCCTTTCTTCTCTTTGCATCGCCCCATCACCAACGCCCTCTTTCTCTCTCTCTCTCTCTAGGGGCGGGGTAATGGGCGCCTGCCATGTCTGAATCAACCAGGGCATGATGACATCTCTCCCCAGCTCTGTAACCATGGCAACGGCAGCCAACCGAGAAATGCCGCTCTCCTCCCCCTGGCTGTCAACTTGCCCTGTATCACTCCCTCCCTCCATGCCTCCCTCCATGTCTCCCAGTGCCCACCCTGTCTGTTTCCTGCCCTTGGCTAATGCATCTTTCTTTCCCCCCCTTCTACCTCCATTCTGCTCCAGTGTCATTTCTCCAGTCAAAGCCATGACAACCTTTCATGCTATACCGTTGTATCATTATTTATTTTTCTGTCTTTTTTGGGGTTGTGAGTTTACACTGTTCACACATTTGTACACACCTTTGGGAGTCAGGCTGTGAGATGGCGTTGACTATTGCCTCTACCGCTGTGTCGAAGAGCTCTGGGTCCGGCAGAGCACTGAAGCAGTCGTGCACCAGGCTTTCGCTTTCGCTGAGGGGCACGTCCAGCAGGACCCAAGATGACAGGCAGCGCAGCACGCGAGCTTTCACCGCCCCGGGGCTGTCCGTCCTTCGCAGCAGTTGCTGCAGTAAGGGGCACACTGACCCCCACTCCCGGCCCAGGGCGCCCCGAACCTAGAGGGAAGATCATAATGAGGTTTAGACTGCTAGTGTATCGTTCATGTATGATATGTTCCTCCGCTTCATGAGTAGGCTCTTTCAGACACCAATATGAAGCTTTCCTGATACATTACTTTTTGGAAAATAAAATTAAATAAAATTTCATTGAAAGATTTCCCCCCCCCCCTTTTTCATTTCACAAAAAAGCCCAAATTCTCAAACATCTCAGTCAAACACACTACAATAACATATCCAGCAGAAAATAGTCTAATATTGGGCTGAACCGATTCCTTGAGTAACTCAATTACTAAAAATATTCAATGCAAATTCTATGCGAAGCTTCGTTTATTATTATTTATTCACTTTTTTGGTAATTTTTACAAGACCGGTCTTTTCTTTTGTATATTTACTAGTGCTCTTTAATAAAGCAATAATCAATAGCTGTAGCCCTAGAGTAATATGATTTAGATCATATATCTGAGAATATCTGATTAAAGAATAAGTAAACACAGACCAAGGATTTGACAAATCCTTCACTTACAGCTTTATGTACTTGACACGTTTCAATACTCTGTGGTAGAGACACATTTTAGCAAGTTCTCAAAATGTATTGAGGTTTGATACATACTGGTGAACAAATAAGTCCAAATAAAACCTGTGCATATTGGACAGGTGGCCATCACCACCTGCAGAGGTGGGAGAAGGTGCTACCTGCAGACGTACCAATCCTTTTCTGTACTGCGGCAGCCGGCTGGTCTGGAACTCCTCAGGCAGGACGGTGAGCAGCTCCAGCAATGCCAGGCAGCGCGCCCGCCCATCCACCCCTCCCCCCTCCTCCTGGAAAACCCGCACCATCTCCGGCACAGCGCCAGGCCAGGCCTCAGGCATTGTGTTGAGTGCCAGAGAGGCCAGGGCCACACATAGCCGGGTGAGTACCATTTTGGAGCCAGAGGAGAAGCAGGCAATCTGGGAGAACAGCTGGGTCTTCAGGGACTCGTACTGGTCTGTGGGGATGTCTGACCAGTAGCGAGAAATCTTGGTGTGAAGCGCACTAGCACCAAAGTACTGGATCTCTGGCACCTGAGAGAGATGATAAGATGGATGCAAATGATGCAACATTTTGCAATGTATGCGTGTGTGTGTCCATGTGAGTGTTTGTGTGTTCACTATACCTTATCTGGGCTCAGTAGGGCCCAGCAAAACTGCCAGGCCTGAGGCGAGACCTGAGCCTGCATAAGCCATTTCTGGGCCAGATTCTTGTTTTCTATATTGGGATCATAGTACAACTGGTGGAGAGCCTAGAAATAAAGAGAGAGAAAAGTAAAATAATTTATGCAATCTGTGGATGCTTAAACAACTTTGTACAAAGTCCATTCGAGAAATGTTTGCAACTACAAATAGGGTTAGGGTTACAAACAGGGCTGCGCAATATATTGTTCCAGCATTGACATTGCACATTGACACCACACCGCAGGACATGTGATGTCAAGTAGGGCCAATTAACTCAAACACATCATGCTACAACTTTTTGCAGCGAAGTCTGTCTGATATAACATCGGCTTATTTACTCCAATTCAAGGGTTCTTGGATACACAGTGAGGGCCCCACTAGTCAGGAAGATTAGGTTGCAAAAAGAAATCTTGTATGGAAATATTTCGACTACAGAAAGGATGATGTAAACAGGTACTTTGTCGTCATCTGGTGGAAATTCCTGTATTTATTCATATCGTAATATATATTTGGCAGAAACCAAAAATATTGCAATGTCCTTTTTATTTTACTATATTGTGAAGCCGTAACTACAAACATTCACAATACTTGGTGTCAGAGATAAGAAACCAGCAGAGAGAAGAGGAACGCAGTCCTTTGAGCTCTTGTTTGATGGAATGTTGATCAATATTTGATGGTTACCTTATGAAAAGAGCATATTTTCTCACTTGCAAACAGGCAAGCACACAGACACATAGTAGACAGTTTACCTCGAAAACCTGAACAATGGAGAAAGCAATGACCTGAAAACAGCACTCTCTGAAGTATAGCTCGCTCCGAGTAATATGAGTACTTGAGTGCCGGGTGAACAAGAAGGAGCAGCAAGCCAAAGAGAAAGCAGATAAAGGATAAGTATGAGAGAGGGAAATAAAAAAAGGGGAAAAGCAAGCATTAATTAAACAGACACCTCTAATCCTGGCGGTGCCAGAAGAGAGGTTTGGGCACTACTCTGCAAAAACGCCTGTTTTTTCTCTCTCTCTCTCTCTCACACACACATACATGCTCACTGAACTAAAACTGCTGGCAGCCAGCACTAAGTGTCTGACAAGCAACACGGGGAAAAAAATCTATTCAGCGAGCTTCTGATCCTCGTCTTTTCCCCTGAAGCCTGCTCTTCCTCCACCAGCAGTCATCCTTTCCTCTTTCTTCCTTCTCAATTCGCCTCCCTCCAGCCTAAACTGTCCATCCAGTTTCATTCCATCCCTCAGCTCGCTCTCTTCATTTGTCTTCTTCTAAAAATCTACATTTCTCCACATTCCTTTATCAGAGAAGTTTAGTCTGTCAAACAAGGGAGGATGGATAATACTGAGAAGTATCCACAGTGGGTCAGAGTATGAAGATGCATCTGAAGAGGGGAACATCAACACAGTGTCAATGCGTGGTGAAAGCAGAGTCTCAGGTGGTGTTCTCACCCCATCTGCTATCCTGGAACCCAATTATCTGTCTCCATTTACCGTACAAGACTCGGCTGGCGTCATGTGTGTGAGCGGTAGGTGCAGGTATGGTATGTGCAGCAGGTACTCTATGTACAGTATGCATGTGGTAGGTCTCTGTAGTCAACTAACACCTACTACAGTCATGTGAAGCTTTTTATGAGAATCGTTGTAAACGTTTGAAGGAAAACCACTGCATCTATGAAAATATGCGGGTTTTTTTAACAGATCACTATAGAGTGGTCCATGGATGACGTATTTTTGTAGGCCGACCCGGAAGTTTGCGTCGCACTAGTTCTCTTGACAAAAAGCCAATGGGATTTTTTTTTATTGGATTTTGGATTATTGCAGAAAATAAAACTCTGTGCCAAACAAACGTTTATGATACTTACACGTTTTGTTTTTTGTTCAGCAGGATAATCTCCGCATATTTCCAGCATTTTTGAAATGTAAATGCAATTTGTTCAATTAGGTTGTAAACTAACTACACCACGGTCACATTATTTCACGTCACCACCACTAAGCTAAAGACGGACTCGTTTCCGGGTTTTAGAACTCATTCCTGCACCACTCTATAGACAGAGCTGCACGACAGAACTGATTAAATATGTGTTACTGTGTTGCGATTTGGCAACGTCTTTCTGTGGATCATTATCATGCCTTCATTCTAAAAAGCATCAGGATGTTTTTAGTTAGTCAGCTCCACTCTACCCTTTCTGTAAACGAAGCTGTGATATCGGAGTTCAAAGCAGCAGCGGATCATTACCGCAGTCCACTGTGTGATTGCAGACCTCTCCTTATCCAACACCAAACAGAGCTGTGTCTGTGCGCGTCTGTTCCTCCTAGATTTATTATCAAAGCACAAGGCACAAAACAGTCTGAGAAGATTAAAGCAGCCAAATGAAGAAAGAATCACCGCCTGTCTCCTCCTAAAAAATCCCGCCAGACATGTAGCAGTTATTTTGACTAACTAACTGTAATTGCCCTTCACTAATAGGTTTCCTAAAACAAGCAAAAAACATGCAAACCCCTAGACAGTAGCATTTATTTGCAGCTTTAGCAACTAATGCAACTGAAGCAACTATGTATATCTACAGATGGTGGCAATCTGCCTGAACCACCTGGCTTCACCTGAGGATGCCGTGCTCTTGGCAGACACTGTCAAAGGTCATTAGCCTCATCTACAGTCCCTTTCCAGCAGGAGCAGGAAGAAGAGGGATGCAAATGAAAAAAACATGGCTCAGTTAGACAGATTCACCATCTGCTCACGCATGACCACAGATTTACTGTAACTGGTACACTTGTGTGCTCACTACCAAGCCCAGGAGAATAATTATAGTGCTGAGTCCTGACCTGCGTTACCAAATTTAAATTTACTATGCAAAACATCATGCACAAATATGAAGCAAATAAATAAGGAAGGAGTCTTTAAAGAGTATTATTAATATAAGGCAGGAGATGTAGATAAAGAGAAGCAGGTGGCAGCATGACATTTTTGTAAACATTATAGAAATCTCTCCTTCCCCACATGAGGCATAAGTGCTTCTTGCACTTACACACGTACGCACGCACACGCGCACACACACACAGTCTTTGTAAACTGTGTTTACACACAGCAGGTAATGGCATCTCACTGCCGTAGGTTCCGTGTGTTTGCGAACCATCTGTCCACTAGAGAGTCAGACTGAAAGTCATTGTAGCGATGGGAGGGCAGTGTTGTTGCTGTGCTGCAGAAGGCATCATCACACCACTGACCCATCATTGCACTGCGCTATAACTGTGAGAACCAAAGACATGCAGAGGAATGATGATTAATGAGAGAACAAAGAAAAATAGTTTGTGCGAGAGTGTGCGCGGGTGGTTGTTGACAGCACACGGCCAAGACAGAAATTAAGAATACCATGTTGCCAATAGTGATAAAATTTTAGCACATGAACAGCAAAACAAACCCTTGCATGGACAATTTCCACCACATACTTCAGAAAACTGAATAAATGGATACGATAGTGACTCCTAGCCTCCTAAAATAAAAAAATAAGACAAAATGCTTGCACTAGGATATGTTTGTATCATGTAACCTACAAGACAAGTGTTTCATCGTATATTTCCATCAATGACTGGACAGTAAAAGTCACCGAGTTCCCTCTTTTCTCTTTGAAAAAGCACCTGTAGGCACCACAAAACAACTCAATACATAATTTTTCAGTGTCAAATTCCCCTGCTATGATCTGTAATACGTTAGCTGGCAGGCCTTTATTTTTAATACCACAAAGCTAATCAGAAGTGAGCACTTGCTGTCATATACATCTTATCCTAACTTTACTTTCCAAAAAAGCAGAGCCTGGGAGCTACACACTACTGAATTGACCTTGACAACCTCCTATGGGCAGAATCCTGTGTGGTTAGAGAGGTGACCGGGTGATTACAGAGAAGCCACCGCTGGCAAAGTGCCCTTGAGCAAGGTGCTGCTGACCCACACTGACCCAGTTTTACTGTGCTGTGGTCCTTTCTGGTGCTACAGTAGTTGTTTGTCTCTGTAGAGACTTGCAAAATGACTAAATCATAACAGCACACTATTTCACAACAAAATGCAGAGCTCCAAAATTCCTCTAAAATCCACTTGTTTGGAATAGTGGAATATTGATTCCAGACAAGGCTAATTATAGTCAAGCGGAAATGTAAGGCAGTATACGTGCCCATTCATTATACACACAAAGACACTGACAATGTGGTACTTTGTTTCACAGACCCAAAATTGAACAAAGAGCTTTCTATTGGAGACATACAAATACTGGGCCAGGAACCATCATCTCCAACACAATGTATACAACAAGCACACTCTCCACCATCTCACTGAACAACAGTGACAATTGTGCACTGCTGGTCTCTTTACTTCACTCTTTGAGCAACTGGTTTTTGCTCTCATCATCTTATGGGAAATGCAACTCGAATTCATGTTGATGAACACTACAAGGTGTCTGCGAGTGTTGTGTATATTTACCTGCTGTTGTGACTGTTTGGCAGAGAATGTAACACAATTACAGGTGAAAGCAACATTTCAGATTGTTCTGAATGCATTAAGCTAGAGGTCTGATGCAGATACTAATACGATGATTTTAAGTGCACTCACAGGTATGAAAGAACCCTATCGTCAGCCTCTTATTCCAGTGAATGAACTGCATCGTGCTGATTGCATAACTAATTAGTACAAATATGTCAAGCCAAGTTATCTACACCTAGAATGAGAAAAATAATCATCTTACAATGATAATCTAAATATACTTTCTAAATATAGCGGAGTTTTAGAAGAACAAAAATCTCATCAGTTTTTAAATGCAAGTGTGGTGTTATTAAAAAAGGGCTCATAGCCTTCAAGGGAAATTATATTTCAGATGCTGTTTGTCATGTTTTATCAGTTAATGAGATTACTGATGGCGCGCTGTACCACTCGGAGAAAACTGAATGCTTTAACAGGATCTAAAAAATGCACCTTAAACTACAAACCCACACAAAAAGAGAACTCTGAATAAAATGTTAGTGGCTGCTCCATACTGTTTCCGAGTGTCTTAAAAAATAGAAAAAGCAGATCATTAAAAAAAAGTCAGAGTTCAGTGTGTATACATTCACTGCAATGACATAACAGATGACGTTCCTAAACATGTTTTAGTGAAAAATTGTTTACGGAATCATCATCACATTTAACCACTGCAAGCATCTCCCGCTTCAAATAATCAAAAGAATCACTGAATACTGAATGTATATCTGACATGTGGCTGGGATTATTTTGTTGATGAATATCATGCACTATTTGTCCTTGCTTGGGGTAGATAACACAATAAAAAAAGCTTGATCCAATTAAAAATTCCAAATCTATAAGGTTGGGTATCAGTTACTTTCACTAAAGGTTACCCTAATACATCACAAGAAATGATTTATGAACCTCAGTTACATGATTTCTAAAGTGGTCAGAATATTAAAAGGTGAAGAATGTACAAGACCTGAACAACTAGAAGAATATACTGTTATGTACTATTTTTAGTTATGCACTATTTTTAGTTATGCATCATTAGTCTTCTTAAATGTTCGGTTGTCAAACAGGGGAGCATACATCATAACAAATTATTTATGATTCTCCTAGTTACATGAATTATACTTGTACCTAGGAATGCATACAATATTAACTGGTATTGTCTCTGACTTAGTTAATGTAAACAATGACAGGAAATGTTTAACATTTTCTTCACACATTTGTTACCCCCAAATTATAACAGAGCACCACTTTCTTCACCTGTACACATGATACATGAATAACTGAATAAAACCGATCATCCACAGGGAGACAGGACCTTGAATATTGTTTTGTCATTCTTCTTCCTCCTTTATTACACCAGAAAACCCCAGTATCAGGCTAAGCCATTCCCCCACAGGAATGTTCTTCTCTCCCTCAAACCTGCCTCTAATCATTTTCTGTCGCATCGCCAACCTCCTCCTCTTTCTTTACTGCCACTGTCATAGACATCGACCCTGTCCCTCCCTCCCCTCAGCCCCCAATCCATCTCATCGACTCTGCTCTTCCACAGGAGCACCTTTCTCACTCTGTCTCTCCATCCTCCCCATTGTCTCCCCATTGTCTCCCCACCCATCCCATCGTGTCCGAGTCAGTGACCACACAGCTCGGAGATTCATCACAGTAAGCACGCGCACGCGCACTCGTACGCACACACATACACACATATATATATATATATCCAATCCAACAGAGAAAAACAAGACCCAGACAATCATTTTACAATAACAGAAATTGCAAAGAATTGGCGGGCTGCAGCCTGTTATTTTGACGATCATCTGATCATGTATTCTAAACATTACGGATGAGCTAAATTCCACATGCAAACAACATTTACTCTCCAGACGGAATTAGTACTGGAAATATTATTATTATTATTATTATTATGATTATGTGGCTACACGGCAGATAAAGCTACCATGCTGTCCCCCTCAAGTTGTATGTTTCTTTTGTAACAGCACCACTTATTTAGTCCACAAACCCCCGGTGTTGTATAAGCTGATATGTTTCTGATAAGGACCGAGTTGTCCCAAAACTCACCTTCTCTACGTTTTCCACGGTGAAGTCCAGGGCGTCCGGTGTTGCTGCTATCCTCCCCGGCGTCTCCATATCTCCGCCAAAACGGAGCTGTCAAATGATCAAAGAGGAGCAACACATTCAGGAGCTGGCATCCACCGGTAAACTTCCCTTTATATACAGTGCCATTTCCAAAATATTTCTAGTTGCAGTTGGAATGAGTAAGTTAGCTCGACGAAATCATAAATGTAGACATAAGGATGACACGAGAAGCTAACCGGTAAGCTAGCTAGCTAGCTGACGCTAACATACACTATAGGAAAATACTATAGCAACGGCTAGCCACTATGCTAACACCAAACTAGCTAACGTAGCAATACATGTAACTTGACGCTACCATAGTGCCAAATGTAGCCAAGCGAGACGGATATACTAACATGTTCAGAGTGTGACAGCATTATCAAAACAATGCCTTCTCCGTGTATTACTTCAAGGATGTCTAGAGGACCGATATTTTCACACCTTTCTGTCCTGCGACGGTATGAGACGATGCTGGCAGCTCCCTGCCGCTTTTCTGTCTCTGCTCCGTCACTGAGAGATTTTTGCTACATTCAGGTGCTGTGGGAAATATCGTAATCACAGCGTAACTGGTCAAGGACCTCCCAATAACACTGTGAATAAAACAGCGATTTCTAAAGTGCCAGATATAATAAATGTGGAGAGTACAGGAAAAAAGGAAAGGAATATAAGGCAGGAGAAGGAAAACAAATAGCAGAAGGCTCTTTTATGTATTATTAGTCTTCGTAAATGTTCAGGTATTTAGACAAACAGCTGCTATCTTATGTTTCTATTTCGTTTTTATCGATTTTTGTGGCCAAAAGCTCTTCGGTAATCACGTAAACATGAAAAACACTTGAATGCGGCATTTCCCTCTTCATCCAATGACATGTCATCCTCACGTTATGAAGATGTAATAATCAGTATTTTTTTTTTTGCTGTTTTCTTTAACATATACTTCAGTTTTGCTGCGGCCTTCAGTGCTGGTTCTCTCATAAAAGCACCAATAATGGCTGTGTATATACATATACATTTGTGTCTAAAGAATAATAATACATTAAGTACACAACAGAAATTCAGTTTTTATTTATGGTAAGATAAGAGAGAGAAATTATTTTATATCCTAGCCAATTATAAATATCACACCAGAACGTATTTCTATAAAGACAGAAGAAAAATAAGTGATCTGTAGTTTCTATCATCACAGATGAAGATGTCAACGCTGCCAGCGGTGGTGAACTGACACGTAAGCGAACATGAAGCAGGAGATCAGTAAACATCTTTTTTTTTGGCACATACTGGAGCACAAACACAAAATTATCCCGAGAAGTATTGCAATATAATTTCAATTTCATTATCCTCAGCCAAGTGTGTGTTGTTTTGTCCACGAGACAAAGAGTCTGCTATAGGGCAACAGCGCCCTCACGTGGGCCAATGACCTCATCACAATACAGTAAAACACCCTGTAGAAAGCGCCAGTCATGCAAAAAAAAAAAAAAAAAGGCACGTTTTGAACGGGCACTGCACTATTGCAAAAACAGTGAGGATGATACAGTAAAGCTTCCGGATCAAATCAAGTACCTGAACGAATATGTTTATTCTTTAATTGTTGACTGATTCAAATTATCGGCGTGACAAACTCACACATGTATTTGTATATACACACATTGTAAGCTAATGATTCGCAAAAAATACATGAACTATTGTAGGCCTTATCATTTAATGAAGTTCAGAAGTTTTAGAATAAAAAAAAGAAAGAAAAAGAATTACAGATATGTAAGAGGCTAACGCAATAACAGGAACACACTGTGACATCCAGTGTGCATTTGCACTATTTTCCTTCTTTCTTTCTTTTTGATGTTTATAACATGCTTGAAATATTTGAAATAAATATAAATGAATAGTGTTTAATATATGTGTTGCGACAGGCCTACACTGTGTTGTATAGTTGCTTGGTCTTCTGTTGTTTTTGGTATGCATGCCCTTATGTAGGCAGCTGTGGGTAGGAGTCAGTCTGTTACTGAGTAAGCGTCATGGCACAGAGTCAGACCCACTGACTATTTTGAACAGGGAACACGTGGCACTGCTTCTGGAGGGAGAGAGAGGAAGAGAGGAAGAGAGAAGGAGAGAGAGAGAGAGAGAGAGAGAGAGAGAGAGAGAGACGCACACACTCCTCCTTCAGTCCCTCCAGCCACGCACACACTGACAGAGCTGCAGTGGGTTGTACAGTAGCTACAGCTGCCTGGGATTTTTTTTAACTACTCCCTTAAAGTCTGGGATCGGACGGTGAACGAGGGAGAACAGAGAGTTAGAGACGAGGCGAGACCTTTTGTTTTGGTAATTGTCTTACTGTGTAGCGGAGGACAGAAATGATGGAGACCAAATTGTGGATTGCCCTTTGTGCGCTCTTGCTCATTAACTTGGGATCCGCTGAACATGGTAAGTAGTGTTTTTATTTATTTTCTTATTTCATCTCTTGACTTTGGGCTGTTTTCCGGTTTCCAGTTTGATTAATATGCGCGAGAAAAAATCATTACGGTTTACTGTACCTCCACCCACACACACACACACACACACACACACACACACACAGATAATCTCACCTGCCTCCAGGCACCTGGGGAGATTTAAACTAACAGATCTGAAGTGAGTTCACAGTATGTTACACCCTAAAGAGGCAGTTGAAAAAAACAAAAAAAATGTTGTTCCTCTTGTGTGTTTTCTTTCAACACTCTTGAGACCAGAGGCAGACAAACTCTCTCCCAAAACCAGCCAATATGTTTTTCATACTGGCCTCACTTTCACTAATCACAGCTGTTTGGAGCCTCTGTTATTTGTTTTAACAGCCTCACACTTTATCTTTCACATCACTTCCTCTCTCCCCCCTCCCCCTTCTCTCCGCTTCTTTCTCTTTCTGCTTGCATTACATTTGCACTCATCTCACCACCTTCTGCTTTCTCTCCTGCCTGTTTCGAACACTTTCTCTCCTCCGGCCTTCTCTCCTTTTCTCCATCAGTGCCTCTCACATAAAAGGAAAATGATACTTTTGACATTTGAAAAGATTTTATTGGGCAGAACTGTCCCATCAACTCCTTCAGCTGAAATGCAAATGAATAGAAAACAGCTCGGCTCCACTGCAGGACATTTATTGGCTGTAAATGAGCAGGGAAGTACATTGTGACAAATGACACCTCTAACTATGTGCAGCAGCACACTGTCATTTTACTGGGTCCATGCTAATTGGCTTGCCTCTGTAGTACAGTGTGTAGACTTCATGAATAGATTTTAAAGCAGAGCAATGTATCCAGACTTTATAAAGTATGTTGATTGTATGAGGCTGTATTTGCATGAACATACAGTATAGAGATGAAATCAAAACCCAGGATGTTAGTCAACGAGAATCAAATGTTCATTAATTGTCTTGTTTCTGTTGACAGTAACTCAAACCTTCAATTTCAGAGAAAGAAATCCCTCTGAGCTTTTTTTAATTTAAATATACCCAAAAAAACGGACTGAAAAAAATATGCAATTGCGATTTATTTGACCGATATTGCGATTACAATTTGATTCACGATATTTTGAGGGAATTGTAATTTTTCATTATTCTCATTTTCAATGAAAATTATATTAAAATGATCGTAATGTGTTTCTATTGCTGGGATCTGTAGGATCTGTGGACCTGTTTCTTAAGTCTGTAGAATATGATTTATAGTACTTCAATACTTAATTCAGAAGGGTGTTTTGACACATATTTTGCATTTAACAAATATTTCCCCTCCTGTGATTTGGATCATGCACTAATCCATATTGCGATTTCTGATCAAATTGTCTCATTTTGTCTGTTATTTCTGAGGATGAAGTCCATTTTATATTTTACCATCCGTTATAACATGATTCAAAGTCTACACCTTTTAGTAAGATGTCCTTTAGTTCTCATAAGTTCTTCTGTATGGATGATTCTGTTCTATTTTGGTGTCTTATAAGTCCATGTGGGATGGACACTTGTATGTGCATGACACAATAAATACCATAACTAACTAGTGAATGTAGGCGCTCACACGTTGCATAATAAGACCTAGGACTGTAAAAGATGAGAGGCTAGAGGCCTGACATGCCGCTTGAGAAGGAACACAACAGTTGGCAGTAAACATCTGAAATAAGTTCAGATGAAAAGGCGGAGGACAGCATGCACAGAGCTCTCTCCAGCTTTTTCAATCGTGTGCTGTGAAACCAGGGCTTATGGGATTTTGCAGTAGCAGTTAGATGGGTTTCACACAGAAGGTATTACTGATAGGCACGTCCAGAATCGAGTGTGTTGAAGTGGCAGACATCTGCTCGCAGAGAAACGCTTGGCTGTGCTCTCGCTGGCAGGCTCGAGAAGTGAGCCCGAGCTACTTCCCCAGGTACACGCTGCATTGGCCTGGAAAGTAAGACCCTGTAATATCTGGAGAGAGGAGTGTGCAACAGCGGAAACAGTGGTTCTCTTTATAAATCTACTCTGCGCACACACACATTCACACAGAGAAACACACATGTACAACATACTACTCCAGCATTTGACCTGCGCAGCCCTAATGGAGCTAAAGTGAGGGAACAAGGCCAGTATTATACAGCCAAGCACCTCCGTCTATTTATGACTGTGTCTGTTTTTGTATCATTTAGAGTTCAAGCAGGTCTCTCTCTCCCTCTCACTGTGTGTGCTGATGAGCTGAGTGAGTGATTATGGAGGTAATGAAAGGCATCGTGGCAGTGTGTTACTGAACGGTAATGACATTACATTACAACAGGCTCTGGTTTTCATTAAAGGGAAGCAGGTAGAAACAGAAATGAAAACTTGCCCGGCGAGCTACAGAGAGAGAGAGAGAGAGAGAGAGAGAGAGAGAGAGAGAGAGAGAGA
>CALSCE010010686.1:15090373-15121077 GCA_943593645.1 Bovichtus variegatus | reverse complement strand
GAGAGAGAGAGAGAGAGAGAGAGAGAGAGAGAGAGAGAGAGCGAGCGAAGGTCTTCATTAAAACGATATTACGTCAAAGACCAAAAGTTCCGCACGTCTCACGAGGGCTGGAGTAGATGTCATGCAAAGTAAAAGACAGAGTCAGCCTTAATCCGTTTTGTTTTGTGCTCTGAAATGATGTTTTACAGTAACGTAACTGTGTTGTGCTTCATTCCAAATCTCAGTATCCATTTAGTGGTTTCCAACCTGGGAGGTCAGATCCCCCAAGAGGTCTTAAGATATATCTGAGGAGTTCAGACATGTTTAACAAGAATGAAGCATATTTTTTGATACATATTCGTTCATGTTTAAAGGGGGAAACTCGGGATAGTTTTTCAGGCCTCTGAAAATATGCTCACAACTCAAGGGGCCACGAGAAGCGTCGCTGTGAAGGATCACGAGCCAAAATGTTCAGGAGCCACTGCATTTAGCTTCGAAAATTGGGATTTGCAAAGTATATGTGAGATGTTATCTTCTTGTCTAACACTTTTAGCGAGAACGCTCCCTGATCGATAGAAGATTATGGATGTTCATTCAACCTTTCTTTGTACTCGAGAGATCATCGAGGGGCGACCCTCATTTACAATGACATAGAGTCCATTGCAAAAACAAAGAAAAGGAGAAATAAAACAACAATACTAACAAAAAAAATTATGCCATTATACAATAATAAAAGCCAATAAAACTTTCTGATTTGGGACAATTTCATGTGCTGAGCCCTGTCAAAGTTTTGCACTGCTTGCTGGGAAAAAAAACAAGCATGGACAGATAACTTTCCCTGGATAAATGATTTGTGTGTATACATTTTTTTCAGTTTTAATAATTGTTGTTTGGATAAACAGCAGCCTGTGTTGACTGATAGACTCTAAATTGATTCAGATGGTTTTGGAGCGTGCACAATGTCTGTTGTCCCATGTTTGCTTGGAATAGTGAACAAATAAGACGTTAATGACTGTGAGAACATGACCAGAGACTGACCACAATCCAAACGTGACTCTCCTCATCAGATGAAGACCATGCTGCTGCCTCCTCCGCTTCACAAAGTGCCCTTGGTGGTGAGGCGTCTCCGGAGGCTGCAGGGTCTGCGCTTGGTCACAGCCTGGACGCCGTCCATAATGCCACTACTGCACCTTCAGTGGATGGCTCTGACACAAATACAAGTTCAAGAGGCACCCCCAGTATGAACACAACTACAGAGGGGGAAACCCACTCTGTGACACCGGAACCAAAGAAAGGTAATGGTAACGGCAACTCTGTATTCTTAATCCTGTGTTAAACACTATGAGAAAACACGACGGCAGACTGATGAGTCACTTGACTGGTCAACTCTGTGGCGTGGCAAACAAAGGTGATCTGATGTTGTAGTACGTTTGCCAGGAGGGAAGGTTTATCACACTTAAGAAGAATTTGGTAGGAACCCAGCAGCAGGTGGCTCAGAGTTTAGCAGCTATATTTAACAAAGTCCTTATCTCCGCTTTCCACGTCTAGCAGTGGGCCACAGGGTGAGCGGCTGGGTTAACGTGTTGACAGTCAGCTCGGCCTGGTTTTAAAAAAATTCTAGCACACAGAGGGAAAGAAAGTGTGTACGATGCAAGTGAATTAAGAAGGTATGAGTTAAATAAAAAGTGCGATAAATGAGGTGCAATCTTTATTCGGAGAGCCGACGGATGGTAAAATATACAGAGAGAAGTCGGTAGGTGTTGAGGAGAGGAGAGAAGTGGTTAAATGCTGTGTGACTTTTCACAAGGGGGTGAGAAAGGTAGAAGTGAAATACTCCCCCTCCAGGCTCACACGTACTCCCTTCCTCTCTCTCTAACACACACACACGCCACTGCTGGTCATATTGTAGTCATATTAGAGAACTGTTTGCATGTACACATCTTAAGGTTTTAGTTTTTTCTGCATCCACCCAATACAATGGAAGTGGATTGATTTATATGTGTGATGCCCGCAGCGTTGAACATTTACACCTGAACAACAGTAAGAGAGCACAGCCATGCTAATGGCTCTGTGGTCCTTTAAGTTAGCACGCTAATGTTAGCAAGCTACTTCACATGCTCACAGTGACAAGGCTTACATGCTGACATTAAGCAGGCGCAATGTTTACTATGTTAACCATCTTAGTTTGGCAAGTTAACATGCCAAACTGGCCCTTTTACTAGTAATCCACAGGACATAAAATCAACAGATTTTTAGGGACTATTTCTTGGGTAGAAATAAGTTGTGTGATTTTTCTTTGGGTATTTTTTCAATGCTTTGAGCAACATCAATAATTTTTCTTTACCTCCGTTGTATTTGGGTGAATATTTTAAAACATGGACTATTAAAACCGAAATGTTCGTCATGGCTAGATACAGCTGGAGCAGCGGTGAACAAATAGAAAAATATAGAGTCACAGGTCAAACAGTAGTAAATGCGTAGTGCAGTGATTTTCCACTGCAAGAAAATCTGTGTTTGTAGACCAGAAATCACACCGCAGCGCTGGAAGAAGTGAGAAAATTAGCTTCATTTTAATTTGGATGAACTGACCCTTTATTGCCTCACCTTCTCCTGTCAGGCACTTCAACACAGTTCAAACATTGAACAGTATTTCAGCAAATCTTAGCCCCGTGGAATTACAGTATTTTAAGAATAATGTTGTCTTTCTCTTTGTCTAGATACCAACATTGTCTCTTCCTCAGTGGCTGCCGTTACTGAAAACAACGGAGACCTAATAGATAATTCGATATCTCCGCCTCCAATTCCTCCTTCAGGGAGCCACGCCCCCACCTCTCACCCACCCCCTGCACCCACCACCGGCCCGACACACACAACAGGTCATGCTGAACCTCCACTTCCTGACTCCGTTACACCGTCAAACCAGCCCACTCACAGTGTAACACACTCGTCCACTCCTGTCCTGACACCTGAGCTACCAAAGCCTGAAACCATCACGACTGCTGTCATCATGCAGACCAGTTCAACATCCAACCCCAGCCCCTCTCAGGAGCCCCCCAAATCTGAGTCGCCGGCGCTCACATCTCCACAAATTACTCCACAGTCCAACGGACATCCTGGGACCTCCAGCGAAGCCCACCAAAAGTACACCATCGACCCGCCTAGCAGCCCCACCGCCCAGGCCAAACCCCACGCTGACACACCCTCCCAGCTCAACGTTGGGGGTGACCGTAAGTGCACGATATCTTCTGTGTTGGTGCTAGAGCCACAAGTGAATTGGCTTAACAACAAAGGTGACACTGTTCTTTGTTTTCTAGCACAAGCCAGTCCTCGCCTCTACACACACAGACACAAACACACACCACGCACCACCCCCCCACCGTCTACATCTTCTACAAGCACTGTCACCACCAAGCACTCCACAATTATGGCTCTGTTTGGGAAAGAGACAGAGGCGGTCATGGGACTCGAGGCCCTGAGAATGCTCTGTTTTCTTTCTTTTTCTGCTCTCTCTCCCTCTGTCTGTCTGCTAAATGATTTATATAGCCACTGTATATGTTTCTCTATCTATACTCCACCTTGAGAGGACTTTTACCAGGATGTCTCGCAAAAGAAGGAACCCGATCAACTCTTCTCCAGCCTTCTTGGATACAGTTAAAATGCATATAAAATGATCTTCTCTCACTCTGTGTGGATTTATTAGGCCATGCTTGGCATCACGCCGCTTTCCATTAGCCAGAGGAACTGGGAGAATTCACTGCTCTGTGGTTGTTGTTACTTTCAAACAGCGGAGTTTACAAAATAGTCTTCCATAGCAACATCCATATACCGCAATACACTGCAAAAAAAAGCAGACAAAAACTGTTCCTGCGCAGAAATATACGACCACAGAGAGACAGCAACATAGAAAGGTCAAGATGTTAGAGAACTAAAACATACTGTACTGTATGCTCATACAATATAAACTGCTTGATTCTTGTTCTAAAAATAAATCGTAAAATTTTGCCCTATAAATAAATTAACTTAGAGAGCTCAAGCACAGGAAAGCTTAACATCACCATCCTGTGTTTGACATTTCTGTCCTGAGCTACATGATAAACACTCAAGCTTAACTTGCTGCTGTTAAATCTATATTTAGTTCCAGTCACGGCTTTACACAAGCGTTTCAGAAGCTGGAGTTCTTCTCTCTGCACCATGTTGAGTCAAAGTCTAATGCATCTGCAACGGTGCATTTCCAGCTTGTTTACTTGGGCTGCAGGGTGTCTCAGGAGGAACGTGCCCTGCTTAAGTTTCTCCTGTGTTTTCTCTCCCAGCGATCATGGTCCATGACTCTCCCACATTGGACCCCCTCCTGGCGGGCCTGGTGTCAGCCTTCATCATCACTGCTGTCATCATCACTCTGCTCCTCTTCCTCAAACTGCGACGGAGAGACAACCGACCAGAGTTTCGCAGGCTGCAGGATCTACCTATGGTGAGGCAACACTTTCACTGCCGTCTCTGGAAATATTCACAGATATTGTGAATACAACTCACCAGTGCTATATTATTATATATAAGTTGTAACCAATGGGTTTATTTATGGTTAATGAATCATTTACAACAACTTCTGGGTTTCCAAGTTGGAGTTAATCATCCTCTAGCAGGATCCTTGTCCGTTAACCTCTTTCATTTTTCAGAGAGACTGCTGCGATGAACATTTAACCTCTGACCTTCTGGAAGCGTAGTCACATTTAAAAGTGCAGACTTAATGGATAATGGACAAATATGTTCATTTGCTTTCTTAGAGGAGAGGTTTGATACCATAGTGGTATCAAACCTCTCCTCTAATCCATGGCAAGAAAGTGAATAAGATTACTTCTCAAAATGTTTAATTATTCATTTGTTAACTTGACTATAAACGAATCATTAGCAATGGAGATTTTTCACAAAGTTGTTCTTCTGGCAAACTGGCAAAAAAAATAATTAACCATCAATTACAATGTATAAACCTTCATAAAAAGGAAACATCTTAGAAAGGGCTACCACAACATACAGTATATAGTATTAGCACTCGTGACCATTTAGACTGCGTAAACATTTTGCCATATAACATGTAGCTGTGTATAATTAGTTATGTCATTCCATTTTTGTGTAGGACGATATGATGGAGGACACACCCTTGTCCATGTACAGCTACTGATGGAGGCACGACAGACACATTTTGGCCCAAATACTCTCCTTGAATCCAGGCTCATGCTGCAGCTGGCCTTTCTTCCTTAATCTGCACCAAACAGAAAGAATCCTGGGTAGGTGTGAGCAAACTTCTGGATGGCTTTCTTTTTTTCTTGATCACTGACACGTAGGAAAGAACATGATTGAAGCTGCATTGGACAATGAAGATATCGCCCATGTTGGGGTCGTTTTGGCAAAACCTCTATTTTGGGGCCTGTAATTACAAATTAGGCCGACGCCTCTGTTGAATACTGAATGCTTCATATTTTTTTTTAAGCCCATCTTTTGGGGTGTGGGAGTTGTATAATATATTTTGATTTCCCTAGACTTAAAAAGGAGTAGGTGTAAAGCTGGAGGCAACATCTTCTGTTGCATCCATCATTTGGATGGTTCACACCTGGACAGATTCAGCCTGTCCTGCCAGACTCTTACCTGAGGGCACTGGTCTAATTTCCCTGTAATCACTTATTTTGGAAAGTCAGGCAGAAAAAAAAGAAAGTGTGCCAGTCTGACTGAGAAGCCTGGGAAAAGAAATGAACATAACAAATGGCCTGTTATTATAGTGTTAAAAAAAAAAAAAAAAAAAGTGGACTTTACTTTTTCAGGAGGGAAAAAAAAAAAAAAAAGGACAAATATGTTTGTGTATGAGAAAGATTGAGCTTTGTGTGCATACGATAGTGCAGGCATAGCTGTGCGTATGTGTGTGTTTGTACGCGTGTGAGTCCGAAGGTGCATGTGTTGATCTTTGAAGGCATGGCGGGGAGATATTTGAGTGTTTTCAATTATTTTTTTTCGGGTTTCTGTGTTGAAGGTCCTGCTGCCTTTTGGCCTGATATTGATATGTGCAGTGTGTTTTTTGTTTCTTTCCTGGAGTCTTGTGTCCAGGAGAGAGTGCCTTACACAGTATAGGAACAGCTCTTGTTGTATACTGTATTTATATTCAAACCAACTAACTTCCAGATTTACCAGTCATTCCCAGTGCTTGTATGATTCCCATTTAAACTCACTCAGGGCCAGGTAGCTGCACTGACTTGCCTGTGTTTGAACACTAGCCTTGAGCGTGTTCATCATGAGGCACTCATTCATACAATGACAGTTGCAGACTGAAATTGGCCAGTGGCCTTACCACACAATGTTGCCATTGTCCTGTGCGTTGTAAATACTACTGATGATTGCATCATGCAAAGACAACTTTACGAAACTCTTCATCTTAGTTGCTGCTTTAGCATTTCCCCAGTCACAAACCTGACAGCAACTTGTTCTCGCAGGAGGCAAGTTCACAAATATTCTATTGATTAAACTGTGCATCAGCCTCGCTGTGTATTTGCTTTGCAAATGTCCAGGAAAATGCGAGTGGAAATGAGACCAAACAATCCATGTCAATATAAAATCAATTGGAGCCAATACTTCTGCTCTCTATTGAATGGTTGAACCATGAATAACTACAGATGGGCGACAAATGAAAGGAAAAAAAAAAGAAAATTACCATAAAATGTTAAAAAAGTAGCATTGGGCCACAATAGATTATACCAGTCTCTTCTGGGATGAACACCTGAAGATTTTCCCTCATTTATTGTTTTGAACCCTTTTTGTGACCAGTCTGTAGATCCAGTTCTAAATAATACACATTTCTGATGATTAGTGTTAAAAAAAAAAAAAATGTCCTGAATGCATAATGCGGCTTTGCTGCCAGATGTGGATTATGAACTGTTGGTGTTTTATGATTAAAGGTATTTTGAAACCAGTCTCTGAATTTCAGATCTCAATTATTTACAGTTTGTTATAAACTGCTCTTTGCTATAGAAGCAACCACAGAGTCAAGCTCCTCTTTTTAACCTTTAAACAGACTTTTATTGTTTGAGACAAAACACAATAACATTTTCTTACAGACCTTCAATGAATGAATCAGTGCATTGCTTTACTGCAGTACAACTGCAGTAGAAGGGTCTGATTCATCAGCCATTATCTGGCCACAATAACAAATAAATGAGCCTTTTCTTCATTAAATGTCTCTTCAACCACAATCTTAACAGCTATACAAGGAGAGCGGGTGAGCGGAAGTTTATTTAAATACTGTTACGTATTGCTCCGTGCCAGATACTGTTTCCTGGAAGGTCTTATATTGCCTACTATTGACTAGCGAGACAATTTGTCTTGTTAGGATGAACTGGAAAGTGTCTGTAGTCACTTTCACCAACCAAGCCTCCAAACCCCACTGAACACCCAACCTGCCTGTCAGCCCCCCGGCTCTGCCGATGGGGGGGTGGGGGGGGGGGTCTGGATACTGAAATATTTAACAGCTTGCTTACGTCGGGCATAAAGGGAGTCTCGACTGTCTTAACTGAGCTGTGTGTATATATAAAGACCTGCTGGTGCCTCGGTAATGTTTATAGATTTTTGATTCCCCTTTGTCTTCACTTTACCTGCAATACCAGGAATCAAAACCCCGTCCCTCATCAGATTTCTCCTGGATTGAAGAGTGCATTATGTCAGGAAGAAAAGTCCATTAAATATCCATTACTCTGCTACACTGAAGGGTGTAGCTTACATATAATACTCGATCAACAGAACTTTAAAGCTTACTGTGAATCTTTATACATTACTTCATATTATTACTCGTTATATAACAAATGGATTAATAATACAATAAAACTATTTAAGGAGATATAAGCATACTGTGGGCTCTTATTTTGCTAATCAAAAGCACAGTGATGTTCTTAATGATCACACTGTAGGCAGAGATGAAAGTCCTGCAGACCTAAACTTCACCAAAACCTCAGTTTACCCCAACAATCTGTAATCCCAACCACCCCAAATGTAACTATTTAAAAATATTCTGCCTGAAACCAAACCTTGTGGTTTAGCGGACCAATTACAGTCCTTCTGTCCTTCACTCTGGCAAGACCCATAATTTATCTTCAGTGACTCGCAACGTGGGTGCAGCAAAATAGAAGGCAATCTATCCCTTGGAGAGTGACTGATTTAAACATTTTGTGGCAAAAAAAAAAAGAAGGTTTAAACAAAACAAGCTTAGTGAGAAATAATGCAGATTACAACAATGTGACTGTGCAGGCACAAAGAACCACACAGAATCCTAAAGAATCACACAGAATCGTGCTTAAACAGCTGCTTGTCTCTTCAGTTTGTTACCAGCATCCAACCAGTCTGAACAAGTGGAGACGGAGGGCAAACAATGCTGAACCTTTCGGTGGTTTGTTTCAGCACACTGTGGTAGCAGGAGTTTGTGTTTGTCACATGGGACCAGACCGTTTAAAGAATAAAATCAGAAAAGCAACAGAAAATCAATTTGCAAGGGGAAAAAAAAAAAAAAATGTGCAAATGATTGCGTGATCTCTCTAGACTAAACACTTCACTGGTATTCTGACAAATAACTTTAAAAATAGCATTTGAGAATTCCCCCGACTTAAAGAAAGTTTCCACAATGGCATGACCTACGCATCACATATCTCAGCAGGTCTGTCAGAAGGTATAATGTGTTACTTTTCCACATTAAAATGTCTAAAAACGACTGGAGCTATTTGTTGTTGAGTTGTGTACTTACATTATCCCAAATGTTTCCAACCAGTCAAACCTAGAGAAATCTGACATTTAATCAAAGTAACAGCATGTTCAATTTGGTCGCCTGTAATGGCGCATGAGTCAGCGCCGTGGTTGTCTGCCAGGAGCAGTTATAAATAGTTTTTTTTCCCCCCAACTTTAAGCTACATTTTTACAATACACTTTTGGAATTTGGATGTTGTAACTACATATTTTAACTGGAAAAGGATCTAAGTCAGAGAAGCGAGCTGAAAAAAACGGATCCCAGCCTCCTTTATGGTCAAACAGCGTTGGAGAACACTGATTTTCTAACAGGAAACTGCGTCATTCAGTGAACGTCTGGAGCTTAAATTATCAGAGAACCAAGCTGAGCAGACATTAGTAGCAATTAAATAAATGTATTATTATTGTTATTATTATTAACTCTGCTCGCAGCCCCTTCGGTACCGCTTCTCTGCAGAGAAACACTGATTTTTAATGTGAAACTGCTTTATACAGTGCTTTTACAGGTTTGATTCACCTGTTTTGGAGAAGAGCAGATGAACACTGAAGGAATCCTAACCGGGAGAAGCTGACTGCAATGACGGAAATGGTGTTGAAGACCGCAACTCCCATTATCCCACGCTGCTTCACGAAGCCACCAAACTGAAGTCTTTTGTTTTACTTGAGCCCCTAGCAGCAGATAATTACATATCGTGTGTTTAAGCAATAACACTAAGTAGGATGACTTAATTACTTGTTGTTATTTGTATGTGCCTCTGTTGCAATGCCAAATCAGCTGTTTGCTGTTCTTTGTTTTCGTACCCTTGAGAAAACAAAAAGGAAATGAGCCATATGGCGGGTTCTCTTACCCCGACTATTCCTATTTTCAAAGTGTTGTGTTTCAGAACAGGGCTGTAACTCTAAACTGCACTGCAATTTAAAAGAAATAATACATCTCGGGTAGGGTATTGGAGAAGCCGGAAGAAACGTCTTCATGTTGCCGGATCCTTCCCAAGTCAAAATACAGTACAGTCACCTTATAAAAAAAGGTCAGAGGTCATCAAGACTTAGGTCAGATCCTAAATCTGGGTTCACATCTTCATCAAGGAGATCATCATCACCACCATCATCATAATCATCATCATCATCCTCCTCCAGATCTGATCCCGGACCAGCAAAGTCGCTCCGTCTGGACTGAACGCTCAGACGCACTCGCGGCTTCTGATGAAAAGCTGGCAGAGGTGAAGAGCGGAGGAGGAGCAGTTACTTTGTGTGTGTGTGACAGACTGAGTGCCTCTTGTGGGATTAAGGCTGGAAGACATTCAAATGTTTTCCCATAACAACTGTGTGCCAGTATGTGTGTATGTGTGTATGCGTGCGTGTGTGTGTGTGTGTGTGTGTGCGCAATTGTGAAATTAGCCTGGCTGCATGGGCCCAAATCACTCTGGGAAACATTTAGAGCAGAGATTGTAATCTCTTCCGGGAACATCAACCTTCTGTTACAGTAAATCTCAGGGGTGAACAGGGCACACGCGCGCGCACACGCACACACAACTGGCAACGCAGAAACTGTGGGAGAGGAAATGAGAGCTTTACTGCTTTTCCTGCAGATGGAAGAAAGCGTTAGGTCTACAGACTTGCTCACAATGGTGCTGCACATCTCCCGATCACATTCCTCACTTTTCTTTTACTACCAATTTTAAAAAAAAATTTCCATTCTAATCTCTTTCTACACTTCTTCTCTGCTTTCATCATTGAATGTCCTCTTTTGATACAGTTAAAGAAATAGACATTCTGGGAAATACGCCTATTCACTGTCTTGCCGTGAGCAAGATGAGAAGATCTCTAGCCCTCTCATGTGAAACATGAAGTTACAGCCAGGAGACAGTTATCGCCAATGTACAAAGGTGACAACACACACCTAGCAACACCTCTAAAGTGCTCACTAATTAAAACATTATATGGTAGCAAAAATTGGTCATTAATCATTTAAATTCCGCAGTCTGCTGCTATATATCACCTTTTGTGTGCATTTGAAATTTCGCAACCAAATTTTTATAAAAGCAGTTTCACAAATTCAAGTTTGTGAATGGGTAATAAAGTTTTCCACACAGAGTTATAAATTGTACATGGGTAAAAAGATGCATTGTAGCGATAGATATTTTGTGTATGCGTAATTAAAATTGTATTACACATTCAGATACGTGCATGCAATCTTTTCACATGCACACAAATGGTGATATACAACTGCAGGCTGTGAAATGAGTTGTGAACATCATTTCACAAGCTCAAAATATAAATGACCCGTATTTGCTTTCATATTATATCTCCGTTGTTTTATCGACACCACACTGAAGTGTAAAAAAAACCCCAAAGAAACCACAGTTACTCTCAGGACTTCCGTCGTTACCGTGAGGCTGCAACGAAACCAGCGGAGACTCCAGAACAGATGTGAGTGGTATCGATCCTCTCATCTGACTCTCGGTAAGAGATGAATATGCATATTTCCCCTACATGTCAAACTATATTAACTAACTGTATGCTGAAATGGCAAACAGTCGAGTGCTGAGTCACATCTCCTGGGATAGATCAGAGTGAAGGCTGAGCCAGATGTGTGGGGGAGGGGAAGGAAGGGAAACTACACGTCCCATCTTGCTAAAACCACCATCAGTGTGTGTCCATCTGGTGCCCTGCGCAACATTCTCTCTTGTTGGAGCGTGTGAACTAATCGTCAGAACACGTTTGTGTTGGTGCACATGTAGGGGGACGGGAAGCTTATGAAAATGATGTGATGGAAACATGCGGTACTTCAGTACCTGTGGGTACAACAAGGAAACCATGCTTGGTTAATAAATGTTTTATTCGGAAAGATTTGTCCTCACCAGGGTCTTTGTCATCCAGCCATGACAGGTCATCTGAGCTGACCTCAGCCAGGCTCGGGGTCGGGCTAAAGTCTTCAGTGTCAGAATCCGCCTCTTTAACTTGGACCCCTCGGCTGTGGCTGCCAGGTAGTGAGAGCGGCGATGCCCCTAAATCAAATAGAAAGACATGGTTAAATAATTGTATCATGCTGTGTACAGTATATGAGTGTGTGCAAAGGTAATAATAGGTTTGAATTTTCTCAAATAAATAAACAAACTCAAGTAAAATAAAAATGTTGTATTTATTTATTTTTTGTGTGAGCGTGTGTGTGTGTGACAGAACCAGAGAAGGAGAGAGACTTGCCTGATGTGTGCGCTGTCAGCAAAGGTGTTGGTTGACGTTCTTTGAGAATGAGTCTCCTGACCTCCTCCGTCAGTTCTGACACAGTTGTTCTGTTGTAGATTAATTGCAACAAAAGTTAATTCACAGAAAGATGAACACACACGCGCGCGCGCACACACACACGCACGCACGCACCTGATCAGGCGGACCTCTTGTTGTGTGTGAGAGTACTGTGAGACAGTCTTTGACAGATCAGTGCTATGAGATCTGTAGCTGTCTGTCAGCTCCTCCAGCGTCTGAACAAAGCAAACAAAGGAAAGGTTAAGGATCTGACAGAATAAAAACCACACACAGAAGAACACACAACCTGCGTGATATAATGTGTGTGTACCTTGCAGCTGTGTTCGTACTGTCTCCTGGCCTCTCTGGCCTCTGCCTGCTGGAGGAACACGTCCTCCCCCTGTCTTCCTGTCAAGGAGAAAAGAAAGAGCCGACATTGTGAACAAGACTGTGCTTGCCTTTGCTTTGGAGCCCAGCATTGGGCTTAGTCCTGCAGAGTCAATGCAAGGGCATGATATATGCATCTGCACGTGGCTCACTTAGCTGTGTTTTCAGTTGGTCCACTTCTCTCCGCAGGTGTTCCAGCTCCTCTCGGCGGAGCTTAGAGCTGAAACTAAAAACAAGAAAAAAAACAAAAAAGTGGTGATAAAACTTGTCTTTCAATTCTTTTCCGTCATACCCGAAATGAAAATGTCACCCAGATGCCTTCCTAGCAGCAAACAGAGCGGTCAACATTTTCATTTCAATCTTGACCTGGAGCTATCATCAGTTTAGTCGGCAGTTGCGAGCCCCCCCACCCCAAATGCACCTCTCCTCCAGGTTGCCTAGCGACGTCGCTCTGGTGACGTGTCCCCGCAGACTGCTCAGCTCGCGTCCAACCTCTCTCTTCCACTGCTCCATCCTTCTCTCTGCTCCTGGACTTTGTTCCCTCCTTGATTCGGCCCTCTGCCTCAGCTCCTCACGCAGCCTGTGTACCTCCTCTGGAAAAGAGGTTAGTGGGAGGAAGGGATTTGTTTTTCCTTCTCTCCTTTAGCAGCTTTGAGGACAAATCCAAATGATTTATTATTGTGTTTAATTATAAATGAATCCCCCTTTGAGTAGTGTACTTTAGTGGACAGTGAGTGGAGGAGGCAGACAAGAGCTTTAGGGGGATCTGAACTTTAGGACAGCGATGAGGCATCCTTTGTACACATCAATATATAATATAATAATATCTATTCATGTACAAATGAGGTACAATACAAGCCACAGTAATCAAAGACAGAATAAAATATGACATTTGCATACTTAATGTAAATAAATGAAACCATGTCAGGAAATCTTGGTAGTTTGTATCTCTTGCTAGTGGTGCTGTAAGTGATGATGGTCCAAAGAATTGAGACCATAGTTTCCTGTAAATCCTCTTGCTTCGTGTTTCAGAGAGGATTCTGTTACTGATCCACTCCCTTTCTTCTCCCCTGAGATAAGCTAAATGAAACTAATAGTATGAAGAAATCTTGAAATTGATAATTTGATAAAAGTGTATTTACGGCAAACTGAAATTTGAGGCATTTTTCCTGATTTCTTTTCCTGTTTTATCTCGATATCTCTCTATATCTAGCTCTCCATCTATATCTCTATTCAACTACATCACAGATGATCCAAAGTGTTTTAGAAGATCCTGAGAAACAAAAAAAGGTGCAAAGCTAAAACAAGAGGTTACAGATAAAGGCCAATTAGTAAACTTTTTTTTTTTACATTTTCTCTTAAAGTCATCAGCAGCTGAGACAATTAAACAGAAATAGGACTAATTCCATTGGGAACAAACACTAATTTATGGTAATATAATAATTTCAACACTAAAAGTAACAGGAGGCATGAAGTGAGGTAGTAGGTCTCACTTTTCTGATATTGTTAAAAACCTTGCCGAAGTGTTTTGAATAAGGTGACAGTGAGAAAAAGAAACTTGGAATGGTACAAAAATAAAGTACAGCATTCAAGACCGCTCAATGTGAGGGCACCGATTCAATTTTAAATGAGAACTGTAAAGAATTCATTGTTAGCTGAAATTAGATTTTCCACTACCAAATGCAGTAGTTTATTCAGACTCAACCATTGATTTGAATAATACAACACGTTTTGGAAGCCGTGCATGTGTCAAAGATTCATTTGAAATGCATAACGCTCGCATGACAACTGTGCGCGACTACATTAAGCAGTGTTGAACTTGATAAGCAATCCTTTCTTCTAGTCGGCAATAACAGGAGCCAGGTGTGTTTGTGGGGGGAGAATAGAATAAACTGAGGTGAGTAGTCATGGTGCAGAGCGTTACCTTGTAGTGTCTGGATGTGACATTGTTGAGCCTGCCTCTCTCTTTCCACGTCATGGAGTTTCTGGGTGAGAGACTCAATCGCCTTGAAAACACATTGGGAATATTTGATAACCCTTTAGCAAATTGTGTTTGTTATTTAGTTAGTTTTCATTTGTGCATTGTGAAACCAAACCAGACTAAATAGAAAACAAACCAAAAGTCTAAAGTTCACTCCAAAATCGCACCAACCAAACGGACTATGGCTTGCGAAGGCGCCCATAGAGGTGTTAATTCAATTATATGTTTAGTATTAAGGTCTTAGTTAGTGGTGGTGCTGTACTGGACTGCATTATATTTAGGAGTGTTTCTAATATTCTGCCCACTCATGTATATAAAATAGTGAGGACAAACAATTTGAAACACCTCCAAATATAATATGCTCCAGTACATTGCCACGGCAAAATACAACTAATAATAATAATATATATAATTCAATTTACACATTACCGACAATGTCAAAAAAAACTGATCATCATCAACTCTGTGAAGGTAGAGTTTATGGCAGAACTGTTGCATTAGATTGTACATGTGTACCTAATAAAGTGCCACTGAGTATACATGACATACTATTTGACTACTTTGTGGTAACTATTTGATCTTGGTTAAACAAATATCCACACACCTGGCTCTGTATCTGGAGTTGTGACTGGATAGCAGCTAGGTCTGCCCACTGAACTGTAGGACTGAGAGACGGGGAAGGCTGTCGGAGAAGTGGGGCTCGAGGAGGAAGAGCAGGAGGCCCCAAATCTGAATCATGCATCCTGTCCCTTATTGGAAACAAATCTGGAGAGGAATAGAGGCATGTGAGTGAGGATGCTCATAAAAGGGCTTAAAACAAAAAAAGCACACACACATTTCAGTCATATTCAGAAACAGAAAATAGTTCGCCCACCTTCTCCTTTGGCGAATTT
Source organism: Bovichtus variegatus (assembly GCA_943593645.1). Lineage (NCBI taxonomy): Eukaryota > Metazoa > Chordata > Actinopteri > Perciformes > Bovichtidae > Bovichtus > Bovichtus variegatus. The sequence goes on along the minus strand of CALSCE010010686.1, from coordinate 15,105,825 downwards.
CCCCGGTGACGTCAGTCTCTCCTGTAGATAATTAAAAAAAACTCAAACCAGAGGAAATTTCAAAACTCTCCCTCTCAGTACGCATCTTTACTCTAGATTATTACATTACAGTTCATTTAGCTGACGCTTTTGTCCAAAGCGACTTACATTAAGTGCAAACAAACAATCATGAGGATACAACTCCGGACAGCAAGAATCTTGCAAGTACATCATCTTCAAATAGGTGAAGTCATACAAGTGCTGTACAATAACTTCAAATAAGCCAAACCAATGTAAGTGCTACATACAGAAACAATAGAATAAATAATTCAGCCATTAGCTTCAAATAAGACAACAAAGTGCAACATACAAAAAAACAAAAAATGTTCCCCCTCTTTTTTCTTCTTCTTCATTGGCCGAGGTTCAGTCGAAACAGGTGGGTGGTCAGAGAACTTAAGGAGGGCAAAGACCAGTCGGGCTGCTGCATTCTGGATGAGCTGTAGAGGTCGGATGACAAGAGCCTGGACCAGAACCTGCGTTGCCTTCTGAGTCAGTAGGGGACGTATCCTCCTGATGTTGCAAAGAGTGTGTCTGCGAATAACTAAATTACCCTGTTAGAAGTTTAGTTCAGGTAACTTGATTTGGTTTTTCAGTTTTTTTAAATGAAAATATTTCATGAAATATTTTTTCACATCCAAGCTTTTTACGTGAAAATTAAGTATTTTGCCATCCAAGTTTTTTTCAAGACACACAAAATCACTTGTTGTCGCTGCGGCTGAACCACCTGTAGCTGCTGAACCACCTGCATCAGGACGATGCACCTTGACTGTTGCGTCAGATTTTTAATTTCATTTTCTTTTACCTGACCTGGCCTTGAGCCATCATCTTGTCAGTTGAGGCTCAAATTGACCGCGCAGATCATTTATGACATAAGATCGTAAAACAAACCCACTTAGATACGTAGCTATGCAACATCTATGCTACACTCTATACTAGTAATTTAGTAAAAAACAGTTTGAGAAACACTTTTAAACTTATTATTAAATAATATATTCATTTAAAATGTGACATTTTACCAATATACTCACAGACCACTAGGGGTCACACACGGACCAGCAGCCACTCTTTGAGAAAGACTGGTCTAAGTGACGGCTGCTGGAACAAAGATGTTTTTTACTGCTTTGTTCTACACCTGAGCTGGTTATCTGCTGTAACAGCCTTCTGTACAGGGACCTTGTGTTAAGCTGTGACTCACCAATCTGCGTACTAACTACAGACCACTTAACAAATATATTCAGAGAGTTTCAGTTCTTTCAAGTTAGGTTTCCAAACCATGAGATCAAAGAAAAAGATGAAATTGACCAAGCGTGATAGGATAAGGTCAACAGGGTTTTGTCAATGTGGAAATATTTCTTTAAACAAAACACTATTTTTTTATTATTGTGTCTTGAATTAATAATATGCCCAAACAAAAAAGGCTAACAAGACGCCACTATTTAGAGAAAAAAAAAAATACAGACCAGCAACCTAAATTACAAATAATACTAAACAAATAAAGCATCCTGATGTTTCTTTCCAAGCTTTTGAAACAAAAGGTAGCCAACTTATAAGCATTACAATTAAATAACCATTCATTCTGTATCTTCAGTTCACATAAAAATGTCTGGATTTTCAGACATTTCATTCAATATAGATATTCTGAGCTCAGGAAGGATTTTTGTTCTCAACTGTACAACTAAAAGACCTTTGACCCCTTGATAAGTTTGCAATAACAGAAGATTCAGAGCAATAATTGTGCTTGATTTGAATACATGTTCGTTATTTGGGTTTTAACAAGATACCTTTCAACCATTTTCTTCAAATCTAACAAGTAACTTTCTTCTTATTGTTTTCATGCTGCTTCATACATTATTACGATGTATTGTAAGTCAGCTTCCTCAAAAACAGCATGAAGTTCTTCAGCCCATGGAGGATTAAATTCCGACTTCATAAATCATAAATTCATCAAGAGTAAATCCCAAATATTTATATTCAGGTGTATATTCCAGTGTCGCAGTCAAAAAGTCAACTTGTTCCTACATCTTGGAATACCTTTTTTTTGTGAAAATCAAACACTTGTGCCCCTTTTTGCACATGGCCTGCAAGAGATTTTTGTAAGATTGCACACATTCCACTGTGTGACTCATGACTTCATGTGTCCACGTTTTCTAAAATCAATTTATCATGTCATTGGTTTTAGATACATGTTTAATTGAAGATGGGACTGATCAAAAAGTCGTGGCTGGCCGGGCCGTGGATGGTCTCACTGTCCTGGAGCGATACCAACAATAACAGACATCTGCTCACTTTAAAATGGTCATATTTTCACACCTGCTCTGACATATTTGTGTAAAGGATAGATAATAAATGGCGAAAGCACCCATCCTTGTGGAGTGCAAATGGAGGCGCAAACTTGGCGAGACAGAATCCCACTTACCCTCACTCTCTGTCAAAAAGTCAAGAGTCTAGCCTACAAGATTGTTACTTAAGTCAAATTGTTCTAAAAGCCTACTGGTTAAATATGAGGTAGAGTCGTGTTAAACACAGGTTTTCCTAAAGAGTTCGGACCAGTTTGTCAAAGGTTTTCACTCAAATTGATGTGAGAGCAACTGGTCTAAAATCATAGATTTTAGGTTTTTAGGGCAACTGAATTTGGGAAGAGGGAATACCACAGCATCCTGCCAGAACCTGAGGTAAATGCTAAATTCTTTTGCACAAGATTAAAGTTAACGACCACAGTTGTTGTCGGTTAAATGACTCTTATTTACTCTTACCGAAAGGAAGGCTTAATCAAGGCTTGATCAAAGTGGTGATTGCCGTTTTTAAAGTTTATTGGAGTATCACTGCCACCTACAGATAGCTCCAATAATTACAATTTACAACTGACCACAAGACCTCAGTGAAGGCGCTTCTATGTTGTATAGGCTACTTGTTTCACTGACGCAAAACAAAATATGCCTAATGCAGCACAAGGCCACACACTCTTTAGAATACTTAGTTGGTTATTTCCAGCAGGGCTGATAACTTAAGGGAACACAACTTGAATCTACTCACCCTCATCTTTGCAACTCTGCCATCAGCTACTGACAGGATAGAGCTCAGCTGATTGTCCCAGTTCATGTTGGAGTTGAACTAGAAAGAAATGCATCAAGTTGTCAATCAATACATCATTCATTAGCATTAGTCTGTTCATTCTTGACCCTTGGTGCAAAAAACGTCAAGCAAGGCAAGTGCTGTGTGGCCTGACGGGGAAGTTAAGTCAAAAACCACAGTGGGATAGTGAGACAGTAACTTTAGACGCTCTTTGTGGCAGGTCGGTGAGGTAACAACCTAGTAGAGATCTCTGACACTTTGTGGGGGATTAGATTACAGCAGGCCTGGATATTTTTTTGCACGTTTGTAGTGATGCTTATCAGCTTCTACTCAGGTAAATGTAGCCCAGGTGCCAGGATGTGCAGGCTGTCTGATAATGTAATGAGCCTACTCATGGATGACGCTGAAGTAAATAAAGTGGGTTTTGATCTGGACCTGGTCCACTGTGGTCTAGATGTGGAAAGAACTCAAAGTGAAATCTCCCCTTTTTGCATTTTCACAAATGTAATAAAAAAAAAAAGGTTTCACAAATCTGAAAACTGTGTTTTAAAGAGTCTCTGGCTTCTCCGGGATAATCTAGTCCACATTTGACTAGTCTAAGCGTTTTTGAAAAGAGACCTGGTCCAATGTGGTCTAGATGTGGAAAAGAAATCTCTACTTTTTGCATTTTCACAATAGAATAAAAGGGTTTATTTTCTTGAAAGGACTGTTTCAAGCACCGTTTAGGCTTTACCTAAAATATCTAACAAGAGGTGCAAAAAAAACGTAGGATCGGTCGCCAAGCAATATAAATTAAGTTTAACTTAAATGTTCCCCTTAATTGCTGATTCGGAAACTAACTTCAGAGTCGAATCTCCAGGCCAGTGGGAAATATCCTCTTTATACATCCATGGGACTATCTCTTCAGGTTCCAGGGTTCAGATACAGAAACTTCTGGAAGATACTCAAGGACACAAGTCCCAGAAACACACCAGTCAAGATAAGGCCAAGGGGGCGTAGCGACGTTAAACAGCCAACGTTGTGGATGCTAATTTCAGTTAGCAGCAGCTTTACGTTGACGTTATCCTGACAGCGTTCAACGCGTTACTGTTGTGCTTGGCAAAGTAATTATCGCCCGTTTCGTTTCCTAAACACTGAGTGGTGTTTTCTTTTCAATATAAAATACAACCTGTCGCTAACAACAGAATAAGTAATATTTAAGGAGAACGATACAAACGATTATGTTAGCTGGCTAGTCAGGCTAATGTTACTCACAGAAAATCTTGCGACTCCACTTTTAAATCAAGGAGCCCATAACAGCGACGTGATTGCGCGTGACGTAGTCGCGTGTGGTCTTCTGGGTATTGAAGTAGTTAGTGACTACAGTCAGAAAATAAGTGTAGTGCGACTGTTGACTTTCTCCGAAACAAATTGTTTTTGTATATAATATTATTGTCATTCGTTTTGTCAGAATAAATCGTTGTACAAAAGACGAGAGTCTTTCTCAATTACGGCACGGATTAGCCAACGAACACCATATCCCACAATCCAAAGCGCTGTGTTGACATGCAACAATGGCGGCTTCCACTACCAATGTGCAAGGTATAACAGGACTGTTAAATGGATATTTATCAAACGTTGGATTTGAAGTCTACCCTTTAAAGGTATCGTGGCACCAATTACTTTCTAATGTGTTGTCTTGACAGCAAGAAGGGCATCAAAGCGGGGGGAAAACCATTAAATACATCCACCTGTACTTTAATACAGCACTATACTGTCTGTTACTGCCTGTAACTGCCTCTCTTACACTCTGTCCCACCATGTTTACAGGTGGGTTGGTATAACTCTATACTGCCTCCCACCCTGCGCCTGGCTTACCCCGATGACAGCCTGGCTGTGGTGGTGCTCAGCACTCCTGCTATGTTTGAACAAGCCTTCCTGCCCTTCATGGAGGAGAAGGGCTGCCAGGGGCTGTCTGACCCCATAGACCAGTGTGTCAAACACTGCGTCTCCTCTGCTGTCTCCCAGGTGAGCGGTGTAGTAGTAGTAGTAGTAGTAGTAGTAGTAGTAGGGCTAGTCATTTATTTCGGTCATAATGAGCAACTTTCCAAATAGAATGCACAACTTTCCCCAGGTTTAATGAGTGTCATTTGTTTGATAGTAATTTAATGCATTGCATTTGTTCTCCAAATATTATGTAAATATTGTCCTTACATGTTGCATATGCTTAAATATTATCATTACCAAAAACAACTGGACATGCAATCCATAGCAGGTAGCACTAGTATAAATAATGTCATGTATAGTCTTTACTTAAAAGGTTTTTGGCGGTGACTGGGTACATGATAACAGGAAGCCTTATAGTGGCCCAATAGATTATTTTTGGGGCCCCATAGTAGGTTAACCCAGGCATGATGAAACTGTATGGCAAAATCTCTGATGGTCTCACAGTATATGTCATTGTGTTGCCTAACCCCAGTTAGGGAAAGGATTGCAACTATAACTATTTTCATGATCAGGTTGTGACACCTAAATATACCCATCTCCTCTCCCCGCCCTGCAGTGTTTCCCACGACAGGAAGTGGACGTGAGATATGACTACGAGCTGCTGCCCAGCAGGAAGCCAAAGTTCTTGGCGCAGACTGCGGCTCACGTGTCTGGAGCGGCTTTCTACTACCAACAGTCTGATGTCAGAGATCAACCCTGGGCTGAAAAAGTAACGCTATTCATTTGTGAGGAATATAAATGGTTACTGAGTAATTAAACTCCAATAGTTATTTGATAACTATTTTGTAGTGCAGGGTTTCTATTCTTGTCTCTTCACCTCTGTTTTGTGCATCTCCCTCTGTTACCTGCAGAAGATGTTCGGAGTGTGTGTGCATCCGAGGTTCGGGGGCTGGTTTGCCATCAGAGCCCTGTTAGTGTTTGAAGGTGTGACGATGGACTCTGAGATGGTGCAGCCTCTTCCTCCTGACTGTGTTCCTTCTAGAGAGGATAGGATACAGCTGCTGGAGGCTTTCAACTTTCACTGGCAGGTACAGAACCTCAGCAGCCATAATACCTGTGACACACATATTAAATAGACACCAGGGGATACCAAACAGTTTTATGTCAAAGACTTCCAGACAGATGGCCTTTAGATAAGAGACCCCCATCTGTGGAGGTGTGTTGTCCCATGGGCCGCCTCCTGAGAATACTGCAGTTGTCTGTTCATTTTGTCTGTGCTGTAGGTGCTGAGAGGAAAATAAAGAGAGAAACTCTTGTTGTTATATACTCACTTTCATGAGGACATTACATGATGCTGGATATAAATGAATTGTAGTTCTGAACACAAAATAAAACGTTCTGAATTTTAGTCAAGAAAAAAAAACAAAAAAAACGTGTGAAATGTTTTAAAATGAACTTAATGAGGGACTTTATCATTTCTCTTTGTTGACCATTTATTTCCTACATATTGAGACCTGTGTTATAAGTCTTGCTAAAATTCAAGTCATTTCACTTTCACATTCACTTGTGAATCTAAACACATTTTCCAAGTACCAGTGTATGTTTTAATTGTTTTTTTTTATCATGTAATTAAATCTATGATGAATTGAAGTTAAGTAAAAAATCTTTGTGTCATCAGGACTGGAGCTACAGAGACATCGTCCGTCCGGTCCAGATGTACTCTCAGAAACAGAAGGACTACTTTTCCACTCCTCCTGCTGAGCGGTTTGCTCTGCTTCGGACTTGGGGCTTCCTGCCGAGGGAAATCAATCAACCTGATTCGACGTCAGACGCACAGAGCCAGGTGGCCGGACATGGCTGAAAGAGCTGCAGAGTGGAAGTATTGCACATCCTCTCTGAGAACAAACCTCCGCTGCTAAGGTGGAAGCTTTTTAAGGTACAAGGGACACTTTTCAGGGACTTGCATATTGACCTTTTCTGCTTACGGCCTCTATATGATGTTTTTTTATCAAAGTTTACACAACATATGTTCACTCTACTGAGTATAGGCAACTATTCTCATGGCGTCACCTCAAACCGGAACATACTCGAATGTGTATATATACGTTTAAAATGTTAGTGCTGCTGTTGCAAACCTTGTAAGTGTGTTAAAACCGATTCTTTTGAATATTTATTTTTAAGAATGCACCTTTTTATCTTTTTCCTTGTGTCATACTGTCAACATGCAAAATACAGACGTTTAAGTAGCAACAGTGACTTTCACGATGCACATTGTATCATTTGACACAATATCTATTATATTATACATCTATAACATATTGTATTTTTAAAAGGGGCTTCGAGAAACCCTGTATCACCAACCTGCCTTGGATTTGTATCTTTACTCCTTTTACTCTATCACAAAGAAAACTCTTTAAATAAAACAAAAACTGATTTCAAGAATAGTTTCATGTGATTTAATAGCAAAGCCATAAACAATAAATATAAATAAAGAAATGTATGACTCCATGAATCTGATTCAAACAAATGTTTAACTCTGACAAGTAATAGTCCCTTGCTAGATACAAACAAAAAGGAGGAAATGAATGAACACCACGCTAAAGAAGAAAGGATTAGTTCCCCAGTATCAAAAAACAAACAACCCAATAACAAACATTATGTTTTCACTTACTTCTGGTATTTAGCCATGCAGGTTTAATATGTCCAGGTGTTGAGTTAATTGTCTCTGAGGTTTTATGCAATGGAGCTGTCTACAGTTTTTAATTTTAAAATTCTGAAAGTGAACTAAACAAATGATAGTTGGTCATATTAATCAGGGTCTTGATATTTCATCCATAATGTAACTCAACTCCGAAATCTGCTTATGATGCTTTAGATATCTGTGTATAGCAGCTCCAAAATGATATCTGCATGTTTATTTGCTATTCTGCGAATCAAAAGTATTTGTTTTATCCATCCAACTCATCTCTCTCCAGTATTTATTGGCTCCATAGTTTTGTCCTTGTCTCCAGTTTACCTGACGCTCAGCTTTATGCATTATAGATGTGAGCTGCCTCTGCCCCCCCCCCCCCCCAGCCTGGTGACAGACTGACTACTTTCAACTGTGACTAACCCCTCTGTTAGTGGGTCAGCGCCCCACACAACACTGTGATCAAGGACACTTCTGTCTGTCATGTCTATCTCTTATAGAAACGTATGATATTTCCTATATTACATTTTCCCAAAGGTACATTCACACAGACGCATTAGAGTCTGCCCAAAACAACCGCTGGACATCTGCACTGAGCCGCTCCACGAGGCAGTGAGGGGTGAAGTGTGTTTTTCTTCTTCTTCTTCTGTGTAAAAACATCCAGGAGCAAAGCAGGCAGCTGTGTCTATCAGCAGCGCTGCAGTAGAAATTCAGTGCAGGTGAAATCTATTGTTTCACCTCTAGATGTCCCTGTTCTCTTTATAACGCAGGGTCGGGTTTTGCACCGCTGTCTCTCAAGCATCTGCAGATGTTCCATAAAGTGCTCAATAAAGTCAAGCACTGACTGCAGGTATCCTGCCTCACATCATAAAGTATACCATCTACCCTCTATAACTGTTAAGTGAATCTTATGTAACGTATCTTTCATGTATTACTTTAATTTAAGCAGCTTTAGTCTCTCCTGCCTTCACCGTTTGCTTTCATCATTTGTGACTTTTTGTCCCACTGAGCTATCTATTGCTTTATTTCACATTATCACTCCATTGAAACAACTCCTCCCTCGCTCTCTCTCTCTCTCGCGCGCTCTCTCGCTCGCTCTCTCTCTCTTACTGCATCCCTTTCCTCACCCCTTTCTCCCTCCCTGTGCTACTCTGTCTATCTGTGTACTGAATCAGCATTTTAGAGCAGTATGCCGCAGGCCTGCAGAGAGGCAGACCATGGAGTTAATTATACTCCCTCAGATACTCAATCTCTCCCCTATCCCCCTCCTCTGTTGCTCTATCCCACCTCTCTTTTCTTTCCCTACCTCTTTCTCTCTCTCTCTCTCTCTCTCTCTCTCTCTCTCTCCCTCTCTTTCTCTCTTTCTCTCTGTAGCTCTTTCAATGTATATGCCTTGAAGTCAGTTAACTCTGCAGTTAACTCTCAGTCCCACCACAAGTCACATCCAAATAACTGTTATTAGTTCTTTCAGTACATTCATATTACATTATTGGTACGATGCATTTTTAGCAGTGTTAAGTCTAAGAAGAACAATTCTAGAACTAAAATATAATTGTGTTGCACCGTTTTCCAGGCTTTTTACCACAGGAAATCTATCTGGCACAAAACTATGCAGCAAGAACTAAACAGGCCCAGAAAACTTTGTGCTTCTTTCTTTCTTTCTTCCTTGCTTGCCGTCTCTCTTTGCATCCTTTCCTCACTCATTTGATGCCTCTGGGAAGGTGGAGGGATAATTTCATTTGGAGGAATATGTCGGCGTGAGAAGACAACCCTCTTGTATACTTTGCAGGGTTTCCAGGTCTCTGTTGTTGTGGATGAGAAGGCGGTTTGTCCTCTGATGTGAGCATAGCAAGCCTTACCAGCTGTGCCTGGAATACAGTGATATCTAGAAGTGGAACATTTAAGCTGCATGTCAGAGAAAGACATAGGGAGTCAGCTAGGAGGTGTGAAGGAGGGAGGATGCTCCTGACCATCCAGCTGCCTCTTCTCCCCTCGGTTTAGTATCCTCAAATGTCTCCACGGTGCAACACAAGTTTTGGCAGGCAGAGCTGCACCGCCGAACTCGCCTGGTTCCTGTGTTTTTGTTAGACAGTTTGTGCAAAGACAGTTTTGCGCTTTGACTGTTGTGGGGCACAGATGGTTGCCAGTATTACATTGCTACAGACAAAAAAAAAATAGAGAAACTAAACTGTTGTCTCAGAAGAATCCCTAAGCAATGAACAAATTAATTCACAGAAGCATTCAGATTCTCTCTTTTGTCATTGAGCAGTTAACTAGCCCCACAGCACCCAATAAAATCTGGCATTTGGTTGCTGCTCGTAAAAGAAAATTAGTTTAGAATCAGTCTTGTAGGAGAAACAATATTCAAAGTCTACTGGGTGCTGCTCTCTCAAATGCAAAGACAGTAATAGCATGTTTGTACACAGCAAGAATTATCGGCTGCTGAGATAGTTTAGGGCAGAGATAAAAACGAAGAGAAAGAAATGGAAAAAAAAAAAAGATGAGTGGTGTGTCATGAGTTGTGGTTCAGTGGAGCAGTGTTATCCGCCCACAGACATCAGTTAACAAGAAGAGAGGGGAAAGGCCAGTAGCATACCAGCAACAGAGGAGGAACTGAGCGCTGAGTGGGGGGAGGAAAAGTCCAGCATCTAGAGAATTTTGTCAAATTTAGAATTTAACATCAACGCTACAGCTTGGTATTTGAAATATTTGAATATTATGCAGAGATGGAGATCTGTGAGGGAAAAAAAGGAAAGAGCTTAATTAAAACTCTGTTCTCTTTTTCTATTTCCTGAACTTCCCCTCTCTCCTCACTCTGACAAAATAATCTCATATTTTCTCACAGAGCCTGTCTCTCTCTCTCTCTCTCTCTAAACCACTCTGCCTCAGCGTGTGCGTGTTTCCAGAGGTTTTACATTTTTAAAACCGCCTCCTTATCAGTTTCGTGGATTAGCATAATTAACTAGTCCTCTGCCTCAGAATTGCCCCCGCAGCCAATCAGTTGTTGGCTCTGGTTGCGGAGGCCAATGGGGAAGCCAATGGATGGGAGCGAGTGGTCAGCCAAGGACAGAGACGACACTCCGATTATCTCATTATCAGACTCAACCAGGCGTTCAATTAGAAATCCCTTCTTTTCTCCACACACACACACACACACACACACACACAAACACTCAACACCTGTATTAACTCGTTGGAAAAAAACATCAAATGTATTAGAATATGACAAAATCTGATGAATATAACGCACAGCATTCTTTATCATAATACTTAATGTTCTCTAATCTCACTCCTGCACCAATCTCTCCCACAGGCACAAACATGCATTAAACATGACAACATCTCATGCTCATTTAGCCTGACACGGCCGCTGAGTCCACATGCAATCAGAAGACCCTCGTTCCCTCGATTAGCTAGCAACTAATGTGCGGCAGGCATTGGCAGGGCATGTTGTTCATGTAGTGGAAAAACGCTGCGAGCAACCCCGCAGCTATAGGGATGTCCACATGTGTAATCTTACTCACTGGCATACTTAAAATGTTGCAATTGTTTCTTCATGTCAATAAAATGTAAAGTTTGTGCGGCCACGGATGTTTGACGCAGTTTGTGAGTGCTGAGGGTGAATGAAAAGCATTACTCGTGTTGCTCTTGGGGGAACAGCAACATAACAACGTTCACCTGACTCCCCATCGTCTCCACTGTACAGCAACCATCAAAGAAGAACAGTCAGACAGGAGAGAAGGATTAGCCCAAGCTAAGGTTCCCCTTACATAATCCACCGTCTTGGATTAGTTTAATTCCCCTGAGAACGTGATACAGTTAACCCTTTGAAAGAAAATTGGAGAATCAGCCTCGCATTATAGATCTATAGCAGAGACAGTCCTGTTGCAGCTTTTTGCAAGTTATTTCTAAGGTTTGAAGATGACACAGGAGACACAGAAGAGAGTTATCCTTTATGACGTGAAGTTAAGAGTTCATCTTGAGTTATGCTTTAAGGAAATTAGTTAGCGAGTCTCTGTAACTTTGTCTTGACAGTAGAACAAATAGGGTCAACAAACAGGAGTGTCAGTCGTACAGCAATCTAAAATGAGCTAATATCAGCTAACATAAACCGCCATAAACTGCCAGTCATGCCAGATCTAGCAAGTCTGTAAAACCCTTAAGTGTTTAGAGTTTGGGCTGACAAACTAAAACCTAATCCTTTTCCAAGGGTTAAACCGATTTAAGGGTATTTTCTATTTATTTCCCCTACTTAAAGGGGAACTGATTTTTACACATCAGCATCTGTTTAGAGGTACTGGGGAGTATTACCACATGGATGCAAAACAGTTGTAAAAACCTTTTGTGGCACATTTCTATTCACTCAGATATGTGTTGACCAGAGGTTTGGTATTATCTGTGTTGGTGCAACTTTATAAACGGGCGACATTGTTTGGTTGTATCGGTAAATCAATCTTTCTTATAAATAAAAGTTTATTTCTGCATTAACTCCTTTTTGAAAATAGGGGCGCTACTCGATTCCAGAGACGTCCAATCACTGAGCTGAGCGGTGTTCAACACACCTTGACAACGTTTCACAGCAAGGAAATAAGAAGGGCACCTGCGGACTGCATTTAAGTGCATGGGGAAAAACTGCACCAAAACCACACAAACATGCACAAGAAGAAGTCTAGGGAACTGAATGAGAGTGTTGATCGATAGTTTATATAAGTGAAGAAAAGACTTTTAGCCCCTTTAGGCAGAGGAGGGGCTTTCTCGCTCCTTCCTGCCTCTTACTGAATGATTGCGATCCATCCCTCGCATGCCTGCTGGGCTGCTGTGGTAAAAGCTCACATGGCGCTATGAGCTAATTTATAGCTGCTGTGTGCATTAAGTATTACATCACGGCTGACGAGGAACTCTAAATCTGCCACTTATACGAGATTAGCTCCTCGCTACTTTGGCTCTGCCCACGAGAAACATCATCCATCTCTCTTTTTTTGTCCTTGATATATTTCTCTTTTCTTTCCTTCTGTTTTCTGTTCATATATATGTAAACAGTGTCCCAGCCAGATGTCCTCCTGTGGCCTTTCACCTCCCTCCCTTTCACTTCTCCTCTTCACATCTCTGTCCAGCCCCCCCAGAGAGGCTGGTTTGTTGTGACGTGTTGCTGGGTTATGGAGGAAAATGATGCTCACTCCCGGTTATCATTAATCGTGATTACGCTCTGTGGAGTCCGTGGCACTCTGTGTGGGCTCCAATAGCTCGGTTTGGATGGGCAGCGAGGACATTTTTGTCAATGTAGTTAATATAGTTAGTACACTTTTCCCACTCACTAAGCTGCGTTAAAGTGTACTGATGTGAACACCAGTGAACATCAAGAACAGACTTTGTTTATTGAGTTTAGATGTGACATGCAGCGGAATAAAAGCATTGCATGATAAACCAAAGAGAGAGAGAGGGTTAATAATTACTCGTTGGCCTAAAGAATCAAGTGTATGTATGTATGGCTGTGTTTATGTGTGCCAACCATCCACCCACACCATCATGCTTCCTGTGTTTTGCTTCCCGGCCATAGCGTTATTGCAGAGTGCTGCAGGCTTAGAAAACACTTAATACACTCTATAGGTACTTTGTATATGTGTCTCTATGCATTTTGATATATTCCTATGTAAAATTATCTCCATCCTGACTGCTACGTTTTCTTCTACATTGTATGGCTGTTCTGCAGTTTTATTAAGTCGGTATTTCATGCACATGTTCAGAGTAAAGTATGTTATAAATCCCCTCAAATGAAGTAAGTGCAGCTCCTGTCGGCTGGTGTGGAGCGACTGGGGACAGGCGATTTAGTCTGATTGGTAGTTTAGTGAGAACCCCTAAGTTAACTCTCCATGGTAATGGAGATGGTCACAGGTCAAAGGATCATTCAAGCCAAATACTAAAATATTCACGGGCTGATGTGGAAATCTATCTGAGAAAGCAAGAAGAGGCTGCAGGCTTTGCTTTCAAACCCTCGGGTACTCAGCTACGCACCTATTGTCCAGCATTCAGCATCGATAAGTGTAATGAGAGAACAGATGAATTCACTAGGCTCAGATTGACCTGCTATGACGAGCAATTTAGTTTCAAACACAGTTAGGCACCTGCGGGAGAGAGGAAATTAGCATTTTAAATAGGTACGATTATAGGCCAGGCCACTGTGTGTGTGTGCGTGTCTTTGTGTGTATCTCTTTGTGTGTACGCACACAGACATCTCCTTTCTACTCACTTACTTGAGTAACACATCGCCGTGGTTTATGCTATCTGAAATATTGATACAACATAATGCTCTCTTCCCACGCCTCAATGCCCTTTTTATAAATAGAGTGCCGGTGCTGAACACAGCTGGAGCGCACTTCTGAGAGCACTTGAATCTGACACACACAAAGAAACCACTCTGCCCTACTCCTACATTTAGCTGGCAGGCCTTACAAAATAGTTACCAGTGTGAGCATTTAAATTACAGATGGCTTTGATATGATAGTTACAGCATATCAGCTTTACAGAGACATGGACTTGTGCTAGAAAAACACAGATTTAGTCAGTTTGAAATCAAAGCTTATCTTAGCCTGTGCACAAGTGGTTTAGTTGATCATTTACTAACGGCAAAGACGTTTTGGCCCTCTATTTGGGACGATATACATATTGGCCTTTTGCTAGCCATGCTAGTGGCGGATCTCTGGGGATGGTAATGTCGGTCCGCCAATTTTGTTCCGATTGAATTATCTCAATAACTATCAGACGGATTGTCATAAGACAGTGTTCCCCCCGAGGATGAAGTGTATTAACTTGATCTTGATCAGACTTTTTATCTAGCACCATCATCAGGTCTGATCGAGCGGATGTTAGCATGCTAGCATGTTAAACTGAGATGGTGAACACGATAAACATGAAACCTGTTTAAGGCACAGTGATTTGTAGTTTGTAAACACACAATTCAAAGTTGGCCCCTCCTCACCGGCTCAACGAGGGCCAGGTGCTCGGCAGCGGGTGGAAGCCAACCCCAGAATCACTCTTGTTTTGGAACGAGCTTTGTTCAATTGGCATTTTGGATAATTGCAGGGTTTTTTTTCTCTGTGTCCACCATTTTTGTAGCTTCGTCTTGGATGCGTGCTTATGATCTGGCACCTGGTCATTGCATTTGTACAGAGGCTGATGCCCAGAAACGTCCCGCAAAAACACAGCAGAATACAGGCAGAGGGCAGGGCCTCTTCAAGCCCAGACACCGCCACACACTTCTAGTGGGGGATGAATGAGAGGGATTTTGTATGAGTCTAGAAATTGTTATTAAGGAAAATCCGACTCATTGTGCCTATAAACATCAGCATATTGGCATTTATATTTGTAGAATCTTACATGCAAAAAAAACCCTACAAAAATGACATGAGAAGATACAAAAATAAAACAAAAAAATGAAACAAATTCAACATATTTTATTTGTCAATAAGAGCAGGGCACTGTGTTATAACTAAAGTCAAGCTGACTTTAGTTTGTAACTCAAGACAGTCATAATCAAACGGTGCCACTCAAGACTTTAGCTGTATTTTTAACACAGTAGATCATCTAGGAGAAAGTCATCTTAAAATGGGAATAGTTATGTTTTTGACCCTTAACATCTAACTTTATCTTTTTTGTCCTGATATGTTTAAGCGCCAGTATCCTGTGTGTGTGTGTGTGTGTGTGTGTGTGTGTGTGTGTGTGTGTGTGT
>CALSCE010010686.1:15066612-15088450 GCA_943593645.1 Bovichtus variegatus | reverse complement strand
CACACACACAGTTCTTCTGTCAGATCGATAGCGAAGCATCTCGGTGAAAAGAGGGAGGCCCATGTGGAGGAGAGGAATCACAGAATCGTTTCTCTTCCTCTCCTCTCCCTTTCTTCCCATCTTTTATTCTGCTCTCTCTTGTATTGATCCAAAAATGGCAGTTTTTAGCTGCAGCCTCCAGCATGATATCTGACCCTGCCTTTTTCAGAGATCTTTCTTCTTTTACTCCCCCCCCCCCCCCCCCCCTCCGCTCCGATGTTTATTGAAGAAAGTTCATCAAAGCCTGCTCATGTCACAAATTGTTACCTGTTACTTTAACTGATTTTGCCCCAAAACATAAGCCAAATAATGCAACAGTAGCTTCTTAGTTCATTTAAAGTCATAGAATAGGGTTTACGTCAACGTGCTGGGGTGGGCGTGTGTGTGATATCTCTTCTGGGAGGTTGTTAAAGATGGGAAAGTACAGAGTAGATAGTAGTGAGGGACAGAGTAATCTGCTCTTGGTGTTCTCTTGGGAAGCAATAAAGATCACAGCCAAACTCATCAGCCCACCACAGACGTGGACAGAAATGGGCTTCAGAGTACTGTGACTTACTGAGTTTTTTTTTTTGCTGGAATCCTCCTGAGACAGGGGAGGAAACTTTACATTGGGAGCTTTGCTCCGGTTATTCAAATGTTCTTCTTCTTTTCTTTTCTGCAGCCGACAGACGTGCACACACTGTGTTGTCCATTTCAAAGCCGTCAGCTGTAGCTGCTCGACTGTGTGCAGAGCTTCAGCGTTTGTGTGCGTTTCGTCTGAGTGGGTTTCTACTCGGCTATGTTCAGTGTCTCCTGAGAGGATTGAGACTACACCTCTACCTTCTATAGGATCAAGAGGCCACGCATCATCACACAACACAGCTATTAGAACCAGCAAAGTGCTGAGCCAGCAGTTTCTGAGATAAGGGCATGTGAGAATCTATACTTTATTTGTGTTTTGACAAAAAGGCGAGGTAAGCGTAAATGCTTTACATATCCCTGAGGTTGAACAAACTCTCCTCCATGTCTGACCCATAACTTCCATGAGCACCTCTCTATTTTAAAAGACATGGACCGACTCAAGTCTTTAAGGAATAGTTTGATATTTTTGGAAGATAAGCTTATTCACTTTTTTGCTGTACAGTAAAAAAGCAGCTGAATTCCCATACAACTAAAGTAAAACTTTAGTTCATTTACTGACGTAATTAAAATAAATGAATGTTGACTTAACTGTTTTCACTATGTATGTATTTAACTTTCCCATCCACCCCAACCTCCTCCAAACGCAGACTTCCGCCAGACATTGATTACCAACGTATTTGTGATACGCCCCGTCCCCGTCCCCCATTGAAAGAGCCAGGATACCTTTATGCTAAGCTAAGCTAACCAGCCGGCTGTAGCTTCATATTACTGCACAGAGCTGAGAGTGGAATCGATTTTCTCATCTAATTTCCAGTCAAATACTTTAACCAATTTAACCATACTTCCCATCTCTGATTTATTCTTGAACTACTCAGCTATATCCTACCCTGCAACTGACAGTGGCCACCCCCTCAGATGCTGGCTCTATGGCCCATTCCCATGCGTCAGATGGTAAGTGTGCCAAGTCAGATGACCTTTGTTGGATGTACTGTATATTTTCATGCAGAGGCACTCCACACCCATCCCTCGTCCTTCATGTTGAGACCACATACTATCCATATACAGGACTTCTCCTCCATAGTGAGACTCTTTCTCCTTACTTTCTCGCAGATAAGAAAAGAATACACTTTGTATTCATGGAGACACATACTTATTGATGACTTCCCGGAGTGTGTTTGTGCATGTCTTTGAAGCGTCTCACAGACTGTCACAACAGGACTCAGAAAATAGTTTATTATGTTGATCTACATTCCGAAAGGAGTTCAATTACTTGTCTCAGCTAATGTTTTAATTTGACACCTCAGTGCAGCGGCAGAATGAAAATGATGACACTTGACTAAGAGAAAAAGAGAGAGCAGAGAGAGTGGAGGAGAAAAAGTAAAAGACATGATGAGACCTCATTAAGGCTACAATGAAGCGAGTGTGTGCGCATGCACGCCCATGTGCCGGTGTGTGCATCCCAGCCAGCATGAACCAGTCATTTTTGTGTGTTTTCGTCTGCGTGTGTCTGCGCCAGTGTGAGTGTGTGTGTAAGTCAGAGCAGATCTGGGAAGCCCCTGGGAGGGTTAAGTAGGGAAACAGCAGAGATTGAGGTGGGGAATTCTCATCAAAAATGTCCAAATCAGGAAAGGTGTCGACAAGAGCCACCCTGCAAGGGGACAGAGGGGAACAGAGGCGTTGGAGGGTGTGTGTGTGTGTGTGTGTGTGTGGGGTGTTCAGTTGGAAGAAAGATGGGTCAAATGTCTGCAATGATGGTGGAGAGAAAGGTAAAATACAAAAGCAGGAGGAGGTATAGGAGTTACTTTGAGATTACTAAGGTTAGCAGTTTATGGGGAGGGGAGTGTATTTACGTAGATATGCGTCACAATGTTGGGGCTCCATCTCAGGGGCGAGGTCGTGTTGAGAGGGGTGAGGTGCTGGTGATGGGGGGGGGGGGGGGGGCCTGGGGGGCAGTCCTGTGGTAATGAGCTGTTACTCTCAGAGGAAGACGAGCTCTATTACAGGAGCGCTGAGCTGCTATTCTGAGGTTTAATCTGAGGCTGGTTAACCTTCTCATGCCGCTCAGCACAGATACACGCTCGTCCTTTGAAAACCTGCTGAATGTAGAAAGGGAAATGAGATCTTTGGGTTTGAGTAAGAGAATCAGATCTAAAAAACAAATCTGGAAAATGCTCCCGTTGTGTGTCAGATCTGAGCCTGACACTGACTGTGACACACTTTAGTCTGCGTGAGATGTGATTTCTCTGTTTCCTTTATATCAGTTAGTTGCTCGCTTCCTCTCACTGCTACTCTCTCCCTGTCACCCTCCTGGTGGTGTGGTGAGGTGTGAGAGTCCTGTTTTATAGGCCTGCCTATTAACCTCGCAGGCAGCACTCCAGTCCTGGCAAACTCAACCCCACTTCTCTACAAGTTCAAAGGTTCAGTCCTGGAGGGAGATTTGCCGTCAGACAGCCAGTCAGCAGGTCGAGGTCAGAAAGCCAAACGTCTGCTGAGGACATTTGTCTATCGTTATGAATCAAGCTTGGGGCATAAGCAGTACTGTGTCTTTTTTACATCATGATTCATTTGTCAGTACATTCTGTGTGGGGACTGGGGAGGTGAAAGGATTTTCCTAGAGTTCTCCTTCTACACCTCACATACATGTTTTTTTATATATTTGTTTTAAATGACATGTTACATTGTTTGTTTGTATATGTATTGTGATTCTATATATCACCGAACATAAAAAATGTTCAACCTCAAGCTAAAGTAAGAATCAAAATTCAAGGTAAAATGGATCTAAAAGGGGCATTCCACCAGTGTTCCTGTCATGGGCAGCACTACTCCCTCCGCTGCTCTGGTTGGCAGATGTGAATGTTTAATACTTTTATATTTTACAACAATACTTTATTTACGTTAGTTTTAAAGCCAACCTTCTTTCTAAGCTCAACAAATATGCTGCACAATTTACTTTTAGATGCTACAATAAGATTTGTTTTTCATTTTCCAATGAAGACTGTCTGCACAGACTCGAATCTGATTTGAAAAACATGATAATTAGCAGAAGGTGATTTTCTTGAAATATATGTCAGAGTCGTGATCATGTATTGGAGTTATTTTTTTTAACGCTGCTGCCGCCCGATTCGGTTGGGTGAACTGCATCAAAGGAATTCCCCAACAAACCGAGACGGACAGCCAGACTTTGAGTCAATTTTCTGTCTGAATAGGAAGGCTTGAGCTTGGTTGCTGTAGTAGAAAATACAAAATACAGGATTTGCTCAAGCAACAGGCCACACACTTTACATTGTTACTATATTCTAATTCTTGTTACAAATGGTAAAAGGAGAGGAGCACATTTTAGATGATTTAAATGGTTCCTTGTCCTTGTTTTCCTTCCTCAGAGTGTCAGTGTGACCTGGTGACACACTGAGCTGTCAGGATCGATTGAGGCTCCTTGGAGCTGGCAGCAGAGACCAGGACTGGCATTTTGGCATCGGCGTGCCAAGTCTGGTCTACCATCCTTGCTGAGAAAGCCCACAGCCACGGTGACGCACCGCTAACAAAGTGCGGCTGCAGCACACACTGCACAGACACACTACCTCCTTTACATTTGCACAGGCACACATTGTACACCATTAGCTGGGCTGCCATGCTGAACCGTCTCACCTAACAGTACATGGATAAACTCTCCTCATGGGTGTCACTCTCTCTACCTCGCCCCAACTGTGTTTTTTATTTTCTCTTTCCACATTAGGTGCCAAATGAAGACAGCTCCTCTGCAGTATCTGACCCATCCTGGCGTGAGGTGAGGTTGGATAATAAAACCTCTGTTCCTGCCAAAAAGACGAGAGGAGATAAGGGAGAGAGGTAAAGCGAAGGAGAGCAAAAAGACAAGACAAATAAGGAGAGAGAGGCAGAGTGGGGAAAGAAATAAGAGCAAACAGGAGAGGGAAGAAACACTGGGGCCACGGAGGAGGCGGAAAGAATTGATAAGGAAATTAGGGAGGTTGTGAGATAGAAAAAGACACTAATGGAGAAGAAAGGGGAAGGAGAAGTGTAGTTCAGGCTTGACAAGGTTTGAGTAAGGTTTCAGGTGCAGCAGCATTATGTACCTCTCCTTTCTTTCCCTCCCGCCCCTGCATCCCTCCATCCCCTTTTGAGTGCCAGGGCGTTGGTGCAGAGGCTAAATCAATCACCTCTCTGCCCTCCTTCCACACATTGTGCTGACGTATAGGTGTACTTTTGCACATCGCTGTGGAGGACATGGAACACAGAAAAGACCCACAGAAGACACATTTCAGAAAGAGTGAAACAACAGTCGTTGGTTAAACATCAGTCTATCATTTTAATAATAGTAAAAGATAAAATGTTACTTAATATAAGTTACTGCAGTTTTAAATAGCCAGAACTGCCAGTCATACAGAAGCACGTTCTGTGTAGTTTCATACAATAATAGTCTGTGTTCAATGTGTGTGTGTGCGTGCATGTGTGTGTGCGTGTGTGTGCGTGTGTGTGCATGTGTGCGCGTGTGCGTGTGTGTGCGTGTGTGTGTGTGTGTTCGTGTGTAGGAGCGTGTAAAGCCAAAGATGAGAGACTCGAAAAAGCAGAGCTACTGTAAGTCAAACAACCAAGATGATAGGCCAGTGATTGTTACCAGTGTGTGTGTGTGTGTGTGTGTGTGTGTGTGTGTGTGTAGGCCCTATACTATATTATAGGTCAGAGACCCTCAGGTGCGTTGCTGCTCAGTGAGGTGTTTGTCTGTATGAGTGCACATGGTGTGTTTCTAATGTATAGAAAATGTGTCATGTTCACGTACTGTAATTATGACACAACATCTGTCTGTAGCCCTCTCGTGACCTCTGACCTCTGCTAGTCACAATCTGTGCATGCTGGAAAAGGCGCTTGCTTGCTTTTCACACCTGATACTGTTTTTTTTAATTAAAATCACCCCCCTGTCCACAGCGTAAAAGCATGAACAAGAACTAAGACTACGTTCTGGCTCATTTGCAGAAATTGTTAGCTAATAAATTTATAATTATATAAATACTGTCTTTATTTATTTTAATCGTACTATGTTGACTTTTCTAGGATGGACACATATAGTCTGACAATTATTATTTCACCACTACCACTACCACTCTACCACTACCTACTGACTGACCTGCTTCACACATAGTCCACTCAGCGTCCACTGAAAGAAATGTCTCTTTTTAGCAAAGCTCCTCATTAACTCTGAGCACTTTTTCTATTGGATGAGAACATTTTAGTATTTTTTTAACCTGGATCCTTATTTTCATGATTGTGGCCATGCTAATGTGCAATTAGCAATTAGCTACATAAACTACTTCCTGTGTTCACTTTCATTAAGATAAATAGACAAGCATTTCGACTAGATTTATGGAAAAATTCAAGTGTATTTGGAAAGCTTTAAGAGGTTACCCCGATACATGTGGCCACAATAATGAGAATAAGACCTGAAAAACACCGGAATTTCCCTTTAAGTCTCTCAAATGCATTCTGGCGTGACCATCTACTGATCTGACTGTTTTGTCCTTTTTATGGGTTAACCATCAAGTGAGTCCCTGCTCTTCTCTTCTCAGGCTCCTTTTAACGACATTCAAGGGCAAGCAAGCAGAGGGAATCCTGCTGACAGCCACACTCTCCTCTGCTCCCACACAATGTCATCTAAAGAAAGGCTTTTATGCTAGAAAGTGTGCATGTGTGTGTTTGTGTGTGTATAAGCTCTCAAACTGGGGTCACGCTGAAAGTGATGCACAAACAGTTGTTGAGTTTTGAGTTTTGACTCTCCTGCTTCAATTTGAATATTCCACACGCTTTCACTTCATAATGGAAATGAGACGAGAGTTCTTTCACAACTTTGTCCACATCAGCGGTGAGTACAGACGATGTAAAGTCGAATATGAAGTCATGAAGTGGCTCAAAAAGAAAAGATCCACAAAGAAGAAAATGCTCATCTTTACCCCGGAAGGCTGTTTTCGAGCTGCGTGTGTGCGGCGTGCGTGCATGTGTGTGTGCAATGATGGGATGTATTATTGACTTATTGCATTAGATGGCCTCTGTGCTTCATGCTCACGCACTAACATCGCCCTCAGAGAAATAACGGGATCAGACTGAGCACACAAACTCAAGCACACACCCCCACACACTCACAGACACACAGTAATGGTTGTGTGAACACAAAATGTTTTGTCTCTAGCATTGCTCTTGTGCTTCTGGGGTTTTGTGTTCTTAGTAGTATACCATTTCTGTCTGTCTGTCCATCTGTCTGTCTGCTATCCTTCCTGTCTCTCGCAAAGGGAAGCTGCAGAATCTCCAGCGCTGTGAGATCCAGCAGGCAGAGTTCCGAGGGCCGTGTGAAGGATTAGAGCCTGCTCTTTGCCAGTGCAGTGGCTGAGCAGTTGGCAGCACAACTGAAATGAAAGGAGGGGGGAGTGGAAAGAAAGAGAAAGTGGAAGGGTGGAGTGCTGTGTGCCAAGCAGGTGGGAGCAGGGTGTGAGGACAGATAAAGAGGGGAAAGAAAAGTTGTCAGGGGAGGGAGGGGAGCTAAAACATTCATGTGTGCATCTATTGAAGTCATCTGTGAGCCTCTGCTTCCTGCTCTAAGCCTGTGACCCTGTCCCTGTGTGTGTGAGCGTAAGTCTGTGTGCATGCGCGTGTGTGTGTGCGTGCATGTGTGTGCGTGCGTGTGTGCGTGCAGGGGGTCAAATCTTTGAGCTACACGTTACGGACACATTGTGTCTATTTTACAGGAAATCGATTTATAGAAATGGACATAGCCAGGCTCAAAGATTATTGAGGTCTACTCTGTGAGCGTGTGTGTGTGTGTGTGTGTCTGAAACTGAGCCTCAATAGGCTACTGCAGCAAAATCAGCGCGCACACACACACACACACACACACACGCACGCACACAAAAGTCAGTAAAGAGTATCAATAACAAGCAGATTAAACAGCATGGGTGCAATGTCCATTCAAAACGTGCTTGTTTGGAAAGGGCCAATTGCTTGGCCTCTGTATTGCAGCTTGCAGCTTCCTTGGGCCCTGAGCAATAGAAACATTTCCAATAATTATGTCCCGTAGATCTCCGGTCTGTCTTTCTTTATCTCTTCTTGAATGTACTGTAGCGAGCGACGGTAATATTTAACTATACTGTATACTGTACCCAACATTTCGGCGATGGCACAGTTAATAGGGGTCCCCTCTCGATACACCACAGAGTGTGTACCTAACACACTACTAATAGATATGTCCCATCGATCTCAAGAGCTCACACTCAACATAGTTTCTGCTTGCTTCCTCAGCAATAGATCCGCCAAGTGTGAAGTCAATAAAGATGCACGGTTGTCCAGGAAGAGACAGAGACTCCTTCTATCTTTATTAGATGTAAATGTACCTTATTATTATATTGTTGATGTCACTTTGGTCTGTTTAGCAGCTGGTGTGGTCCTAACTCTTCAATACCACTATCAACGCGCTCTCTGCCCATGACATGTCGGCTACGGCGTGTGTTTACTGCGTCTCATGTTTCCTATGGTGAAACACCAGCACTATGGCAGGCTGCTCACTGCTGTCAATCAAACACCCCCCCCCCTCACGCTCCTCCAGCCAGCTGAGACGAAAAAGGAGCATTTCTGATATTTCCCCAAATACCCCTTTTCCTTCCTTTTGATAATAAAACCCTATTAACAATTACATTAAGCTGTTATATTTAAACTACGAAAAGGGACGACTTAATGCGATTTCAGTTGGAAGTCAAGCGTTTTGTCCTGGTTGATTTGGCTTGTTGTTACCGTGGTAACATCAATACTACAGCAAACTCTCGTTGAATAGCTTCAGAAAAAACAGCCGAAGAGAAACTGCTGTGTAAGTTTACAGTGCAGCCAAACAAACTCATGTGGTTTTCAGAAAGAGGTCGGTGAATAATAATTGCAACCTTCACAATAAAAGCCACCCCGTGTTTCAACAGTTGAATGCTTTTAATGTGAACCAGCAGCAGTAGGAAAGATTCAGTTAGCATTAGCAGTAACTTAAACACAGATCTGATACGGCGTCAGGAGAGTGAACTGTGAGGCTGTTATGAGATAAAAGTGCGCTGGATTACATGCATGCATCATTTTCCTGTGAGTCTGTTGTGCTTAGGTAGGCAATCTGAATGGCGGACTCTGCCCCTAACAATGAAAACCACCATGTAGAAATACAGAATATAAATATAATAAATAGCTTTTGCTAAAAACAAAATTCTGACCATAAATGGTATCAAAAATGGGTGTTTTCTTAACGATTCTAACTTTAAGCTGATGAACTGAGCCAACAGATACTGTTAACACCCTGAATGAATGCACTTGATCATTATTAGTACTTATGTAATGTGTAAAATAAATGTTTTAAGACGATGAAAATATTTCCAGTATTTGTGGTATAAAAATTCTTACAATAATTAACTGCATATGTTTTATTCATGTAAGAATTCCCGTTCTATTGCAGCACAAGAATTCAAGTCACTCTCTCAGTATTAACAAGTAAAGTCTTAGAAAACTACTTTTCATTTATTCTTCCTCCTTATGTTCTTTATTGCTTATGATTCATGATGTACAAAACTAAAGTAAACTCTAAAAGAAACGACACAGTAAAGACAGAATATACTGTACATCAGCAGATTTATCGGAATCTCTATTGCTATCAGACATCCCATATTGGACGCACGCACACATTCACTCACTCACTCACTCACTCACTCACTCACACACACACACACACACACACACACACACACACACACACATATACAGTGAGGACGGTTCAGTCTCTGCGGTCTGTCGCCTTTGAGGACATCTGCAGCTCTAACAGTGAGCCAAAACAACACCTCTGATCTGGAATCAGCGGGCTAATGATATTTTCTCCTCTGCATATTCATGTACAAATGTACCAGACACACACACACACACACACATGTCAAGAGATGACGAGAGGAAGAGGGGAGAAGTTACAAAACAACCCATTCCTCTTATTCATCACTCGCTTGCGCCAGCCACATCCAGAACACCGCCTTGGGCAATGATTTTCTGAGCAACAACACGTCGATTTCTTTGAACTCCACAGCCACAAAAATGCTACACTTTTCTCCAGCGGGCACATTTAATAGCTGCAGTGACTCCTCTAGACAAAAATCCACACAGATTCACACCACATCTTACGCAAATGTCCCTTTTCACTTGCAAACATATGTCGCTCATGCATACACTCCGAGTCCAGGCACTGTGAATATCTATGCATACAACTTTTAGCCCCTTCACAGATGATGACACCCTTGGACAACTCCTACATGTGTGTGTGTGTGCGTGCGTGTGTGTATGTGTGTGTTTGTCTGTGTGTGTGATTGTGTGTGAGAGTGTGTGAGTGTGCGCACAAACACACGTGCAGACACACAAAACTTCTTCCTAGATCAGGGATATTTTTACACTGTCCTGTGTGCTGTCCTGCAACGAGCTAACACCAGGATAGCGCCCCACAAAGACACACACACACACACACACACATACGCGCACATGCACACACACACACACACACACACGCACACACACACACTCCTCTCATCCTTTTTGCACACCGACTCCCCTGTCCTCAGACCTGCTGCTGGTAAAGAACTGACATTTTCTGTCTGCTAAAAAGCACTATATTTGTCGGCAGCGTAAAACTGACATTCAGCCGAGCAATATAGCTGCTCTTTCCAAATCGGAAGCACTTGTGTTCAAGGATATGTTCAGGTATGTAGCTGTGAGGTCACGCTCTTGAAGTTCAAATGTCTTTTCATGAATGTGACGTAACCTAAGAAGGATTGACACCAGCAATCTGCAGGTCATATGAAAGCCTGTACACCTCTAAGCTTCCCCTTGAACAAATGATCTGATAATGACAACCTAAAGATTTATCAGACAAATCATAGGTCCAGGTGTGTGTGTGTGTGTGTGTGTGTGTGTGTGTGTGTTTGAGTGTGTCTGCCAGCATTGTGTGAAAGCTGATGACAGTGTCAGATTGAGGATGGAGGAGAGGGTGTAGTGATGCATGGTAAGCGAGACCAAAACAGGAGTGTTAATGTTCTCGGGCCTGCGGCTCTGACTTTAGCTGTGCCCTTGAGATTTATCGTGCATGTGGCTGAGTCTGAGTGAGTGAGTGTGTGTGTGTGTGTGTGTGTGTGTGTGAGAGAAAGAGAGAGAGAGAGAGAGAGAGAGATTCTGTGTTTGAGTGAGGGAGGAAGTGTGTGTCAGGGAAGATGTGCTCCCGCAGGCTCTGGTGTGACACATTTGGATTACAAATTACCCTCCTATAGTAAAAAAAAAAAAAAAAAAATGTTGGTCTCTCTTCTGCATCCACGTATAGATATACTGTCACCATCGTAAACCAAGCTGGAAATAACCAGACGCTCCCACACAAACACACACTGACACACACACTCTGCCAAGCCCTTTGGAGAGTTATCATTTCACTATGCCCATTCATCCGGGGCATTTGGAGCCATTCAGCTCAGAAAATGAATAAAAGCCTAACTATCAATCAGTCTTTCAATACAGCTGCTAAGTACATCAATCAGGATGAATTCCCGCTTCTGATGGTGACCCCGCTCTTTCTCCACCCCACCTCTATCCGCAGTTTGCCGTATATCATCTCTAACCGCCCATCAGTCCTGTGACGGACGGGGCGGAAGCGGAGCAGGATGGAGGAGGAAGGGTTTGGATCAGTCTGGGCTCATGAATCACTCGTCCATGCTGCTCACAGAGATGCTCTGTGATCGCTCTGCCCCACTCAAACACACAGTCACGCATACATGAACACGCACACTACTACTACTCCAGAGGCCCATTTCCACCATGACAGCCAGGTTACAGACTGCGGCCTGTATGTGCTCAACTGTAACTTGAGGTCAATCAAGCGAGGCTCCCAGTCACATTGTGTAGCGTCATCGTTAGCTATACGACTGACTCAATCACCCTGATACTGTCTTCATGTGCGGCAACAACGAACCTGCCCCACTTCTACAACTACAGTAGTTTGGAGATGGTGTAGACCGGAGGAGAGACTGCCGCAGTGTGGCTCGCAGCACAGGAAAGCATAACACACAGAAACATGAAGATAAACACACGTACAGTACACACAAGATATGATACAGTCACATAGTGTCGCTATAGGTAGACTTCATCTGCCCATCTTCACAGGGGAATAAGCTAAGTTAACACCAGGCTGAATAGCAATGTGTGACTGCACTCTCTTGTTGAACGTATCAGGTCTGTTTTTCCTCTGACCAGCTCAATACGTTTCCATCCACCTTTATGCACATTTTCAATTTCAATAGAAAACATAAGTGAAACTTTGGGGAAAAATGTTTAAGTACTGTATAAAAAAATTTATAATTTCCTCACTTTAGTACATGAAACAAACATAAATGCTATATTTCCATAATGTTTTGCACATTGGAGCAGCTTGCCTCACGGCTTTCTGACTGAAAGGGTCTATTTTAACCCAAACCATAATCTTTTGCTGAAGGTAAGCAAGAAGTTGTGTTGCCTAAACCTAAGGAGATTGCTTTCAGAAAGCCCTGACGGCTAACTTCTCCCACGTGCTCAGTTCTTCCACCGTCTGAGATTTGACTTGCGTTGATTTGATTGCATCATCTTCTGCGCGCTCTTCTTTTGCAATGGTTTAATGGCCTATGACTGGAGAACGAGCGCCACCGACATTTAATCTTGGCGTGCGCAACATAACAGTAGTGGATGGAAATGAGCGTTCATTTGCATTCTCTATTACAGATTTTCTTGAAATCCAGTTAAATTTTGCACAGCATTTGGATGGAAACTTGGTCACACACAACAGTGACATCACGGTATACTGACACACACTAGAGTACACTTCTACATCACTGAAGCAAAGTAGAAACCACTGGACGCCAGCTAAAACCAGATTTTCAGGGAGGTGTTAAGTTGCTCTTTAAAGATACCCTGTGGAGTTTTCCTGACATGAAGACAATTTATGTTTACATTCACAATTGATTTGTTTGTATCCTTGAGGCCTCCAAACGTGTGGAAAGAATTGAAACACGCATCGCTTACGTCCACGTCACCTCCACCGACTCTTAATCAGAACAATAGCATTAAACCATCACCAGGAATATGGATCGTGTCACCAGTGCGCTCATGCATGTACATAGAGCACGAGACACAAACAAATTGGGCCGTGCTCATCAAAACATTGCTCCATGAAGCCACTAGAGCTTTAAAAACTCCACAGGGTGCCGTGAAAATTCCAAACTCACGTTTCAATCCCACCAGCAGTGAGTTGTAGATGTAGTTCATTCTTAGTTTTTACATTCAAATTATTCGATCATATCCCAAACCGTTTCTGGACAGATTCTGTCTATAAGAGACAACAGTGACTGTTCACTATTTCAAGTGAGTTGCCTAAAGGCATTCAGGAAAATCGCGTCTTAATACCGAAATGTACTAGTTTTCCCTTTTTATTGTCGCAGAGATAAGGCATCACTCTCTTTGTGACCCCCCCAATACCTTCGTATGTGTTTTAATGTATAGTGTGTGTGTGTGTGTGTGTGAGTGTGTGTGTGTGAGTGTGTGTGTGTGTGTGTGTGTGTGTTTCTCACGTCTTTTTATAATCTACAGAATGTTACTCAAGAGCACTTCACATAGTATGCAGTTACATCCGCCCCCTCAGAGAAACCAGCAGCTCCGTAGAGTATCTGTGCTGAGATGAGCAGTGTGTGTTTGTGTGCGTGTGCATGCGCATGTGTGTGTGTGTGTGTGTTTGTAATTGTAGTTGTAATTGTGTGTATAGGGGTTATTGCTCTCAATAATCTCAGAGGTCATTCTGTACACCTGAAGTGAAGGCATAGTCATCCTTATTGCTGTCTCTGTCTGTCTTTCTCTCTCACACACACACCCACACGCGCACACACACACACACACACACACACACACACACACACACACACACACAATTTCTATCCAATATGGTGAAGAGCATGTTGCGATATCTAAATCTGTAACAAAGAGAGACAGTCAGATCTGGGTTCATTGCGGAGCCTTTGGTCTCAGCCCTCTCATCACTTCTGGTTCTTCCTCTCTGTCTTTTCTCCCCTCCTGTTCTCATGTCACCCCTCCTCGTGTTGTGTTAACATCAGTCTGTCACACCTGCATGCCAGGCTTGCTCAGATCCCCGTTCCCCTGGTTCCCCCCTCCTCCGCCGCCACCTCCGCCCATCCCTCCCCTCTCGTCCTCGTCGTCGCTGTCCAGCTCCTCGCTCTTCCTTTTGCTGTAGCGCTCGTACAGCACCATGAGCACGCCCATCACCCACGCCGACACCGTGCCGGCCGAGAAGATGACGAAGCCGATGGCGATGAAGAAGAGGTAGTCCCAGTAGCCCAGGCCTTGATGGCAGTCTGCCCGCAGCTGCATGCCGACCTCCGCCAACCGCTGGCCTGCCAGCTCTGGGGGACTGTGGCAAACGGTCTGGCCTTCGTCTGTAGGTGAAGGAGAAAAAGAGGAAGAAGGGAAGAAGATAAAGAGAGGGTCGAGGAGTAAAGAGAGGGGATATTAATGAGGAGAAATGAAGTATAAAAGAGAGCAGTGGCCGAGAATAATCAGTATATATGGTTGAAGATGAAGGGCAGAGTATTAGGAGAGACAGGGGAGAGAAAAAAATGTAATTACTCTGGAGAAAAAGGTGTACAACATAAAAAAAAGCCAGGACACACACACACACACACACACACACACACACACACAAAACAGCCGTTAACAATGCAGTGATAACCTTTGTGATAAATGATCCCGGGGGACACTATAGATTTCCTCTGGGTAATGTAGGTCTTTGGTGTCTAGGACATGGCAACATTATTATGCTGCACACGCACGCTCACACACATGCACAGAAAGGTGACTAGACTTGGTTGCGAGGCTCTGACACATCAACGCTCCCACCCCCTCATGCACATCATTATACACAACAAATCACTCCGCAGCAGTGGAAAGATAAAGACGAGTGTTTTCCCTGACAAAACATCTGCCGTTCATAATGAGGAATATGATAATGAGCCAGGGTGACTTTAGACCACAAGGGGAGGCAGAAATACTACAGGCCTTTTTCAATGATGTCAAATGTTTATTTATGCTGTTTGATACTTGCCCTCAGAGACCTCAAAGGTCAGGGTCAGCGGAGGAAGCTGGTCAGGATTTTGAGCGTCTCGCTCAAGATCTCGTCAGCAGAGCTTTTCGTGCATGTTTTCAATCTGCTACAGTGACTTTGCAGCTTTCGCATATACAGTATCCTCACATATATTAATTAGTATGAATGCAGAGTGTTAAAAAAGAGAAGAGAGGCGTGCTCTGTGTATGTATCTAATGGTGTGATCAGAGATAAGAGGAGAGCAGGATACAGTATGCGGCGCTGCTTTCTATCGCACTTCATCTCTCGTCACCAGCTAATTCCCATACTCCTTCGCTCCCACCCTCCATGCATGCCTAATTGCACTCCCCAAAAAAGAGAAGTTTTTTTTTTCAAGCTGGGAACAATGAGAGAGATGAGAGAGCCGAAAGAGAGACAGACGGACTGAAACGAGATGGGAATAAGAGAGAGATGACAACACGCAAAAAAGACGGGAAGAAAGGCAAAGGAGGGGACAGATGCAAAGAGTCTGACCTCAGAAGATCAGAGAGGAGGGAAAAGAGAGGATTGTATCTGGCTGCGGTCCTGTCCGCTGATGGATTATTGCTGTTAACAATGTTAATTAAACTGCACTGATCTACCAATAAAGCCAAAGGTCTGAACATAGAACTGAGCGATGGGGGGAGGATGACGAGAATGAGTCAGATATGATCTATACTTCTCCGACTACTCGCCAGGACTTTGTGAGCAGTTAAAGGCAAAAGCTGGAGCTGGAGGTTTTTGAAATTACGATGAAAGCAAGGACTCAAATCCCAGTTTGGTGTCTGTACACAAAACCACTCTAACCCCGCGATAACCCCGAGACAGATTAGTCTGGTGATTAGATCGCCCCGGCTGTATGTATGCAAGGTTAAAAAATACTCATTCGATCAACCCGGTGCTTTGACAAGGTTTTTACAAGCCTGTCGAGGACACAACGTATCTGCAGGGGTTTGATTAGGTTCTTGATCGATACCGACTTAAGGATCGCCTCACCAGGGGGCTTTGTCTCAGATTTGAGGAGACAAGTTGTGCTGATGCTGTCGCAGAGATGTTTTCTGACATGATGGTGTGTGTGTGTGTGTGTGTACGAATGCCCTGAGAAGTTGTAACAGGTTTAGGATTGTGCACACTGTCGACAGAAGTGCAGCGAGTGTATCAGGTCGCTGTTTTACTGTCTGCATCTGTTTGTGTGGGCTTATTTGACAGCTCTCCCTGTCCAGGCAGGAATAACAGGGGGGTATCAAATTATTAAGTTAGCAATTAGGAACATTATGGAAGTCGTTATGGTGATTATTGATGGGCTCAGATTGCTGTGCAGTTATTCGGTAGCAACAGATAAACCGAGGCTGAAACTTTAGCCCAGCTTTCTATTCTCCTTCTCCTCCAATCGCTTTCTCTTTCTGTCCTTCAGCACACTACCTCAAGGTAAAAGGGGAAGAAAATATCACTCTTCCTGAAATTATGGGAAATACTGAACGGAAAATCTGGGAAATGGATCTTAATTTAAACATAGGAGAGGATATGCAGAAGGTAAAAATGTGGTGGCTGCTGCCGAGTGGTCAACGAGATAAACAAATTACTAAATTATACACAGGTATTATCATGCAGCAGTTAAGCTTCCAAAATGGGACTCAATGGGCTTAAGTACCGCACTTAAGTAGTACGTTTTTAGGTACTTTTTATTTTATTTTTACTTGGGTATTTCCATTGTATGCTACGTTATACTTCTCCTCCACTACATATACTATAGGCAAATATACTTTTTACCCCATTACATTTATCTGATCATTTTAGTTACTGCAGATTTAGAAGAAGCCGGTAATTTCCTCCATTTAATGTGGAAAACTCTCTTTTGTTTCTCCTTTTTTGCAAACGAGTAATCAAAAGTCCTGGAGAGTATGAATCGGTGCCACAATCTCCCCAGCTGTGTTTCCAAATGAGAAGTTGGACTTGCATTCGCTGGCTTTATTGTCGCTTCAAGGATTGTTCTCCACCACTGGAAGAGAAAATGTGCTGCCTCCGTTTTGTTCCGTTTATGTTGTTATTAATGTTTATTTGTGTCAGGTACGTCGTTGTCTTGTGTTGCTTTATCCGTCTTGATGAACTCCTTTGTGCCTCTCTCATTTTCTTTCTCTCACGGCACTCTCTATTTATTTTCCTTTCTTCTTTTTCTTTCCCTCTCGGTGAGGCCCATCCTTTCCATCACTCCGTCGCTCTCTGTCACCATCTGTGTCGGTCTGGGCTGGCTGGCTGATCTGCTCAGTCTCATTACCCTGCCAAGCTTGCCTCAGGACAGGTGTGAGGATTTTCTTCTTGTGTATGGGAGTGTGTGTGTGTGTGTGTGTGTGTGTAGGGAGGTTGCTGTCTAATATAACATCCATGGCTGCATGCTGGAGCAGTGAGTTACAATCAGTGACTGTACAAACACACACAGCAGCAGGTCCCTCAGGGTGTTTGAGTCTCATCTGTCTCTCCTCAATCAATGTTTCATGCACCTTGCAACAATTCAGACTTTGTCCACAGTTGTTGGCTGCATGTCACTGCTGTCTGGTATGTTAAAAGCCAAGAAACAACTCTGAAACTACTTCCAACCAGAATTTGACCGGTGTAGTAGAAGTGATAAAGACGCTGTGCCTCTCGCTCACCTAAAGGTGGGCCTTCACACACAGCTGGAGATGTCCCTGACGGATCTTTCAGGCACAATGGTGATACTAATCAATAACATACGGCTTAAAAACTGCATTTAAAACATTTAATATTACACTTAATTACATAAAGTAGGAAGCCATTACTGTAAAGGGAGCCAGTGTTGCAGACAACATCTTCTTGTAATGTAATCTTTGCTAAACAGTGGCCGCTGCAGCTACAAGTGAAAAATAAGCTAAAATGCTAAGCTAACAGTAGGACAGCTGGGAAATAGTCATAAAGTCAGTGAACTTACTACTTTGCTAACATTTGCTACTGGTCATACCAGGCCAAGTGAAGCTGTAGCAGTTAAACCGCAGAGTGTTTTCGAAAGAGCAAAAGTTTGTTTTACTACTTATGAATTCAACTTATTATTTCTGTTAAACCCACTGTTGCATGTTATTACTGTAACTAAGGCTGCACCAAGTTCAAGTGTGAACTGTGCTGCTGTAAACATAAATGTCAGATTACAGCTAAGTATTGGCAGGTGATAATATACAGCAGGTACACGGTTTCTTTATGAGGAAAAGACCTGTGAATTTCACACTGCTGATATATTTTCCTTCACCACCGAACAGAAGAAAATTGAATTTTTAGTATTTCTGAAGAACACAGGAGAAGGTGGCAGCCGGGATGATTCACTCTCCATTCAGTCTCTCTTCACCGGCTGGTTCTCTGTCACTCAGTGTTTCTTACTCATCCCATCACTCAGGCTGGGAAACCACTCAGACATCATTCTGGCAGAAAGTCCTTGACATTTTCAGGTGTCAGGTGTGTTTTTGTGGGGCTGCTTATGAGGCACTTATTTAAAGATGCCATTTAATTTGACGCTATTTCATTTGAAGCTTGCAATTTTGAGAAATGCAATGTTTAAAATGTTCTTAAGAGCACAAACCTCTTAATTGAGAGTTTGGAAATGGGAAATGAGAAATCCAATCCATTCAACTTTTTTATGATTGTACATGTACACACAGTGAAATTTGGCCGCTACTATACAGTGTAAGTGTTCGGTGCCTTGCTAAAGGGCACCTCTGCAGTGCCCAGGGGGCGAACTGGCACCTCTCCATGTACAAGTCCACACTCCGAACTCTCCAGTTCCCGAGCCAAGTCTCCACGGTCTGAGTTACTGCGGTCCAGTACGACAGTGTCTATGCCAGTGCTGGCCTACTCGAGCTTAAATGTACACTTATTTCAACTTGCAATTGGCACTTATCGTACTCAGTGCGCCTACAGACATTAAAACAGTCATAAACTTCCTTTAAGTCTCTGCATGTGCAGCACAAACACTATCATTATGTAAAGACCAAATTATAAAGAAGACTAGTGCTTCAGGATCCAAACTAAAGGACGTTTTCAGGATAGAGAGTGTGTTGAGTAAGAAACTCAGAGAGCGAGTGGAAGACAGAGATAAAGATGTGTGTATGTCCTCTTTGTTCCTGCAGTGTAGCTTCAAAGTGCAGTCTAACTCCAGCAGTTTCGGGACAGAGGCTGCAGCCTTGAAGAATTCAAGCTTTTCTGCATGCATGCTGCACTGCAGTTTCCATATTCCCCCCCACCACAAACAAGCGCTGGCTGGAAAATGCTGCAGCATAGGATGGATACAGGATAGCACTCACCCTCCTATGATGAGATGATCTGAACATTAATCTTTGGCAACAACTTTCTTCTCTTGGCCTGCACTTAATTACCGTCAGACTGTAGTTGGACAAGATGTTGTCTGGTCCCTGTTTTCTCCTCCAACAGCTGGACAGGGCGCAGAGCATCTGTTCACATATCTGGCCTCGCCGTGCTAAGCCCCATCGTGTTTCTGCTGTGCATGATGTCCTATTGTAATATTACCAGCGCTGTGGTCAGTGTGACACCATGTGGGCCGTGTGGTGAATCATGCCACTGACCGGACACAATGTCCTGCGGCTCTGTGACACACCACAGGCCAGTGGCTATGGGGACAAAAATAGTACTCTAGGAAATAAACTCCAGTAATGAAAGGCACTTAACTTATTATAAAATACAGGGGCACACAAGACACAAGCTCTCGAACGTTACACACAAGCAGAGCTTTCCAGTAAAATGTGAATGGGGACCTAAATGTTTTTCTTCTTCATCGAAAAGAGAACGCAATCCAACGAGCAAAAATGTTTGGTGTTTATGTGTGTCTGTGCATACATTTGCGTGTGAGTCACTCTATGAGTTGCTGCCACCGCAGCGGTGTGATACGGTCTCTGTGTCAAATCATCAGCCGGAGGGTTTTCCAAGCTGAGCGCTGACACACTGACGGAGAGCAGGGCTCATCACCATCAGGAATGTTTACCATTCAGGTCTGAAGACATCGCTGACTCTTTTATGAACTTCACTCCGTTTTCCTCCGACTCCGCCGCTCGACACATAAAAGAGCAATGAGCGGCGGAATAACACAGTAATTTCTCAGGCTTTCTGGGAATTCACTGAATGGAAGCACATCCGTAGTCGTCCGCGGTACACAGTAGTTAAAAACAGGTTTAATTAATTCATGCACGTACGCAGTATGTTCACATTACACACGTACTGATGATCAGAGCTGTGAGGTATTAACCTGCGAGGCAGAGAGCCTGTCCTGTGAACTGGGAATAGAGCTATTTATAAACAGATTAATTATACCAATGCATATGGTAATCTGAATGGTTGTGGTCTCATGTAGAGGGGGAGGTGGAGGCTACAGACACAGGAGCTCTAGCATCCCTCCTGCTGGCGCTCTGTAGCTGACCTTGACCTCTGACCTCCCTGTGGAAGCTGGCTTCTGGAAATATGATGTGTGGTATAATTTATAAAAAGGGCTGAGCATTGGCAAGAATCTGCTGTTATGATACATATCATGATACAGGGGTTATGATACTGTAAGCAAGGCGATATATTAGGAATAAAACAATTTAAAAACTGTCTTAGTATAAAGAACACAAAACAATGTAACATCCAATATCACAAAACTACTTTTTGTGCAAACCCAGCAAAGGAATCAACATTTGCCTATATCAGTAAAAAAAGGTGCAGGATTATTTAGGTAAACAATTTAAGAAAATAAAGAAAATACATCGTCTGGCAAAACATTTTTAACTATTGAGAATAGATACAGTATCACAAAACATTATCTTGCGATACTCAAGTGTATCAATATTTTCTCATACCCCTATTTATGAAAACATATGATAATAACGGGCATTGATGTCCTTTATACGATCACTGCAAAAAGAGCCAAGTTAGCAGAAGTCGAGGTTATTACAGCTGTAAGGTTCAGACCTGTCCAAAACAAAATATTTAAATTTTTTTGTATTCTATGAGTTTTGACATATATTGATTGTCTCAACTTAGGGTTATTTTGTGAATAATTGATGAGGTTATTGTCTCGCGTGTTTGAGATCTGGCTCCTCTGAGTATTAGCTGTTACAGCCTGTGGTTTTAGCATAAAGATGCTGTTGTTTCATGCTGTGAATTTGACACCTGACAATGATCCATGATCGAAACGTAATAAACTCAGTGCTGTCGGTGTGCGGGAACTCATCCTTCTCTTTCACAGGATCTGCTATTCTCTACGCGTCCGTCTACCATGTGCATAAGTCAACATTGTGTTTCCAATATAGACGTAAAAAGGAAATGTTGAAAAAATGGTTATACAGTATAAGATGGACATAAACTCAATCACGTTTTTAAAGACGACTGCGTACTAGAAGCCTGTGATGTAAGATGTGAGACTTTTTAGGCCCCTCCTCTCACAGCGTCAAGTACCTCGCCGTTTAGCCGGCTAAACGCATCATACAGGGGTTGGCTAAGACTAAGAATAGCTGACCTTTTCTCCATCACATCCACTAGGGCTGAATAACACACGCCTTCTGATTCCTCTCCTCTCAAATATGGCATTAGTCAGATTACCACCATCCTCCTTTACATCATTTCTCCATATGATCCCTTCTTTCTCTGGCAGAGGATGAGTGAAGAGAGAGAGTGAAGGTCAGATAGCAACAGCTCTCCCCCTCTCTCTCCCCCTCTCTCTCTCTCTCTGTCTCTCTCTCTCCCTCTCTCTCTCTCTCTCTCTGTCTCTCTCTGTCTCTCTCTCCCTCTGTCTCTCTCTCCCTCTGTCTCTCTCTCTCTCTCTCTCTGTCTCTCTCTCCCTCTGTCTCTCTCTCTCTGTCTCTCTCTCTCTCTCTGTCTCTCTCTCTCTGTCTCTCTCTGTTTCTCTCTCTCTCTCTCTGTCTCTCTCTCCCTCTGTCTCTCTCTCCCCCTCTCTCTCTCTCTCTCTCTCTCTCTCTCCCTCTC
>CALSCE010010686.1:15012601-15026841 GCA_943593645.1 Bovichtus variegatus | reverse complement strand
CACACACACACACACACACACACACACACACACACACACCTGTTTCCTCCCTGACACATCCAGGGAAACAAGAGCGGGCAGGATCCCTGGCTGTCCAAGCAGTTGACGAGCCACGTCAGAGGTAAACTGTTTATCATCACTGATGTCCAGGTGCTGCATAAACACACACAATTATATTTTTTTTAAAGAAAATGAACATTTCATGTCACGATTATCATGGCAATAATAATTGCGATAAGTGATATTATCCCGATAATCATCAAAATATGCTTATAACTCTTAAGATGTCCCTTAAACATGCAGGGAAAAAAGGTTACCTTACATTTTGTTAAGAAACAAATATTTTTATTGCATCACAGGTAGGCCACATCTTTATTTTTTTGTGAATACAATTTTTAGTTAAAAACAATCAAACAATCTTAAATAAAGTAATAATAAAACATAAAGCTCTCCCCTGCATAAATAAAAGAATTAAAAAAATAAAAAAGCAAACTTGTGTTAGTCTGTTCTTTCTTACATGATAATTCCTGTATTTCTTTTTAATGAGCCTCTATTTCACTTCTCGCGACAGCTGTTTACTTATTGTGGTTGTTTTCAATCCTATATCGTCCCATCCCTGGCCGTGGATGGTGAAAGCTTTCTTTTCAGCACAAATCCAACAAATAGAAACAAGTTTAATGGTTGACACAGCACAATACTCAGCTCCATCCTTCCACTAACCTGTAACACATCCAACTGGCCTATGACTCCCAGCAGCTGAGCAGTGCTCATCTCCAGCCTTTTCAGCTGGTGCAGTGTTAGTGAGCGCAGCCGCTCCTTCAGGCCCAGCAGTGGGCTCAGGTTGGTAACTGAAGTGTTGGAGAGGTCGAGGCTCTCCAGCCGAGGCAGGGAACACACGTCGACAAGCCCAGAGTCATAGAAGTCTACGTTGGCCAGAGAAAGGGAGCGGAGACCCGGGAGGGAGCTGAAGCGATACCGAATTGGTTCCTCCAGAGAGGACATGGTGAGACCTGTTAAAACAAGTCGCTGGAGGGACTCCTGCAGAATGTTCGAGGGGAAAAAAACAACAAAGAATAAGCTTAAATTATTTTAATATTGAGGGAGAAATGGGTGGTTTGACTACATGTCTTTTTTTCTTTTTTATTCACACAAGTTGACATACTCTCACTTTACCTGACAGTATTTATTGGTGGCCAGTCCCTGTAGAATATCAGGAATAGTGAGGTCTGCATTGACCCTGGCAGCATCCAGCTCCAACAGTCTGTGAGGGCAGAGCGCTTTCTGGAAGGCCTCTGCAGAGATACGTGCTGTACGGATGCAGGCTCGTCTCAGCCGCATGTATTCACAGTTACGAAATACACCCGCTGTGCTGTCATTCAAAAGACCTGTAGTGGAATGAACTTGTGTTAAGTTTAATCTTTGGATTCTTGCAGGACTGAGCCTTGCTCAATACTGTCTTTGTTTACCAGCTGCAGGGATTTAGTTTAGGTGACAACATACCATCAGATTAAGTGGGCTTTTTTTTTTAAGGTTTTTTTTAGGGTATACAAGAAACTTCTAAAAGTCACCAAGGAGATGTATGAAAGCTTACATTTTTTGTTTCAATCAAGTGATGCTTGCAGTTCTTGTGGTTTGTGGTGATTCAATGGTTCAAAAGGTGAAATTAACATATAAACTAAAATATAAATCTTTACTGTCGTGGTTTTGTAGGCTTGTAGGAAATTCAGAATTCAAAACCAACTCTATTCAGGAGTGTTTTAAAAGGGCCACGTATCTGTGCTATGAGTCTTATCTTCTCATAATGATACATTAGGAGACCTTTCAAACGGTTTTATGTGCTCAGCAATGTTTTTTCCCCCCTAGGTCAAATGTTCAATGTATGTTTCCTCAGGTCAATATGTTGAAATCACCTACAGCTTATCGACTACTGATGTTATACTCCTCAATACGCACTTTGTGGGCAAGACAGTTTTCTTGACTTTTCCCAGTTACATCTCTACAATGACTGAATATATTTTTATCATTCAAACTGCATTTGAAACGTCCATTTCCTTTCGTTCTTTTGCAATACGAACTGCGAAGATAGCCCAGGTCATTCACTGACAATGTTGGTTTATACCAAGAGACACACATGCCCTGGGAACATAGGGATCTGGGCCCCTCCCTTTAATGAAAAGGTCCAGATTTACCTTCAGTGGCCATCTTGGCCAGCAGCTGGTCTGCTAGCTCCTGCGGGAAGAGTACAGCCTCTCTGAAGCACAGGGAGCCATCAGGGCGCTTCACACAGAAACACTCCAGATTTTGGCTCACATGGTTCAGGCACAGGTCTGTCAGAGCCGGTGGAGATGCCTCATCCTGAAAACATACAGGGATGCTTGTTGACGTAGATGCATTTAATGTAATGTGTTCATTTTGATGACTGCACATACAAATACGTCACACAAATTACCTGAAGGCAAAACTGAAACTCACCGTGTTTAGGAAACTGCACGCCATGGTTAAAAAAAACAACAAAAAAAACCTCTTATTTTTAGCTTATGCAACCGAGACTGGTGTCTTTTCCACTACGGGGAGAAAACAAAAGCTCTGCAGTGAAACAGCTCCGTTTGAGTTGGCAGTGTTCACCTGCCGGAGAGCCTGGCGTTATGCCTGCAGGTTTGACAGTACAACAGTAATGAAGGGAGAGAGTCCCGACGATCTTCAGCGGAGAACCAGCTAGCTAGCTAGCTAGCTAACTTGTTGTAGCCTCCGTCTTGGAAAATCGCTCTCCGTACAAAAATGTCGAAAGCTGTCTGCTGTGGCGAAATTCATGTTAAAAAATATCGACGTATCACTGGCGCGACCGAAGCTATAAATAGCAGAATTAATTAATAGGCCAATATGGTTTTGACAGCCAGCAGTTATGTCTATTTTTGACTCCACGAACAGTAAACAAAAGGTCACTGCACTGGAAGTACATGAGCGAAGGGGCTGGACTACGGAAGCCGGCTCAGGAGGGTTATTATAAAACCAGGAAATGATCGCCAGGAGACGCGTGACCATGGTCTTCTTCTGTTTTTAATAGAACACTATTGTATAACTTATTGCAGTACACTTTTATAACAACTCTACCGTTAGCGGTAATCACCTCCATTGAGATTTTTATTTTTAGGTAGAAGCTTTTGTGACATTGCTCAGTAATCCATTCACCAAGGTCACAAGTGGCAGTGGAGTGGATGTAGTGGGAGCTAAACCTTCACCAGCACATGCGGTTGTAGTAAAGTTAAAAGCGACACACTTGAAAGAAATATGGCTGGACTTATAAACTTTGAAGATGAGAATGAAGTGAAGCAGTTTTTGGACACTTTGGGGACGGAGTACAGCTTCCAGTGCTACAAAGAAAAGGATCCTGAAGGTAACACTGTCTTGCTCTGTTCAAATTAAAGGGGCTGTTAATGCTTTTAATGGAGGTATTACCCCCGTAGACATACCTATATTTTCTGTTTGTATATTTGTATCTATGTGTATTTATCCGTGTACGTATTTGTGTGCATGCATTCGTGGGTATATTTTCTTTTCTTTTTCTATTTTAACTTCAAAAGAAAAAGCAGGTGTTGTAAATTAGTGTTTTGCTACAAACGCAGTGCATCTGGTGCCTGTGCATTTATGTATGTTACATTCTAATGCTACTGTGATGTCCATATCAAATACAATAAAATAAACACTGGACACCAACTGTAGTTGCACATTGAATGTTTGCTATGTGTTGGTGATTACCTCATCATTTATCTTTGTGCCATGTTCTTCTTAGGGTGCCAAAGGCTCTCAGACTACTTGGAAGGTGTGAAGAAAAACTATGAATCTGCAGCACAAGTTCTCAAACATAACTGTGAGA
The DNA here is from genome assembly GCA_943593645.1 of Bovichtus variegatus. Classification (NCBI taxonomy): domain Eukaryota; kingdom Metazoa; phylum Chordata; class Actinopteri; order Perciformes; family Bovichtidae; genus Bovichtus; species Bovichtus variegatus. The sequence goes on along the minus strand of CALSCE010010686.1, from coordinate 15,022,967 downwards.
CAAATGGACATGGAGAGAGCTGCTATAAACTGGGGGCTTACCATGTCACAGGCAAAGGTAAAACTGCAATGTGGCTAATTTCTTTCCTTATTTGACCTTCGCTGATGTTTGTGGCAACATCACATTGTGTGTCACATACATTGTGTGCATGTATGGGACTAATACTATGACATTAAGTATTCAAGCAAAGTACTATGTACTTTTTTAATATAAATGCATAGCAATTTAAGTTACCTGTTACATTGCAAGGTAAGGTTTTACAAGCAAAATGTATGAAAACAAAAGGAAATGTTATGCTTTTCTAGGCTTTTCAATTAGATTTTGATTACATGTGACCACATACAATATTACATTTTTCAAATGAGTACTTTTAATTGTGATACTTGCAGTACTTCTAAAGGAATCATTTTAATGGTATATCTACTTTTTATTCAAGTGAGGGATTTGTATTCTTCCCACCAGGTGGAGTGACTGAGTGTCTGAAAACAGCATACTCCTGCTTTTTGCGCTCCTGCAATGCCAACGGAAAGAAGTCTATAGATGCCTGCCATAACGTTGGTCTGTTAGCCCATGATGGACGAGCTAGTGACGAAGGACCTGACCTGACGGTGGCCCGGCAGTACTATGAGAAGGCCTGCGCCGGTGGCTTTGCTCCTTCCTGCTTTAACCTCAGTGCTTTGTTCATTGGGGGCAATTCCAAAGGACTGCCACCAGATATGACTCGAGCTTTGATGTACGCTAACAGGGCTTGTGAGCTGGGACATGTGTGGGGCTGCGCAAATGCAAGTCGTATGTACAAACTTGGGGATGGGGCAGAGAAGGATGACAAGAAAGCTGAGGAGCTGAAGAATCGAGCGAAGGAGCTGCATGGTTTAGAGAAGGAAAGGCAGCTCAAATTTGGGGAATGAATGTGACACTTGATTAAACTATCGTTGTTTTGCCTACACGTCTTGTGTTCAGTCAGGTTGTTTTATGGGGACAAGTATATGTGTGCAAAAACAAAACCTCTTAAGGGGTTCAAAGGTAGGAGATGATATGTTGTTTAAAAAGATAATGGTTAAATGGATGTGTTTGCCTCATTTAGTGTGTAGACAGTCAAATTCAGGGAGCAGTATTTACTTTTTGAATAGGTAGATTTCAGTCAAATGTGAAGTTAGTGTAAAAGCAACTGAAATTATTAGTAGTTTATGAATCATGCCTTTTTTGAAGGACTATGATTGGGGTATAGAAATGATTAGGGAAAGGGCAGTTTGAACTCCGTACTGTCATCAGATCAGCATTAGATTGTCATGTGCATCTACCTTTTATGCAATGCGAGGCCTATGTTTAAATATGTAGGTAGTAGCAGAGTACATGTAATAGGGATTACATTATCCGATTACAATAAATAAGTAACTATAGTCAGCCCAGAATATCAAAAAAAAAGTGTGCAATTAAATGATAGTTACATTGTCATGGATTACTTCATTACATTTTTTATTACATCACTAAAATATATCAATATTATAATTATGAAACTTTCATGATAACTAATACTATTAAATCATGAAGAGTGTGTTGAGGTTTCTTGGACAAGTGCTCCACTTTGTGGCAGGGGAAAGAAAATGCAAATTTATGGATAATAAAGATTTTATTTAGCTACATTGAAAATGAATATTTTGAGTAAGTGCTTCTTCTGCGTTACAAGAGCAAAGTCCATGTTGATTTGATTTTTAAAAAAAAAACAAAAAAAACAGCAACAACAAAAATGTATGCAAAAGAAACAGCATCCCACATGTTGTAGAACACAAACAATACATCTGTAGTTTGTGCCAGTACTGTTTATATAAGGATACTTTGATTTGACCAACTGTAAATGCTGAACATGCAAAATGCATTTTATTTGCATTGAAAATGTTTTGAGATGTTCAAAGTGGAAAAATAATATTTGTGGAACTCAGTAATCAGTAACTCAGTAATCAGTAACTCAGTTGTCCAGTAATCGGACCCAATCCTCGTTACTAGTATGGTATGCCACGGAAACAAATGTGCTGCCTCAAATTGTGGAGGTCGACTGTAGCACTGATTGCGAAATGTAATTAAAATTTAGAATGAAACCCTCTGTCATACTGGACCCACAGTCACCGGTGGGCACAACGTCAGTCGGGCCACAAGAGGGAGTCAGAATAAAAGACATGAATTTTGCGCCCTTTTCAAATCTCACAGGGCGCTTTACCCTGAAGGCTCCACGGAGTATGCTGCTACCATCTGTCAACATTTTAACCGACACTGTATCAGCAACCTGTAAACAATGCAGACAATATGTCTCTGTCTATAAAGAACTAAACTAAGCCGGTGTGTTGGTGATGGGCGGACCGGTCAGCTTGCTCGCTAGCTCCGCCCGTTAGCCGTGCGTCTCCTCAGCCCTCATTCAAAACAGAACACAGCTGTTGCGAGGCGCATCGTCGTGTCCTGGTCGTTAGCCCAAAAACTGTTAGCTGTCTGCTGCGGGTCTCTGATGTACCCACCGGAATATCAGAAGAAGGGAGAAGAAAACGACACACTTCGGTGAGTTATAGAAAATCAGGTGTCAAAGTTTGTAATGGACATAATTTAGAAGCCCCAGCCGTCGAGGTAGCTAGCTAACGTAACGTTAAGCCGCACCAACGGTTTGGATGTGTTTGTTTTTATATGCAGGATGCTCCGTTATCAAAGTAGATTGGCATCCATCAAGAGGAGGGGACAAGGAGATGCGAGAGAAACGTTAAGACATGTCCTGCTTTTTGTTTTGTTTTGTTTTGTTTGGTAATGCAGACGATCTGTAGCTGGATGCTGGGGTTTATTTTAGCCAGCTATTTCGTTTTCTCCTCCACCCACGTGAAAACACGGCCGCCCCAACACACACCGAGGAGTTTGATTTAATGCTAATAATAAATCATGCGCTCCCTTTTCAAGCTAAGTTAGCTAACGAGTCAAGCTAGCGAGAATTGCAGCACGCTAATATGGACACATTGAGCGGTGAGAGGCAGTGAGTTAGCGATTTGTGGTCCCCACCTTGCAGTCTTACTTTGTTTACTTTAGTCGCTACACAGTTCGCTTGTGTTTAGGACGGGAGGGGGCAGGGGGGACTTTGTCTCCCGTTTGTGCTGTTAGCCAAACAGACATACCTACTGCAGAAGCTGTGCTGTGGAGAGCTCATTGGCGGTGAACCCCCTGCACAGTTGTCCTCCGGGGAGCGCTTTGGGTGTGGCGTGGGTTCACCCACGAACAATACTGTGCTCAGCCTCCCTTGTCTCCGGCATAGCAGGTCTCTGTTATACAATGAGCACTTAAGACGAGTCGTGTATTTTGACTCTGGGAGAGGAGTGACCAACTGTTCTCGACCTCGATGCCGAGAAATTAAAGAATGAAATGAATTAAACTTTTGGAGCATAAACCAGGGAGGTTCCTTCAAACTTCAGCTGGTGGGTGTTTCTCAAACAAAGCTCTCGAACCTTAACAACACTCTGAATCAGAAAGCTGTTTTACATTTGTCTAATTAATTTGTCTATCTCCATTAATGTAATGCCCTTTTTGTTGATCAATAATATCAGTTTCAATGGTCGATAGTCATCAATATAACATCATTTTTAAAAGTGTACACAGACCCAATCTTTAGGCTGTATCGTAAATGTTGTATCACAGCTGAGATGAAGGCATGTTGACAGTTTAATGTCGTATGAATCGGACAATGGTGGTCTGATAACAGTGGTCAGTGTACCATATTCTTTCACTATCTGCATAGCTAAAACCTTGAGAGCTGTCTGACTGAACTTCACTTTATCTGTCATTGTTCCCTTAATGTGAGGTCAGGGATATCCACTGATACTGTATGTTCCTGTACTGAGAGCACACACACTTCAGTGGGCCAGCTCTATTAGCTGTCGAGCTGAATTAGTTTTAATCTACATTCAACCATTTTTTTTTTTTTTTTTTTTACTATTGGGCCGCCTTTTCTTAAACAAAGCCTCTCTTTACTCAAACCTCCAATCTAACGCACTCTTTGTCAGTGTGACGTTGGTGTTGTTCGCCTTTTGCTCCCCATTTTAAAGGACTGTAAGGAATGTTGCATATCGATATTTAGTATGGTTGTGTGGCGCTGCTGTTCTCAACACTTAACATATGACCCAGAGGTCACTGGTTCAGACTCATGACTGGCCTGCCTTTACAGTGCTGTGGTGTCGTGTTACGCCATGAAGACTGCAACTATCTAATTCTTCTCCGGCAGTCTTCATTAACAGTAAAACAGATTCAGAAGTTAATAATTGGAGTCGTGCTAGTTCTGACAGATTTGAGTGGTTGGATGAAACTAAAGTTAAGACCAAAAGTGGAGATGAAACCTAAATATTTCCAAGTGCGGGACGTCCTCAAGTCCTCAGTATATCAGAGAAGGAATCTGTTTTAAAATTACTTTTTTTAACTGAAAATTGTTATATATCACCTGTGAAAGTTTCGCCTACAGGACAGTGGTCAGTTGGTGCCAAGGGTACATCTGAAGTTTACTCAAGTAGTCTTAGTTCTACAGCTTAGGTTTTAATCCAATAGAATATGGTTGATTCAGTATTCTATCCAGCATGGAGATTTGCACCGTTGGTCTTAAGCAGCACAAGTCTCATCTGTAAGCCTATTTGCAAAGGCTGCATTGAATTATCATTGTGTCTTTTGGGGTTTATCCTGTTCTTTATCTCTGTAAACAAAAAGCATCACGTTGCAATATCTGTTGCTTGCCAACAGAAACAATGTCAGCGCCCGGAGGTTATGCCGAAGCACCCTCGAGTTGGAGTGCTGTTCTTATTTTCAGTTGCATCACCCTGAGTATAACACGTAATTATCTATGGCTAAGTGCTTTGTCTTTGGAAGGATGTAAGGCAACAGTTCTTAATTGAAACATTTGGTCACGTTGCAACCAGAGGAATCATTCGGAGGATTTTACCTTTTTTTTTAAAAAAAAATTTAAAATTTTTTTTTTTTTTTTTATATAGATTAAATTATAGTTTTCCCATTTCTGAATCATTATACCTGCTTTGATAAGATTACCTTCAGCGTCATTTCACTTTTTAGAAACCGTCCCTCGGTATCTCGACTTACCACCTCCACCTTCTGGGCTAAACTAATCCCAGAGATGCCTCGTGTACGTGGGCCCATCTGTTCAGCACTGTAGTATGGCTGCTCTGTCCAAGGCCTGCAAATGTGATTAGTTGGAGATTACATCTGTGTGTGTGTGTGTGTGTGTGTGTGTGTCTGTGTGTGTGAAATGAAACTCCCCTCTCAGAATCAGAGCCGTGTGTTTACAAGAGAAAGGGATAAAACATTGTATGGCTTTTGCATCATCAAGTTGAATCTCTGGTCTTTCTCAGGTTATGTTTCTCAGCTCTGCATTGCATCAGGTTCACTACACAGTTTATATGAAATGTTCCTAGATGAGTGTGTCTCTGCAGCACTATACATGTACTGTAGCGTGCAGCTTACTGTTTGACTTCCCTTCTGAGTGAATAAGCAGTCATTTTGTAGCCTCCTTTTTGAGTGCTATACATATTCTAGAGGCGTTTTGGTCTGCATCAAGCTTTTTCTCTGTGTGACCTCCAACCAGTGCTGTTGCTCAGTTGCCAGGGTAACTTTATGCGTGTGTCTGGCACATCCATTCAGCACAGATGGAACTGCGAAGTCACATGTCGTCACACTCTTCCTCTGATGCCTCCCCAGCCTTGGCTCGGTCACTACAAGTGCAAATACAAAGCTAGTTATCTGTGTTCATTTTCTGCTCTGGTTTTCATGTCGACTCCACAAAGTCATCCAACTTCTCTGTTGCTCTTGGGAGTAATAGAAAGGTCTCTGCGCTTGACACGTTGTTTTGGAACACTGATAATGATATTGTGTGTACGATTGTGTGTTTGATAAAGACTTTTTAAAACATTTTTATATATGAGGTGTTTCTAATGTAGCTGGCAGTTGGGTGAAGTGGGTGTTGTAGATGTGAGCTTGGCTAGCACCTGACTAGCTGACTGTGTGCGTATGTGTGAGAAGGAAGATAAAAGAGAAGGATTATCCACGTCCTGGCTTTCACTACTCTACTAGAAATGTCAGAGGCAGGCACTACGTTTCACTGCGCAGATTGAGCAATGTGCCTATTTTGTTGTACACGGCATTTGAGGAAGTATTGCAAAACTGCCTCTTTTTATTGTTATGAGTGCATTTGCCATGTGGTTCCTGCTGTGTTGTAATCTCAGCTTTTGTTTTGGAGAAGTGGAGGCCCCAGAAAGCAGCCGATGTTAAAGCAGAGACCGTACACAAATGGTCACTCGTGACTTTTAGCTGAATCTCTCTCACACAGACACTCCCTGCTAAACGCACAGCACAATAGGCTGAGGGGCGGCAGGAGGCCCGGAGCTTTGAGAACATTTTAGCTCGAATTTGACCACCGATGGGAGTGGCTCACACATGAAGGGCTGCACAGCGAGTGGACTGCTGCTTAACTTTGTCTCCTTTGCCCCTCTCTCCTCTCAAGTTCCTAGCTTCTCCTTTTGTGTTACTTCACTGTGTTTCTTTTTCATGTTGCTTTCTTCTTGTGAGTGGGATCTGATGCTATTTTAGTCCTCTCTTGTCGGCCCGAGATTCATTTTGTGTAAGTATTAGGCAATATCCCTCACAATTCCTTGATATCTACTACATTCACTAACGCACAAACCCCTACTTCCTTCTTTCTCCCTTCCTTCCTCCTCTCGTCCTCTGGGAACTTTCAAAATATGTCTCATTTGGGATGACTGGTGCCAATAGGGTACCTGGCTTCGCTTTCAGTAGCAATTACAAAATACTTTTAACAAAATCTGTTTTCGTTTTAAAAGAAATTCTCAAATGTAGCAGTATGATTTGGTGATATCTTTACCATATAGTACATTATATTCAGGAAAAACTGCCCTAAATCCGCCATAGTATTTAGGTTTGATACCAAGCAGCCCTACTTGTAAACAGTTCATGGTTATATGGAGTTATGTGGAGCCATACTGATCTTTTGAATCAAGAGGCAGATCCCTTCTGACCTCGTCTGTCATTATTGCTCTTTCACTGCGACTGCCAACCACAATGCAAGACTCATTTAGTTGTTGCTTTAAAAAAAAAAAAAAAAAAAAAAAATCAGTTTCTGGCCCTGTCAGACTGTTGATGTTGGTCCTTATTGAAAGGGCTGCTGGAATCTGGATTTGATAAAACACTAGGTACTTGTACTGCATGGATATTTATGTCCTTAAACTTCTCCAGATAGGGTGTGGTACTCTAACCAGTTACTCTCACATTGAAGTTGAATACAGCATTAAGCTGACTAGTCAAAAATGTTGAGGAAACCCCAGGGCTTCCCTTCCCTGCCTGTTTTTTTTCATTGTTTGTGTGTGTGTGTGTGTGCGCGCGCGCATGTGTGCGTGTTCTTGTGTAGTTACAGCTCATGTTGAAATACTGGTCTCAAGCTTCTCCTAATGAAACCTCCGCCTTGTTATATTCACTAGACTTTGTCAGTTATAATCTATCAGGTAGGAATGCCAGTACTTGACCTAGAACATTTCCATGTATCAAATGATCGTAAACCCTGTTTGAGAAATCAGGACCACAAATCACACAATGTCCTACTGAAATGTTCTCAATACTTCAGTTATGTCAACTTGACTCCCTGCCTTAATTGTACCGCACACTCCCTCTCACCGTGAACGTATCCTATCAAAGTGGAAAGATGCCTCTGTGTTAAGCCGGTTGGCGGTTTGGGGATTGTCTGAACTAACTGGCTTTACTCAGATTCCTGCATGCCACTGCCTGGATGGTCGTCGTTCATGTCTTTTCCATCTGTGCATGTGAATCCATGTGTATTTATGTCTTTTCTCTAAATACATCTATGCAATTTAAGGTCAACATCAGCTCGGCTCACCTGGTTGCTCTGTATTACCAGGGTTAGTGTGTCAGGTTGTAGGTGTTTGAGGTCATGAGGTCAGGGGTCAAAGTTGAGTTTAGGGACAGGGCTGTAGTAAAAGGGGCCCAGCCTTTAAGGCATGCAGAATGTCAGCTATGAGGGTCTCGTTCCACCTGGCACTTTGAGGCTGGTCTTTTGCCTCCTGTGTCATGTGGCTCTGCATATCTGAAATATTCTCGCCAGAGGAAGTGTCATTTGAGGGCCAAATGCGGAGTACGAAATATGGCAACAGTCGGTTTGAAGGAACATGGCAAGATGTTTTTAGGAGATTTTATGATTGCAAATAAGGCTACAGTTTATGAGAATTCAGGTCATTAACCTGGACTAAAGTGTTGGGGTTGACAAAAAAAATGATTATGTTGGTTTTATATTGGGAAGGAAAGCCATAGGGTGTCCTCATGGATCTAAACTGGGTGGTCAAACTATTAGGAACACCTTTTTAGTGTTGTGGAAAGCTGATAACTCAAGTAACCAAACATATTTCATCATCCGTCACACCATGACTCGTTTACTTTGTCCTCTGGCTTGGACAATCGCATGAAACATCATTTAAAATATGCCCGAGACATTGATTGTATGATTGCAGGGCTTACTACACTGGACGACGTGTGTGTGCTCAGGTGTTTTCAGTTCTATGGATGTCAGGACTCTGAACTAATAGTGGAGTTTTGTTCTACAGATGCCGAATGAGGATCAGGCCTGCTGGCCCAATTGTACCTAAACAGAGCGACGCCGCACCCTTCCACTTCCCCTGCACATTGTCCTGATCCACCAGTCTTTATCAGAGACGAGGCTTTGTGGTCACAACACAGCCTCATCTATCGGTCTGAGTGTTTTGGCTTAGGATTCTAACTGAGAGCTGAGCGTTGGCTATGCCATGGAAACTCGTGAACCTGGCCCCGAACTCTGCCAACGATAATAGATCAGATACAGACAAACATTATTCCACCTCTCGGTCTCTTAAGCCCTTTCTTCCATTTGCTTATCAACATTTTCTTTTGCACTCTTTCCTTAGCATCAGACAGGCCCATCTTAGGTACACTGTGTGCTTTTTGGCCATGAAGAACGCAGTGTATAAATACGAAGTCTCCTCCTCCCCACCTGTTCTGCTCTTATCTTTTCTTTTTTACCAACCTGCGACTCTTTAATGACTGAATAGGGATGATTCATCGTGTCTTAAGAAGATGTGCTTCTCTGTGTCATCTCCTCAAAGAATCCATTCAGATTTGTCTGAGTGAGACGACCCGTTTCCTGTGTCCTGTCTTCTTTGTCAAGTTTCCCACAGGTTGGGTCTTGACATGCAGACAGAGACTTGTACTCACTTGCCTATAGTTACACACTTTGCATCACCAACTGTCAAACTGCTTGGTAATCCATTTCATTCACGCCACTTTTGTAAATAGCATCTGACCTTGCATAAGAGGACAATGAAACACTTATGCTTATTCCAGACAAGGCAGTTACAGAAGTAGCACACACTGTATTTAACACAATTCAGATTTAATAGTAACATGAGGAAATGTGTTTAAATTGAAGTGTGTGGAGTTTGGTGGAGTTTTTATCCGCTCTTAGTTTGTTTAAATTTCAGTGTCTTTCATTTTTGTTTTAGATTTTGTATGTCCAAATTCAACATGAACATTCTGTGGGGGGGGAAAAAAAAAAAAAAAAAAAAGTGGAAGGGAACTCATTAACAGATGTGACTGTTATATCTGCATTATCCAAAAATGGAACTGGAGGATTTTGAATGCTCTTTTAAATCTTCACACATGTCCACAGCACACACAGTGAGATTTACACTCATTTGCATTTAACCCGTCAGAGCGTGCAAGAGACTGATGACTGACAAAGTGACACAAACCTAGAAAGACTTGATGGACAGGCCTACTTTTAATTTGGTTGTGCTTTGTATGTAAAAGGATAACCGCAATGTTTATTTGTTATTTGGTTTCCTTTTGTCTCTTAGTTAGAATCTGGCGAAGTTGGGAGGATTTGGGAAGAGAAGGGGGGTGGGGGTGACATTGCCGCTGGAAACAATGTCTTTCCTATTTTTAGTCAATAGATGAATGTTTAGTAGCACATGCATCCTGTCTGTACTTGTCCTTTTTGAGATGAGAACAGAGGCCGAACCAGTAGTGTAACCACTCGGGCACATATTATGTGTGTGTGTGAGCACAGAGTGTAGCCCCTGGCCATGCTGCTCTGTGGGAGAGGAGGGTCAGAAAAGGGGTGTGAGGGGCTCATTCAGGGAGAGAGGGGATGAGGGGGAGGGGAGCAGTGTAGGCGTAGAAGAAATACAGCTGTTTCTCCAGTCTCAGCTGTTGCTCCTCTTCCATTCAATGCAGGCTCGGTTACACACACACACACACACACACACACACACACACACACACACACACA
>CALSCE010010686.1:14962708-14977163 GCA_943593645.1 Bovichtus variegatus | reverse complement strand
GTGTGTGTGTATATATATATATATATATATATATACACACACACACAATATTGATATTATACAATCTTACAATGCAACGTTGTGTGTGTGTGTGTGTGTTTTCTAGAAGAGCAGCAGCTCAGAGTCTCTCAGTGATAAGGGTTCCTCGGACCTGAAGAAGAGTTTCGATGCTGTTGTGTTTGATGTGCTGAAGGTCACCCCCGAAGAATATGCAGTAAGTGAAGTTTAAGTCTGTCTGTCTCTCTGTCTGTCTCTCTGTCTGTCTCTCTGTCTGTCTGTCCTTGTCTGGTTATTAAAAATGTTCAAAGGAGTGTTTTGAAAAAACGAAATGTTGAGTAAGCACAAATGTGATGTGCTGAGTTGAGACAGGAGGAGATGGGATGATGGAGGAGGAAATGGGGTCAGAGTTGGGATCATTAATAATTGATGACGTCTGGCAGTGCTAAGCAGGCGCTGATGACTGCACAAACTTTCGATGGCAACTACGAACAAACAGAAGTCACATTTCTGTTGAATTAACGCTACATTGTTGTTTGGTATAAAGTTGCACCGGATTGTCTCATGATGAATCAAATAAAAAGCGTGTTCCTCCTCATGTCTCTAATCCTCTCTCAATGCTTTGATCTGATTCCATTGGTTTGCACAATGCAACCACAAGAGGGCACTCTTCCTCTACTTCACGACCCTCTCCATGCTATGTCGAAGCCTTTTTAAAGGTGCAATCAGTAGAAGACCACTGTCCCACCCACCTCCTCGAGAGGACATAACCTCTCTTCAAAAGTAGTGTTTTGAATGTTGAACTATTATGGATGTGCTCAAATATACCCTTCCAGGTCATTGAAATAATGCTTCATTCCTCTTGAGAAGTGATTAAATTAAAGGCAATTTTTTCTCAAGTATACATCTTTAGCCATAGAATAAAGCAAAGAGATGAATTATTGCTTATTCTACAAAGATATTCAAAACTGGCCTGGACATGCTTGTTGGTACCCCTTGGATGGATAACAAATAATTGGATTATAATGATATTTCAAACTAATTTGTTTCTTTAATTAGTATCACACATGACTATCTTGTCATTCAGCTCATTTAAATTGAGAAAATAAGTCTCTGTGCTGTTTGGAATCAGCGTGTGCACCACACTGAACATGGACCAGAGAACGCAAAGGGGAGCGTTCCAGTATACAAGGAACTGCAGCCAACCTCCCAGGGTGCGGTCGCGAGAGGAAGATCGACCCCAGTTTGAACAGAAGGATAGTGCAAATGGTAGAAAAAAAACAAGGATGACTGCCAACGAGATGCAAGCTAAACTCCAAGGTCAATGTACGTCAGTTTCTGATCTCACCATCTGGGGACCCAGGAGGACTCCACTTTTGAAAGAAAAACATAAAAAAAATTAAAATAATAATATAAAATGCATATTGACAAGCCTCAATCCTTCTGGGAGAATGTCCTTTTTTATGTGAATTAAGCGTTCAAAGAAAAGAACACCATTCCAACAGTGAGACATGAAGGAGGCTCTGTTATGTTTTGGGGGTGCTTCGCTCCGCCTGGCACAGGGTGCCTCAAGTCTGTCCAGAGCACAATGAAATCTCAGGACTATCAAGGCATTCTGCAGCCAAACGTGCTGCTTCGTGGCAGAAGGCTGTTTTTCAGTCGCAGGCCATGGGTCCTTCAACAGGATAATAACTCAAAACACACAGCTAAAAGCACCCAAGAATGGATGAGAAGAAAACGTTGGACTATGAAGGGGCCTTTTTATGAGTCCTGATCTGAGTCCTATTCAACATCTATGGAAAGAGCTGAAACTTATAGTCTGGAGAAGGCACCCGTCAAACCTGGAGAAAGCTGGAGCAGTTTTCTCAGGCAGAGTGGGCCAAACTACCTGTTAACAGGAGCACGAGTCTCCTTGAGAGCTACAGAAAACATTTGCCGTGATTACCTCTAAAGGTCATGTGTTTTTTTTTTTCATTTTTGTTATTTAAAATGTTATGTGGAATAAAAAAAAAAAGAAAGAAAAGCAACGTCTTATTTCTATTTAATATGGAGTAAACGATGGTGGATGGCGATTTACATTTTTCAGTTTTAAGTAATTTTAGAAAACGTGCATTCTTCATTTTTGTGCAGGGGTATCAACAAATTTGAACACGTCCATATATAAGTAACCTTTCGACTATTTCTTTTTCCAGTACACAATAACGTAGCTCTTACGTGGCGGTGTGGTATTTTGGGGAAATATGAAAACATTTTGTCCTTTTGGTCTTAATCTGAACATAGCAAGTCTAACAACTGTTGTGTTTTGTCTCCACCAGGGCCAGATTACGCTCATGGATGCTCCTGTGTTCAAAGCCATCCAGCCAGAGGTGAGCTGCTCTCAAATCTTTAGAGAGAAGAGAGGTGTTGACCGCTTCAGTTTTGACATCTAGCGTGAGATGTAAACACATTGTTTTTCATTTTGAGGTTGAGGTGTGACATGTCTGAAACGCGTTCCCTCGCATCGCAAATTATGCGACGAGATCCCCCACAGAACAGATGTTGATTAGTCAATAGCAGATAGGTACAGTTGATCGTTTCCATAATTGAACATATATGTCTATTTAAGAATGTACTTCCTCCATCTGCTGTCTTTCTCCCTCTGTTCCTCTCTTTCATCTCTTGCAAAATGTCTCCCTGTGGCATACTGTGCTATGAGCAGCTGTGAAACAGAGCTCCCACGCAGAGCCACATAGAACAGTCATGCAGGATAAGGGGCCTCTTCTTTCGCACCTTGTCGTTTGCCTCCATTGAGATCCAGTGTGATCCCGTGCTTTTTCTCTTTTGGATGGTTAGGCCCTTCCTGACAGCCGCCATGGATAACCTGTGTTTAAGGTTGGCCACTGTGGGCTTATAAAAGCAGCACACAGACCACATCCCAGTGTGGTGTGGTACAGCGGGACTCCTGCTATTGCATATGTGCAACACTTGTCTCGTCTCAACTAACAGCACTGACACACACACTCACACTCACACTCACACACTCGTACTCGTCTGACATGATATTATTCCCAGACCCGCAGTTTGATTTAATTTAGATAACAATGTAATTGTATGTCGTGACCTTTTTTGGGCTCTTGTAAATAGTTTGTTGTGTCGGAGTCATGGAAAGGACTAAAGATTAAAGTCCCTGAGTAGCATTCATCAGGGCTCGTCTTTGAGGAATTGCTGTTTCTTTACTTAAAGGGAAGTCACTGACGTCGTCTGGACTGCACAGGGCCAAGTTCACACAGAGGCGACTGAAGGGTTTATGTAAATGCAAACATGCTCCTGTGCTCAGTCTGGTTTGACTGACCGACCGCCTGAATGGGTTTTATAGGCCTAATGAAAATGTGTCCGTGCATTTCAGTCCAATGTAGCAATTTGGAAAATAAGGGGAAGGTTTAAAGGGTCAGGTGCATGGGGACGGGGTTTTTACTTATTGCTTTAAGATGGTGAGATTTTTTTGGCTGTGTAGTGTGATGTGCTGGGGGGGAGGGGTCATCTTTGAAGGAGTCACTGGCCTGCTTGAGGGGTAGGGCTGACGAGGAGATGAAGGCTGCAGTCTGGAGGGAGACGAGGAGCAGAGTGTACAGTATGCTGAGTGACCCAGCAGCCTCCTGGCAGGGACAGAGTGGACCAGAGGCTTTTCCTGCTCTCACAGTGCTTTTGTCTCAAAGCACTGGCTGAAAGTAAAAATAAAAATGACTGGCTATGACCAAACAAAAACTCGACTAGAGTTTCCACTGCTGTCAGTCTCCTCGCTCTCCTCACAGACACATAATGGGAAACGCAGGTGTGTGTGTCTGTATTGGTGCACACCTGCTGTTTCACTCGGACCACTGCCTGAATAGGAAAATTTTAAATAACTTGAATTTGAGTTGAGCAATAATAATGTTTTTACTGACTTCCAGCCCATTTTCGACCTTTAAGCACCCTTTTAAAGCTATGTTACAATACTGAAATCTACAGCTGAAGTGGGGCTTACTGATGGATTGGAGACAGTAATGGACATGACTTGGGACTAAAAGGCATATTCCTTTAGAAGAAAGTGTTATCATTTTTGAGAGTGTTAAAAAGACAGAGTGATAGTTTCCATGATGTGATATGTTGTGAGTCTCATTTGTTAAAATGGTTCCGGGAAGGAGTCGACTTTGGATATCATATCTTCAGTTTCATGCGTTACTAAGCTTTGACAAGTCCAGATGTTCTTCAGAAGGTTTCAAGTTGACATATTTTCACTTTTTGCATAAAAACAAACAATAGACCAATCAAAATTTCCACCGGATTTGTTCCAACTGTTTCTGGTCTGTGGTCGCACGCTTTAAAAATGTTTTTTTACTGCATGCTCTATGAATGCCCTCACAACAGAGTTACTGCAGATAAACTAAGCTTGCGCTTAAGTCCTACTACTGCATAGTGGAAATGTTGTCCTCTGGGTTGCATGTATCAGCAGTCTGTCATGTTAGAGCTGCTCTAATGTCACTGTTCATCCAAGATTTCAACCATTTCAAGTAGTCCGTGCAGTTATTATGGAAATTACCGCAACAAACATAAACTAGCTATGACTTGGCCTGTTGATGTCTGTATTTAAGATTGTATTTATTCCCCTTCTCCATAAACGCATCATACATATTTTATTAACACAGTTATGATGTGTTTGACAAGGAGAGCCCCAGAGAGCGAGATTTAGTCTCCAAACACAATTTTGCCTGCTCAGGTTCACAACATGTCTACGTATATATGACGCACAAACATTCTGGCATGAGCTGTACAAATTACCCCAGACAGGATTGCAGCACAACAGAGGATCTGATTATCTCAATTGTTCCAACGCTGACCTGGAGCAGATGTATGGAGAGCAGCCTGAACGGTCTAGCCAAACCCTCCTAGATGAGGAAGAAGAAAAGTGTCCGTCACAATAGCAATAAAAGATTACATGGGAACTGTGGGTGGAGACACCAAAAACGGTGCGAGTAGATGGTGTAAAATCTGGCAAACCTGTCTGGGCAGGAGTGAAAGTTCACCATTCTCTCTTCTTCCAAACTATTGCCTATATAAAGTGGGAGAAAATATGGATGATAACTGGATCGGACCAGTGTTTCTGAATAACTCTTTGATATCTAAAAAGCCTTGAGAGAGCCAGGTTCAAAAGCTCGGAGCTCGAACGCCTGCCACTGACACAGCAGACGGCACCGAATCTAAACACATCTGCTTCTGATGGTAGGTTAAGTGATGGCTCATGAGACATTGCCATGCATGAGGCGTGCTGCAGTTTACTTCCTATAAGTAATGGACCCTCGTCAGCACATTGCTCTCGGTTCTCACTGTGAACAAGAAGGGGAACGGGGTAATGGAGAGCTGGTGAGCACAGCATCGACAGACTGTTGTGTATAATTGATGAGAACACCAGAAGTTATTTTTTGATGGTAAAATAATCTATAGTGCGGAGCAGACTGATGTTTTATCTACAACCCTCCGCTGAATTGCTGATATGTTCTTTGGCTTTTGGTTTTCTAAGTGACATGCCATTGAAATGACGAGATGGATCATGGGGAGGGGGAGCGGGAAGGATGCAAAGGACTTGTAGCTAAATCTTTTACTCATCTAAATTTACGAGGCAGTGATTACTAATGGGTTGTAACAACACCCTCGACATGGTTTTTATCGAGAGGGAACCGGATTGGTAGTATGGATGAATGGATCAGCTGAGAAGAGACATGTCGAGAGTAAAATGATGTGCAAGTGAGAAAAGGAGGTTGTAGGACTTTTCCTCCCTTCATCTCTCTCCGTTTTCTGTCCCAGTAGACCATTTCTAAATTCATAATCAGACGTGCGGCGACGATCTACAGCTGGATGTTTATGAAATGAAGGCTGAGGGGAAAAGAGAGATTGAATGATGTAGAGGGACTTGAGGAGGGTTTGGGGGAGACTGCCTGCTGTTGTTTTTAACACACAGCCATGACAACAGCCAAGTTAGTAATTTAGTGGTTTTGACTAGCGAGCTTCAGCTCTCAGGGAATAGCTATCGGATTGCATTTCACGTACCGCTGAGAAGTATGTCAAATCCTCTCATGTCTGAGCACCCGGTGCAGAAATCCTCTGAACAGATTGAAGGTCTCGTGTGAGGCGACGATGACTTGTAGTTGGAGGCAGGTAACGTTTCACATACTCAGGCCTGTCTCGCCTGCAGGCGTAATGTTTTCCAGCACTGATTGTGAGATAAAAGACATTTACTCAAATATTGTGTTTCTGTCATGCAGTCACGACCCTATGCGAGGTGTAAAAAAAAACAAAAACGCTGAAAGCAGTTTTTGTCGGGGCCCTGTAGTCTGCACATGTTGTTGTCTGGTGAAGGGATTGGACAATAATTGCTTCACAACAAACGCAGAAGGGAATCTCACCAACACTACAGCCTGTCAGCATGACGGTCAATACTCATTCATCATGCTGAAAGGTGGAGAGAATAATGTTTTTGGCCCTAGAGACCGAAAAACCTCAGGGACATGGTTTTCCTTGTCAAAGAGGATTTTGTTAGAACATTTAGATTCAGTTTGAATAAAGGTGCCAATGGGATACTTATAGAATCCGTCAAAAAGCAGCGGAAGACTTCATCAAAACACATTTAATAGCCCAATTCATATTTAAAGACTTATCTTTGCCCCACCATCACGGTGAGATTTCTTTTTCTTTGAGAATATCACGGTAATTATTATGATAATATCTTACTGTTATCTAGACAATTTACTGTGAGGTATTCTTATTGGAACATGCATAGTTTGGTTTATAGCCATGAAAGATGGCCTGCACTACCATAAGAATCCCAGAGAGTACATGTACTAAAAAGAGCTCCTGGAAAAGTAATTATTTCCATGGTTTACACCGCAAGGTAATGGAGGCTGCTGCTGGCTTGTAGGTCCCTGCCAGGGTTTATAGTTTAGAACTGTCTGACTGAGACAATAATGCATTTTACGGCCTTCTTTTCCCTTTTTTATTGTTTCTTGTATTTGCTGTTCTGCTCTTTTTTTTTTTTTCTTCTTCTTCTTCTTGACCAGAACAGATGACAACAGGTAAATCTGTAGGCCAGTAGATTTACCACAACATGGCGATCTGTTAAAGGTTCCACTGTCTCATTCCAAGTTGAAATGCAGCTCAGCTACAGACACAACTTCATATTTTCCATTGTGCTCCTTCCTGTCATCCTCAGTATATCTCCATATCTCATATCTCTTATTGCTGCAAACCTTCTTTTGTCGTTCTCACTTCCTCATCTTTTTTTTTTTTTCTCTCTCCACCCTGTTTCTATTAGCCTTTCACGTCCTGGCCTGTGGCCTCTCCCTGATATTCCCTGAGATCCCATCACTTCAGTTTTCCATTTACAATGAAGAAAAAACCCAAAATGAATTGCTGTGGTATCTTACATGAGGTCATCGCAATTTTGTGGTTTAGCTGCAGCTGGTTATCTTATTCACCCTTTTACCATTGTTTATGTAATGCTCTTCACAATGTGGTTGTAAAACAGAGTAAAATCAACACAAAACGGATTGAATGGACATGGACATCTAGACATGTTATTTTAGGGTTAAGATTAGGGTTGTTTTGGATTAGGTAAAGTTTTGGTGTGGTAATGCGGTTGAGGTTCGGCTAAGAATCAGAATATTCAAGGTGGAGACTTTCCATGGGGGTTGATTTAAAATGGAAATAAATATAGGGGTTGTTTGCTCAGGCTGTGTTTACCATGTCAAATGCACATAGAATAAAATATTTTACCATATCATGGGATTGAATATCCATTCATTTGTCAAAAAAAAATAAAATGTGAAATTTGCCACATTGTGTGTTGCAAGTCAACTAATGGAGAAAGGTACTTTGAACATTTGAGCCAACAATGTGAGGTGTGCAAACTTGGGGTTTTAAAGTGAACAACTAAAGAAAGAAATGGTTCACAATGAAGAATAAATGGACAAAGAAAAAGCTCCTTAACTAGCATGCTCAATCAGCTACCTAGCAAAAAAACTAGCAGAAGATGTTAACAAGTTATAAATTGTGTACTTTGCTTTAGGCTACTATCGGCTGGTTAACAGAAGTGAAATAAAAAAAATCTCAACTATATTCACGCCAGTAACTTAATAAAAGCTTGAACGCATGTAGTCCTTTGGCGCACAGTGCAGGAGTGTTGGCAGGCGTGTGGGCTGCACATGTGATGGAGAATGCACTTTGCATGCAGAGGGTTGTAATTTTACTGAAATCCTATTTAATGAGATTCTGGGAAAATGAGCTGTGTGATGGAAAAATGCTCTGCTGAATGCAGTGCATGGTTACAATTCAATTAAATGGTCATACTCATTACTAAGGAGGATAAAAAGGACGCTGCAGTTTGTGAAATGACTGTTTTTATTACTGAACGACAGATTAGCATTATGCTAAACTGGGACCTTTTGATGCCTTACAACAGGAAGTGGACCGAATGTCGACCAACACTTACATTTTGAATGTTTTTTTAAAAAAAAAATTATTTGTGCAAAATTCCCGGGCTTAACACCCCTTCAAAATCTTCCGTAGTCTTTCAGCAAAGTTTCTCGGATTTTTCTCAATTTTTTTGCAACCTTAATCTATAAGAAAGCTCTTTTACTCCATTAGTTGTTGTTTGTTGACAATTGCAACTTGTAGGTTAATTAAATCTCCAGCCAGAGTTGACGTCCGTTTTCCTTCACAGCCCTCATGGTAGCTATACGTACCCAGACGGTGTAGATACAGCCAGCTCGTAGCAGCGCCACAGGGCTGTGCTTTAATGAAAATACTGCTCAGCCAGACCAGCATGTGGAAATGATGGGCTGTCTGTGGCTTGGCGGAGCATGCTTTTTTTTACTGCACTCTTTTATTGCAGCATTTCAAATCCTCTCTTTACCAGAGCTGCCTCGTCAAAGCATTTCTCCATAGACTCTGCTTTTGTTTCCTCAGTGTGAAATGAGACAAGAAAAATAAATGAAATTTAAACCCTAATTGTTCATTGAAAAGCTGTGGATCTCTGTAGACCTGCTGCTTAAACACAAATGAGGCACTGGCATCTGCGATTACACAACCGTTGAAGAACAATGGAGCGTGAATAACCTCAAGCTTTGCGTGATGGACATATGGAGGGAGTGTTAAAATAGAAGACAGGCCAGGTGGTCCACGATTGAAAGGGCATGTAGGTGGTTGAAATGTTGTGGTCTTGGTGAGAGCGGGAGACGTAGGGCTGCCTGTGCGACTCTTCTCGGGTGCACCACCTACCTGGGTGGTCAGGTGGTGGTGGTGGTGGTCTGAGCTGCGAGACACACAAACACACCCACCTCCCGCTAACTTTGGAACGTCTTTGTTTAAGAATCATCACCATTTTGTGTGTGAAAAGTTGGAGAGGAGACTGATTGACACGATGGCAGGAAGAAGGGGGAGCGCTTATTTAAAGAGGACAGACGTCAAATAAACGATGAGCTCTCCTCGGTGAGACGGGCTAGTGTCTCCTGCCCTCTGATTTAGCTCCATCCTGTGACGGGGACAACATGCTCCGACGACGACGAGGCACACAGGCTTGTAAACCTTGTGGGAAGACGCTGTTGGCTCCTCTACAGTGTTGCCTTTTACAGTCTTAGCACTATCCCCTTATCTCCTCTCCTCTTTTCCTCTCCTCGTATGCTTATCCTGACTCAGGCAATATAGGCCCCGGGGGCATCACCTCACCCACGCATGCATGTCTGCTTTTAACATCTGTATTTGATATGTTGCTTCTTTTACCCCCGCCGGCTGCCTCTAACAACTCACCCTTGAATGAGCAAGACTTCTCTTTGCAAGGAGCCGTCCCGATGCGGTCCAACTCGGGGAGTTGCTAGCAGTTAGCTAGAGGTTGCGTGGGGGAGCTGCAGCGTGATTCAGCTGTTCATCGCGTAGCCCGAGTCGGCCGGGCTGGCAGGGATTAAGAGGAGAGTTTGCACAACATTTTTCCTACTGTTACGTCAGTGTCCCTGGCCTCCGGACAGCCTGCGGGGGCCAAATGAGGGACTGGGTTCCCCTTGCAGTGTCTGTGTGGGCTGAGGACAGCAGCCAAGGCCAAACTTGAGTCCAACCTGTTACTCAGAAAGAGATTACTGTTTGTGTGTTGTTTCAACTTTTCTGTGTTCAAGTTCCAAAATCACCGCGATTGCCTTTTTTAAAGCAGTATAATGACTTCTCTATCAGCACTGCTGCTTCCACAGCCTGCGTGCGTCCGTGCGTGGGTTGTTTTCAGTGTATACACTTAATGTGAATTTTACAAAAAAAAAGATGTTTAAAGGGTAAATGTAATAAGCTAAGGCTCAGTATAGATCTGCTTAGGTTTGTCACTATTTTTAGAAGTAATGACTTATTGCTTATTTAATATTTTTTATATGTTTATTCAAGTTGTCTAAATTTGAAATTACATTTAGGTGTGGCCGTTCCAGGACTAAATGGGGCAGAGTTAATGTTATTAGTTTCACTGGTGGTTTTCCTGCTATGGTAACTCAAAATCTCCACAGTGATGAAAAATATTTTAGGAGTCGGCGCATGGCTTGGTTGCAAATTGGAATAGTTACAATCAATAATGTGTGCCGAGTTTCAAACTGAGGCAGAGCGTGTTCCTATTAATCTGTCTGAGCCTCTTTTTCTTCCTCCTCTGCTTTTCTCTCCTATCATGTCCTGCACTCTGCCTCCTCTCCACTTCCCACTGAGTGACCTCTACTCTAACATGACTGTTAAGTTCATTCAGTAAAATGCTGGCGTGAGATGCTTTGGCTCAGTGCATACAGTAAATGTCACTTTCCCTGATTGTATGTGCGTTTTCAGGAGCTGTCGAGCTGCGGCTGGAACAAGAAGGAGAAGCACATCTCTGCTCCAAATGTTGTGGCCTTTACCCGCAGGTTCAACCAGGTGAGATGCATTCATTTATGTCACATTCAGTACTACCTCAGGTCTCTCCAAAAAAAGGAGAGAAAGACCAGTCCCTGTTGCAATGTTAAAGATTTATGAGCCTCGGTCTTCGAGGAATGAAGAGATTAGAGTTCCTCTTTCCATCGTGTCCTCTGCATCCATCCTCCAAGTACTAAATCACCACCCCAGCTCTCCCAGAGGTGGTGTTTTTTGAAGCTCTGCTTTCCATTGCAGCGCCTAATAATAATCTCCATGTCGCCTCCCTGCTATTCATTTTCAACATAAATAGTCCCCAGGTGAAACCGGTCTGACGGAAGGTAGTTTAATTTGTCCTTAGCTTGTCCTTGGTTCTGGCACTCATGAAGTTATTAATGCACGTCTGCATGTTGGTGCCGCGCTCGTGGAAACGTAACCAAACGTATGCATCAGTGTGTATGGCATGCTCTCCCAGTGCCCTGTGAAATCATCAACAGGAAGTTGTGGGTAATGATGTAAGGGGCAGGAGTGCCCTTTAATCCCCTTCCAGTATTATTGCCAGGCTCCTTTCAGACACACTTCACTGCCCTCCAGTAAAAATATGAGATAATCTAGCAAAAATGTGTAGCTGTGGAAACTTCTCCATGTATAGCAGATCCCAAACGGTGATTCAAGATGTTAGCTGCACACATTTCAGCTGCCTGGGAGCCAAGGAAAATGAGCTTTTTGGATAATGGGACTTGGATTGTGAGCGCAGAGAGTCCCAGAAAGCTCCTCAGAATGAGCCGAAGCCATATTCTCCTCTTCCCTCAGTTCAGCCAATGGAGCAGAAGAAAACTGGCCAGTATTTAACAGACGGCAAGCGGAGACTTATTAAGAGCCCATTAGGATCAATGAATAATCTGTTTTTATTGGGGTTTTTGTGCAGAGAAAAATCAGCAACTTTCATACAGTAGTCCAAAAGTAAATGTGTTTATTCAGACATCATTACAGCAGTAATAAAGAATTAGTGGTGATTCTAACGAAATGGGAATGGGAAGACTATTCTCGTCACATTGCTCCTCTGATGGTCCCATTTCCCGAGTTGGTGTCTAAGTTGTAATATGAAAACAACATGGACTTTATAAAGATTAGTTGTAGGTCTAGTTTAAAGCTCAGTGTTTCCAGTATTTGCGTGGCAGCGAAGAGCAAAGAAAACAGATCAGATCATCCATGAAATGTGTGCCATCATTTTGGCAGACTTTCCAAGTTGTTGTTCCGTCTTGAAGGGGGCGTTAACATGAATTGTCACATTTTCCTAGTCGGGAACTCATTTTCCGATCATGCCGACACCACATGAATGCGGCACTAATGCTAGTCTAGCTGTCTGAAGGAAAGTGAAACTTGGCTTGTGTATCTGCCCCCTGATTTAGATCATCTCCAAAATCAAATGGGATCTTCCTTGGCCCATGCTTCACCCTTCCACCAAGTTTCGTGAGAAATAGTTTTCCCATAATCCTGTTGATGGACAAACGGACAAATGGCCATCAGCTGCAATTGTCAACTTTTACAAGGGATCGTCACCATCTTATTCCAGCTCATTGTTGGTGAAATGGCTTGTATGTCTTTTTTAACTCAGGTCTGTAAACTCAATTTCTACCATTGAACAGGCTTCAGCACATTAAGGATTAGATCACCTCAAGTCTGTCTGTCAGCTGTAGTCTCCATCTTTTGGCCAGATCTTCATCTCCATCTCATCTCTTCCTCCCCACAGGCCATTAAACGCATTGATCCAGAGCTATGAGCTTTGTAGCTGGATCCATCTGCTTCCACCTATTATTATTGAAGTGCTGGGGCTTTGCAGCTCCACCTGGAGGCCCTGATACACTCGTAAACACAGCCCCAAAAAGACATTATCTTTGCTTCAGGACATGATATGAGATCTGCAAAAACAAGACAAACCCCCATATCCCCCAAACCCCTCGCTCCGTCTCACACTTGTGAATGCATTTATGTAGAGCACTGCCACCCTTAGTGAGCTCATTGCTGTTCAGTTTTTGGAGGCCAAGGCTGTCGAGGACACATACTTTGTAATGAGCCCCAGTGGTAAAGCGATTTGGACAGACACACTTTGTCCAAATTGACCTCGCATATCAAGTTAGACCACTGAGGAAACTAAATGTGAAGCTGCAGCATGTTTTGCTCCCAGATTGTAATCACATCACATTTTACAGTCAGTGGAAACTCCCGTCTACTGTAAACTGAAGGTAGAATGAACGTGTGACCACATTTGAGTTTTTTTTTTCTTTCTTTCTTGAGAGAGCTGCTTCTTGACATGAGGTCACTGTCTCAAGGCAAGAAATGCAAATTAAAACAGAAGCCAATGAAAGTCAGGAACTACAGTCCATGTATTCTCTGTCCATTTTCATCGCTCTCTCACTTTTTTTATAGACTTCTTCATGAAATGGTGAAAATGAAACCCATATGGCTGTTTTCTGGTGATACTGTACCTGCAAAGATTGAGCGTGTGTTATGTGTTTTATAAAAGTAGAGGGGGAGAGCAAGTGAGAAGTTGGATGAATTTATCTCTTCTCTCCCCAGCTCCTCTTCCCTGAAACTAAAATAACTCTAGGGCCTGTTTCCAGGAAAAAGTAGGCGAAGCCAGCTGTAGGTGTAAAAAAAGTAATATTGAGCTATCGGTCTTGTCGACATTAATCTGACCGTGATTCAGGTTTGTAATTGTGATGAATAGTTATTTGTTATTTTAGTTGTACTGGATGAATGTGCTGGTATTAATATGTTGACGTGTGCTTGTAGATTTATCTGTTTAATTGTTTGCGTGATGGAGATTATGTAATGGCGTCACATTCAAAATTTATGTTTTTGAGTTCATTGTTCTGTGTGTACCTGCCCAGTTACTGCAGATGGGAAATGGTTTATAGCTAAATTTGGCATACATAATATCTTCTCTTTTTTAGATAAATGTTTTTTTTTTTAATGCATGGTCCTCATTTAATAAATAATAATTGCTCTGAATTTGCGCACATCAAAAATGTAGAAAACCATGGTAAAGCAGACACACACAAGAAGCACATCCAGGGGTCTTTGGCGTGAATGGAGGAATGTTGACCACATTGGCAAAGGCAATTAATCAAGCACACACTAAACTCAAACGGCAGAGAAGAATGGGCGTCAAGCAACGTGAGAGTCTTATCAGAACACTATGTGCAGACAGCTGTGGGCTGCGAATGCCCTCAGAGCTCTGCAGCGCTGAAGCTAACTTCCCCTCCCATTACCTCCTCTCTTCCCTCACTCGTCTCCTTTTTTGCTCTTTCCATTCCCTCTCTCCCCGGGGCTTTAACACTGATTGATTCACTGACTTGTCTCTGTGTGTTTGTGTGTGTGTGTGTGTGTGTACTTGTACGTGTATGTGTATGTGTAATCAGAACTTTGGCCTACCCGCATTCCCCCCAAAGAGATGGCCAAGTACACACACACACACACACACACACACACACACACACACACACACACACACACACACACACACACACACACACACACA
>CALSCE010010686.1:14947028-14962698 GCA_943593645.1 Bovichtus variegatus | reverse complement strand
ACACACACACACACACACACACACACACACACACACACACACACAATCTCTACAGGTATCACTCGTAATTTCTGCTATTGGCACAGCCGATAACGTCCCTATGTCAGCAGATCAGCCGTACTGTTGTCTGATGCTCTGCCGCCGCATCCACAAGCTAACTACTCTGCAGTGCAACCCTCTTTCAGGAGAATACTTCATATCCGTAGCTCTCACAAATGAAGACAGACACGCACACTAGCATGCGAACAGCCTGTGCCTCTCTGGAAAGCTGCACGCACTGGCACTGTGGTCAGTTCATTAGAACAAGCAACTGGCTAGAGAGTAATGGTTTTATTCTGCACAACATAACTGCATCTAATTCTGACATTGACGACTGCATATTTTACAAATGGGTAGCAAAATACAAAAAATGCCATTGTTTTCGAACAGTCTTACAATAGTTACACGCTTGACTTCAGCACCATGCCCTTCAAAAAATGATTTTTGAAAGGGGTGACTGAAAATTTGTAAGTTGAAAAGAAACACTTCAAAATTGATGGTTTGTCACTAGATGGCCAATAAGCCAATTTTCTGATAACTTATGTATTTTTCCTGTTACTGTTGTTACAGCCCTTTTTTGGATTGTATCAGATTTCACTTGCAGTGCAGCTGAATGAAGGCAACTTCAATTATGTCATTGTATTTCTCCTAGCCCGTATGTGTTGCTAAACTATTATCAATCAATCCCCCCCCCCACAGTTACTGAGCCGGAAGGACAAGGCAACGTTTGATCGTCTCGACTACCTGATGTCCAAAGAAGACAACTATAAACGTCTGAGGGACTACATAAGCAGCCAGAGCATGGTGTCCTGTATACCATACCTAGGTAACGGACACAAACATACACTACATCAGTGTTTCTCAAAGTGGGGGGCGCGCCCCCCAGGGGGGGCGCAGAGGCATGACAGGGGGGGGCGCGAGCGACCGGGAGAAATGTGTGTTTTTACGCGGGTTTTATGTGCTGAACGCACACCCATAAAAGCGCGCGGTCACGCCCCCTCGCTCTCGCTCTCGCTCTGGTTTCATTCAGCTCCCCGCGCTTGGCAAGGCGGTAGTAAAAGGCAAAAGCTGTCCGCTTTTTGTCAGTGAACAGAATGGAGGCATTTTTGACAGGTACTAAAAGGAAGGCCACCGATGCTTCGTGTGACGGTAATAAACCAAAAAACAAGTTGAGAAAATATGACGAGGCATATCTCGCTCTTGGCTTCACAGCGAATGTTGTGGGAGGTGAGGAGAGACCCCTGTGTGTTGTATGTCAGAAAACCCTCGCAGCTGATAGCATGAAACCCAGCAAACTGAGAAGACACATTGAGACATCACATCCCAGTCACGTCAAGAAGCCACTCGACTTCTTTAAGAGAAAACTCGAGGAATACCGTAAGCAGGAGACGCAAATGGTAAAAGCTGCATCAGTGAACAGCAAAGCACAACTGGCATCATACAAGGTCGCATATAGAATCGCCAAGTGTAAGAAACCACACACGATAGCTGAGGATCTCATCCTCCCCGCTGCTCTTGATATGGTTTCAACAATAATTGGTGAGACAACCGCCGCAAAATTGAAGTGTATCCCCCTGTCCAATGACACCATTGCAAGACGTATATGTGACATTTCGAATGATCTGGAAGAACAACTCACGGAGTCACTGAAAAACAAACGTTTTGCAATACAAGTGGATGAGGCCACTGACAGCAATAAAGACTGTTTGCTTATTTGCTATGTTCGATTTGTAAATTCCCAGTCACTGATTGAAGATCTGCTGTTTTGCAAATATATCAAAAACAGAGCGACAGCTGATGAGCTCTTCAAAATGATTGACAGTTATCTGACAGAACATGGACTGAAATGGGAGAACTGTGTGGGATTTTGTTCTGACGGTGCGCAGGCCATGGCAGGGAAAAAGAGGGGGCTACAGGCGCTCATCAAGGGGGTCTCGCCAAACGCGCAATGGACGCACTGTGTTATTCACAGAGAGGCGCTAGCGTCAAGACAGCTTAGCCCTGAGCTGAATGAGGTTTTGACAGATGTTATAAACGTGGTGAATTTCATCAAAACCCGACCCCTGAAAGCGCGCCTGTTCTCTGCGCTGTGTGAGGAGATGGGAGCTGACCATTCTGCGGTGCTGTTTCACAGCGAGGCAAGGTGGCTCTCGCGAGGGAAGGTGTTGTCGCGAGTCTTCGAACTACGAGAGGAGATTCGGGTGTTCTTGGAGGAGGAGAGCATGAATGAAGCTGCAAGCAAGTTCAATGATGAACAATTTCTCATGAAACTGGCCTATCTCAGCGATGTCTTTGGAAAGCTGAATGAATTAAAGTTTAATTCATTCATTTTGACACTGCTTTTAAAAAGCAGTGTTTTTAAAACACTTGCAATGTTACAAGATGTCTTTATTTTTGAAAAAGCACAGTCTTTGAGTGTATTGGACTGTATTGTTATGTTGTTGCACAATTGCACAGTTGTAAAGTGGTTGCACAATTTGAAAGGTCACGATATTGGTGTTATTTCAATAAATTTAAACATGGCCCATTTCATGACTATTTTGTTGGGGCGAGGGGGGGCCTGAAATATTTTCGTCCGCCAAAGGGGGGCCTGACAGAAAAAGTTTGAGAAGCACTGCACTACATGATCTTTGAAGGATGCACTAAGATGCCATTACTTTCGGCTTCATATCTTTATGGGCTGTTTTACGGGCCAAAGGCTAATCTAAGGACAAATCGTCTGGGTTTTACCATTGTGTCTGGTACACTTATCTCCTGGATTATTCAGAGTCATCAGTCACGTTTTATCGTCTGTTGTTCCTCTGCTTCTCAGTACTTCCTTCAATAAGCTGCTTGTTTTCACCGTAGCCTCGAAATGTGTACCCTGTCATTCCATTTCCTGGGTTTTAATTTTACTCTGTTTCGTGGAGTATAGGAATGTCGAACATAAATTTACTGCTCCGTCGTGAAACGTCTCGAAGTAGCTGGAACAAACGCATGAATCAGTGAGAAATAAAAAGAAAGAAAGATATATTTCCTTAAGTATTTATACCCCCTCTTTCTCTGGCTCCACAGTATCACACAGGAATCCCTGGTGTGTTTTTGTTTTGCAAGGAAAACCTTCACTGTAATGTAAGAGTGGATACACGTGTGTTTTGGTTTTATTGCTGTACTGTTTGTTCTTGTTTTGATGATGACTAGATTACTTTGCTGTTCTTTGCCGCTTCATCTGTTTCTCTTCTTACAATCAGGCTCGCATCATGGCTACTGCTGTGTGATTCAAACTTAGACGCTCAAGTATGTACCAACAAATACAGACACAAGCACACACGGAGAGCTCAAGAGTCTGTTTGTCATTTAAGAACATTTTGAGAGCTCATTTTCCCCGTTGCCCTCCGTCACGGAAGCCTGGAAGCAATGACACACTGGCAAATGAGGGCCCGTTCAGAGCTAGAGCTTTGCTTTTGTCTCCTGGTACAACTGTATGTCCTCCTCGATGTGCGTGTATGTGAAGACGAAGGCACGACTTTCCGTTTGGTAAGCGTTTCAGTGATGTGTGACTAGTTGGTCATTATTAGGTGGAGTCTCCTTGTCTTGTGTTGTACGTGTGAGTGGGATGGTGTTTCCTTCCAGTCGGAGCCTGTCAATGATGCGTGTGGCCGTGTGATGTGTGACCAGCTGGCTGTCCTTTTGGGTTGGACCGAGCCAAGTTGGCCCAAAGGAAGGAAACCACCACGCTCTTGTTCTCGGACGTCCTCCTCCATCGTAAATCCACCAAATCCCTCTGAGGGGAAATTGGGAATGAATGAGCGAGAGACTGAAAGCTGCGGTGCTTGTTCCCGAGCATCACACCCAACATAAGTGCTGGATGTGTAATTGTTGAACTTGGGCTGGGGGTTTCTCCTGAAGTGTTTGTGCACATGTTTACCTCTCTGGTCACTAAGCACAGTACCGACAGCTAAGGGCTAAAAATTACCAAGTGCTATTTACACCACAGGAGGGTTAACTTCTACAAAGTCTACGTGTGTACTCTTGCCACTTTTGTGACTTCCTATCATATTTCAGATTTTGCTCCATCTGCATCTTTTGAAGGTGTGATGCTTATCTGTGGTGATAACGAGGCTGGAGAAAGAGTCCTGTGTGTGTGTGTGTGCCGCGTAGTCACCGAGCTTTGGTTTTTTTCACAGTGCTACATTTGTGCTAAACTGTGTGCGACTGTGTGAACCCTGACCCGCTATTAGGCTTGGCAGACACAGCCCCCTCCTGTCTGCGCTCACCACAGGGCCAGCCTGTTAAATGCTCCGATGATCTTGTTCCTGTTCACTGGCCAATGATGCAAGGACAAAGAGCCCACTGAAATGTATGGCTCCACTGTGACAAAACGCACACACTTTAAAATGTTTCCCCGACTCGTTATGCTTTCACCTTCACGTCGACACCGGCCACTTAGCAAAAGCAGCAAAAACAGCAGCAGCTGCAGTCCTCTAACGCCGGTTTGGTTCAGTGAATTGGACAAACTGCTGTGCATTCAAGTGTTTTAACAACCCTCTCAGCCTCAATACACAATCATGTAGTTACATTTGTTGTTGTTGCGTATCTATTCTGTTAGACGGATGAGTGAAGAAATGCAGCTGAAACATGCCCTGTGTAATTTGGGGTTTACCATTAACGCTGAGTAGTGTGTTATTGAGCAAGAGCTCCTTATGATGGTTCTAGTGCCATTTACAATCAATCCATTTTTGTTTGTCACATGTAATAATACATGGTACAATTCCAGTGAAATATATATAACAGAATAACTGTTTAAGTGGAAGGAATGTTTCCCTCCTTCTCTTCCCCGTTTGTCTTTCTCTGGCCCTTTTATCAGCCTTACTGTCTCGCCGGTTCTAAATTCTTCTCTAACGGCATCATTTAATATCCTCTATGTTATCTATTTCTGTCCTTAACTTGATACATTCCAATCTGCTTCTACAAGGTTGTCTTTTCCCCCTTACATATTTCTTTCAAACCTCTCCTTTGCTGTAGTGCTCTTCCTTTCAGATCAAGAATATTGTGATTTTGAATCTTTTCTCACTGGTGGTCACAGTTGTTTTTCTATTTGCCAAATTTCTTTAATAATTAAATCCCTCTGACCTCCTTCAGTCAGTCATTGACGGTGTGTATTGCACTTAAATCAGATCAAAGAACTTTGAAGTGTTTCATTTCAGGTGATTGTATCATCCTTTTTATACAGATAAAAGCCGTAGCTCTTCTTTTACTTAAGTTTTACATTCATACTGGAAATAATCTTTAAACTTTAATTTTGTTTTTCATTGATGTTAGCTGAGTTAAGAGTGAAGGCTATTCACTGTTATCAAAAGATTTTAATTTGATGAAAACAGGCAGTGCACGTCTCATATTCTCAACTAGACATCCTGTGTGTGTGTGTGTGGGGGTGTGTGTGTGGGGGTGTTCAAATGTTGTCGATGTATCTCTACATGGGATAAAAAAAAATTGTTAATTGTTTTATTACAGGGCTAGATATAAAATGGCCATGACTATATTTACTATAAATACACTGATAAATAACAAAGAATGGCAGAGTGACAACATTGTGAACATTCGGCCTGAGTAGAATCACACCTCTTAAATTACCATTCACAAATAAAGCCAAAGATATTTACATACCAGCTAAGCCATATGCACATTGGACAAGCACACTGCTGCACAAGTAAGTTTTCTGGGGGGTTCGAAGGAATCCCCAGAAGTCCAGAAAAAACCCAGAAACGAGTAACCCGTAGGTTTAACAAGTCCTGTCCTCTAACCTTTTGCTTGTCGGGGACTCTAACCGGCAACACAACTTTCAAATTGCAGCATTTTTCATGCTACTGTTGTTAAACATCCCAGTAAATCCAATACCCTTTGGTATGGGTGATGCTACTTTTAATATGTCACCATTAGCTGCTCAGAAGAAATCTCATGTCTTTAGTAAATGACCATTTCCCTTTTTATTACATACTGAGTTTCATCAAGAGTGAGTAAAATAGGACACTTGAGAGTTATACTTGATGGTCCCAGGGAGCGTGATGGACCATTATTTTCCCGACTGAAAGATGGAGGAGAGCAGTTACTTAGGCAGGGCAATGGCCTCAGTATTCATCTCAAAGTCAACTTGGGAGCTAACCACTGCGCAACACTGTCTTTGTTGTCTGGCCACAAACACATGCCACCGTCTCTTCCTCCTTTTGTATTTTACAAGGCACTGTTGTACGATGTCAGGGATTCCTGGTTCTGCCTTTTACAGTCTTTGTTTATGGGTAGATAAAGATAAGGAAGGAAACTGCGTTGCATTCGAAGGGAACTGCAGTGCGACGTTTCAGTCGATCGGTCGGATCATGAGGCGGACTGACTTGAGGGAGTAGAAACCTCCTCCGTAGTCTGCCCAGAAGATTCCATCCTGAAATTTGCTGCGGTAAACTCCCCCGCTGTACCACACGCCATTCAGGTTGGTCTGGCCACACGAATTGTACCACCAGCCACCCTTATGGAAGTGGGCACAATTACCTGATGGAGAGAGAGGCACAACATCATAAAATAAGATGAGTGTGATGGAAGGACAAAGAAGGCGCTTACCTGCTGTTTTGTCATTTTACTAATGGTAATATTGACGTAAGAATTTTTTAAAAATCATCTAGCAACCCCCCCCTTACCAGAAAATGCATCCTTGTCACGATCAAGCGTGGTAAACTGTTTGCCGTTGTGACTGCTGAAGGAGTCGCCGGCGTTGCCCTGGTAGGTGCCGAGCCTCAGCCGATAACCCCCGCTCTCTGACTCCAGGTGGAAGCTGCTGTACTCGGCGTACACCTTCTTCCCCGTCCAGTCCTCCAGCTCTATCATCAGCTTATAGTCGCCCTGTTTCCCCAGGTTGTAAATATTTTCCAGCCCAAGCCAGTGTTCACCATCTATGTTTCCAAAGCCTCTCTGTAGGGGACAAGCACAACAGCATGTTCTTTTGTTATTCATTGTCCGCTGTGGGTCATTTAAAAATGATTATTGCAATGTAGCACAAACCAAAGAAGTGCGGCATTAATTTGAGTTAGTCAACACTGTGGATGAGCCAACTGGTGAAAGAACAGATCTCTCTTTTATTCTGTGGTCACGGAACGCAACTCGTGTCCAAAAAGCATAAACAATAAAGTGGAGCGAGGTTAGTACAACTTCTTAATAGAGTGTTGAGTTTAAAGGAGTCTTGTGCCTGCAATCAAGTAAAATGAAATCAAATCTGCTTGCCGCTGAGACGATAATGTGTTAAGGTTGTGGTCCGTGGTTTCTCACTCAAGACAAATCAGTTGTATGGCAGGGGCAGTGGTGATTTGGCTGCTGTTGGATGGATAGTTGAATACAACAAATGCAGAGACACATTTCTGTTCCAGATTCAAACGGCATGTAAGTGTTGATTTCTTCATCTCGTTTTATGGCAGAGTGGAAAACTCTTGCCTTATTCTTTTTACAAAGAAAACTGGGAGACCAGTAATTTGTCACGCCGTGTATCTGTTACATTCTTTTGTGCTCATGTGTCTCTGTTGCTGGCTTGCTCTGTTAGCTCCTGGATCACATCGCAATCGCAAAGGTTGACGCATGAGAAGAAAAACATAAAGGGATCTTTTCCAGCTGGGTCGAGCTGCATTTCCCTGCCAGCCCACCGTGGCTCTCTAATTGCGTATATTTGTATGCAGGTCCCTGACTCCAGCTCTTGGCTGTGACTTCAGTGTGAGGAAATCCCCCACTAAGCTGTTTACATTGATGGAGATAGTGCTTGCTTAGTGGCCCCAAAATGAACTGCAGAGACTGGGTCGCTTAGGAAATGGGAAAGGAAAAGATGTGAGCACAGTTTTCTCTCATGCTTAAAGATATTTAGATATTTTCCCCTAATGAATCAGATGTACATTTTTGGTTAGGTTATCTCATTAAACCCTGCCTTTACCCTATCAAACCTAATTGTTTCCTAATCTTACCTTGTAGTGGGCTGGCTGATATAGATAAAATATCACAATATTTTTACCAAATACCTCTATCGATATTGGTGCGTTCACAAAATATTTACACATTATGATTTTTGGTAAATAATCATCAGTAATGTGGATATAATGACTAAGTGGGTAGAGGCGAATAATAGAACTGCTAGAATAGTCGGGTAAGTCCAGAAAATGACATCACTTAACTGTAATGCAGCCTTTTAAACCAGGAAAAGACAACAATTATGCCACATTACGATATCCATAATCTAATAAGGTATCTAGTCTCTTATCACAATATCGATATATCACCAACTTGTAGCCCGCCCTACCTTGTAGTTGTCCCAGTTCCGAAAGAAGTTAACGGAGCCATCTCTCCTCCTTTGCAACACGGTCCATCCTCCATTGTCAAGGCCATGTTCACACCAGGCTTGGATCAACCGATCACTGCCATCTGTCTTAAGCAGGTACATCCCACTGGTGGTGTGGCCTGCCTGTAGCACCTGGAAACAGTCTTTGAAGGGACCTGTGGATCGAAAAAGTGGTTGTAGAAAAAGGAGGACAAAAAAAAAAGGTTGAATAGAGATGGTGCGAGTGAGTCTGACTTTAGAAATGTTTATGTAAAGAAATCCCTATTATAATATCAGTATTTTCCCAAATCTTATGTTGTGTTACAATTCGCATTACGATAATATTGGTAATGTTCCTCAGTGTGCCATGTATCCCATGTGTTTTGAGTTAAGTAGTTGATAATGTTCAGCTCTTGGGACAACAAAAGGTTGAAACAAGTTACACCCGCTAGTAAAAAGCCGGAATTGACCCTATAATTTAAAGGCGTCACATATTGTATATCTATATCTTTTGTTACTGACTCTAGTCTTGAAAAACATCCATTGCCTGAATTATAGTCAGTTTTAGCTGCCTGAACAAACATACCATACAGTGCCTTGAATTGAACAAGATGTCTTGTTTTATTGCATATGCAAAAGTCATCATCATCAGTCAAGGGGCTCGAGACGGCAGACACGAGAAAAGGGGAGAGAGCGAAAGTTGGACTTCACTGGATGTATTATTGTGGCGGCATTGTTTGGAAAATATCCCCTTCTGCTCAGACCATCGGAGCATTACAAAGTTACACAAACATAAATGTGTACACTTAAATTGTTAAATGAATATTCTGCTAGATTTTGCCTTCAAATGAAGAAATGTTGTATTACTGCACCCAACGCTGAAGCAGCTGAACCTAAACCCACCAGATTTCCTCTGTTTTCCCCTGTGTGAATATGTATTAAACCAGAATGAACACCGGCATTGTGTGGGGGCCTCCGGGGCCTTAAGGCCCATGGAAGATGGTTTTCTCAGCTGAGTGTAGGAACACATAGGGACCCAGTGTATTGCCCCCGCACAGATACCTAAAACTCCCCAGCACAAGCCTTTTATTTTTCTTGTAATGATATGTCTTCTTCAGACCTGTCAGTGAGGGGGTTCTCTAATGTATTCCCCCTTTCTCCTTTTCTGTCACTTTCTTGTTAGGTTCTCTAAACAGAGCTTTAAGGGGTTGAGGTTAAAAATAAATCCAGTCAACAAGTCCTAGTGGTTGGTCAACGTTGGTCATGTAATGTGCATTTAAAGTAGGAGAAGTGGATGATTATGTTTAATGGAGACAAGAGTAGAAATATTTTAGGGCATTTGTTTTTCTTTTCCTGAAAATTAAACTGTGAAGGAGGATGTGTTTGCCACCAAAGTCAAAATGATCCATCCCTGGCTTTTCTGCTTTTCTGTTATTTCTCTTGGTTGTGGTTGGGGGGGGTAAATCGGTGAAAAAAAGAAATACCTTTGCCCCCTTGCCCTTGTGCTCATTGAGCTTTAAATAGACCTATCATTATAAGTTTGGCATATTGATTTGCTAAATGGTACCAGCTTTTTTCTCTTATTCAAAGTAGCAACAGAGTAATGATATCTTTATCCAGAGTCCTTAAATGTCCTTAAGATTTAACCAGAGCTTTAAATATCTGATATCATTAAATATGGCAGAATGGGTTTCACCTCAGCATTTTTCTATGAGCCATTTTATCTCACATCTCTGTGTGAGTACCTTGTCAGTATTCAACCGATTATCTTTTATTCCCCCTTTTGTCTGAGGGATTTTATGAATGACTTCATCCGTTTTACCATCTGGTTGCATAACGTCTGTCAACGCTCTCCTTCATAGTCTAATCGCCAGATAAAATGGGCCTGACTAATTTTAGGGAGCCATTTCCAAGAAGCATTCTAAACTTGCAAATTAGTTTCATATTGGAGATTAGCTTGCTCAGATGATTTGATGGCTTTGTCTAGGGATCTGAGACATGATGGACTAGTCCATCTGGAGTGTGTTTGTCTATATCTTCCCCCTTTTACATCTTGAATGTAAATCTGAATGTAAACCCTTGCAGTAGACGTATATTGCCCTTCTCTGAAGTATTTTTTATTGCATCCTACTAATTTAGTACACATGCTCAGTACAGTGCAGCCAAGTGGGAATCATAGGAATGTATGATTTCACCGCCTCTGTACCATGCCAAGGGTTAGCCAACTGTGCCTCAGCAATACCAACTTTTGCCAGAAATTACGTTTTGAATAGTAATGTTCCTAATTAATTGTACACACAAGTACAAATACGTAAGTGTTCTATCACTGATTCTTCATCATCCCCTGCCACTTTAAAATTGGTACATACCATCAGAGGTAAGTGTTCCCTGTGGTGGTGGAGGGTCAATCCCGAATGGATTTGGAGTAGGGGAGTCCATGCGTGATCCTCTGGGAAAAGCCCTGTTGTTGTTGTCCCTCTGTATCTCATTGGTGAAACGACTGTTAACTGGTAGATTCTGCGGTACCACCTGTACCAGTGGGGGAACTATGGGCAGCTCACTGCGTCCCAGTGTCCTCAGACACTGCTCCTCCAGTGCAGAGATGAGAATGGACTGGTTGTTGACCACCCCAGCCATTGTGGAAAACCTGGCCTCCAGCTCCTTGTACCTTGAAGCCAGTCGCATCATCTCAGAGGTCACATTGAGGACGCGGTTCTCCAGCTGGGCCAGCTCCAGAGAGTTGTCTCTTTTCCTGATGATCTCATGTAGCAGCTGCATATAGAGTTGGGTCACCCTGGAGTTCATGTTCCTGCTCTCTTTCCGCAGCAGCTTCATCTCATTCACCAAGTTACCATCCACATCCACCACCAGCTGCAGCGTCTCAATCTCACGCCGCTGTTTGTTGAGCACCTCCCGCACATCTGCAATGTCCATACGGGTCACTCTGTCCTTGTCTGGCTCTGGGCCTGTGGTGCTGGCACAGATTGGACCTGATGACACAGATATGAATTATTTAGACAAATGAAGACGGTCATTTCATGAATAACCAAAGTTATATTCCAAAAATAAGTTATCTTTTTAACCTGTGATTCTCTGCTCAGGTACAAGGAAGGTGTAGGAACACTTTTTGGCATCAGGGTCGATGGGGGCTCTTTTACTCCTATGGAGAGAAGGCTCTTTGGTCCTGCGGGCTTCCATGGAGCTCCTGCAGTAACTTTCCTCCCAGAGGGAGAAGCAGAGCAGGGCACACAGGCTCAACATCAGCCCCTGCATTGCTCCTGGCTGGTTAGCTGGATCGATGGACAGCTACTGGTGCTCCCTCCAAGTCCCCCCAGGCCTCCCTGCAAGAATAGAAGATCTTAATAGTCAGGACTCAGACACTGCTTTGTTTACAAAGGCTAACAAAAGGAATGTTAACAGCAGGGGTGTTGGTTGTATGCTGGTACAGAGCAGAAGAACTTGCTGCCTTAAGAATTGGACGAAAAGGTATTTGACACTTTTTTTCAAAACATTCACAAACGATCAGTTGTTTTTTGGGTAAGTGCTCACTCGGTGTGCAGTGGCAGAGTTGTCAGGTCATTGTTCCACATAGAGTTGTTAGTGTGGAAAGATTGAAAGAGAGAACTCATTTGCTATCCAGCCCACGAGGTCTGCTTTCTGTGTCAGTTCCCCTGCTGACAGACACCCCATTTTTTTGAGGTCCTGCTGGTTTCCCTCCCCATCAAAGGCCCTGTTCAGACCAGGCATTAACATGCGTCTTTTATGACCCGATCACAAGTGGACAGCTCTAAGTGCGTCAGTTCACACCTGGCGTTAGAATGTGTCTCCACATACGTCTTGAGAACTGACAACTTGTGATCGGATCTCACTTCCTTGCTCTATATATAAATAAATGCCTACATCATTTTTGTTTGCGTATACATAATGACAAATATTTTTTTGTTATTGGTGTGTAGTTTGTGTGTATAAACTTCAGTCGTTACACTCGTATAAACCATACATTCTTACAGAAACGAAATACACAAAGCTCACAACTTTGTGGACATAACCAGCCACTGCCTCCACAGAAGAAGTCAGGTGAGTAGGCAGGTCTTCAATGTGGCCCAGGATGCATTGTGTACACACTGCTAAAAGAATGCATGTGGTCTCAGTGATCGGATCTCAGTGTGTCCTCAATGCGTCCTGGGTGCATTCACACCTGTACTTAGAACTGTCCACTTGTAGTCGGATCAAAAAAGCACGTTTTCTTTGGTACCTGCACTTACTCTTACTTCTTCGTCTTTACTCTGGGGATTAGGTGAGTCTTTACTCTAGCAAACTCCCTTCCTGTCATAGTATGTACCTTAATGGTCTTTGTTGCCCAAAGGAAATATTCCAAGAAACCTTTTTAGAAATACAGGAATTTTTCAGCATGTTGACTGTAGGAACCTAGTTTCAGTTTTTATTTCTGGGGCATAATATAGTTCCTGCCCCCCCCTCAGTCACTGCTCCTGAGGTGGTACAGTGTGATGACCCAGTAACTCAGGTTTGCGGCACTAAATGGCTGATCTGACTTTATTGTCCCGTACAACAGTGATGTGTACGTGCACAGTTGCCCCCCTCCCAGAAAAACACATTGACCCTTGATTCTGATTTACAGCTTCCTGTGAGACAGGTTAAATATGCTCACTACTGAGCGCCCACTGCTCCATGTGGCTCCGTACGTTAAAGAGGAATGTTTAGTACGAGGTAGTATTTGTGTTTCACAAACGCACACATAAAGGCAGTCACTACAGAGTGTGTCGAAGGCGAGGAAAACAGTATGTGCAGAGTTGTCTTCAGCCCTTTCTAATCTGAGGGGTGGCTGCTGGCACTCCCTCGCCTCTTTCTTATCCCTGCTGATTATAGCTCTGTTTCTCATCAATGCACAACCACAAAAACACTACAGACACACACACTGCTCCATTTAACACCCTGGCATGGGCCTGCGCAAGGCCAAGACTGTCTAGTCCTCTTAATCCACTCCATCACTCTTCAGCCACTCTTTACTCTGTGCCACATCATTAAGTCCTACCTCCACCCTGAAACTCGGGCCCTGTTTGTTTCCCATATGACGTCATTGTGGTTCTTTGGGAATTCTGGCAATTGTGTCACTTGGAACAATGTCTAAAGGGGACAGGATTACAGTTAGTACTGCAGATCCTGCTGGTATGCGTAAGCTCGTGTGTCCATCTGCATGATTGAATACCGTGTGTGCATGACTATCCAGAGACGTTATTCATTTTCATGGCCGTGTGTTTTTCCAGCAGCCGATGTGTCTGACAGCGTAACCAGGTACTGTATCCTTGCTGACCTCAGTGAGAGATGCTAATGACTTTAACAGCAGCGTCAGCAGTATCAGTTCTCTCAAGTGCGTCTTCTCTTCCAGACTATGACTGGCTTTCTACGGTTGCTTGGAGCTCTATAAAAGTGTCCATATTCAGCATCATCCACATGCCCCCTTAGCATAAACAGGACAGGCAACATTACAGCTCATCCATCAGCTATCACCTCCTTCATTTTGCGTGTCTTTCTTCTGGAGTCTGATTTCCTCTTGGTTGGTGGTTCTGAGTACGAGGGGCCTAGTCTCTTTCATAAAACCACAACATATCAAAGACATTCCAGGGAACGTGGAGAGGTCAGCAGTGTGTCCTTAAGTTTACAGCGTTTTCTCAGAACAAGCAGAGCAGCTTCTTTTTTCTACCCCAACAATCAAAAACTGAACACTGCTGAAGTGCTTGTGGAGCGGGAAAGCGATTGAGTGGAAAATGTAAAGTGCTTACCTGCGGGAGCAAAACTTCATGCGAAATGTGGCTTGCATACTATGTTTGCTGTCAGTACGTCGATACATTGTGTTTTTGTAGTGATTAGACATTTGGATTCCTCTCTGCAAACGGAAAGCTATATATATATATAACCTCTATGTTGTGATTGTACCGAATCTGTGCAGCAGCCCTACTTGACAAACGGTATTGGGTCGGCAGATATGGAAGGGGCCACTGCGCCAACAATAGCTCACATGTGCAATTTTTCAGATTCAACAACAAAAGACGCAACAAATAATAAATGTCCATGTATGGCTGACATGACACCACTTGGATGTTTCTCAACAGGCTGCACTTAAATCTGAAGGACCGGCCTGTTTACTGAATGTGGTTTTAGTTTACAATGGAAGCACTATGCTATTCCTGTATTTATGTTTGTGTGCATTTTTAAGAAAAGTTAATACAGGTTCAGAACATGTACCATGTGTATTGGTTTATTTCCATTTGCTGGACAAAGACTAAAGTTCACTTTTAGCTAACATGTACTATAACTACATGTCCGGGGTGGTGTGCCTTGGCATGAATGAGCAATGTTCCCTCACACTTTTCTGACTCGAGTATTTTTTAGCTGAGATGCATTGTGAGGAGCTCCAGAGAAATGTTACTTACAATCAGAACCTAGAGGATCACTGAGCTATGTGCACACAAACTACAGAGACAGAACAAAGGAAAGAGATGAGTAACAACAGTCGGTAAGGCTCAAACAAAGCGCAGAGATTTAAAAGGAAAGCACAGACCGCAGTGGATTAAAGATGGAAGAGACTAATGGTGATTTTAAAAAGTGGGTCATGGCCCTTTTCCCTTCCTGGCCAGGTATCATGTACATAACTTGAGGCAGAGCCTATCTTGGATGAAATACTCCCATCCCAAGTCTCGACAGATTTGCACTCTTTCCTCTGCCTGTTTCTTTCCATTTAATTACTTTCCTCTCTGTTTAAAACCCCTCCTCCTTACTTTCCTTTCCTTCCGTTTTTGAATACTTTCCTTTCTCTTTGCCTTCTCTGTTTTGTGCTCCTTCCCCTCTTTCCTCTCCAGGCCTTTTGGTTACAGCTAAATCACTTAAGCAGCAGATTGCAGATACATATGAAAGTCATAGGCCGTAAGCAGTAGAGCAAATAGGAGAAATTGAAACAAATATTCTCCCCTTTTTAATATGAATAGGGTTTATTAAATGCCTTGTTCGCTCAGCCCTACCGACAAACGGCTCTTGTATTCCAGAACAGCCATGTGAAACCAGTGTGTGGAATAAAGGACTTGCAGTGGGCCTCTAATGTTGCCTTTTATTTTGGCAACAGTATGAGCTTCATAAGTCTTCCCAAGTGCACTGCTGGGTCCTCCTAATAGTTGTAAATAGTCAGGAGACATAGGACAGTGGCTTTTTAATTGTCCTCTCTCTCTCTGTCTGTCTCTGTCTTTCGCTCTCTCTCTCTCTCTCTCTCTCTGTCTCTCTCTCTCTCTGTCTGTC
>CALSCE010010686.1:14935313-14946928 GCA_943593645.1 Bovichtus variegatus | reverse complement strand
TGTCTGTCTCTGTCTGTCTCTCTCTCTTTCTCTCTCTCTCTGTCTCTCTCTCTGTCTGTCTCTGTCTGTCTCTCTCTCTTTCTCTCTCTCTCTGTCTCTGTCTCTCTGTCTCTCTCTCTGTCTGTCTCTCTCTCTGTCTGTCTGTCTCTCTGTCTGTCTCTCTCTCTCTGTCTCTGTCTCTGCCTCTCTCTGTCGCTGCCTCTCTCTCTCTCTGTCTCTGTCTCTGTCTCTCTCTGTCGCTGTCTCTCTCTCTCTCTGTCTCTCTCTCTCTCTGTCTCTCTGTCTCTCTCTCTGTCTCTCTGTCTCTCTGTCTGTCTCTCTGTCTCTCTCTCTCTCTGTCTCTCTCTCTCACTCTCTCTCTCTCTCTCTCTCTGTCTCTGCCTCTCTCTGTCTCTCTGTCTCTCTCTCTGTCTCTGTCTCTCTCTCTCTCTCTCTCAGAGCTGTGGTTACATTTATTTTCGTGGCTGTAACAGTCTAAGGACATGCTGTGTTTATCTGTTGCATACTTCTTTTGCTCTTTTTACATCTTGATAAAGCTCACGCATATTGACTTGCTGTAATTATGTTCACCCCAATCTCACAGTGGAACGCTGGCTTTAGTCTACCTGCATTTTTTGTGTGTGTAGATGTCGTACTTTAATGGTGATTAGCTTTGCACCCGAGTAGGAGACAGAGAGAATTATTTTTCTGCATGTCGTCGGAGAGGAAATGACCAGAGAACTCATTAAGCTGGACGGGTGCTTACATTACTGCGAGACAGGAGAAATGTGTTTTGCCTCGTTGGTTAAACAGTGTAATGGATGTTGGTTGTTATCTCAGAAAGACGGCCATATGTCTCACTGCTGGCTTCAGGTTACTCTGTATGTAGACCGCAGACATCATTTGGTGATCAGAGCCAAAGCAAACTGCTTAATAACCTGATTGATAAACAACTGGTATAAGCTGCTTCCATAGAAAATTGGCTCACTGCAGGTTTTTGCTGTATGTCACTGTATTTATTATACTTATTATACATATCTCTAAAACAGTTTCAACGAAAAGCGTAACCTTCTTGAAGGTAGGATTTATTGCAGAATTGGTTTTAGCTAGGTGTACCTAATGCACTGTAATATATGATGTACATGTATAAACTGTGACAGAGTCTTTAGAAAAAAGGTAGCACAGAAAGTCAGATAATCAAACTTCGTCTGCTACGTCTTTCCTGATACTTTGCACTTGCACGAAATGAACACAGTCTGTGAGAATCCGCTGTGATGATGTGCTAGTACATCTGACTGTTCATGCATGTATCGGATGAGAAGCATGAACTAGAGCCCACAAGAGTGTACAATTTAGATTCAGTCTGTCATCATCCCAGAAGTATTGTTTGACTATTGTGTGGGTTTCAGAGCTC
Source organism: Bovichtus variegatus (assembly GCA_943593645.1). Lineage (NCBI taxonomy): Eukaryota > Metazoa > Chordata > Actinopteri > Perciformes > Bovichtidae > Bovichtus > Bovichtus variegatus. Next base: position 14,945,535 of record CALSCE010010686.1, on the reverse strand, counting down.
CCAGTCTCCTGTAGTGATTTACCAGTTCAGATGTGTCGGTCTGTAGCCTGATGGATTGCAGTTCAAAAAGCTGGAGAGAAATTGATTTATATTTTCATAGCCAATGTATTTCCCAGCCTCAAAATCCCCAGCTTCCACTCCCCCATCTGGTCCTCAGACTTTCCCACAACACGTCCAAAATGCCCTTAAACACGCAACACATCATCACTATACTACTAATAAAAGGGGAGTCAGTGAAGAAAAGGGGTTTTTGATTTGGAGCAACAATAAACGGCAGCACTGCTTTACATGACAACATGGAGCTCGGCCAGCTCTGCTATTGGTACACAGCCAGAGGCCTTTTATCCATGCATGATGTCACCAGCTGCCGTTTTTGCGTTACATGACCACTGATATTCTTTACCCCTCCAAAACACAAAGTGACACATTTTTTTTGTGCTTGCTAAAACAATTGGTTACAGAGCCACGAGTGGGGGAAAATGAAGAAGAACTGACAGCTGAAAAGCCATCTGACTACTTTGGAATAAAAGATGGAAGAATTGGAGTGAGAGCAAAGAAATGGTTATGTGAGGTTATTGAGGAAAGGGGCTGTGAGCACAGCATGAGTGGGGAAGTAGTAAAAGTACTGACATTATAAAACGAATAATGGAACACTACACACTACACACTAAAACAGCGCGAACAACAACAAGGAAAAACTCAAAAGCCTCATCAACAAAATTGAAGAAAGCTTACATGGATTAAATACTGCTACCAAAGTGGAATAGGAAATGCGTTGTGGTACAGTATTAATAAAGTTGCTATATTTCCTCATTAAACAGTGCATGTTGGAAATATTAAAAAGGAAATGAAGGTGGATACAAAGAGCTAGAAAAGGGTATTTTAACTGCATTTATAACTTGAGCTAGTGATTGCGACCTTTTTAGAATTAGAAAAATTAAGGATGAGGTGGAAAAATGAAGAAGTCGTGGTTCTATTTATTAAGACCTTCGCCTGTGGTTTAAAGCACAACCAACCCAATGAAAACCCCAGTAGTTCCCGTCTCCTGCTTTGTAGCTACTGAGTTATCTACCGTCATGATGCTATATTACTGAGGAAGGAGCCCCCGAGGCCCCGCTGCCCCCATCTGTTTTCTTTCTTCTGTAGTGAAACTCTAAACATGTGGGCTGATGTTGGGAGGTCAGAGGTCTATATGTGGGATTAGGGTGCAGCCCCACCCTTCCTCTGCCTCACCCCCCCACACCACCCGTCCGCTCTACAACCCTTGCAATCAATCGGTCTTTGTGAAAAACGGGTTCCCCCTCATCCTCTTTTCTTTTCTTTTTTTTTGCACACCCCACACATAAATGCACAAACACGCAGTTCTTATGTTCGAGGTATCCAGAGTTCATATAAGGCCGTCTCTCTCTCTATCTGTCATACTTTGTCAAGAAAAGGACTCTTAACTCTCCAAAACCCTCCTCCATCACTCCATGACACTCATCCTCTCACCTCACTCCATCGCAGAACAAACACACAGCCTGTCCCTCAACACAAACACAACTCTCAATGATATGTGCAGGCGCAATATTAATCTGTGCCTAACAGAACCTTCCCCACTCTACCCCAGTGCTGTAGTACACGGGCTGACAGATTGGCTGTTACCTTGCTAGTTCAGGTGGCTGATTTTAAATTAAACTCGCAAAGTGACGCATGCTTTGAACAAACGCATGCTGCCGCTCAGGTTTCACTCATTACAAAAGAGCTGAAGGAGGATCAGGGGAGAGAGGAGAGCTGGGAGGTGGGAGTATAAACATGTAACAGCATTTAGACAAATGTTTGTTTGGCTGGATGTTGTAAATTTTCAGATTTAGGAGATCACTCGTAACCACTCTTTTTCTGTTTGTATTTCACCCCTGAGTAGCACCTCATCTTAAGCTCATACCTCCAACTGCACATGCTTTCTATTAGCTGAATCATTAAGGAAGTACACGTAAATTCACACAGACAGACACACACACGCACACACGCACACACACACACACACACACACACACACACACACACTGTCCATTGGCTCTACTTCGTTACATACCTCCACTTCTCTTGTCTGTTGTTCCTGATCTCCAGGCTGACCTCTTCCTCCCTATGGTGACCTGTCTGTTCAGCTGTGTTCAAGCTCTCATTAGGGTGACTCTAATTGAGCTTCACGGTGCAACAAGACACTCGTCTTTGAAGCGAGAGACGTGCCAAGGCTGTAGCCAAATTCAAAGACAAGCTAGAGACTTGTCTTTTCCTCACACTTGTCTTTTTTTTTTTTTAAGGATTCTTCACCCAATCCAATAGGGCTAACGGCATCCCTGTGGTTTATATTGTAGGTTTGACTTTTATAGAGATCGAATGTGTCTGACTTGTTGTGCTGTGGTTGGATTTAACCGCATGTGGTCAGTGCAGCGTTTTTAGACAAGCCCATGTCTGTATCCAGAGTTTGTGTTATATGTTTGTGTTATATGTTTTTTCACACACGTGTGTGTGTGTGTGTGTGTGTGTGTGTGTGTGTGTGTGTGTGTGTGTGTGTGTGTGTGTGTGTTCTCTACTGATAAGATCAGCTGAGCCTGTTTCTGTGAAACATACAGCCTCGGGTCACATAGTGAGATGCGATTGGCCGCGTGCCCGTCGTCCAAAAAACACAAAGTAGGCTGGTGCTGGCTGAGTGAGCTATCAATCTCCTGCTGCGTTACAACATAGTCCGACAGCACGGCTGGGGGAGGGCAGCGGTTAACTGGCTCTGACAGCTTACCACGCAGGACCTGACCACTATTTATTGGCTGGTCCTGGGAGTTTTAAAAACTTAAAATAGGAAGAACATCAAACAGAAATTCTGTTGTGATTTACAGTCGTGGGTGAGGGTTAAGAGACTGATTTTGTTTATGTGTGGGTTGGTTGTTGTAATGACCCATGGAAGGGTTTCTCTCAGGCCCTGTCCCCCATGCAGGTGAACCCGAGGGCCAACTCTGCCCCTCCAGCACAGAATGTTCTGGATATTCCCCAGACAGCTGCTCCCTCTTTGTCTTTATCTTTTCAGCTTTCTTTTTTCTTTTCCAGGCTGAGTTATTGGAGGTATTGATATTATGATTTATTACTCTTAAGGGGAAAACCGGCAAGAAATGTTTTCTTAGGCTTTTGCCATTCCCTCATTTTAGACCTTTTTCTTCAAGCTTTTTGAGGCTCAAAGAGTGTTTTCATACGTGTGTGTGTGTGCGCGCTCAGCACTGTCCTCTCCCTCATGGTCGTTTACAGCATTCACAGATGTGGCTTTGTAGCGAACAGAATATTTTCCACAGATACCACCAACAGGCCAGGAACTTAAGTGAAAACATTTGAAGATAATTGTGAGTTGGTGATATGGAAGTGCTCCAGATTGATGCCGTTAGTGTTCAAAGCGTTTGCGATCATGGCATCGCGATCTCTGTCTCTTATGTCCACAGGGTGTATTTGATAGAGGATGTGGTCAGGGTTGAATTACATTGTATCATCACTACACCCCCCACAACAAACACGACCCTGTGAAAGGCACTTCTCTCAAAAACAGTCTGTTAACTTTTAAGGATTTCACAAACTACAATGTGTTTTCTGTGCGTCTCAATGTACACAACACCCATGCGAGGAGAAGCATGTGCTGAGAGACATGTCATCACCTCATTAGGCGTAATATTATTGATCTAACCCTGATTCCACCAGGTTAACTCTCCCCCATCCCTGCACCCCTGTTAGTGGCCAGGCTCAGATGGTGCTGTATTAGGAAACTAAAAGCCGAGAAAAAATAAACAAGCCTGGCTCCAGAGCTCAAATCTCTCCATCCGATCAAATCAGTCTCCCTCATGTGTTCTGCTGGAATGCCCTACTTTTCTTTCTCTTCACTTTTTTCCCTCTTTCTCTAGCTTTCCGTTTCTTGTCAGGTTGGGCGTATTGTACATTTTAGATTTAATTTTAACACTTGGGGTGTTTCTCCTTGTTACATTTAAAAGGAAACACTGCCAGTGACACAAAGCTTTTCATTATTCAAGGCTTTTCTCTTTATATCATTCATCCAAAATCACCAAGCAGCGCACTTTGCCGACACACATGGCATCCTACACACCTTTTAACATTCCTTACTTGTTCTCATATACTACAGGTCACATGTGTTGAATGTATTACAAATAACGCATGCTGTACACAGTATATCCCAGGCCTTAGACTCCAGAGGAAAGCCAAAGAAGCGTTGCTAAATGTTTCTGTCTGCAGCCGGAGCCTCCAGTCACGAAACGTCCTAACCTCTCCAACCTCTCAGCCAGAGCTCTCCCAGCTGCCCAGACACACACACATATACACCTACACACCTACACACACACACACACACATGTCAAGCTGACACATGCACACAGTCCAAAAACAATCTTGGAAACAGAATAAACTGATGCAACGTTTACCTTTTTTTTTTGTTACCAGTAGTGGGGGTGTGTTTCCTTCAGTTATAGTTTCACGTGTGTATTGTATTGTGTCTTCACCGAGCTGCAGTGCTCAGGACTCATCTCTCTGTCTCTTTGTCCCAGTCTTCTGCTCCCCTCCACTCACTCCTTCTGTCCTGCAGCTGGAAATCACAATCTGTAAAGTCTTTTTTAGCCGAGGCCCTACTTCCGAAAGATGTGCTCCTCTCTGTGGACTCAGCTGTCCTGGGGCCCGTGCTGGGGCATGGTTCAATCGCCGGCCACTTCCACAGACTGAGCTCTGACGACTGATGCCTCGAGTTTTTCACAAGGGATGGGGGAGACTAGGAGAGGGAGGTGAAGAAGGAAGAGAGGGGAGGAGAAGGGGGATGAGGGTGTGGGAGTTTGAGATTGCCTTTTCTTTTTTCTTTTTCTTTTTTTGGAGTGGCCCAGCCTACCTCTGATGTCACTCTGATGGAAAAAAAAAAAAAAAAAGACAGAAAAAGAGAATAACAGAGCTGCCTCATTAAGTTTCCCATCCTCAACATTGTCTGAATTATTTAGAAGCAGTGAGTTGAGTGAAAGGAAACGAGACCTGCTTGAATTCAGAATTGTTTGTGCGGAGTCTGGGGCACCGGCACGAACTGCGTTGACCCCCTCTTTCTTTAATTACGACCCACAATTCCCCTCTTTTTCTCTTTTTTTTTTTTTTTTTTTACTTTCTCCTTTAGCAGTGGGAAGAGCTGATTGTAATGCTGCCGAGGTTTTTGAGCAGCTTCCTGTGGAGCTCTAGCTGGGTATGTGAGAGCCGGAGAAAAAGGAAGGTAGATAAAGCTGACTTGTGGTGTTATTGAAGCAAAATCCTTGCTCCGGGTGAAGTCGAGCTCATCTGGTCTATATCACTGCTGTCATTTACTTTAATGTGTGCAGTTGTGTGAGAGACATGGACAGATATGTTTCTTTTTGTGCTGAAATATTTGAAAGATCTTATAGATGACGAGCTAAGAAGAGCAGATGGAGGAGGAAGATTTCCCTCAAATTTCCTCCCTCTTACAGTTTCTAATTCGATCTTTTCTTACACATTTTGCCACATGTAAAAACACACAAAGTGTCTGCGTACCGTAACCACAGATTCTCTGAGCATGCATCTGTCTGTGTGTGTTCCAGTCAGTATGGATTTGCGCATGACTAACTGTTGTTATCCTTGCCATGCTCTCAAAAGTGCAGCTCCAGCGGCTAAGCCTTCAGGATCCCTCTCTTCCTCCTCTTCTCCCCATCTCTCACTCCCCCCCCCCTTACAGCTGTGTCTCAGAAACTCTTGTAAACTGCTTCTCCTGCTCACTACTCTCTCCCGCTCTCTGATTCTAATCGGGTGGTGTTGTGTTTGTGTTTGTGCATGGTATCCTGAAGACGAGCTTTGGCCCTTTTTTATCTGCTGGATCTGGTCCTGCAGTGCTGTTGTTGCTTATTTGTCCATCTGTGTTTAGACTGCGTCTTCACAATGATGTAAATGCGTGTGTATTATCGCACATCTGTCTGTATAACACCGTTCTTCAAGAGGGGAGTGTTATAGTCTACCGTGTGATAACTTTTCTTACATCTGCACTCAATCTCGACGCTGGTGTGTGAAGGAAACATTTAGCAAGAGGAGGAGAGTGGAGGGAAAGGCACACCATTAGTTCACTTCTGAAGCTTGTTCATCTCTGTTTTCAGAATGGTGGGAAGTCGCTCCTGGGTTTGTCTCTCAATGTTAATATTTATGAAATGGGAGACTAAGAATATCTCAAGTCTGCCAAAAAGATGCAAGAAAAGAGGGAACGGGGGGAAAAGAGAGACGGTCTTGAGTTAGAAAGGCTGAAGAGAAAATCAATCATCCACACCGTTAGATACATGGGGAGCGGATCGGGGGGAAAACTTTTTCGTTCATGCAAATAGGAGAGATTGTGCAGAGTTCTTATTCCTGTATATTTCGGCTTGTGTCGTATCAAACAAGCAGTCTTGTCCTCACTCCTAGAAATCCACAGCTGCATGGCACTTGCATCATGCATCGAAGAAAATCTGGCCCTGTTGCAATGTCAGGCCTTGTTTGTTCTTGTGTGTTTGCCTCCGAGTGAGCTGAGCGCTCGGTGTTCAGGCAGGAAAACCCTTGTGTTCCCCACTGGTGTTTTTAAAATAACACCTCCTCATTTTGGCTTGCAGTGGGGCCCTCGACTCCCTAAAGGATGAGATGAAAAGGGACGAGGCCTGTGTGTTTCTCCTGGTTTGATGTCACATGTTGCATCTTTTTCTGTCTCGTCTATTTCAGGGATGTACCTGTCCGATCTGACGTACGTAGACTCGGCCTATCCCTCCACGGGCAGCATACTGGAGAACGAACAGAGATCAAACCTGATGAACAACATTCTCAGAATCATATCGGACCTGCAGAGGTCCTGTACCTACGGTAAGTTATATACATTCATAGGATGCTAATGTAGTGTAGTGACAAGAAAACTAGAGGACGCAGGTTTAAAGGGACAGTTCACCACAACATCTAAAATATATATTTTTCCTCTTCCCTCTAGAGCTATTTATCAATCTAGATTGTTTGGATGTGATTTGCCGAGTGTTGGAGATATTGGCTGTAGAAATGTCTGCAGTCTCTCCAATATAATGGAACTAGATTGCACTCGACTTGTGGGGCTCTAAATGCCAAAAAGATTTATTAGAAAAACTCAAAAGCTATATCACTTTCCAGAAATCATGACTCACTCAAGATAATCTACAGACCCTGTTGTGAGCAGTTTCATGTAGGAGCTATTTTATAACCGGCTTTAAAAACACTGTACCACTGCTGGCCTCTTTGTCGATATTGTTAAACACCTACATCTTCTAGAACAAAGGCCTACTTCATATGACTCCAAAAAGAATTGGGAGAAAAATGGTGGGGAAAACGGTGTTTATTTAGCCAGTGAGACGGATCTTTTATAATTATTGTGTGTTCCGTGTACAATGTTTTATTTCAAATTAGGCCAATTTCCCCTTGATTTACTGATCATCTAAAGACCTCATACTTGTTTCGCTTTTTGTTTCTTATTTGCTTTTTGCTTACTGTCCTTTTAATGTTAGAAATGTTCATTAAAAATGTTTTCAAAAATAAAATAAGAAGATCTGCATTCAGCATCAGTCAAAATGTTTGGAAAATCAAAGAAAACGCAACTTAATTTGAGGAGGCACTATACTCTTAGAGAACACAGACGAGCTCATAATGTCAAGAATTTCATAATTAAACCAATTTCCATTCCTTGACATGCCTGTACCCCTCATACTTTCATTTAGTTCCAGTGTTCACAGCTGTCCTTGCTTATTATTCAAAGAAATACAGCTTACAGATCCTCCACCCTATGGCTAGTACACATTCAAGTAGTTTTTACATGGAATAGAAACCGTGCATCTCCGGGTCGAAAAGAGATGATAAAGGCAAAAACACATAAAGCACTCACAAATGAGACGCAGCTATTACCTAGCAACACTCGGGCTATAGGACAAGTTTGAAGGAAAACTTTCTGTAGTAATTAATAAAGTTTTGACATCATTAGTACCCAGTTATCCAAACTCCAGGCATTACCTTAACATTAATATTCTAGATATATTGGCAGTTTTAGATCACTTGAACACACACTGTTTGTACATTTATTCTAATGTTTGTCATTATCTTCCCTCTTTCAGATGTACCAGTGTTGACTCATGTACAGAAGTATCTCAACTCGGTCAGGTACATCGAGGAGCTGCAGAAGTTTGTGGAGGATGACAATTACAAGTAAGAAACCAAACTTGGATGCTTTTGCCTCATGTGTTCACAGGAGCAATTTCCTGCCAGGAAAATCCCAAATGTTTTTCATCCTGTTTATAAAGTTACTGTTCGCTAACTAGCACAGTGCTCATCGGTCTTTCCCAAAAGCGTTCCACCCCCATAATTATTTTAATGACAAACAATTTCCCAGAGGAGGAACTCAAGCTGGCGTTTTTTCTATGTCCTTTATCTAGGTTGTCGCAGAAGATTGAGCCAGGCACCAGCACACCACGAGCAAACGCCTCCAAAGAGGATCTTGTCGGTAAGTTTGGTGTTAAATGTAGAATGAAACCTTTCCATCGTCTCTTTTTCTTTGCGTTCTTCCTGGTCTATAAATCCTTCCCTCCCACTCTAACTTACAGGCCAGGAAGCGTCAGCATCTCCTCTCTGCGGCCGTAAATGTACAATAGCAGCTGAAGGAACCAAAGTCCCGGCCACGCCGCCCTCCCCCAGGAACCTGCTGCCCTACGGACACAGGAAGTGCCACAGCCTGGGCTACAAGTCAGTTTTTGTTTTCAGTTCTATACGGTAGAAAAACTGTATTTTCGTCAGTCAATCATGCATCAATCCTTTGGTAGATCATGATGAAGATGATGCCCTGAAAACCATACAGAACTTACAAAACAATGTTGTGAAGCGAAGATACTTACCTCTTTCCTTTTCCTTCCATGTTCCTGTCCACGTAGTTTTATCCATAAGATGAATACAGTGGAGTTTAAAAGTGCTACGTTCCCCAATGCTGGTTCTCGCCACCTGTTGGACGACAGTGTGATGGAGAGCCACAGTCCTACCAGGGGACACGCAGAGAGCTCAACTCTGTCCAGCGGTATTTCACTTGGTGAGACATACACATGTATATACTTATTACCACGATGCACAGTTTGTATGTTCAGTGCAATGTGGTGCATCTTTTGTAAATGATTTGTATCTGTACACAGGCAGCAGTGAGGGCTCTGAGCTCAGTGAAGAGGTGTCTTGGCCAGCTTTTGAGAGGTAAGGTTACTATGTCCGTGTCTGCAGTGCTTTTCCATAACATCCACATGTTAAGTTCATAAAATACGCCTATCCCTGATGTGATTGTATAATTTTCAAAGCCTTGGCCTCAAGACACAGCTATGCGAAATGATCGGCCATTAAACCTCACCGCGTGCAGCCTTGCTTTTAGCCTTGCAGCCAGGGCCGTCATGCCTCATCCCTCCACCGCTGCTCTCAGATGCTTCTGCGGCAGCCTGAAATGTATTAAGAACGTAACATTTAAATCCCCTAACCAGTGGTCCCTCCATGCCAGTAGTGTCTGGAGCCACACTGCCCTGAGAATCATCTGAAACTCCTTTCCAAAACACCATTTATCAAAAACTGTTGAATAACCATATAAACACTCATTCATGAATAACTCCTCTAACCAAACGGCCGCTCCTCCATCCAGCCCTAACCCATGCAATCTGAAGGGACAAACAACGAAGCACCCTCACAGCCTTAACAGTGTCCCGTGCCCCCTATTCTATCCTGTTTTATCCTATTCTGAACAGGACTCGGTTCTATCACTCTCTGGGCCCAGTGACCCGTGTGGCCCGCATCCCCTACAGAGGAGTCCTGAGGCCCAGCAGGTACACACATCTCGACCCGAACCAACCTGAGCTGAACCAAACCCTCTCTTATCCTCACTTCACGCCCCTCAGTCCCTGCCAGGGGCCGCTGTATGCTGGTTCTTAGAGTGTGTGTAGTGCTGGGATAATCTGGTGGTGGGAAGTGTGTGTGTGTGTGCGTGCGTGCGGTGAAATCATGAATCAGGTGAAGGGCAAAGAATCTATGCGGGGTCATGATTTTCCATCTTTTGCTGCGTATCATCAATCTATAATCCACCTTTTCGCTTTCCTAAATTTCTTGCATGTCTGACACACACACACACACACACACACACACACACACACACACACACACA
>CALSCE010010686.1:14881434-14912505 GCA_943593645.1 Bovichtus variegatus | reverse complement strand
ATCTATATATCTATATAGAGATATATCTATATATCTATATAGAGATAGAGATATATATATCTATATAGAGATAGAGATATATGAAACTGATATAGATATATAGAACTACTGTGAGTAATATACCAATAACTTACATTGTAATTGCAGTTGTAGGTTTATTTAAGGATCCCCATGATAAGCACTTGAGTGTCTGGTGTTGGGGTTCTGAACATACAACACAGAGATAGGCCTACAATAAAGTACAGACAATTTAAGACATGAAAACAATCAGCAAGCTAAACAGATGATTGTATTTAAACATAAAGAACACATACATGTGGGGGGGGTGCTTATCTTATTTGCCTAGACGTAATCCTTGTATCGATGCATTTATGCAGCAGTGTATGGAGGCAACAGTGCACCACTGCCACCTGGTGGCGGCCTGCAGCTCCTACAGGAGGAGGAAGTGTTTCGGAAGTGGACACGGCAGGCCGGAGAAGGATTCGAAGGAAAAGGGCGGAGGAGAGGGAGCTACCGGGGGGATTGAGAAAAGGATAAACCACCGTGGCTTTTAGCGGTAGAACATTTTTTTATAACAATATTATACAATATCGCGGGACTTTACAGACAATTGGAAGCTACTTTGTGTACGGTGGACGGCATACGGCCATAAGGTAAGGAGCTTGTTCGGCAGCCAGTAAAAACAACTGACGACGTCCTGTAACGTTAGCTAGCTGTCGCTTTAGCTAACCTACACAGCAAGGTGTGCAACGGCTCGCTAAGCAGCTAGCGCCGTCGGGATAGATGTGGTCATTTTGTTGCAGATACGGTGACCTGGTAAGGCATGTAATGCCGGAATAATCCCCGTACAAAGCATCTAAATAGAGCCACCATTGAGAGGTTTGTAAGTGTTTTTTTTGTTTGTTTTTTTCAGTCAGCGTTGGCCAACCGTTTCCTCAGTGGTGTTAAAAAAGGGCAGCAACATTATGAAAGACCGATTGTGAGGAAGAAACGAAATGCCTGCGTGGCCAAATCTGTTTCGGCTGAGCTGTGTCAAAACCAGCCGGACCGTCATTTGCAATCTTTGAGCCTGTTGATGTCTCGCTTGGTGTCGTTTGGTCTCAGTTTTGATAACGTTGCTCTGGCTTCGTCGGCGCTAATTAACGACAGCAGAGTCGGTTAACTGCCAGTTGAACGTGGCAGTTGTATACATTTTACTGCCGTGAATAAAAAGCTGACATGTTTCAGCTCATTTCGTTACTGTGCTTAGCTGTAGCAGGCTTTGTCATTAGAGGAACATTACTGGGGTGTCTCTTTTCTCTTTTGCTAGGTTACACTGTCCAGACAGGGGCTGTGCTCCTGCACCTCACCTGACCCCCTCTGCACCACAGCAGGACTACCTGTCCATCTTCTGCTCACTAGAAACAGGCAGGGTCTATAAAGAGACACAGTTCCTTCTTGACCAAAAATCCAATGTTGTAAAGGGAAGGACTGTCTTGGCTACCTGGAACAGGGAGGTTTGGATTCTGTAAATGTGGCCCCACAGCTGTATCACACCCCAGCATGTACACGTTCACTTAACAGCCAAAGTACACTTTGCTGTTCATTATGCACACAGTGCAAGTTTTGCACATATTTACACAGCAGGCTGTGCCTTCCTGATGTAGTTACATATCCTGGACAGGCTTCAGCTCTGCTGCAGTACTGGGTCATCATCTGCCCAGAGGGGAAACAAGAAAGAGGGGCAGCAAATCAATCAGTTTTCTCTGCACATATTATTGACAGTACATTTTTCTGCTCTCCCTCTGTTCCCTTTCCTAGTTCTCGCCTGTGTTCGCTCCTCCTCTTCCCTCCCTCAGACTTCTCTCTCCCTCTCTCTCTCTCTGTTTGCTCAGATTGTAGTACAGAGAAGAGAACATCAGCTCCCGTCCTTCGGAAGAGTTTGTCTGACGGCGCAGGCTGGTTGGGCGGGCGACAGAGAGTTACAGGGGCCATGCATCAGGGGTGAGGGGGATTCGCTGCGGGGGACACACAGAGCGTCGGGTGAGGAGGGCATCGGGGCAGGTCGGTGTGGAGATGAAGCTCAAACAGCGCATGGTGGTGCTGTGTGCCGTGCTCCTCCTGCTGGGCCTGGCCAAGATCTTCCTGCTGGATGGAGGCGAGGGCTCTGCGGCCAGCCGACGGGACCTGAGAGCGTTTCGCAAGGTCGGAGTGCCAGTCAACTATTTTCATTTTCAGTCTTGTTTAAAAAGTATTTAAAAACATTAGTGCTTTCATTTGAGAGAATAATAAAGTAGGATGCACATGACACTAATTGGCTATAGCTAGTATACAGTCACACTCGACAGTGCTGGCCAGCTTTTGGCAGACATGTACTGTACATATCGATATCATTACACACTGTGTTATTAACGCCCACCTCTAACAGATGGAAGCTGGCCTTCCTCTGTCCCGGGGAGCTCGCCTTACCCACACCCTTCAGTCTCCGTGGGAGATAGCAAGCCAGTGGGTGGGCCCGAGAGAGGTGTACCCTGAGGAGACCCCAGAGCTGGCTGCTGTGCTCACCTCCCTCAGCAGTGCCAGGGTAGAACGTGCAGATGTGGGCTATAAGGGCACGCAGCTCAAAGCCCTGCTGGTGCTGGACGGTGGACAGAAAGTTGTCTTCAAACCCAAGAGGTCAGACTTGTTAATAATGCAATTACACACTAATATTTCATGCTTAAAGGAATACTTCACCAACAAAATTACCATTTGTTTATCAATTACTCACCCCATGTCTCCTTCTTGAAAAAAACTTTATTTTTCTCCCATGCCTCCACGGTGAACAAAGAATCCAAAAACGGAGAAAAGTCTTGATGAATTTAAGCAAATATGGGCGGCATATTTGCTTAAATATGCCGCACAGTAAAACATATAACAACAGTAAAACGTGATGCAACACTATATCGAAACATTTGTTTACAAACTTGCGCACAACTCGTGCAGTATAATCCAAGTCTCATCCAATTGTACGATCACTACTTTCAACACATGCATTTTCACTAAAATTGTACTATTTAAAGCACCTCTGCATCAACAGTACTCGCACGGATGAGTAATCCGCCTGCGCAAAATTGAGACTGTTTATGAAGTGTTTCTAACAGTAAGGTTTTTAGAAAAAACAGCCCCCATTTACTAAAATTCATTAAGAATTTCTCAGTTTTTGGATTCTTCGTTCGCATGCAAGAAAAATGTAGTTTTCTTAAAGAATTCAAGTAACACAAGGTGAATAATAGATATACAAATGATAATTTTGGGGGTGAAGTATTCCTTTTTTAAGAGTGATTCAGCTTTCTTATTTGTGTCCTTTCTACTATTCCATAGATATAACAGAGACTACGTGGTGGAAGGCGAGCCATATGCAGGCTATGACAGACACAACGCGGAGGTGGCTGCTTTTCACCTGGACAGGTGTGTAAACATCATTATCGAAGTGTCGGACGTGTCATTTCTTTGATCTAGTGTTGGACCAGAACTTCTGTGTAATAATGTTGCGGTATCTCCGTCCCCTCTGCAGGATCCTGGGGTTCAGGAGAGCACCTCTAGTGGTCGGGAGATACGTCAACGTGCGAACAGAGATTAAACCTGTGGCCACAGACCAGCTGCTGAGCACCTTCCTCATGCAGGGTGAGTATCCGTCCACTGTTTCGTCTTCTCTCACACTTCTCAATTAACGTTCTATAATGAAGTGAGGGTTTTCAGACATGCCCGAGTGAGATGGTGTTGTATTGTATAAATCATTTCCTCTTCATTTTTGACTCATCTTTTAACTTTCTTTCACATTCTGATCTTAGTTTCACTCTATCTGTTGACCACTCTCACTCTCGCTCTCGCTCTCTGTCTTTTTTTTTGAGCTTACTTAGTCAGCACACTAGACCAGAATATAACCTTCCGAGTTCTGTTTTTCAAGGGCGTTGCATCATACACTTAATATAGAGTATTAAACCATAAATGATCTTTTCAGGCCTCTGAATATTTTAAGAGACTTTATTACTCTTCTTGTATGTTTTTTTTGTCTATCATTGAGCAAAGATACATGGATAAAAATGTATTGCAAGCTAATACAATATCCCTGCAGTAAAAAATACCTTTGTGAAAGGGGAACTCCGGCAGTGTTATACATAAAGGTCAGTTTACCAGTCCTAGTGAGTACCTGTGAAAAAGGTTTTATAATGTCTTATGTGGCTTTAAAAGAGCCTTTAAAAAGTGTGAGAAAATAGCCCTGATGACTTCATTTGGGGTTATTTTGTCTACAAGCTGATGTTTTTCTGTCATGTGTATACCGTGGTAGCTACTGTACTGCTTAAATATCGCTGGGTGTATTTGGCCATTATGAAAAATGTTGCAAATCAACTGGAGCAGGACTGCTAAAAATACTTTATCCATGAAAAGTTTCTCACTTCATTGTCCAGAAAATGTACTATATACATACACATATATACACATATTGATATTGGAATATAAAATGACATATACCCTGATAGAGGATTTTATCCAAATTACTTCTAGCTTTCATCAAAAGAGTACTCCACAGATTTACATCCAGTCTTATAACATTTTTGGACTCATGATGGACAGTTTTAAAAATATTTTATATTTCTATATAATAAAATAAAGAAATATTTGTTACATTACATTACACGTCATTTAGCAGATGCTCTTATCTAGAGCGACTTACAGGGAAGGAAGTCGCTCTAGATAACTACAGGGACCGTCCCCTGGAGCAACTCGGGGTTAAGCGCCTTGCTTAGGGCCTCAATGGTGGCAGCCTGCTATTGAACTCACAAACTTCCAGTGTTCTACTTGAAAGCCAGACCACTAGACTACCACCACCACCTGTTTTCTTTTTTTTATTCCACATATTGTTATTTCTTGTCAAAAAAAACGAAAATGCAACTCGACTGCAGACAGTTCGGTTGGCGATTCAGGTGTTATGCTAGTAGCAGCTAATGTAGCCTGAGTCGCTAGCCTCAAGCAGAGATCAGGAGCAGGTTATAGAGGTCTGGTTGGTTCACTTCTTTAGAACGCCACACCCCAGTAGTGCTCACCAACACAAGTAAACAAACATTAATGTGTAAAACCTAAAATAAAGGGATCTCTATGTACTCAGTAGACGAGTGTGGATCCACAGTCTAGCATAAAGATTAGTTTTGTGGTGATAAAAAAAAATGTTTCAAATGTCAGCGTTGGGTAACTTTAGTCGCTGTTAAAGGTAAATGTCAACATGGTTAATCACTTGTTGCTTTTTCGTTCGGTGGCCCATGTTGGTATATATCTGTGGCATTGTAGGCTTCTCTTTGGCACAAAGCAGATTTTCTTTTGTGCTTGGTTGACCAGCGGCTCAGGCCACTCGCATGTTTTATGTTCTGTAAGTTGCCTTTTGTTTGTAGCTGTCACTTACCGCCAATCAGTGTTGAACTCGCATGACTCATCGCTGAAATGACCTTTACAATTGTGGTTTACAGACGGGAGCCAGAATAACACCCACTTTCACAGCGGCATAGGCACAAATGTGTCATTTAATCCACGACAGAAGTGTTTAATAAAGAAAAAGTTTAAAGGGTTTCTTCACTTTATACAATACTCCTAGATGCACCTAGTTATGCATTAAGTGTCCAGGTTTTTAGTTATATGACAATGAGATTTATAAAATTAAAACCACAATGGAAGTGGATTGAATAAAATATTTGCTGCTGTTTGAAACATGCTTAGATTTTGAGAAAAGTGATTGAGACTGCTTGAAATTGTAATTGTATTACTTTCATATTAAAACAAAAGCAACTGCACAATGTAAATAAATATGTAATTCACCACAGCAGTTTTGTGTTGGAAAAGCTTGAAAATGCGCGAAAAGTGCTTGAATTTGACCTCGGTAAAGGTGTAGGAACCCTGTAAGTGACATTTAAAGACAGAACAAATGGTGAAAATGCTGCTTTCCATAAAGCTAGAGTCATGGGTCAAAGTTGTTTATTCGCTTCTTTTCAATCTGAATTCTTTTACATGTCTTCATTTTGTTATTGACTTCTCTCAAAGAACCTCCTTACATTGCCATGTTTGCATCTCTTTCATATTTTATCATAAGACGTCATGGTCAAGTGGATTTATTTCCATCTGTACTTTTTTCTCTCTCTCTCTCTCTCACTCCAGGTAATAATACATGTTTCTATGGAAAGTGTTATTACTGTCGGGAGAGCGAGCCAGCGTGTGCAGAGGGGGAGATTATGGAGGGATCATTAACCCTTTGGCTGCCAGACGTCTGGCCATTGCAGAAACACAGACACCCCTGGGGACGCACATACAGAGAGGGGAAGCTGGCCAGGTGGGTGTGCAAAAATGAGTTTCAGTCAGCAAAAATCCTGTAATTTAACTGCATTATGATTATTTTATGTTTATCAGAAGCAAATGGAAATGTTGTGCTGATGTGTCAGCAGGTTTTCCACAGTGGTGGCATTTTAGCTCTAGAGAATTAAATAGACTGACCTTTGCGTTCCTGATCTTAAAAAACAGACACTCCTACTCCTTTTATTTCATGAAATGCTTCGTGGGGTGGGAGGATGATTGAAGAGTGAGAGTGAAGTATGCGTGCAGCAGTTTTCTTGTCCATCATAACTTGTTGTGGGCAGCAGAGAGAATATTTCTATGAATGAAAATAAAAGCTGTAATAGTTTTTGAACTCCGAAGCAACTGAAAACCTAATTCTGAAACCTGACAGAATTTCTAGCATTGAAATATATTTTACTTTAAAAATCTGATTCCATGGGATTTTAATCCCTGTAGCTAATTTCAAGTAGTACATTTTCAAAAACGTTTTTTTTTCTTCTTCTTCTTCCCATCTGCTTTATTATTCCAAAAACTATTTATGTTGCTAAAATTCAATTAACAAAAGCAACAACAAAACATTAAACCATGTACCTCTACAACATTGTAATGACAAGTACTTATTATTGCTGACAAATATTTATTTACCACTAAATTGAGCTAGCAGTGCAGGATTTCTATCGTAGCTGTGGATTGCAATATGTCATCATAGTTAGTGGATCAGCTGCTCTTGTCACAACAGTGAATTATGGGGTTATTGTGCACAACTGGTTTGTAGTCTGTGGACTACACAGAATATACGTGTGTATCGGATTGTCTCTGATATAATCTAATCTAATACTGTCTTGCTACAGTCAAGTAGACACAGTCTTCCTCTTGTTATAGTCCAGGCTCCTCTTGTTCTGCACATCATTGTCATATAGGGTCTCATTTTTCAGATTATTATCATCAGAATAAAATTGTGAATTATATTTTAAGGGCACTATTCTGCACAGAGGTGCTTTAATTTGGATACAGCGGAACCATCCATCAGCACATTATATTAACGTCAGAGAGATTTTGCCTTGATCATGACAATTCACACCGTCATTGAATATTAAGCAAAAGCTGACTTTACAGAATAACTGAAGAGGGAATTTTGATAGAAGTTCCCCTAAAATCTGGTTCAGCTTGCACTCGACAGTGCACCGGCTGAGTTGAAGCTGAATATGTGCGAAACCTGCCGTGTAACTGGAAAACCTTGCTGAGTTCAGCAGTAATAATGCTCCCTGCTGAGCGCTCCTAATGTCATCAAATGTGTCCTGTTGTAGAACTTCAATTGTATTTCAAAGTGCAGAACTTTTAAAATGATGCAAGATCACAGAAATATGCAAGACAGGATCCTGGAATTCTCTCTCACACATGCGCACACACTGTGTGTCTGCATGCATGACATAACATTTATTGTAAACATGGTAGATGTTCATCTGATTTTAATGGATCTGTGTGTTTGTTTATCATCCAGGTGGGAGTACGATGAGAGTTACTGCGAGGCAGTGAAGAAAATGCCTCCGTATGATGCAGGGCCGAGGCTGCTGGACGTCATCGACACGGCCATATTTGATTATCTCATTGGGAACGCTGATCGGCATCACTATGAGAGTTTCCAGGATGACGGCGGCGCCAGCATGCTCATCCTGCTCGACAACGCAAAGAGGCGAGTAATAATGTGAAGGACTTCAGCAGATCAATTCTTTTGTCCTTTTTTTTTTTTTTTTTGTTCATCATTCACAATGAGCAGATTTCATTAACAGAGTTGCTTTAATGATAAATTATCAAAAGAAAAAAAAGATAAATCTATCAAATACAAACATTTTTGTAAAAAGACAAAACCCTTAAATTGTCATTTACAACCATTAGGAGATCTGAAACTATTTAACAATTCATAGGGAGTTCTCCTTAAATAAAACTTTTTTTTTCACATATTATGTAACAGCTTCATAAGCCACATTGGTACAGAAGTACTGTCTAAATGACTGACAAAAGAAAAGAATTGTCAGTTTGTTGTGGAATTTTAACCGATATAAACCGTATGAGATAGTGAGATATTACACTGAAATAAAGATACCGGTACTTAATTGAATAAGTATATTTGAATTATTTATTCTTGCAAGAAGGAACAACGATGCAGTGTCAAGCAGTCTGCAGCAAAGTGCGGAGATTCTTCTTCTACTTTTATAGTATTCCTGACCAATTCCTGAGTCAAGACCCTTTTGTTAGTAAAGAACAAAGAGATCACAGTGATATAAATGCATGTGATCGAAGTCAGAACTCAAATTGTTCAGAGTTCCAGTTTGTAAATAATGTAAAAGGTGTAAAGCCATAAAACAGAGGAGATGAGTTTAGTGTAGGAGACCCCCCCCCCCCCCTGGGGAGAGGCAGTATGTCCTTAACTAGATAAACATGTGACCCCCATACAGTTGCTGGCCTGGTTACATCAAAGGACATACAAATAATATTAAACTTAATACAAACAGTTAAAGTTACTACATTATGATGACATTTTCCATTACATTCCCCCTTTTGATCATATCACATATTGATCACAATAAATCCTTTGTCGATAATTTCACACAAATGAACAAATGACTGTAATCAATCGTTTCTAACCTCAGTGTATTTTTTGCAATGCCTACCCAAGGGAAAAGAGCCATTACTATCTTACTTCCCATTCCCCAATGTTTGAATTCCTTTGGAACGTCTGATCCCCACACTGCGTCGTGTGGTTTAAACTTTGGCTCCTCTCGCTTCTGTCGAGTGGGTGTAAGATGTGAGGCGGTAGGTTGTGGATATAAAATAAGTGTATGGTCTCGTAGTACTACAGATGCACATATTCCAGACCAGTTTGCACGGAGTTGAGCATAGACGTGATGTCCACACAACCACCAGGCTCCGGAAATGAAGAATGTGCCTTGTTGTGGTGGTCCAAAGGACCTGGAAATGCACGTACAGTCAACTCCAGTTGGACATGAATTCTCCGGTATTTCATATTTCAGTCCATCACATTCATTGTCACCACAAATAGTCATATTCCTGTTATTTGCTCTCATGCAGGAGCATCTGTATGTAGGCCATCCTAGTCTAACACTGTCATGATCACGTCTAAATATGCATGTGGTGTAAATATCTTTGCCAAATTCTTTAGGTAAACTCCCTATAGGATGATAACCATCTTGTGTAAAGCATCGATCAAACTTTATATGTGCTGGAATAACTACTGGAAATCTAAAGTTAGAAGCTCTACCTGCTAACCTCTGAACTGAATAAGGACAGGAGGTTTTGGAGTAGATAATGTCTCCTACAGAATAATCTCTAATTTTACCAACCGAAGCAAGTTGTACAAAACAATCTTCTGCAGATGTCTGTACCGATGTCACTGTTGTGTGTGGCGTATGTGATGATACTGGCATTTTAGAACACACATAGCAGTTTGAATGATTCTGCGCATGCGCACTAAAATTGGCATATCTCCACCATAGATTATGTGTATAAGCATGTGGTGCATCACCGCTTGTTCTAACCTTAAGTGTTGCAAGTGTGTTACTGAACCTGCTGTACGTTTCTTACGTGTATGATTCATGTGTGTATTATTAGCAATATGGTCAGTCATATTTGTTCCATTCGTTTTCGCTGGTAGGGTAGGCGGAGTCCACAGTATCAACAGAAGTACAAAAGTGCAGCTAGCTACAAATATAAAACACATTCTTTCTTTTAACCCACAATACCCTTCATGTCTGGAAGAGTTCCATTGTCTTTGTTGGTACATGGTTGAAGATCCGGTGTAGATCCCTCGGTGGTGACACAGAAATTCGTTTGTGCAGCTGTTCTGTAGCTGGATGAGGAAGTGCTGCTTCAACCTGTTTTCTGATGGAGGAAAGGTTGGATGACAAGTTATCACAGTAAGTTAGCATATCATGTTCACAGAGAGTTGTGGAAAGAGGAAGAGTGATAGAAGGTTTCACACCAATGTGAGGAGGAACTGTAAACACAACTTCAAAGGGTGAAAGATTTGTTTTTGTTCTTTTCCTCATTCTCATGTACATCAACACAATAGGCCAGGCTTTGGTCCATGTGAGACCCGTTTCCTCACGACATGACCAGTTTGGTTTTGAGTGTTCCGTTCTCTCTTTCAACTGCGCCTCCACTGGCTGGATGATCAGCACAGTGTGTTTTGAGGTCTATTCCTATGTAAGCACTGATTTGTTTGATGGCTTCGTTGACAAAATGTGATCCATTATCACTGGATATTCTGCTCGGGATACCCCAACAAGGGAGTATTTCGGTCAGAAGAGCCTTTGCCACTACACTGGCAGTTTGTTTTCACGCCGGAAATACCTCTACCCATTTGGACCACATGTCCACCATCACCAGGCAATGAGATTTGCCTTCTGATGGGCTGAGTTCAATAAAATCCATCATTACATGTTCAAACGGCCGTGGTGTGTGTGCTGCTTGACTTGTAACAGCTACTGGTCTGCCGACATTATGAGTTGCACATATGATGCAAGTTTGACAATACTTAGGCCGAAAATCCCTTGGCAAACCAAGAATTTGTGATTGCACTAAGCATTCCCCCTTTTGACACATGATCAACTCCATGTGTCAATTTAGCATAATGTCTAAAGAAATGTCTAGGCAGACGAGGCTTGTTGTCAGGGCCAACCCAGACGCCATTATGGAACCTGCAGCCGCAGGAGGTCCAGATGCGCTTTTCCTCTGCCGTAGCAGTAGATTAAAGTGCGGAGACAAAAAACTTGTGTGTGAGCTGCACATTTACACACAGAGATAGCCTTGGGTAGCAGAATGGCAGACAACAAGGCATCGATAAGTTTGTGATGCGCAATGTTTTTACCAGATTATGTTAGAAACCTTCTAGGTTTCTGTGTTGCCCCAAAATCATGTACGACACCAAATGCATATCTAGAGTCTGTGTAAATGTTTACAGATTTATCTGTTGCCAATTTGCAGGCCTCCGTGAGTGCAATAAGCTCTGCTGCCTGTGCTGAGAGGTGATGAGGAAGAGGATCTGCTGTAAGCACATCAGTATCTGAAACAACAGAAAAAGCAACACGGTTAGTGCCTGTAGCGGGGTCTCTAGAAGCAGAGCCTTCCACATACAGAATCAAATCCAGATTCTCAAGAGGAGTGTCAGACAGGTCCACGCGAGGAGTGCACTGAACTTGTAGCTCAGCCAAACAGTTATGCTCCTCATCGTCATCTGGAAGAGGCAAAAGAGATGCAGGGTTAAGAACAGTACATCTTTTAACCGTGACATTTGGCATGTCAAGAAGAATAGTGTGATATCTAAGCCATCTGGCTGTAGAAAGATGTGATGTCTTTTGTTCAAGAAGAATGAGAGAGACAGCATGGAGACAAGGAGTGTTACTTCTGAATATCCTACTATATCACGTGATGCAAGAAGGGCCTTCTCACATGCAGCCACTGCTCGGAGGCAGCGAGGCAGTCCTGCTGCCACAGGATCAAGTTTTGCAGAGAAGTAGGCTACAGGCCTAAGCCTGTCGCCATGTGTCTGCAAAAGAACAGACGTCATACAACCTTCTCTCCTGTCCACTGCCTGTGTGAATGGTTTGGCCGGGTCTGGAAGACCAAGAGTAGGAGACTGTTGAAGAGCCATTTTGAGATCAACGAAAGCTTGGTCAGCTTGAGGTGTCCACTCCACAGGGTTATTAGAAGACAAGTTATTTTCGTAAATCAGATCACCTAATGGAGCTTCAAGAATGGCATAGTTGGGTATGAAGGTTCTGCAGTATGAACATGTTCCCATAAAAGACATAAGTTGTTTCTTGGTGTTGGGCCTGGGCAGATCAACAACAGCCTGAATGCGTCTTTGTGACGGGGATTTACTCTCCTGAGGTGTCATGTCCAGTTACAGCTGTTCACAAACTGCAGCTTTGAAAGACTTGCCTTGTGACCTTCTGCTGCTAGATGTTTAAGCAACAGCAAAGTATCTGTTTCACATTGTTCTTGTGTTGGTGATGCTATGAGCAAATCATCAACATATTGCACTAGAGCTGTGCCCTCAGTAAGAACCAAAGGCTCAAAGCTAGCTTGAAGTGCCTGATTGTAGAGTGATGGAGACTCGCTATAGCCCTGACACAGTCTGGTGAATGTGTATGGTTTGCCATTGAAATTAAAGGCAAACCAGAATGGGCTGTCTGGGTGAACTGGCACGCTGAAAAATGCATTTGACAGATCTACCACAGAAAACCATTTAGCATCAGCTGGTACTTGTGACATAAGTGTGTAAGGGTTGGGCACTACAGGTGCGTGTGGGACGACAGCGTCATTCACAGCTTTCAAGTCCTGCACAAAACGCCACTCAGTAGGCTGTCCCATGTCTCTTATTTTCTTCATTGGGAAGATGGGGGTGCGGACAGGAGAGTCCGGGCAGGGGATAATTACCACAGCCTCTTGTTTCAGAGGATATTGGTAATTGCATGTTCGGAAATGTGACGATAGTGTGATAACCACAGGATCACAGTTTCTTATCAGGCCGACGTCATATTTCCCCTCCGCTCACAGCTCAATTTTGACAAATCATAACGGATTTTCCATTGATACACAAATAAAGGAGTATCATCAGTTACTACGCTTCCCATCATGTCAATATTACATGAGCACATTGAGAAATCTATAACTTTCCCTCGGACTACTTTAAGACCCTCTGGTGTAGAAATGAGACTGATATTCAACTGCAGCATCAGATCACGTCCCAACAAATTTACAGGACAGAAAGGAGACAACAGAAAACCATGTTTTGTCTTAGCGATGATGTCATCCAGTGTGTGTGTACAGGTCATAGGGGCAGTAAATCTTTCTTTCATGGTGAGGCCGGAGGCCCCAAGTCAATACACAACGTTACCGCTCGTTTTCGGAGCTTTTTCTTTAAAATGTTTTTCGGTCCGTCGTTTGAATTAGGGTTGAGTTGGTGTAAACATGTTCAAACCGGTTTCATATTAAGCCAAAGTAATTTCTGTCATAAACCACGTGTGCCCGGTCTAACTCGGATGGACAAACGCACTCTGATATTGCATTGCACAACATTTTTGAAATGTTGAAACATTGTCATGGTTGAGAGAAAATGGCAACAATTTGTTGCATCACTTGTAACATAACCATGTCATACAACATGACCAGAGCATGAAGACCTGAGCGCTGCACAACCCCGTCCACACTGTTGATACGGTTTCATTTATCGGTACTGAGCTAAATGTAACCATTTTTTAAAATCGTAATACAGATTTTTACACTTCTTCTTTACACTATCTTCCACTTGATCTCAGGCTGTTGTACGTTTTCAGCTTGTCCCAAAATCAGTTTGAAAGGTAGCTGCCGGGTTTATTTCAAATACTATTTGATGCTTTTACCAGATGTTTGTCATCCTAATGTTAAACCTGAAGACTCCTCAGAAGAGCACAGATAACAGGGAAACTGCTGTTGTAACAAACACAAAATCATCAACTCTCTCTTCTGGTTGGCTTCGCTGAGTGGAGTGTGTCGTGGACGCGTTGCATTTGAAAGCGAGTCTGTGTGCGTTCCTCTACAGGGGCCAGTTGAGTGTGGCTAATGCATTTTGATGGCTTCTCCTAACCGCACTGCAGACAGGCCTCTGGCTTCAGGTGCCTTACTTTAATACTTTTATTTTTTTAATTCATGTTGTTTTTTTTCCCCCTTTGTGCAGCTTTGGGAACGCAGCTCTGGATGAGCGAAGTATCCTTGCACCTCTCTATCAGTGCTGCATGTGAGTACTATAGCAGATGTCAATTCTTGATTGTTTTATGATCATTTCTTACTATAATATCAATTTACCTTTCACCGTCAGGGTTCGTGTCTCGACATGGAACAGGTTAAACCTGCTGAGAAGTGGAGCTCTGAGTTCAGCTATGCGGCAGGCCCTGGCATTCGACCCCATCCACCCGGTGCTGGCTGAGCCACACCTCGCAGCCCTGGACAGGCGTCTGTCTGGAGTCATAGCAACTGTCAAGCAGTGTATGGAGACACAGGGCCCCGACAACACTCTAATAGAGGACCGAATTAACCTCCCGCACCCTTAGAGACGAGGGACAGGAGAAAACAGCAGAACAGGAACAGCCGGGACTTGAACCTCACAAGCGATAGGAGAAGAGGAGAGGGCCCTGGGGTTAAAGAGAAGCAGAGTGAGTAAGAGGATGGACAGGGCAACGTATTTCTTCTCCACGGGTCCTTTCCATGTTTGTCACGCTGATACGACTGGAGCGGTTCTTTAAAAGGAATCGCTGGATTCAACGCGGTGTCACTTTTAACTATATAAGCTTTTTCTCAGGACTGTTGTACACTTTAGGACGGTATCTGCTGTAAGAAGCCCTCCCTCTACTACTCCTGGCTGTGACGACACTCCTGTGCCAAATTCTCCCTCCCAGTGCAGCTTTTCCTTAGGATTCAACTAAGAAGAAAGCATGAAGCTCGGAGAGATGTAGACACACAGCAGCAAGGAAGGTGAAAATGAGCCGCCAACGTCTCCATGAAAGACACTGTACAGACGTGTTGCAGGCTGTTTGGAGCTTACAGTCCAAGAAACTGGAAAATAGATTCCTCAGAATCAGAAATCCTTTATTAGTCCCACAGCGGGGAAATTTACATTTTCAGAAATTTACATTTTCCTGTTGAATTAACAGGAAATTAAATTCATTTTAGAACTGAAAATGTTTTTATTGTTTTTTTCCTCAAATTGAAACTTTGATTGGAAGGAACGGAGGATAAACTCAGCGCTTTCCTCATCATTGTGTACATATTTAACTAAGTAGTGACATAGAATTATGAGATGAAAGAATATACATTTGTGAATTATAATATTAAATACACTTAAGGGTGGGGGTGTCTGTGCGTGTGCGTGTGCGTGTGCGTGTGTGTGTGTGTGTTTTGCGAGCGTGGGTGGGTGGGTGTGTGTATGGAAGAGTGCCATATTGTGCCGTAAATAAGAAAAGCTACTGACATCACAGACTTGAAGTAAGGGGATACGGAGGTCAGGTGTGTGGGTTTATCTTCAGCATTAAACTGATCTATTTATTTCTGGTTCTCTCTGTCATCTCTTTTTCCATGTGTTCACCACGAAATAAAAAAAAAAAAACATTTACTTTGATGTGGTACCGTGTTTATGTTGGAAGGGACTTTCACTTGAGTCACTGTGTAGTTTCTCATTTGTGTCATATTTGTTCTGGGATGGGTCATATATGGAACACTCTGGTTGAAGTTGACATTTGATTCATAATAACTATTAAGTTTTTTTATCTGTCATCAACTCACTTTCTGTAAAATGTTTTGTTTTCTCACTTCTTGTACCCTAAATTTAGCTCAACTGTAAGGTGCCGGTGATCGTGGGTTGTTTTTTTTTTTGTCACATAATAGCCAGAAGTGTGTTTACAGTCGTGTCTGTGCGATTTTACTTGTTGCCATTACCTGAAATTGTTGCCATCAAACTGTGTGCAATGCAGTGTCTGATTTTGCACAATACAACATAGATGATGATGACACATCAAGTGGGCAGGTGGTTTTCAGTTGTGGTTTGCACACCTGTGAGGAAGTCTAACAACAACCAGCTGTCTTAAGTTCTGAGCTTTGTACAGCTGGCTGTAAGTAAAGTAAACTGTCAGCAGGCACAACTTGTCTGAATGCTCCCTGATTTTCAATTTAAGCAAACTTTTAACATCAGTTGTACGTTTGCATTTCTTCCTTTCACATCATGAAGGGGGAGGGGAGCGGTTAGGGATGTGTGTGGGCTTCTGATGATTATTGGATAACGATGTTCTCCCACAAACTCTATCTGTACATCAACACTCATCCCTCTGACTCAGCATTCAGCGTTCCTTGAATTAATAATTTGAGGCTTATGAACAGATCTGTGAAGTGTTGTTACAGTACTTCTGGTGATGGATTTCCCCATTTAAGTGTGCGCTTCTGTTACACATCATCCTTCCCCGCAGGCGTTTATCCTTATCACTTGACATTTACTTCATCTAGTTTGTTAGCCCTGTTGTTGATGGTATAAGGGATCAAGTGTATACTCTTTTTCTGATTTGAGTGAGTTGTGTTGTTTTTGTTTCACCCACAGAAGGGAAAGTTAGTTGTGAAACCATGTTGCTGGTCCTCCCTTTCCCACATGCAGAAGTTCACTCTCAGCTGCCTGCTCGTCTTGCAGTCACATCCAGCCTCTTTGTTTATGTGTGCAACCAGCCAGGGGATGTAGGACACCTGTTTCGTTTAGACTAAGCAGCTGTTTCACTTGAGACACATACCAAAACATTGAAACATTGATTCAAACCACAGAATTGATCATGTCAGAGCATGTCAGAGCAAGTCAGGTCATGTCAGGTCATGTCAGTAAATATTGAATGTGCCTCTACAGGGGCTACACTTCTGATTTGTTCATATTATTTTGACACTCAGAACTAATATTATTTGTGTCTGTATCTGCCATCATAGTGCACAAGATTCAGCCTTTTTCATTTGACTTTTTTTCCCCCCTCTCTTTGGTCTGTGAATAGTATTTGTGTTACTTGCGTTTCATCAATTTGTGTGCCTCCTGGATCGGGAAGCAGTGTGCAAAGTGCGCTAAAATATACCTCAAGAGTACTTTTAACTCATTACTGCGTACCACATACACTAGATGTCCCTTTAGGATCATTTATTTGTGTTATAAATATCACTTGGGACCGATAAAGTTTACAGTAAGCATCATAAAGTCATTGTAAACTTACACTGAATATGACAGACACTGCAGAAGTCCCAACACCTGTTACATGAATATCAAAATGTGTGTGTAGGAGATGAAGATAACGTTGTGTGTGATGACTGCTGAATCACTAAGTATCGCACACACTCAAAATAAGCAAGCTATACTATACTGCTAATAATTTGTGTAGCACTTTTCAAGCTGGGCGCACAAAGTTTTACAGCTTAAAAAGAAAAAAAAGCAATAACAGACTATAAAAGAAATGTACAAATAAATCATCCAAAAGGTAGAACACGTGAATTTGTTGTCGGGTGAAAAAGGCAAGTCTGTAGGATCGAAACTGTCAGCAGATCGAAAGTGAGTGCAAGACTGTGACAGAGCTGAGCTGCCAGTACAGCAAACACTTGACCCTCTTTGACCTTAACCTGGACTCTGTACTTCTAATAGATTTCACAATGATATTGCCCTATGGAAATCTCCAGATTTAGTTTTAAAACAAAGAAATCGCTTTTCACTGAGCTTGACTCAGCTTGATGAGGATGTCTTTCAGCCCCTTCATTTTAAAGGGAAACTACCTATACAGATGAAACACCACCAACACACTGATGGAGCAATGGCTGGTGCAATGTACGGCAATCAGTTTGTGGTCATTTCTTTAGTTGTGCATTATAGACAGGAATGTAGAGGGCCCGTGTCAAATCTAGTTTTAATGTGCTTTATGGCGATAGATGGATGAGAAGACAGGAGCAGTAGAAATCTTCTCATCTAACTCAGCAAGAAAACAAATAAGCGTATTTTCCAAAATGTCAAACTATTACAATAAACTAAAACAATGTATAACACGGGGGTGGGCTGTGCTAATAAGGGGCCCGGGCGCTCTGGCCCTGCTCTCATGTGCAATTGGTTAAATTATTTTGCACTTTTTGATTTACCACCTCAACACAGAATGTTGGACTATTTTGTGAATTGCGTTGTCCTTTTGCTTATGTACGCAGTTGTTACTTAGAATGTTTTAAATTTGTTTAACTTGACATAATATAAAAGTGAATTGTATAAAAGTAGTCCACATGGTCTCTGCTCAACAGCTGCTTTTAAAACTAAGAGACTCAAACGTGGCTGTTTTTTTTTTATTATCAAGTCTCCTGCCGATTCATTATCTCAACTTGATCTATTACAGAGTGGCTACGATGAAGGAAAATACTTATTTAATAATTTAAATAATAATAAAACATTTTTTTTTTTAATTTGTTTATCAAATAAAGTTACAGTAGTCCACTTTTCTCTTTGGTTTCCTGGAAACAACTTGTGCCACAACTTCCTCAACGGGTTCACATCTCTCCCTACCCCCGTGATGAATATTATAGGAACACGATTGAAGTGTACGTGGTGTGGGAAGTTTCACTACAGACTGTCTGTGTTGCAACATCACAGAGAGACGCAGCGCAGCAGAGCAGGCTGTTAACCAATCAGCTCCCTGTGCGCTGGTTTCACTCCTGCCTCTCGCTTTGCGTGTGAGCGCGCGCGTCAGGAGCCTCTATGTGTGTGTGCGCACGGGTGCGCCGCAACCCCCCCACCCACACACAATCGCACAGGCAAAATAAAGAGTAGATCACGAGCGGTTTCTTTCCAGTCACTCTCCTCCTCTTACATTGCCCACTCGTGTTTTAAAAGCCTCGCTGAACGTCCGCGGGACACTCAGAGCACTGATGGACCGCAGGAGGATGGATGCTGCTGGAGGCCGCGTGGTGCACCAGGACAGGCGCACGAGGAAGCTCGCGGTGGTCGTCGCGGCGCAGAACGTGCTGGTGACTGTGTGCCTGGTGGTCACGCTCTACCTTTGCTGGGAAGTTCAGGTGAGTAAGCAGTGAGTGGACTGCAGAGGACGTCATGTGCAGGCTGTAAAAAAAAAAAAAAAAAAAAAAGATTCTTTCTACTTCTATACTGCATATCATTAAACCACTTATACAGCAACTGTAGATTTATGTTCACCTTTAATTTTCACCATTTAACACATGCATCCAGACCACTTCATCTACTTGTGCACAAGTTAATTCAAACATGCAATTAAACCTTATTAAAACACACTTATTGAGCTTCCTAAAACCATTGCTTTAGTGGATATAATAATCATCTAAGTGGATTCTAAATGTCAGACACAAACGTTTTTCCCCAGACTTTATCCGGCATCGTATGTTTGGCTTTTTTTTGTACAGAGCCTAGTATGGAAACTTCCCCGGAGTGTAGCTTTCGTTCATTCATATGTGGTAATGTATGGGTTTTGCAGGAGATGGGGTTATTTTTTTCTTATTTTTTTTTAATGCGACTATGACCACAAAGGACATCCTGCATTTTTGCTGCGTTTTGAAATTGAAACACAGGCTGGCTTTGGTAAGATTTAAATGTATCAGTTGATAAATAGGCTGGAATTTTAAGAGTTGTTGTTGCTGTAATATGTAGTTTCTTCTTGTGTATGTCCTTTATTGAGAGCACCTATTCTACTTTCACTGAGGTAGATTTTTGAGTAAGTATCGAACTTAACGGATTTTGATATCATAAAGTGTACAGAGTAAAATTCAGTAGGTAGCATTGCAGCAAGTTTGCATTGAACCTCTTTTCCCTATAAGGGAGCTTCCTCATACAGAAACAAGGGTTGTTTTTTCTAAGGAGCATGACTAAAAGGGAGATGGATTGGTTGGACTCATAGTCAAACAGGATGCCACATTGGACCTTTCACAAAAATGTGAGCTACACCGGTGGTTTTCTGTCTTAATCAAGTCTAAAGTCATGTTTAAATCCATTAAAAGTTAGCTTGAGTGTGAAATGTCACTATTTAAAACAGGAATTTTCTGCAGATATCCTATGACCTGGATGACTGATAATCTGCCTGGACATATCAGCAGGGTTACTGTATAATGATCAATTTAATGACTAAGATTTGTTCTACATTTAGGGAGCGTTGTCTATCACAGCGGTGCTACTCTCACTACAGTTATTAATCATCCCGCTGTGAGACTTTCCCTAGTTTTTGTCAACCTGTCCATTTTCACACCACATCACTTAACCATCGAATCAAACAAACAAGTACTTTGTGTTTTCCAGAGTCGAACACCAAGAGCAGAGCAGGCCTCTGAAGATAACGATGAAGATAATGTACACATACAGTTTTACACCGTTTCAGGTAAGAAAAATACCGTGATTTTCTGATCTTTATCTTTTTGTTCAACACTCGTATTGAACCTTTGTTTTTCAACAAACCAAACAAGCGTGTCATCTTTTTTTCTTCTTCTAATTTTCTATGATTTCCCTGTCTGTCTCACACTTCTCCTTTCACTTTTTAGTCGTCTCGGAAAATGTGACACTGCAGTTTGGTGAAGTTAAAAGCAGCAATATGATGAATCTGGCTAACGGGAAGAAAGACAAGATCTACGTCAACTGCACTGGACCCTATGTTTTGTACATGGACGTGTGTTTCAAGAGCATGGACGAAAAGAATGCCACAGGGAAGCTGGAGCTAAAGGTGGTGGGAAGAGACACTCCTGTCAGCTATTTCCCCCTGCAGACATCACATGAGGTCTGCAGGGGGCTCCACAGTATAGCCTACCTCAGGAAGAATGAGGAAGCCAGTCTGCGCTTGTGGTCCTATGGAGAGTTCATATTTAGGAATGTGACTGTGGGCCTGAGTTATCTGCTGGGGAGCCAGGGCCGGTGTGAATTCTGATGAGGGCAGATGAACGCCTACTGAAGAAAAAGACACGAAGATCAGAGCTGACTGGAACGAGGAAGGGAACTCTGCACTCGTGTTCATCTGCTGCCGTGAGAACAGACACACTAAGCAGGACTTACACCGACGCCGGGACCGGTGTTGTGTTAAAACCTCGAACAACGGAGCTATGCTTCTTGACTGTCAGCGAGAAATCTCAACAACTTGTTCATGGTCATGGGCAAGAGCAAATCATATGAATCTGGTGGTGGCGATTCGCAATTCTCATTTTGTAGATATGAAAAAGCTAAAATAACCTAAACCAAGAAAAAGAACTACCACCTAACAAGCCTCCCCCTCTTTTTGTCCTCAAGGCCTAATTTGACATCTGTTCTTCAACCATTTAGATGAGAGCTGCACTTGAACTTTTCTCATTGGTTCATTTCTTTCGATGATTCAATGAATCGTTTGGTTTGTAAAACATCGGATAACAATGAGTAATGCTCATCGCCATTCCCTCGAGCCCAAGTTGACATATTCAAATATCCAACTATAATATAAGATGACGGGGGAAAGGATGTCATCACACTTAAAAAAGCTGGAACCAACAAATGTTTGGTGTTTTTGTCTGACAAATGACTGACAAATTGAATGAAATGTTTATCAATTATCAAAATAGTTGCTTATAGTGCTGATTACTGATTCTGATCCTTGTCTCTTTTAAAAGGTAGCTCCCTGAACCACATTTACAGAGGCAACACTCCTGCTGCAAAATGAGCAACTGTTGTCGCAGTGGCATTGGGATGTTACAGCGTTTTTACGCAGATAAAAGGGTTAAGAAGAGGTTTTGCACTCCTCAGGTGCCTCCTAGTTTTAATATATACAGTATACTTATAGTTAATATGCCATTATTTTTTACTTTATTTGTGTAGTACCTAATGAATGTATTTCTTATTGGTGCATTTATTCTTCTGGGAAGCTCCAATCTCATAAACTTTCTTTGTGCTGTGTGGCTCCCAAACATTTGCTCTAACAGTGT
Organism: Bovichtus variegatus; assembly: GCA_943593645.1. Taxonomy (NCBI): domain Eukaryota; kingdom Metazoa; phylum Chordata; class Actinopteri; order Perciformes; family Bovichtidae; genus Bovichtus; species Bovichtus variegatus. The sequence goes on along the minus strand of CALSCE010010686.1, from coordinate 14,890,662 downwards.
TTAACTAAATTGGATTACCAGACTGGAGTTAAGCCCGACTATGACGGTCTCACGGACACGTTTACCGCCAATGCATTGATTGTATGTGCACACGCAGGGCTCTCTGTAACGTTTGTGACATGTTTGAGTTTTTAATCATGCTTAATAGTTATAAAGCAAGAACCAAATGTTGAATGTTCCTTGTATATATACGGTATTAGTGAAGCTATGATATTTTCAATGAAAAGCCATATTGTAATAATGATGACTAATAGTTTTTATGTATGCTGTAACATTATACTGTACTCTTCAAACCATAATATGGGCAGGTTCACCATCTATGACCATCTATTTACCAGTGTCATTATTGTTTAAATTGTTTGACTTTGATCTGTGCTATATCATAATTACATCGTTTCATCAGAGATAATGTGTTTAAAAGGAGAAACTTTTCGATTTTTCAAAAACCCAATGAAAGATAAACATCAGCGATGTTTTAAATGGTTACCACAGTTTCGTATGAATGTGAAATAATGATTTCATATGAGAATGGCACTGTATAAATATACTGTACTTATACTGGGATATACTGTGTAGCTACCTCATATAGGCTTTGACACGGATTACCTGTTGGAACGAAACTTTAATAAAAGAAGTTTCCATTTGGCAATAAGCTTCTGTTCTTTGTTTTCACTGTCCTGTCGGCTCACTCTCTGTCAGCAGTTTCATCATCATTACCTGGCATGTTAAACCTTGACCTACCAAAAATGAAAGTGAATTGACAAACGATCAGTCAACACTAGCACAGCTGTAGGGCTTGAGAGACACATGTTGCAGTTTCAGACACACTACCAGGTGCATTTTTTGTTTGTTCTTTTACAAGGGCATACTATCGTCTGTGTTTGAAGAGCTGTATCAGCAGCTTGGCTTTATTTGAGTTGGCCCATTTCTAATAACAGAACAACAGCAATATTTCCATTGAAAGCCAGTTTAGTCACAGCAGGCTTTTCAGGAAGTGTGTGGAAAATTCCTCTCAGATTAAGAAAGTGTTGCACGGTTTGACAGTTTGTCAGCTATGTTGGTATGTGGGAGAAGGATGTGTTTAGAAGTGCTATCTTTAGCAGCCACAGGTAAGTACGGGTGTGCACAGACAAGTGTTTAGTCAAATCAAACCAGTTATGATTGTGCTTGTTAGCACTCGATACCCAACTTTGATGTTGTTAGTACAATACATTCAGTCAATCAGAGCTAAATTCAGATAGTTATTTCAGAGTACGGGGTACGCAGCACTGCGGCACATAGGGTATTACTCAAGAACAGACTTTTCTATAAATTGGACCGCATCCCAATGCATCACGTCTTCATGTCACGTCAGTAAACCTACACGTGAATCAAAGATTATATGTTAAAGAAATCAGCAGGCTGGGTGATAAAATGTAAACTTTAATAATTACATGTGAACAAATCTGACCTGTGGTGTGTTTGATAATCCTCAATTATACATTAGTAGCTATGTATTTGTTGAATTTTAAGAAGGTCAAACACGAAAAAAGTGAGAGACAGGATATCTGCTTTACACGCGTAACTAGAGAAAATCAATCTGAGAGTCTCAACAAAAAGCATTAGAAACTGCAGGCTTATTGTAGTATAAATGCTGCACGCCTCGGTTTAAGCCTACACATACTTTCAGGCACATCATAAACTCTCACTTAGGTTAATTGTTACAACAAGCTCAAAGGTTAGCTACAAGTCACACGTGAGCGCAAGCGTGCATGAGATGCAAGAGTAATGGGACGAAATTGTTTGCGACATACAGAAACGCAGCAAATGAAGTCCGAATAGTGCGTGTCCTCGAATGAATCAACATCGTCAACATACATAATAATCATGATGTCTTAATTTGTTTTCAACACCAAGTTACATGTGCTTCACACAAACCAACAATAGGTTCATACAAGACAATGAAAAAGGCAACTGTTACGGGCAGATTATTATTTCTTTTCACCTGCAATGTTAGCTTGCATACGTTAGCTCCAGGAGGTGGCGGAAACTGCTTGTCACTGAATTATTATAATTTTGTTTTTATGTGTCCAAACGCGACGTTATCTCTGGTAAAGAGATGGTAATAGATTTCTTTGGCCACCCCATACAGTACTATTATGTACTACAGTTGCTTTTCTGTCCATCTGATGGGGATGTGTGTATCCACGAGAGCAGCTCTGACCAGTTATGCTTTTTTAAAAACATTTTATATTAGATAGTTTATATTTGGTAAACGGCTGTCTCCTCATGGATAATGTCCTTTATGTTGCACTCTGACAGAGCAATAGAGACCATTTTTATGTAACTTGATTCTTTGCATGTAGCTACTGAACTCTGCCTTTGTGCCTTCATAGTGATACCACTCGTGTAACATGTGGCCTGCTACTGTGGTTTGAACTATGTAACCTTAGGTGCAAAGGGCAGTACATAAAAGCTTAAAAAAAAAAAAACAAGGTGCTCAAGACAGACAGTAGGTTGTGGCTTAGCTGTTTGTCTTAGCTAGATCAAGTGCTAGTAATAATCATGGATACATTTGAAGCATAACAAGCTCCTTTAATTTGATATCTGCTGCAGGCCATTTGTGGTCAGGTGATCATATTGAAAATGAGCTTTGTGTAGCATTATTCTTGCAAAAGAGTGAATGGAAACTTTAATTTATTCACTTGACTTGTTTCTTACTTTTATAAGGTGCCCGCCAGAGGTAGGAAAACAGGATTTTTTGATTGAGTCTACACCCATTTTTATTTGTTTTTTCAAACAAAGTGGAGGAGGCCTGGCTACAGTACTGTTTCTGCTGCTTTCAGGGACTCTCGGGATGGGTTGGTTGGTCCTACTGACTTCGAGGAACTTATGATCCTCTAGTTTCCTCAAGTGCCACCTGTCACATATCTACTGGACGGACAACATTTTGTACCAGAAATGTGTGCTCCCAGAGGATGTGTCATAATGACTGGTGAAATATTTACCAGTGAAATACCTGTGAAAGTTGATACAGACATTCATGTTCCTTGCAGGATGAATCGTGAAAACTCTAGTGATCCCTTAACTTTTCATCTATTGTCAAATGTCAATTTGTCCAATACTTTGGTTTGTGACTAAATAGCTGAAAACTGAGGACATTCACATCAGCCTCAACTGTACCTCTGTGTTTAGTGCTAATCGGCAAACAAATGTTAGCATGTTAAACCTCATTGAAAGCTTGCAGGTGGAAGCAGGTAGCCTACAGTAAAAGTGCAGAACCACAGAGGGGCTTCTCTTGAACAAATAAAGGCTCCTCGCAGATAATGTGAGTGTGGTCAAAGTGGGAACTTATTGAGGGTTCAGGGAAAATCCCTGTGGGTTTAACTATAACTCCACTGTGGTTTCAGGTTAACGGATGTTTCGACTATAACAGGTTTCTCTAGAGGCAGCAAAATGATGAAACATGATTATATTCTTTAGTAGCACGACTGACTGGTGGGATTGCAACTCTGTTTCGGTATCTTCATTACAGATTCTTGCTTTTGACCTGTTTTTTTGTTTTTTTTAGATGTGTATGAATTTTGAAAGTCATTTTGAAAATAATAATCTTTATTTTTAGTATATTCTAATAATATTCTTTGTGAAATTAGAAAAAAAATTTTCAGTGTGGATGTGCTTTAATTTCAGTTTTTTATTTTAACCAGCTGCCTGGTTAAAAAAACGTGTGCAGTTTTCAGCAGATGAGGCAAAGTGAAATAATTCCTGTGCGCAATGTGCAAAACCCTTTGGTTGAAATAGTTACATTGGTGAAGTATTTAAGAAGCTGCAATTTAATTTCTTGTGCACAGACAGTGAAACATATATGTAAACTTGTTATGTTGTATTTCTTTGGAAATACTGCAGCTCTAAATAGACAGTTTTCTGACAGAACCAACTGTTGTGATTTTGGGCATATATTGTTTATAAGAAAATGTACCATTCAGTTTTAGTCCAAAGAACATGCACTGATGCCTTTTGCAGTAGCAAGTTGTTTTGTTTCCTAAGCATTGTTCCACATTAAGTCTTACCCTCAATATTAAGGTACATGTGAACATAAATCCAGCATTTGTGTAGTTAAAACAGTTTGATTTTTGGATTACCTGCCCACGCATCTGGCTACACAAGTAGCAAGTTTTTGCCACACCTCCATAGATAGTACACAAATGCAATTGTAGAAGAGGTATCAGTAATTGTCTGCCTTGTTTTTTATGGCTCCGTGCCATTCGGTCAAAAAACAGTTTATTACCTGGAGCAAGTTTCCTTACACGTATGCTAAACCCCGCATTCTTTCCACGACCGAGATACATTTAGAAAACATTAATTGAAGGAGACTTCTTAAAGAAATCTAGATTTTATTATTGAAACCGGTAGTACTAGTTATTTAACTTCTTTTAGGTTTCATTTTAAAGTCCAACAAAGTGAACCCCAGCTCAGGAATCTGCAGTGGGAATCAACTTTCTCTTGAGGCGATGTTCTACAACTTCCTTTAAGAATAGAAACTACAGACCAAGTTCTCACTCTAAAGACAATGAAACTGAACACACACACAAGTGAGATAAGAAATGCACAAGATTGGACTGTGCAAAGAGGCTGACAGATAAGCAGTTTTTGTCTGTTTTCTGTGTGTGTCATCAGACCTGACATCAGATAGGATCGAAGCCAAGACGGATATAGAACAGCAACGATGATGTAAGGGCTGTTCTTCTGCTCAGAAAGTGTGGGAGGGACAATCACAGTGATGCAACAGCAGGCAGTTTCTCTAATGGAGGAGTATCCTACTATATGGGTCAAGGTAAACAGGTAGACTGAAACACAGAGAGAGAGAGAGAGAGAGAGAGAGAGACAGAGAGAGAGAGAGGGAGAGAGAGAGGGGGGGGGGGGGGTGTTTAAAACGCCTCTTTCATGTTTCTTTGTACATCTGCGTTTCAGTCAAGCTCTCATTGTTTTGCCGCCTCTGCATTTGGGCAAAACAGGTTGCACAAATAAGTGAAGATAAAGTTTGTCAGGCAGGTGAAAGCACCGTGTGCAAACCAAGTCTTATCATAAAGAGATTGTGTATCCTCACTTGTGCGCCAATGTTGATAATACTACTATTTACAGTATGATGCATATGAAATACAATTTCTTCATGTGGGAAGAATGAAAAAGCTGCAAATCATAACACACACTGGAGATGACAATGCAGTGGCTTTCGTTGTACATTCATGCTTGATAATTGCTGTGCTTTAACAGAAACAAAAATATTTCTTGGACGAAATATGAGATCTGTCTCCGAGAGCAGAAACTGTCTGTTCCTGTTTGTGCATGTACAGCAGACAGGCTGTCGGTATTACAATCGGAAATGTGTGAGAATGAATGTACTGTAGTGTTTTACTTTAGTATGTTAGCATGCTAACATTTGTTTGCCATTTAGCACTAAACACAGAGGTACAGTTGAGGCTGATGTGAATGTACTGTAGTGTACTGTGCGTATGAGGAGTAATAATGAATAATTGAATAATCACTTCACTGGAGTATGTATAAATGGCGAGGAGCGAGGGCTAAGAACATGCCTGGACTGACAAACATAGACAGATTAGAAGTGTTAATGCAAATATGAACTCGACTTTGAAACACACACTGATTAGACAACACCTGCTAGCACAACTACGTCTTATCCAAAATATATAAATCAAGAGTTTTTTTCAGATCCTAATAAGCTTTGGTGGAAAAAAAAAAAAAAAACAGAGATTAAAGAAAGAAAACAATGTAATTATTAAACCAGTTTTGCTACACGGGTGCCAAGGGATTCCCTCGGCACGTTCTCTTAGCTTTTTATTGCATGGGCGGGAGTTAACTGTGCTCGGGATTCCCACTTTTTCTTTTCTGTGTGGGAAGACAGGGCCTATATTAATGAGAAAATCTCCACAACAAGTATCACAGTCTGCATTATGGGGAGGCATCAAGCAGGACAGCAGGAAGCACTGGTGGAGGTCAGGGTGGAGATGGACCTTTTGGAAGCTGTTCATCACCCCAGAGATTCACCTGCGGACCGCCGTGGCTGCTTCAAATGTGCGGTTGCTTTAGCGACAGTGGTGGGATTGGTCACTGTGGCTCTGGTGGTGGGCTTTACCCTGCATTTTGTCTTCCCACCATCCTGCAACCAGGTGAGAAATATCTCAATATTCTCTAAGCAAATGTTATATGTGATGTATCATCTCTATTTATGCATTTCTGTCAATAATCAATCTGTCTTTTTTTACAGGATGCCCGGCCATCGAGTGATAGGGTAAAATTCAACTTAACCTCTAAACTACAAAGTAAGCATCACTTATATTAAAAATGCTTCCACAATTGCTATTCAGATGTTCATTTCTCAGTGTACTGATGGAAACATATTTCCTTTTCCTCCATAGATGGACAGAAAATATATGACATCTTCAAGGTGGAAAAACCTGCAACCTACCTAATCTTTGTGTGGGTGAAGTTCTCAGGCATCACAAGCGAAGAGGTGACTCTCCTGCACATGTCGGAGAAAGGGAGAAGAACCATCAAAAAGGAGATCAACAGTAAGGGAGAGATGGTCTTTTTAGAAAAGGTCACAATGGTCGCTGGCAGTATAGGCATTTACTTCAAGTCTACCTGCACAGACAGCTCGTTCCTTGTCTATGAACTCTGACTACGCTGAAGTCAGACTGTCTGCACGTCAGCAACACAAACTGCTCTCTGGGGCTTCATGTTTATGGTATTACCCTGTATTAAGCTGTCAAAACGTTTTGCTCTAGATGTTGTGCAATTTCTCCGGAACCACATGTGTGCACTTGTCAGAAAGTAGTTTCATGAAAAGGGCTGTGTTTTCTGTGGAGAGAGTGGGTGTGGCCACTCTGAGGTCTCAAGTCTCACAAGGTGGGATGTGGTTTTTCGTCCGGAGGTGAGCAGCAAACCCAAGGTGCAGTCACATGTGTTTTAACACACGTTTATTTAACTTATTGTGGATGACAGAGAAACTACTGTGAAATCAAAAATCAAAGCCCAAAGATGTCTCATAACTTGAATGGTAACTCATGTTCTTTACTTTCTTCGCACCCATTCAAGTGTTAATAACACCTTCACGAGAAAACATATCTTGTGAGTCATTTTCCTCTCTCTGATTGACTACTTTTACCTGTAAGGATGACCAACCAGGCAGGAAACTGCATGTTTCATTTCCAAATAGCTGATTAGCTTTAACACTGTAATAATCTGTAAAATTCATCAAGACCTTTGTCCACTTTGCTTACTGTAAATAAGGCTTGCTATGTATTTAATTGGCTTCTGTTGTGAGTTCACTGGCAGGTGGATGTAAACATATTGTAGCTACACATTTTTATTTCAATATCGGGATGCCATATTGGTATTTTTTTTGCCATGTACAGAAAATAAAGTTGACTTGACTATTAAGTTTGTAATGATTGTGACTTTGAAATATGGTTCTCCGTTTTCTCTCAAATTGTATATTATTTTATTTGGATAAGGATAAGTTCACATATTTTCAAGTGTATCTTATTACAATACCCTTAGCCCCATATGTATATTAAAAGAGTTGTTGATTGCTGTCCATACTGGATGCAAAATAACGCCCTTCTAAATCAATCCAACAAAATCCACAGTCCTCATTTTATGTAAAAACGCATTATAAAGTTAATTTGAACCTGATTTGAGGCTTCATCAGTCTGAGTGTGATAAATCCAGTGTGTTTTTCTTTTAAAGTTACAGTCTTTGTGCTTTTATAGAGCTGTTGATTCAACTGTACGGCCATTCTGGAGGAAGTCATTTGTGGTTCTGTTGAACTGTATTGCACAATACAGAGAGCTGTTTATTTAGCCTACTATCATTTATATTAAAGGGGTGGACAAAACGATAGAAACACTACCAATTTGCACCATCTAATACATACACTTCAAATACACGTGTTAAAGGTTGGATGAACTGTTTGGCTGTATGTGGTCAAAATGCATTCCTGGTATTATGAATATTATTAAATAGGGTTTCTGTATAGCTTTTTCATTTATTTATCAATGTGCATCCAACTTTGTTCACTGCATAAATCTACACACCTGGTAACTTCAATCCCTCTTTTACCCTTAATGGGTTCAAACCCCTTCTGTTGCTGCTTGCAGCTTTATTGATTGATTAATTTCTTATTATTGAGTTTATGTACTTAACCACATCCGTCCTATTATTTTTTTGAATGTCAGGATTGGTATCACCAGTATTTGGGTGGAAATGCAATGTGAAAGTAATATGTTTATAACCACCTTAAAATGAAAGTGTTGGTTATGGTTATATACAGTACATATATTGTTTTTTATGTCCTCTTCATTTCCTGAAATGTAGTCTTAGGGTGTAACATGTCTATAAATAAAGCCCTTTAACAAGCCTGATAAAATGTACAGGTATTGAAATTGCAATAATTATTCAGCTGAAAATCTAACCTCTTAGATATCACACAGTTACCTGTCAGCATGAATCAAATTCAAAATCGCCCTGTGGCAGGGAAATTACTGATATAGTAGTTACGAAATATTGCATCAACAAGTACGTCCGTAACTTGTATTATGAGGTAATGGAGATAAGACACAGGCGCAAAACCAGAAAATATAAAAACATCAGCTCAATAAAATGGAAAACAACAACTAAGCTAGTTCAAGTTCAACTCTAACAAGTTCAAGTAGTTTCATAAAACTTTTCATTACACAGGTTCATAGAGTCTTTAACATAATTATAATAATTATGCGTTGTCAGCAAAGTGATATCAAAAACAATTTTCCTTTCTCTTTATCTATGATTAACATTTAGTTAGGCACATTTAGTGCCTCAACTTAAGCATTTAGTTAGCTGACATTTTTTCCTATACGGTCAAACCCTTATCATGTAAATAAAAAGGGATTTTTAGAAAGTGAGGCGTAAACTACATCAAGACAACGGATACAATATAAATATGAAATTGACATGACTGGCAAAGATGGAGCGAAGCAGCTTAGTTCGCTTCTGTTAGCTTTCGTTAGCTTCTGTTAGCTTTCGTTAGCTTCTGTTCGCTTCTGTTATCTTCTGTTAGCTTTCGTTAGCTTCTGTTCGCCTTCGTTAGCTTCTGTTAGCGTCTGATAGCTTCTGTTAGCGTCTGATAGCTTCTGTTCTCTTTTGTTAGCTTCTGTTAGCTTTCGTTAGCGTCTGTTAGCTTCCGTTAGC
>CALSCE010010686.1:14797765-14813236 GCA_943593645.1 Bovichtus variegatus | reverse complement strand
GTGTGTGTGTGTGTGTGTGTGTGTGTGTGTGTGTGTGTGTATGTGTGTGGGTGTTTGTTTGCCGCTAGGTTGGGCGAGGCTGAAGGGAGGATGCAGCAGTACATAGTTGAGTGGCAGTAGCTGATTCGGTGTTACCCCAGTTGCTGCTGTGTCTACCTGTAGCTGTCAGTGTGTGTGTGTATATGTGTGTTTGTGTGTGTGTGTGTGTGTGTGTGTGTGTGTGTGTGTTGGCATGTGTCTCCACTTCACAACACAGAGTAAACAATGAAACAATGGTCCTCATTCTCAGATTTTTCCCTTCATTTTGTTCAACCCATTTACTTTCTAAATGATATACTTTTTCCCCACATCACAGCGCTCAGTGTTTCCTTTCTCTCTGGTATCATCGTAGAGATTAGTTAATAAACGCGATGGTTGTCCTGTTGCCGTGTCAACCGAGCAACACATATTTGGAGCTATGTGGCACCTTCCACCAACATTCCAGGATTTTCTGTTTTGGAAAGTTCTTCTGTTAGTCGTCTTTCCCTCCTTCTCTCCCCATCCACCCTCCCCCCTCCACTGTCTCTCCCCTCCTCCTTTCTGCCTCCCTCCAGATAAATGGACTCTTTGTCTCCTGGTAAAATGAACTTGAAAACAGTAGTTGGGACAAGTGGTTCTGTCTAACAGCAGGAACACACACTATGACAGGGCACTAATGTAGATTAGGAATAGTAACTACTTTGTCATTATTTTAACTGGCGAAATTGAGTTTTAAAATGTCTAGTGCTCCACTAAAATATTATTACTTCTCCCCTAGTGTATTGCAAATACTCTAGTACTTAGTAGCTTCAATATAGATAGGTTGTAATGTGGGCAAAGTTGTGACTAGCTAGTCAAGTACTCAAGTACTGTACTTTGAGGTAGTCATACTTTACTCGAGTAGTTATATTTTAGGCTACTTTAAGTCCTCCAAATAATGTCGTTTTGGAGACTAATGCTTGTTCTTCTTGGGAGGATAGTCTGAGTGACAGCTATTGTCACAAGTTATTGTGCAGATTAAGATTTTTCAGATGAAATATAAACTAAATAAAATGTGATATTTGTGAATCTCAATCAGTGAATCCTCAGTTATTCATTAGCTCAAGTTGTGTGTTGACCGAGTTATCGCTTGGCTCCTGAAAGGCAATCAATTTTTTTTGTGTGATATCTGAAACTTCTGACAATTGATTTACAAGCGTTGCCTGGGAATGTGCCTGCCTAAGGATTTACGTGCAGACTTACACACACACATTGCGCACACACACACACACACAGACACAAAGTCAGAAGCTGTAACAATGTGCAGTCCTGAAGCACGTACAGTATGCATGCTGATGAGCAGTGGAGCTCTGTTAGACTTCCAGCTCATCTGGTCTGCCTCGTGCAATTTATCTTAAGGATGTACAGCATGATGTGACGTGTGTAGGTAGATATAATGTCCACAATGATGAGCACAATTTATTTTCTTATATTACCAGATTGTGAATTATTAAATGACTTTGCTCCTGCTGTTGCTCTCTTGATCACTGTACAGTGAGGAAGTAAAGTCAGAACTTACCAAGAGAGATAGCAGGGACTGTTTTTGTAGCTCTGAAGCGTCCTGTAACTGCTCAGGGTGCAGAATTTACGAGATCAACCCTGATATACAGTGTCTGATTTTGCTATCAGTGTTTTTGTCTGAAGTTACAGATTCTCGTAATTCAATCTGTCCTTTGTGTTTTATGTGTGCATGTGATCTTTATACACACTTAAATTAGCTTAATGAGTACGCCAGTAAGTGTGTTAGTGGGAGCTATTAATTTCTAACTGTGAATTTTTTACGAAGTTCTTAGAAGAGATAGTGATCTTGCAGCATGTAGTGCGTGTATGTGTACATTATTTGAGTTTGAGGTGGCTGCGATCAGTGGCTAACTCTGTGGAATGCACTTCCGCCCTCTCGACCAATCATTAATCTGTATTTACTCAGTGTGGCTCAGGGCACTCTGACCGTGAGAAATCTTTTCCGAATCACCTCTTTACGTTCGTGTGTCCTTGTGTGTGTGTGTGTGTGTGCTTGTGTGTGTGTGTTTGTGTGCTTGTGTGTGTGTGTGTTTGTGTGCTTGTGTGTGTGCAGTCGGACTGGTTTGTCAGAGAGGAATAGAAAAAAGTCTCAGCCGAAACTGGTGCTTGCACATATATAAACATGCACACACACACACACAAGTGATTGAGTGAGAGGTTGGAATCCTGTCAGCACTTAAAGTCCTGCCTCTATCTCAGAAGGCTATGGCTCTTATCACACACTGAGACTGTGTGTGTGCACATGCCTTAGTGTGCTTGTCTGTATGTGTTTGTATAGCCCTGTGCACGCTTGTGTGTGTGTGTGTGTGTGTGTGTGTGTGCATGTTTGAGAAAACACAGACTGGCCCATGGGACTGCTCAGGCTGTGTGTTTTGGCTCTGTCAGGCAGACCATTACTATGGCGTCGAAGTTCAGGTGGTCCGGCCAGAAGTCCCAGATATAGCTGAACGTTTGAATTAGGTATGCAGACCTGATGAATAACCACTCTGGGAAGTTGATGTGGACTTCCTTAGATCCCAGTAGGTTTTGTGCGATTCTCAAGACAAGACACACCCCAAAACCGTTCTGCATGTCTTTGTGGGGAGATGGTGATGGTGATGAGCGGGCCACCCTGGGAGGACACAGGTTTTATACCTGGTACTCCCTGAAATCCTTGAGCAACACTTTGATCACTCAACTGCGGCAAAGAGATTACAAGCAGCTGTTGAAACGTTGCTGATATGCAATGAAATATGAACACATGTTATTAAGCCAATCCTCTTTTTCTCCATGAGCAGGGAGCTATTATTGAATTTGGCAACCATGTTGTCTGCTGTTCAGCAGGGAAATAATCAGACCATCACTTTCACTTCATACAAGGACAAATGCTTTACCTAAAATGACAACATGGAAGTGAAAAACCTTCATGATTCAGTGTCAAGAGACTGAACGAGAAATGTTTTGATAATAGAAATGCCACCAGGAAGCATTCTTTAGATCTATAATGTTTGATTAATGTCATGATGAATAGGGAACTTCAGTGATACTTAATTAACCACAACACAACAACAATACTGCTACAACAACATAATCAAAAACATACACTAAAACTAATACAAACACTAACACTAACATAAACAATAATAATGCTAATACTACTAATAGAAGCTCTTCAGTCACATGGAGATCGCAGATAATGAAAGCTCTGTTTCCACTCAAGACTAATAGATATGTGTTGGCAGGCTGTAGAAAGTTGTCCAGGGAGCCGTCCTGCAGCCCCCACATACCCGGGTTACCTGAGGTCAACCTACGGCCGGGCTGACCCATTATCTTGCCTCTTCTCCTCTCATTGTCTCTTTCTGTTCTTCAGCACCGCCTCTCTGCTTCCTCAGTCTTGATATCAGGTGTCGTCATGCTTTTTAGCACGCTGTTTTAATAATGAATGTCAAGAGGTCTCTGTTTCTCTCTTTTTGTTTCTCTCTCTTTGAATCCAGGTCAACAACCATCCTGGGTAACGGATTCCTCAGTGGTTCTGTGCAGCCCTGGTAGTTTCTCTGGTTTCTGCACGCAAAGGTTATTGTGCAGACACATCACACGTCTTCAGCTTTACTTCTGCTTTTGGATCTGTTTAGTCTGTGAATCTTTTGCAATAAAATTCTTACTTTTTAGGGTTTTCAATAGGCTCAGGGGACACTGGTGGTCCCAAACCACCAGTTAACTAACTAACAAAACCATCCTACCAGCACCTATACAGCTTACTATTAAAAGTACCATGTGGAGTTTTTAAGCACTAATAGCGCTATAGAGCAGTTTTTACGAGTAGGTCGCTGATTTGTTTGTGTGCACTTGTGCACGAGGACTCTCATGCATGTACATGTGGAAGACACCTTATATGTTCCTGTATGGTTTCACACAATTCCATTGATCTACATGTGCAGATAGCGTGCTAAGATACACTGGAATGCACCAACGAGCATGGCAGAAGAACACTGCGGCCAAGTACACATGGATCTAAACAACGCAGGATTCAAAATGAAGAAGGAAATGTATGCAACACACTGATTGGACCTCAAGGGTACAGACAAGAGAACAAAAAACAACGATAAGATGGAGTAACCTTTTGTTTGCACTGAATACACTTAAAACGTTCTGAAATGATTCAGCGTACATACGTCACATTCTTTCTCTTCAACTTGTGTGCAGATTGAAATGAGCTGTCAAGGTTGCAGGTGTGTGACATAAATGCTGTATTTACGTTTGCCAGGACTTCTCAGCCCTTATTTGTGAACAAATTAAAGCTAGTAGTGGTAAGTGAAATGCACCTGATTGATAAATGTACTTTAATTGCTTAATTGTGTCGGGTCTGTCAAGCCCACATATCTAAATGACATTTCCAGACTGATGTGCATTCAAACGGGCAGCGGAGGAAGTCATTTTGGCGTAATAGCGATAAATGAGTGGGCTAACTGGCACTAATTACCCATTGTGAATGTGAATGTATGTGTGTCAGAGTGTGAGTCTTTGACAGCCTCGTAGAGACACCTATGATAACACAGCTGTGTTTTATTCCCCTGGGTCTGAGAGTGATTATATTGGAACTGAATGACTCCCTGAATATTATTGTTTTTCACTTTTGTCTTTCATATATTTGTCTTAAATTTCAGCATTACTTCTGCCCATTGTGTTCTTTCTTTCTAGCGTGTGGGACGGAGAAATGGAGAGACAGATGGAGGTGGAGGGAATGGACAGACGTCACTGTCAGTCGACGCAGGAGCTCGCAGACACTCACACACTTTCATTCAGCTCATCACAAACGCCCCGCTGTCTTTGTCTGTCTGGGTGCTATGCCGAGTAGCAGTGGGCGCGTGACGTTATAGGGGAGTAGGATTCCACTGTTTGCGTTTGACGTGCGTCCGCCCTCGAGTGTGTGTGTGTGTGTGTGTGTGTGTGTTCATTTGTGTTTCTACGTGTTTTTTGTAAGGGGACATATTTGTATGTGTGGTTTTGCTCAGCAGAGAAGTGAAACCAGTGTAGCCTTGGAGACGGCACCATCCTCTCTCTTTCAACCATAACCTGAAATTCAGAGATCGAAAGAGTTCTGTGTCACGTACTCACAGGCCTGCTGTTTCTGTTGATGAGCGTGCTCTATTTTGTGGCAACAGTTACACTCTCACGGCATCAACAGAAATTACAACCGTTTCAGATTCTAGTTTGTGGATTATATGTTGACAGTGACATTTAGATATTGCACATGAAGATGATAAAACGCGTGAGGAACGCAGTGATACCCGGGAGGCTAACCTGTTTGGACAATAGACCATCACAGAGGCATTTCACAGCCATATGCCACCTTTGAGTACAACTCTTCCAACATAGCTGTGACTGTGCCATGTTAGACATACGCTGCTGAAGGTTATTGATGTAAACACATCTCTGACACGAGGACAGGCCTCAGTGGAACATGGGCTCTGTCTTTCAAGAGCAGCAGGAAGGAGTTACAATGAAACTACTCTGAGGTTGCTTCCTTTCTGTGCAGAGGCTCTGAAAAGGAGGCGCAGTGCCAGTTTCTCCTCCTCTCGCCCGAGGTGACTTTTTAATGTTTTTTTTTTGTATAGAACTGCTCAAGAGTTTGGGAACATAGACAGCAAATAGTTTGATGGGCTGCTGACTGATAGATTGATGACTTTGTTTGTCAAGGTGTTGCAAAAGTTGTTCAGGTGTTACATTAGCACAAAAACACACCACCTTAATATGCTGCTTTGTCATATTCCCAATGTAAATACTTGTTGAGTGCACTTTCTTTTGCATGCACCTTGCCATGTCGTAAGAAATAAGGAAAAGGCGCTGATGCATACATTCGAGTCATTGTGCTTGTGCACCTGAAAGCTGTGTTTATTTTTCCCGCTGCTGCACATGCAAGCCCTGCTTTGTACGTCAGTCCTGAGAGCAACTTCCTGAGGCTCTCTCCAAGCTTCCTGTCTGAGAAGTCAGAGGTTATCTGCAAACCCCGCCCTTTTCAACCCACACAGGTCCATGCAGCTGTTTCCTCAGATGATTATGGATCCGATTGAAACGCACACACACACACACACACATACACACACACACACACACACACACACACACACACACACACACACAGACACAAAGACATGCACACATGTTATGAGATTTCAGAAAGGCCACGAAATGCATAAAAGCTACTGAAAGAATATCTAGGTTTCTGCGAAGTTTCCCCTCTTGCTCGGAGGAGGCTGGATGGTGTCTGATGTGTTCTCTAACTTCTCTTTTTGACACCAGTGTGAGTTTGTGTGTGTGATTGTATGTATACAGTATATATATAGGGTGTGTTTTTGGTCTCAATTCTAGGTCAGGAATACACTCAAAATATGTGTGTGTTTGTGTCAGTGTGTATGTGTGTGTGTGTGTGTTTTAAACATCTGCTCCTTGTTGGCTTTGTTTTACCTCCTCTACATGGCCCATGTAGTGGGTGCTGGACACCCCAAGCTCTTCTGCTGTTTCTCTATGAAAAAGAGAAGAAGAAAGAGATGGAGCGAGGCAAAGATGAAGATAGAAACAAATTCTGCAGCCATTTCAGTAGAGTGTGAAAAGATCTTTTTGTCAAGGGATTAGCATTAGTTGTTTTTTGTAAGCTCCAGTTCTCTGTTCCCATTTTTCTTATCCCTGTCTCCTCCCACTTTGTTTTCCTTCGCTCTTCTCTTCCTTCCCCTCAGTGTTTCTCCTGTGGCCTTGCTCGCTCCATCCACCTCCCTCAAGGCAACAGATGTTGGGTCTGTGTCCAGATGTTTTCTGTTTATCTCTCTCCGATCACATCTTTAACAAACTCTCGTACAGTAAACATTTACAGAGGCGTCTCCTCTCCTCGGCTGCCACACTGCACAGCAACAGGCACGAGAAGAGAGATGCTGACATTATACAGAGAGTGAAAGAGAGCAAACGAGACAAAGGCTGGGTGAGTATGAAAGCCAGAAATCCAATGCCACCTACACATCCACATGCTTGTTACTGAGAGCGACAGCTGGACTTGTCCTCCTCTGTTTATAAGATGAACAAATAATGTACCAACGCACGCACATGCACGCGTGCGCACACGCACACACACACACACACACACACACACACACACACACACACATACAGTAGACTCAGGTATGCACACACATAGTTTCATAACATCTTCTCTGCTGACTGTGTGGAAGAGAGAGAGAGTTCTGTCACATCGCGTGCAGTCAGACTCTCAAAAGGAAGTCTTCAGATCTGCTTTTACACTCACTCCAGAAATCACTCAGTCTTGAAAAGATTTGCTTGCATAGCTGATTTTCTCTTTCTTTTTTTTTAACCAGCCAGCCATTTTGCAGCTTCTCTCTTCTGACGCGTATTCACCCGACCCCTGTGTCATTTCATACACGGAGCTTAATCCTGCGAGGGATTTTTATTGATTTGTATTTTACATTTGACTGCGACATAACAATTCCGTCCCTGCTGCTCTCTCACACGCAGCCACGAAGGGAAGCATCAGCTATTAATATTGAGCAACTCAGTAGTGAGATACCAACAACAAGACCATAAATAACTCTTTGTGCATCTCACCTGGCTTGTTCTGGCTTGGTGGTTTTAAACAGGCAGGGAGACAAGCGTGCATACCAACACAGAGGCATGCAGATAAACCCCCATGCATGCTTAAACACCTTCACACAAACATTTATACTATATATATATATATATATATATGTATATATATATACTGTATATATATATATACAGTATATATATGTGTGTGTGTGTGTGTGTGTGTGTTCATTTGTACTTTATACACATCTGTTAAATGTCTAAAGAACATATATTTTATTACCCAACCTGTAAACTGTATATTGTATCAACATTGTTATTGTTCTGCTTATTGCTTATACAGTGAATTTATTTAGTTTTCATTCTAAATCCCCAAATTATGGACAAAGTTTAATTTAAACTTTAACTGACTAACAATACAATTTAGATATAAAGAGTTTTTCGTCATGCGTGCAGTATGGCTTTATGTTGGTCGGCCCACAATTTTAATCCAGCCTGAAATATCTCAACAACTATTGCAATGAAATATTCTGCAGATACTGCAAATGTTCAAGCCCCCACATTGATGAATCCTTATGACTTTGGTAAGCTCTTAACTCTTCATCTAGTGCCAGCAGCAGGTCAAAGTTTTTACTTTTCCAATAAAATATCTCAACGTCTACTCGACTACATTATCTGCAGACATTCATTGTTCCTAATATCCCATTGATTTTTGTGATCTCTTAACTTTTAATCTAGCTTTCAGTTTTTCATTTGACCAATACTTTGGTTTATGATGCAATATGACGCAATACCTGCAACTTATGTAATTTCCATCAGCCTCAGCTGTACTTTTGCCCTAATTACCAAATGTAAGCATGCTAACATAGGGTGGATGGTGAACATGGTATAACAATGATGTCTGATAAACATCAGCATGTTAGCATTGTCATTGTGAGCATGTTAGCATTGTCATTGTGAGCGTGTTAGCATTGTCATTGTGAGCATGTTAGCATTGTCATTGTGAGCATGTTAGCATTTGTCTGGAAGCACCTCTGTGCCAAAGTACTGGTTTCTTTTAATGCTTTTAACACATAGATGCTGTTAAATACATAAATACAAGGAAGGG
Source organism: Bovichtus variegatus (assembly GCA_943593645.1). Classification (NCBI taxonomy): domain Eukaryota; kingdom Metazoa; phylum Chordata; class Actinopteri; order Perciformes; family Bovichtidae; genus Bovichtus; species Bovichtus variegatus. The sequence continues at coordinate 14,804,481 of CALSCE010010686.1, read as the reverse complement.
AGTAAGACAGACAGGTCAGTGGAGGCAGGCAGCGAGGGACAATGCTGAACCTCAGGTTGCTGAACTTGAACGCAGGCCCAGACTCTGACAGGGAGGTGTGACCCTCGAGCTTGACGACATGGCAGCAGGGTGCTATGTCATGGGGGATTCCCTCTCTCCTCTCCTCTCCTCTCCTCTCCTCTCCTCTCCTCATTCACTTGTCTTGTACAACATGTTCTACCTGGTCTGTGTTTTATCTGGCTGATTGATGGACCACCGTAGATCAAAGTTTATTACTTCCGCAGGCTTTTTGGACATGGACACAACTCACCCAACACTATCTTCCTCCTCCTTATGACCTATACTGTACCTTTTTCACTCCCTGTGGTTTCTCCTCCTCTTCTTGCTCTCCTCCCCCTCTATCACCCCCTGCATCACTTATCCAGGTGATGACATCCATCTCATATCGCGGCACGACGGGCCGCTCTGTGTGATGTCCAGGTGCCTAATCCTTCTCTTATATCCAGTTAACCACGGTGAGCCCTCTGACATGCTGGGCTGGGGACGTGGAGCCAGGGAGTGAGGCCATCAGACAGCTGCTGCTCTGGGGTGAGTGTCCTACCTCCCCCTACCCTCCCTCTACTCCCCTAAACACACACATAAACACTTCATTGTACATTTTAAACAGACTCCCTGACCTCTAATCCTAACTATCACAGTTGAATGTATAACCTAATTCTCTCATCCCTATACCTCCTGTAAAAACACAAACACAGTGTATGAGGAAGAAACACATGCAAATACTGTCTGTACACACACACACACACACACACACACAGTCATTTTAATGCTCTCACATTTGAGTATAATATAGAGACCCACCCTCCAGTAGCAGCACATTTATTCCGCAGACAGGCCAACAGTAAAAACAATTTATAAGCCGCAGACAATGGGAATGTTTTCCTCTCAATGCCAGCAGTCGTACTTGGCTCGTTTGTCCAAAAATTTATAGTGGACTTCTGGTAGAGCCTTTTTCTGCTGAGTGACTGGAAATAGTAAGTGAAGACTTTCCTCCTCACACTTTTACAATGGTGCTGGCAACATACTTACATCTGCCTGTATATGACAGGAAATAGCAACGGGTTTAGCCTAAATGCCTATTGGAGAAAATGTGCGCAACATGGAGAAACGTGTGTTTATAGTTGATAAAGCATCAGTGCTGTGTATCCGCATGCATGCATAATAAAGGAGACGCGCTCACACACACACACACACGCACACACACACACTTTCCCATCAACACGTCACTATTATCCAATGCTGTTTAAGAGCTAATGACTTTACATGCCAGCCGAAGCGCTTCTTTGCCACTTGTATAAAACACAAGGGCTGTGCGTGCGTGTGTTCGTGCGTGTTTGTGCATGTGTGTGTGTGTCCTTCAGTAATGAAATAAAAAGGCTGATTTCATAGCTGGAGTGGAGATAGGAGGAAAGAAATGTTTAGAGGAGGTTGATGGATAGATAAGATGAAGATGGACAAATTGTGAAAGAGCAATTTGGGAGACATTTATTCGTTATACATCACCAGGGAGTTCCAGAAAGTTGAGTCAATTGCATGACTGTCAATTTACCAGTTTAATTACATGTAATATATAATATATACATAATATATGATTTACCCAAAATCTGGCTTGAAGCAAGTAAAGTTTAAAGTGCGAGGAGAGACAGAGAAGTGAGAGGAAGGATTTGTAGAAGATGCGGGGTGTGTTTCAGATCAGCGGAGGAGGAGGAGGAGGAGGGGTGATATGGGATGATGAGGAGAGGGGCGAGATGCAGCAATGGTGGAGTGAAGGGAGGGGAAATCCCTTAGGGAGGTTCATCTGTCCACATATGTAATGAAATGATAGTCATCCATGTACCCGCCTAATGTAATGTATCGATGAACATCTCTCTCTCTGTCTCTCTCTCTCTCCGTCTCTCTCTGTCTCTCTCTTTGTCTCTCCCCCTCTCTCTCTCTCTGTCTCTCTCTCCGTCTCTCTCTCTCTCTCTCTCCGTCTCTCCGTCTCTCTCTCTCTGACGTCTCTCTCTCTCTCTCTCTCTGTCTCTCTCTCTCTAATGACCTGTGTGCAGCAGCGAGGTTACAGGCTTTGTCGAGGTCTCCCTGCCTGGAGGCAAACCAAAGCCTTTCAACTTCGTGGCTTGTAGACCACCCTACGCCGCACTGGTATGCACTCTATCCCCCTCTATCCCAGGCTCTGTAGCAAAAGTCAGAGGTCAGGAGCTGGCAGGTGATTGGATGTTGTTGCGGTAAGGGAATACTGGGCCACTAAGTGCTGCAATAACACCAACTGTCTCTGATATTACTGGCCACAGGCCTTTAGCCTACTAGTATGTGTGCGTGTGTGTGTGTGTGTGTGTGTGTGTGTGTATGTAGGTCAAAAAGGGACAAGGACCAGATTTTTGTCCTGAACTAGACCTTCTGAACACACAACCCACCTGGAAAATAACAGGATCCATGTGTATGTGTGTGTGTGTGTGTGTGTGTGTGTGTGTGTGTGTGTGTGTGTGCATGCCCTTGCGCGCACACGTGTGTGTGTGTGTGTGTGTGTGTGTGTGTGTGTGTGTGTGTGTGTGAGAGGTGCTAAAAGAGCCACATTGCTGGTTCCAATATGTAAAAATATCTTCAGATTATATCTGCCATTAAAATAAGTTATAGTTAGAGACTTAAATAGACTGACAGTAACAGTGGGACATGTGCACACAGTCAGACATTTAAAGGTGCTGGAGAAGTTCACGAGAATGCAGACAGATTCTCCAGTAATGTTTTTGATGACCCCGCAGAGGCCAACACATAAACTTGCTATGCTTGAAGAGCAGTGTGTCGGTGCAGAGTGAGAAGAGACAGGCGGGAAGAGATAGAGAAGAGAAGAGTTTAAAAAAACAACAACTCGTGGAGGGTGTCATTATTATTATGCTGGACCTTCGATTCTCGAATAGTATCTTTGCTTGAAATGCTTACCGTAATTTCCGGACTATTCAGCGCATCTGAATATAAGCCGCACCCACTGAATTTTTAAAAAATATGTATTTTGTACATAAATAAGCCGCACATGTCTATAAGCCGCAGGTGCCTACCGGTACATTGAAACAAATGAACTTTACACAGGCTTTAACGAAACACGGCTTGGAACAAAAATAAATAGGCTTTTAAACGCCTTCAACTTGAAAGCTGCATCATATGCCTTTCTCCGTGTCTTTGCCATGATGACGGTGACAACATGACCGTAATCAGAATCGTGACCATTCATAATGTCCGCTGTTTAAAATGTCCGCTGTTCATAATGTCCGCTGTTCATAATGTCCGCTGCTGAAGACATTCCAAGAACTAATAATGCAATTGAAGGTTGGCATAATGTTTTTAGAGGTTCATTTGGTACACCGAATGAAACACCGAGAAATTTCGTAAAAAAGTTAATTATCGTAATGAATGGGAAGTTTGAGCGCGCTCGATTTACGTCACATTATGCGACGGTGCTCAGTTTTTTGGCGACATGAAGCTTGTGAAAGCGGGAACAATCCATAAATTAGCCGCGTCATTGTATAAACCGCGAGGTTCAAAGTGTGGGAAAAAAGTAGCGGCTTGTAGTCCGGAAATTACGGTAGTTTGAAGTGGAGTTGGTACATGGGTTTCATGGTGGTTGCTCAGGTTGTAGTAAACACTTGCTACAGTATAATACAATAAAATAAATGCATAAAAGTTGGGATGGAACTGTGATTTCACAAAAAGTGCGGAAAATATGAAAATAACTCATGTGGTGTAGCTACAAAAAGTTGTGATGGAAGATTTATAGAAGATATGCATGTTATCAGTGTTGGGAAACCTACTTTGAAAGCATAGCTTTGCAAGCTACCAATTACTTCACAATGAAAGAAGTTGAACTACATTAAAGCTTGCATCATGGGATCATGGTCATAATGGAGATGTTGCCTTTGAAATTTAGATTATATACTAGATGAGGATAAAAATCTTATTTTTTTGCTTTATTGCATCTCCATTTACTCTAGAATGATAATATAATTAGGTCCTGATTCATTTTGGTTATGTTATTGTAGGCGTTTTATTTCCTATCGCTACGGCTGGGGCTTGAGATGTAAAAGGTTGGCAATAACTCATAGCACACTTTCCCTCCATTACTTGCACTATTTGATGTGTCATATGTGTAGGTGGAAGGAGTAGGCTACAGTAGGCATTGCAAGCACACATAATGAATAGAAGGAGTCTGAAGGAAAGATACACCCTTGGCTTTCTTGTCTATAAAACCAGCTTTTGAGGCATTAAAAGTTTCTATGTGTGTGTCAGTGTATACGTGAAGGCGGCGATGCATAGATAACTCGTGACATTACATCTGTAGGGCATGTTTGTACGTTTTTGACACAGAGTTTGGTAGACAGATGAATGAGACACACACACACACACACACACACACACACACACACACACATACACAATCAGTGTTTTTGGCTGAAGGTTGTGGACTGGGAGGATTCACGAGTAATTATGGGTCTATTCTCATCACTCTTCATCTGAAGGCTAAAGTGCTCTCTTGGCGCTCCCTTCTCCACTTTAGTTTGATTGAAAAGACTCTCAAGTAGACACAGTTTCCAACATGGTTTATCTGAAACACATACACAAACAGACACACATACTATATGAGCATGTGTACAAAACACACGTGCAAAACACACACAGCACAGCTGTTGTATTTTTTCTGATCGCACAATGCTCTCCTGGCAGTGCCTCAGCTCCCCAAAGTTCAAGCACCCAATAGTTGATATCCTGGGTTAATGCCAGACTGACTCATACACACACACATACAAGTGTACACACCCGTACACAGCCCCGAAGCTGTGATTGTTCAGTGCCCTTGCCAATTGCTTTACTGCAACAGGGAACTGACTGCAGCCATTTCTCATGTAAGCTCCCTCTTTCTCTCACCTCTACTCCACTTCTCAGCCTCGACTTTCCCTCCGCAGCGTGCAATAAATAATCACAAAGAGAGCCACAATAATTAGCTGGCATAGGTGTGAGAGGGCTATGGAGCCTATCGAAAGGAGATGATATAGAGAGAGGGAGTGCAAAATGAAAGGGTAGATAGAGGCGAGTAAAGGATTAAAAGGTGGTGCAGTGGTGCAGACACGGCAGACGTCGGAGCAGCCAAACAAACCCAGTGACCCCTCTCTCCGTCCCAGTGCTTCCCCTCTCTGATGTTGTCCTCCTTTGGCAGCAACAAGACATCTCCATCCCAACCCAGCCCTGCCCTTCCTCTCTCAGCCTCACCTAGCATACCAAATCATGGCCCAGTCCAGCAAAGCAGCGTGAGCCAGCCCCGCCTGACTGCTCACCCAACCCTGCAGGAGGCAAAGCATGGAACCTCTGCTGCTCATATGAAACACTGGAAAACTTTTATAGCTCCATAATATTTAAAAACTCCCCTCAGCTCCCTTTTTTTCCCCTCTTGTGAAGCGGTCACGTTCTTTCTGCATGTGCCACAGATGTTCTGACTTTATCGTAGCACTGTCATTGCTATCTTATTCTTATTCACCGCCTTCCATCTTGTACCCTTTCTTTGCTTTCTCTTTCTCCATCTCCACCCCTCACACCCACTCCACCAGAACCTCCACCACTGCGCGCTGCCTCCTCGTCTTGCTGGCTTGCTGTAACAAAATCAGGGGCTTAGAGAGCAGTCAGCGCCGAGATCCTCCACAATGTAAAGCAGATGTGGGACACGCACCAACCCCCCCCCCCCCCCCCCACACACACACACACACACACATACTGACGTGGAAGAGCAGCCTGGAGCATTTTGGGCCAGAGGGTGGAGAGAGAAGTAAGCAGAAACAGCTCTGTTGCTAGGATACGGCCAAAATAAAACAGACACGGAGAGCTGCAGACTCTCGCTGAAACAGGCGGTTTGTTTCACACACACACTACGAACTGTCAAGACAGGAAAACAATGTTTTGAGAGAGTCCTGGGAAAATGGATGGGTTCAACTTTCATAAACTTTGTTGTATCAGATTTCTTGTACTCGTGTCTCATGTTCAACTCCAGTTTGTTCACAATCAAGTAAAAAGAGGCAAATTGCTGGCTTTGGCAATCTGATTATGTTTCAGTGTAGGAGTTTTTGTGAGTGTGCATGTGTGTGTGTGTGTGTGTGTGTGTGTTTGTAGAGTTGAGGAGTTCAGGCTTGCTGGTACATGCAGGTGTGTGTTCAAATATCTTACTGATTGAACTGTTTTCCAGGGTGCTTATCGTCGCCAAAGGTTTGTTGTCTTCCTGACAGAGATTGGGTTTGTGTGAGTGTCTGTGCGTGTGTGTGTGTGTGTTTGTGTGTGTGTGTGTGTGTGTGTTTGACAGAAAGAGAGAGACAGAGAAAGAGAGAGAGAGAGAGGAAGAGAGAGAGGGAAAAGGTTGGTGGCTGTCTGTCAGTGTCAGCTTGTCCATCTTGTCTCCCTCTCTTCGTCATGCGTCTGTCTCTTTGGTATTTTGGCCTCTTTGGCTTTAGCCGTGTTACTTTCATGGTTGTTAAATACATATTCCTGAACGATTCCTCCGAGATGTCTGTGTCCTAACCTTCGTCAGACAGAAGGTCTGCAGGAATGTTTATTTCCCTGTTCTCCAGAACAGGTGCTACACACACACACACACACACACACACACACACACACACACACACACA
>CALSCE010010686.1:14750751-14795365 GCA_943593645.1 Bovichtus variegatus | reverse complement strand
GCTGTGTGTGTGTAGCAGACATGTGAGTGATGCTGTGTGTGTGTAGCAGACTTGTGAGTGATGCTGTTGTGTTCACTGACGCTGGTCGACATGAACCCAACATGAAGCAGTTCAGTAAACAATCAGTGTGTTTTGGAATCGGTTTAACTATGAATATTGTGGGGAGGAAATTGTCTTTCTTTTGGCTTTTGCAGGCATTTGATGACTGTTCATTAAAAGTGTTTGGGGGGGGGGGCATTTCCATATCTCATTGGTGATGGCATGACCACGCCTCCCTGTGACGATTATGCACTCATCCATGCAGAGTTGAAGAGTTGGGTTTATAGGTTAGCCTGCTAATTATCTTTATGGTGTGGGTCAGGCTTTGTAGCTCCAACTAAGGGAAGTCTTACCGCTTCAGCATACGATAATATGTTAGTGTGCTTACAACTTTGTGGCAACAGTTTGAGAATGGCCCTTTCCTGTTTCAATATGGTGATACCCCTGTATACAAAGTGAGGTCCATAAAAAAGTTTTCCCAGTTTGCTGTAGAAGAGCTCTGATTTTAGCCCGATACAACACGTGACACTGTCCAACCTCATTAACCCTTGTGTTTATTTGACATTTGCTTTACTTCCTCATTGTTTGACCCCCACTAGTGTATGTGAAAAAATAATAACAATAATATCGAAGTATCTTTTTTCATATGACCTTATGAAGTGGTTACTATTTGGCACAAAGTAGGCTCAGACATTAGATGAAGGAATGTTATATATATATTATATTTTTTTGGAGAAGAGCACTGCTGCGAGTTTGTCTTCCAAAGCCTTCCCAAAGGAGGGGAAGCTGTTACAGCAGTATATTACAGTAATGCCTATCGTTTGGGAATGACATGTTCAACAACCACATATGGTGTAATGTTCAGGTGTGCATGCACAAATACACACATAAGTAAACCCTTGTACACACAGACACACATGCTGCGGGGTGAATAGGCCTGGTGAAGGGGATTCTCCAAGCAGGCTGCCTGTCAGAATGCGGGATGCCTCAGACGTGGTTATCCAGCGTATTTCAGTGCAATGCGTATGAATGGGTGTCGTGCATACATGCCTACATGCAGATGTGAACGCTGGGTTTGTGGCAGAAATAAATGGAGAGAGACAGGAGAGAGAGTGAGAGAGGTTATTTGTGTGTGACAGAGGGTAGCCTGTATCTGTAGCGTGTGACACACAGTGCTCTCTCTGCAGCAGCCAGGCCACAGTTTAGGGACTTGTGCCAAGGGACAGAATAGCTTGTCTGTTTCCTGCCTCTTACTGAGCGCTGATTGACAGCAGGGCTTCTTTGTTTGTGTGTGTGTGTGTGTGTGTGTGTGTGCGTGCGTGTGTGCATGCGTGCCTGTGTGTGTGTGTGTGTGTGTGTGTGTATGCGTGACTTCTCTGTCTCTTTGTGTATGCGTATTTCAAACTGACAGATTGACAGAAACACACCACACGTTGGAGATGTAAAGAAGTTGCCATCTCCACAGAAAAAAGACACCCAGCCTCCTGTCAAATTGTCACTTGTTTAACTGTGGGTTTATGTGGTCTTTTTGTTCGCAATATCACACTCACTTCACACAAAAACACACAGCACTGGGGAACACATGCACGCAATTCACTCACATTCTCACAGACCAGTCAGCCTCCATTTAAATAAACAATTTCTCCACAGAACATACTGTGGTTTATTTATTCAGGGTGTGAAATAGTGCACGTGAACGCACACATACATACGTGCACAAACACACATGCTGGTCTCAGCTGTCATGTTTCTGGAGTGTCAGGTTGTGAAGAGCAGAGGTAGCTGCCTCACCTCTGAACTCTCTGCGGTCCCTCGAGGTCATGAGGACTGCAGACGCACAACATGTGTATCCGAGATTTCAGCATTCAGACAGAGGAAGGCAGAGATCAATGCAGGAAGGGTTAGAGTGTGTTTGTGGAGGTCAAAGCATCTGCAGAGCAGATAAAGATAAAAAACAGATGTTTGCATCCAGGAACAAAGTACAGGGTAAAGGATATGGCTGGAGAATAGCAGAAAATAAGATACGTAGGTGCGTTAGGAGTCTGTTTACCACGTCATTTAAACTGCAGAAGAGAGTCTGTGCAGCTTTTTTAGATTATCTCAAATTATTTTGTCCTTTCTGTGAGTGAGCACATAAGTAGAAATCCAGTCATTGAAAATGATCTATTATTGATGCACTAATTTAAAAGGAGTGTAAAGATGAACTGATATGTAACGGATACAAGAGTCAGAGATTCAGCTGCATTCATGTAGAACCACAGATTTGACAGAATGTATACATGGGAAATTGTTCTGTTGCACCACTTTGCCCAAAGCTGCATGAAATCTTTACATTGCATTAGCAGTCATCAAAATGCACAGTGATATCACAGAAAATGCAGTGTCTGAATACAGTGGGTCAGATTGTAAAAAAAAAAGAGTAAAATGAAACACATTTTTGATTACACTGAAACTTTATTCTTGTCTGGCATAATCTAGTTAAGGGTAGTATCATCATGCACACATAAATCAATAGCAGCCCATGTATTTCAGCCTGCTAATTGATTCCCTGTGGTTTTCTGTAGGTGGGTGGAGGGAAGACATTCCACATTGGGCCCGATGCTTTGTTTCAATGAATATGTTTGAACTTCTGAAATATCAGCACAGACATGCACCATTGCTTTATTTTCTATCACTTGTTTGTCTACAGTATATATGTAGGAACAGACAAGGTAAGAAATGTAGAAGGATCATGCTGCTGAGTTGCTAAATTTACATGATGTTAGTAGGGGGTTGTTTGAAATCTTTTTTTAAATCGGGGGGTAACAGGAGAAAGCAAGAAGAATGATAAACACTGTATTTTGAAAAAGCACATCATGACAGACATAGAAAACAGCAGTAAAACAATATCAAAACAGACTGCACAGTTGGCACAGATTTGGTGTAGCTCAAGATGTGGTTTATGCATTTTCATTAACAAGAGGTTGAGGGAGGGATTAGAAAAGAAGTGGAGCGAGGAGACATGAACTATAAACAACAGAAATTGGACACATCATCGAGGGCAGCTGATAGTCCCCCCCCCCCCCCGCAACCCTCTTAGCAGCCCCGCCTGCGCCCTGCAATGAGCCCCCAGACATTCAGTGAAGGACTAAACAGGAATCCCCCATAGCCCCGCGACAGACTGACTGACTCTGCATAGTGTAGATACACACACACACACACACACACACACACACACACACACATTGAAGCACACACACAGCCTTAAATGCACACATGCATTTACACACAGGCTTACAGACAGCACAGAAATAACCATAGTCTGGGGTATTACCATATACACTATCTGCCCAAGAATCACCTCATCTACTTATATCACACTGCAGCACTATATGGCTTTACCATGTGCAGTCATTTAAAACGAAAAAGGAGCACTCGTTGCTTCTGTATGGCTTTTCCCTCTGATATATTTGCAGCAATCATTTTCGTCTGCCATTCATCTCATCTACCATCTTCTCTCTTTTCCTTTGTCACTCTCGGTTTTAATTTCTCTTTCATTCTCTCTCGCTCACGTACAGAGGAATTTACATTATCACCTAAATCCATGATCGTACACACTTTATGTTTTCTGAAAGTACTTTTCACACTGTTTAATTCATCAGTTTACATTCTCCCAGCCCTCCCACATCTCACGGCGACACTACTGTGTGATGCACAGGTGTCTGAGTGACAGAAAGTGCAGATGGAAGGAAAGGTCAGGAGTTCCTCAGCCTCAAAGTTCCTGACATTGCATCACCTCCCACAGCAGCGCCGATGTGCTTTGGTTCCCCTCAGTGCTCAGTGAAGTGCTCAAGCAGCGAGGAGGGGCTTTCTTCTGCCCTTTCCCCTCAACATTTGCATGGCACTCACTATCAGGGTTTTCCCTCAAACACAGAATAAAGTGACACACTGGGGGGAATGCATTGTCTCTCAAAGCCAGAGATAGAAGTGGTACATTTTAACTGTCAAAAATGATAACGTCCTGAGTGTCTTCACCGACACTGATCAGGGGGAGATATTAGTAGTAGTAGTAGTAGTAGTAGTAGTAGTAGTAGTAGTAGTAGTATTTGGGGATACACCTGGCAGTATAATTTCTAGTTTAAGATTTAACATTTAACACACACAACAGAAAAAAGATTATAAGAAGGAACCCAAGTTCCAACATAATCCCCATCATAATTCATAACTAAGACCTCTGTTGTATCCAGATGGCCACTGCTGTGTTTCCCCTAAAAATTGTGGCTGTCTATCCATCATAATCTGTGACATCCCAATCTAGTACTCTGTTACATGGCTCTTCAATGAGTCCTGTGGAAATGCACCTAAACTCTTTAAAATGTTTCCTATTGTATGTAGATTTTGACTTTACTGTACTACAGTCATTTTGATGATCTCTTGAGATCTCGTTGGACCCGCATATGTACTGAATCTAATCTGAATATTTTCTGTCAGCTTTGCTCCATTTGTAAGATTGTGAAAAGTCATTTCATGCTTCCGCAACGAGCTGAAGCCTTCTTATCTGAGGATGATTCAGTGGTTTCGATCAGTATACACTTACTCGAGCATGAGTAGCTTTGCATGAAGCAGTATTATGTCAGCAGAAATGAAAATACCGTGTTCAGGAGATGTCGAATGGCGCTATCAAAAGATTGGATTGCCTAATCAGAGACCTTCAGAAGATAAAAAAAAATAGTTTGCATTTTGCGAAATAGGCTTTTTTGCCTTCTTGCAGAGAATATCACTCTCATGTCTGTAGCCAGCAGCCTGTTAGCTTAGCTTAGCTTAGCATAAAGACAGAAAACATTGGGAAAGCAGCTAGCCTGGCTCTACCTAAAGGTCACAAAATTCAAAACACAAAACACTTCTAAAACTCACTTATTAACACGTTTATTTTTGTTTAAAAACTGAAGTGTCAGCAGGACAGTTTGCTGTTTTACGCAGGGTTATGTACCTTTGTCTATCCCAGACCACATTAACAACTTAGGTAAAACGGGTCGCGTTCCCCTGTCATTGCCAGTTCAGGCTGACGTTCAGTCCTGCACGAGGCCGCGGGCAGATCTGCTATGTCACGATGGCTGCTCAGGACACATGATCCTCTCCGCAACGTGCACCCGGCTCGTTTCTGCATCAAGTCAAGCTCGCCGTCAAGAATGTTGTCTATTTCCAGTTGACCTGCCGTGACAGCTAGTTATATTCTCGGGTTATGTGATTAGAGTTGTGCCACAATGGAGGAAGAGGAGGGTGAGGAAGATAAGTGTGGGGTTTCCTGGGAAGCTCCCAGTCAGACATCTGCTGCCATCACTCTATCACCCTCCCACTCCCTCCCTCCTACTCTACCATCACACTGTCTATCTGCTGTTTGCCCTCTTTCTGTGTCAGAGATGGCTCTTTGTGGCGAGCATCAGCGCTCCACTGAATAATTCAAAGAGCCAGCAGGGACAGACAGTGGATTAAATCCCTGTGGAGGAGGAGGAGGAGGAGGAGGAGGTAGAGAGATGAAGAGGCAGGACAGAGGGGTTTTTACCCTATTAGACTAGAGGAGCTGAGGGGAAATTCATTGATGTGGCAGCAGGTAGGCAGAAGTGTTAAATCAACAGGGTGGAAAGACGGCGCACTGTCAGAGGTGAAAGAAAAAGGGAGGAGAGAGGCGCAGAGTGAGAAAGTAATCGAGCGGGCAGCGCGTCACATGACCACCGGGAGATCCCTGAGCAGAGCTGGTCACCTGACTGACTGGAAATGCACCGATTCCCAGAAGTTACGTGTGTGTGTGTGTGAAACCATGCCTCCTGTCCTTGTCCCTAATGCAGATTACAGTATACAGTATAGCAGATGAGTGAATTATGCGACATTAAATACATCACATTGTTGGATAAGTGTGTCTTTTATACTTAAAACAAAATATAGAATTAAATCCTACTATTTAAAACACATTCAGTCAAATAAGATAGTAGAAATACCAAGATGCCCTTCAGATGTCTGTCAGTGTTTACAGTGAAGTGTTGGCAGATGGGAGGAAAAGAGGGTTTTCCTGAAACAAAGCTGTGTGTTTAAACGTCAAAGGTTCAGGGGGTGTTGAGTTAGCGTGACTGATCAGTGTCTAAACCGGGGTTATTCTCTTTCTCCTTCTGCTGCTGCTGCTGCTGGACTTTTGGGCCAGCTGTCTCACGCCCACTCAGTCACACACAAATGCATAATCTCACACACCAAAACATCCAGAACGTCATTTACAGTTCAGTGTGCTTCTAGTTCAGAAAGTCAGGGGGATTTGATCAGGTGTATTTCTTAGAAACACAGTTTCTAATTCCTTGTTGATTTAAAATCTCATTAAATTTGAGTTGAAACTTATTGCTTTGCCCGACAAATGTTCATAGTTCCACAGGTCTTGCCATCTAACTCTCATATTTATTTATTTATTTTTTTTATCCAAATATGCCAGATTCATGATGAGATTAGAATATTTTTATTGAACAAAACCTAAAATGTAGTGCTATGGTTTTGTGCAGAACGGTGTTGATTATGCTGCTGTTAATAAATAATATTAATTTTATAAATAAAATATAAAAAGTTCAAAGGACAAGCATGGCAATAATAAGTGTTTACAAGTAACATCAAGAGACCAGAGATGAAGCCTGTTGCAATCCTTGATTAAAATCTTTATATAAAATCTTAACTCAACAACCACTTATTAGCTTTTTCTGTAGCTTTCACAGAACTCCGGGTCTTCTTTAGCGGATACAGTTTGCTCATTTGTCATCATAATGCCATTGATTCTGCGGACTGCACCACTACCAACAAAAACTACAATAAAAAGAGAAACTTACTGAATCTAAACAGATTGATTGGCTTTAGCAGAAAAAATGCAAACTTGTGAAAATCAAAGGATAATAATTTTAATATGTTTTGTCAAACTGTTGTTTTCACAATTAAGAATAAACTTTCTCACTCAAGAAATGTATCTATATCAAAAGTTGAACGGTCATGAGACTTGACATTATTTGCCATTTTTGAACAATAATTGAGAACTTTTCAAAATATGATGAATAAAATACAACACAGTTCCCTTATCTTAGACTATAGCACTGTTTCATATAAAGTAGGAAGGTGAGTAAGACATTAGTAACAGGGGTTTGAAGGTTGAACAGACGTGAATATCCTTTATGCTTCTGCCCGGAGTCTTGCTCATACCCAGTCGACACAGTTCAGCCTGATCGAGCAGCATCCAAAGCCCTGTGCATTCTGGGAGTGTGACTAAATAAACACATGGCAACCACAACTGCACAGTTTGCTGATGGACTTTATGGCCCTTCTCGGTGCGCAGCGCTTTCAGACTTTGTAGCAGTGGATGAAAAATGCACAGGGCATGAAAAGACGTGAAATACTTTCCATGCGCACACGGTTTGTGTTCCCTGGAGGACATCCGCACGTTAGTTTATACGTCCCCAGCGGGAATCTGGTGTTTGCTTTAGTTCCGGGTGGGTTGCGCTCTGGGTTTGTGGGTCGGTGTTTTCAGGCCAGTAGCTCCAGAAACAAGACCGGGCAGGATTTCTGTGTTTTTAAAAGGAAGCCATGTGGCCGTTGTTGCTCTCATCTGCAAAATGTTTCTGTAAAAGAATGAGGATTTTGAAAAATGATCCCCTGATTCTAGGTAAATGTAGGTGAGGTTAATATGTCGAATTTGTTTGAGCTTACTGAAAAACACGCAACCAGTGTTGGTTTCAGAGTGCCCACTCTTGTTTCAGAGCATCAATAATGAAGAGTCACTCCACAGATGGGCCAACGTCACTGCAATGAGCATAATAAAAAAAACAGAACAGCTCATGTCTGTCCGCCATCAAGTCAGACAGACATCTGCCAGCGATTCATTTTATTAAACTGCAGTGTAGGGAACTTTTATACCTGCTCCTCTGTCTCTGCCTCCTTCTCCATCTTCCTTCCTCTCAATCCCTCTTTCTCTTCCTCCAGCATAATTGAAGTGAGCTTCTCCTCTCCTATGTAACCCAATGCTCGTCTCACAGCACTAAAGTGTCGTTTGGGCCGCAGCTTAAGTACTCTGTGTGCTCTGTGCTGCGCTCTAACTTGTACAGATCAGCAGAATCCCAGATTAGACAAATGAATAATTCATTTTATTGCCTTAAATGCAGTTTGTGGTAAAAGATGGTTATAAATCCTGTTAGACTTCCGACCCTGTCCGCTTCACTGTTATGACCTGAGGATCCTACTGTGACCAACATGCAGTGCAACGTATTATGCTGCTTATTCTATTCTACTTCTTTTTCCTTCTGATCTTTGCCTCTCAGTCACTCACTCCACCTTACGAGGGCGGCGATGACTCCGCATTAATCCTTCCAGGACTCAAGGACAAGTGGAGAAGCAGAGAGAGATTTATACATGTGTGGGGGTGGGGGGTGGGGGATGTTATGCCCATAATATTGACTTTCTTAAAAATGGTAAAATTGTTTGGCAGAGAAGATTCTCTCAAGGCCAAAACAAATATAACGATTTTCTGTTCTTCCCTCAGATCCAATTATATAATAATGGATGCCAACATATTAAAGTAATTTAAGGTGGGGTTGGTGTTCGCCATCATCATCAAATCTTTAATAATTAATGCAGGTGATGTTTAATGTGGCTGATATTATGATAATGGTTTGATGCTGCCCAAGTGGATCAGCATGTTAAAACCGTAATGTTTTTCCTGAGTGTTTGTGTGCGTGTCAGTTGTTTTCACTGTGTCTGTCAGTCAGTCGGCCTGTGCTGCTGCGTCAGTTGGAGGTGAGATTAACCTGATGATCTCATGCTGTGGGTGATGCAGTCTAGCGAGTCATCAGGCGATGCTGTGGGCCTTTTACTGGAACAAAGACACTCTCATATCATCTCCCCTGCAGCTTTTATCTCCTGCTGTACTTACTGCTGCATCATCTCCCCGTCCTCCCTCCCCCCGCCTCCACCTCATCGCACAGCCTCGTCTCACTTTCCTTCTTCTTCACTCTCACTACACTCTCTCATCTCTTTTCAGTCCCCTTCTGCAGAAGTAGTTGCTTTTCTTCTCCTCTTCTCGGTCCACATCTTGAGTCATCTTGAGTGGTTTATGTTGCTGGACTGTTATGGGTTATATTGTCTAGGACCAGTAAGAAATAATCTGGCACATAAAACCATAACTTTTATACTTAAACAGACAAGTTGTGTTAACTTTGGACAGAGCCAGGTTAGCTGTTTCCCCCTGTTTCAAGTCTTCATGCTAAACTAAGATCACTGGCTACTAGTTCCAGCTTCATAGTTACTGTAATGACATGAGAATGTTTGATCTTCTCAGCAATAAAGCAAATAAATGTATTTCACAAAATGTAGAACTATTAGCTTAACACCAAACACAAATAGATAAATTAATATATGACGCTCAATCTAGTTACTTCTTAGTTTCCGTCCGTCGTCGGGTTCATTTCTCCTTTCTTTGTCCTCTGCCTCTTTTCCTCCAGCTTTTCTATGTCACCCTGCTTGCTGTCTATTTGCATTTCTACTGCTGCTTGTGTTTTATGCCCTCCATCACACGGCAGTAAACACAAGAGCCACAGAGAGCGCTGGTTTGTTTTTTTAATTAGGTAAATGGACTTCAGTCTGCTGGACCAGACTGAGAAATCACTCCAGCGCTGTCATAACGATTTCTTAAATTAATGAGCTCAACTAAATGTTATTAAAATCTTTTCGTGCAGTGGCTTCTGCTTACTTTTACCCACTGCTGTTTTTCTTTTGGGGTTTCCTAGGTTTGCTCTTGGGCTCTGAAAAGGTGAACACTCCACAGTTTCCAAAGAGCAGAGTCGACAGATGGTCATGCCAAAAGGGGAATTCACCCACGCAGCGGCCAACCTCAAACCTCAGTCTTACCTGCTCCTGACAGGATGCAATCTGAGTCTCCCACACCCACAGAAGGTGAGGCCTGGCTCGGTTCGCCAGGCGGAGAAGTGGCCCTGCCCATCTTTCCAGGGAGGATCCCTTCAGACACAACAACAAACATGCTCTCAGACAGAGGGGTATTATCTGTTGTTATTATTGGAGATAATTATGTCAGATAATTATATCTATTAGCTATGCTGTGTCTTTTTAGCCACTCCAGTGTCAATATTATTTTAATCTCAGTCCTGAGAGCGGTGGACCCCATGGGAAAATACTGTGGGTCGGGTAAAGAGGGGGCGTGAAGGGACCACGACATAGTTAGGTGTATGGATTTTATTTATTTATGTAATAAAGCTCTAAGAAAAATAATTAAAAACAAATAATTGTATTTGTTTAGCTGTTTCAAGGTATTCAAGAGCACTTATGACCGTGAAAGAAAAAAGCTGAATTTCAAATAAGTATTAAAAAACCCCCGCTGAGAACAAGGTCATTAAAAATAATTGGTATTAATGATTTTTTTTTAAGCAAGTATATTCAAGTAAAAGCTATCATATAAATGACATGCCAGTCTATAGACTTTAATCCTTAACGTGAAAGAAAATAACATCTGTGTTTTTTCTTATTACCCACGACACAATGTTACCCAACCTTCGCTGTCTCCTTGTCGTATGAGCATTTTTTACTTTTGAGGGACTGTTTTACTCACAGAGGGGCTTTTGTGTGCTGCAGGTGTTGAGGTATATGAGGCTGTGCTAAGGAGTGTTTTATTCCTATGGGCCCCCTGAGGCCCCGAGGCCTGGTCCAAGAGAAAGACCAGAAGCTGTTTCAACTTCCTCTACTGTTGTTTTGTATGGAATACAACTTCAAACACTGTACGTCAGAGCGCACAGCCAACCACAGCTACGCACATGCACAACACACAACGCACAACACACAACACATACTGTATGTTTCTCTCTCTTTTTATTACACAAACTAACCCACAAAGCCTCTTTCTGCTGTACTTTCTAATATAAAGACATTAATATGCATCATTTTAGCAGGTTGTGGAGAGAGAAGGCTTGGAACGACAGTTTGCTAGGATGGCTGTAAATGATGGTTCTGCAGTGTAGTGATTGTTGAGTAAGTGTTGTGAAAATGGGTTGTAAGCAGGTTTGTTGGACTGTAGTCTGTATGTATATGTTTATCATTGCCTGTGTGCTGTACAGGGTTATTGTCCCATGTTGTGTTTGCAGTGTCTCATCTCTCAGTGGTAGAAAAAGTATGAATTTACTAATAAGAAATGTGCAACATGAATATAAAAAATATAAAAAGATTCTCTATTACAAGTAAAAGTCCTGCAATTAAAGAAATATATACAGGAGTATCAGAAAAGTGTTATATTATAATTATAATGCATTATTGGATTATAATGTTGAATCAGCATTTTAGCGGAGCAACATTTTACTAGTTGATAATATGTTTTGTATGTAAGACTTTAGTCTGTAAAGTATCAAATAACTATAGCTGTCAAATGAATGCAGTGGAGTAAAAAGTAACATTTTTATACTCGATTAAAGTACAACTATCCCAAAATTGTACTAAAGTACAATCCCTCTGCATTTGTCTGTGCTCTTGAAACACATTTTTATAATCTTGGAGTAAATCTCACACTCGTGTAATTATAATATAATTATAATAATGTAATCATAGGTGAAGATACAAAATCATAATTTTTATTTCATAAGCATTGTTAAAACTGAATTTCCCTTCAAATATCACCGCTCTGTAAATGGTAGCTGCCTGCATTTGGAAGATGATTGCTCGGCATTAGGGTTCAGTATAAAATGTGTTACTGAGTTATCTTACAAACCATTTCTTACTTTATTCTATTTTTGAAGATTACAGAAACCGTAGGACCATTTGGAGGAAAAAATCCCTGAAGAAATATGTGCGTTATATATAATATAGCATACATTAGTCGAGTCTAGAGTGATGATCTACCACACGGTGTATAATATTAGACTATAGCACCAAATGGAGTGCAGCCAACAGGTAGAGCAGCAGAGCAGAGAGCTCCCAGTATGGATTGTGTTAGCGTCTCTGAAGCCCCGGGAGCCACAACACTGACCTTTCCTGTTATGGAAATGTACTGCTGGCTGTTCTCGGCCCACAGCCACACGCTGCTTGTTTGAATGGCCACACAGGCCCCCTTCTGCTGCCTGCGTCTTTCCTGAAGACTGCTTTTACTGTTTGAGCTGCACCGTGAACGCACGTTTGTGGTGCATTGTTCAACAGAAGGGGCACAATGTGTTCCCTTTTTATGTTATTCTCTGTCTTTATTTTGGCAACCTTTTACTCGTCTGTGTGGTACAATTGCGCGGAAATTTACTCTGAACTCCTCATAATAACCGATAAATAATGTTTGCTTCTATCTGTGTGTGTGTTGGATGTAAACCAGTTGATTTGTGATTCCAAGCCAAAAACAAACAAGGGTGTAGGGAGTCCGCTTGTCATTTTGCAGTTAACTTCATGCTGCTCGCTTCCCCCCTCTCTCCTGTCCGTCACTGTGATTAGGGGGTAAACTGGGGCAAATGAAGTGACATGTTTTGCTTTGCAAAGAAAACAGAGCTGTGTTAATCCTCGCGTGTGGAGTTGCGTGTGTGTGTCGGAGCAGGGGCGCTTGCTGCACACTGGGTCAGCAGTGATGCAGCGCTGCGCTCTGTCCACCATCATCTGGACTTTCCATATGTGATGTGATTAGAAAGCAATTTGCTCCTTGACAATCTGATCCAAGAAAAACACCTGCTTTATTAAAACAAAACAAATTACCACATTTAGCCCCAAAGACACGGTACTGCGAGGTTTAGCGGCCTGAATACATCACATGGATGGATTATTATAAACAAATGGAGGTTTTAGGCGAACATGATCCTTATCGTGACGTATGGCGGCACTCCACCAAAATCTCCAGTATTTTTGTTTGGCCCACAATCTGGACTGAAAGGCTTAACCGAACGCAGCTGAACATGGCTGGTTGGATCATCGTAAGTATTGTAATTGCAGATCCACTTTAGATAAACTTTATGTGTCTCAGAACTCAGTACAGTAATAGATGTTGTACTGTGTAGCCTCTTAATCTTCCATTTTTATTCAAGGGATTTTTCATCTTGTTTAACACTGTGTAGCGCACACATTAAATATTGAGTACCTCCAAAGCCTCTGCTCTAGTATAAACACTAAGTTTTCTGGATAGAATACTTAGAATATAGATAGAAACATTGTGTCTGTATATTTCACATCTTTTAGAAATGAAACAGATTGCGCCCATGGGATTTAAACTGTGCTGGGTTACATAAAAAACAAGCTACCTTGTAAAATAAATATTTCTGGATTGATGTGGCTCAAGTGTCAGAAAAGATTGCAAGGTCTACAGCCGTTTTTCCAACACATTCTGTGTAAATGGGAGATTTTAAAGACAACAATTTTGGCTAGAGAGGTTTGGCCACAATAAAGCCCCCTGAAGCAGAGGGGGATTATACAGAGTGACGTAAACAAAGATCAGTCCCTCACTGCCGGTAAAAATAGATTTAACAAACATCTTGCCAACATGAATTTGCATTAAATTTGACTTGAAATATCCTAGAAATGCCATGTGGCTTAGCGCTGCTTAGGCTTGTGAAGCGTCCCTTTGTGAGGCTGTTTGTCCCCCTGCAACCCTCAGAGAACGGTAATCGCCTTGCCAGCGTTTGAGGGACGTTAGCGTTGCATAGTGTGCCTTAGCATTACACAAGTCAGCTGTAAACCCGGATTCTTTATGATTTGTCAGAGAAACTAAGCACGGCATGATAATCTCTAAGCTGTCGGGATGCCCTTTCATATTTGGCATTTTATACAGTTTTCGATGCTTCTGATGCACAATGAGGCCTTTTCATATCATTGTCACACCAGTAAATCTCAGCTGAATGTGTGTTCGACTCAGAAATCTGTGTGCAATTCCCCTTGTGGGCTTCAACATAAATCTGTGTTAGAATCTGTAGATTTCCAGGGTAGCAACCAGAGGTCTTTCAGGCATGACTTCAGTCTTCAGTAGAAACCAAAGAGCAGGCAGCGTTATCTCCCCTCTGCACACTGTTTCTCTCCAAGAGACTGGGTTAACCCCTTCGATCTATCTTTAGCTTCTGATAAAGTTGATAAGTTCTGTAAAAGGAAGGCACAATGTATACAGTTTTTCCCTGTTCCTCAGTGTTTGAGACTTAATGTTTTTCACTTCCGTATGCAAAATCAGAAGCATTCTTCTCTGTTTGTTATGCTTCGCTACACATTTGCTTTCTGTCTGGCTCCTCTTGGTGTTACAAGTTTCTCCTTCGTTCACTCTCTCTTCCGCTAAACTGTTGTTACTTTATTCAGACGTCCCCTCTGCCCCTGAGTGTCTGAATGTGCTGTGTTTTCTGTACCCTATTTTCTTTTGCTGTGTGTGCAGACTCTGCAGACTGTGTAGCCTGCGTAGGATGCAATGGGAGAACGGCCAAAAGCAGCTTCGCTGATACATGAAAACACAACCAAAAACATTATACTCCCCAGCCAATACTGTTCCAACACTACCACACTTTCATATGAGAAACGTTCATTGTTTTGTCATCATGTTGTTTTTCTGGACAAGAAACACTCAGAGTCACTGTTGCCATATCTGTATTGAATATTGTAATATATTTTGTGTTTTTATTTTAATTTGATCAAATTGTCAGCATTCTAGCTTGCCATGTTTCTGAACCAGACTTACATTGCAGCGTTGTGTACTTCCTTTTTTCTGTCATGAACTCATGAAAGCCTGCTTTCCGTTTCCTGTTTGTTACAGACTGCACTACTCAGACCACCGTCGTCTTTCCAAGGAAAGCCAATTCTTTGAATCTTTTTGTAATTAGGCATCTTATTTAAATGTACAGGTTGGACAGTAAACAAGTGGCTTCCAGCAGCAGCTCTGTGAGGCTGTATCTAGGCCCTGCAATGGTTTGCGTTAAATGCTGTAATCACAATTCTAACATGCTGATGTTTACCAGCTTAGTTTAAAATTTTAGGATGTTAACATGCGAAAATTAGCAGTACTCACAAAGCACAACTGAGGCTATAGGAATGTCATTAGTTTAGCAGGTATTTGATGATAGACCAAAGTTGGACAAATGAAAGATTTGATGCGGCGCTCGAGGAAAAAGTCATTAGAGTTCATCCTGAATGTCAGATATGTTTGTTAACCAACAACCTGACCAGTCATCCTCACTGCCTTTCTTTAATTCTTAGAGCATGGCGTAAAAGAGGAAAATTATTCAGACCAAATTTCCTTTAATGACGATGAGTGTTTATTTTTAAAAGTAAGAAAAGCTTCTCTCTCCCTGATTTCATATTACAGAGTCGACCAAATATAGTACGCATCTGCTGCCAATGATCACATCTTGATGTCTGTTAAGAATACCAGCCGTATAGCTCCCAACACTGTTTGTTTATGAGTTGAATTTAGTAACTCAGGATTATCTGAAAAACAACCCGGGGCGTTCTGTGCAAACAACCTGACCAAATTAACCGGCTATACAAGGGTTTCAAGCAGATGAGAGTCAGAACCACTCCTTCCCCAACTTGGTTTTCCGGTATGTATTAGCCTCAGAGATAATAAAAAGGGATTTGATTTTTGAGGAGTTGGCCTACTTAACACAAAACACAAAAGTCTAAATATGTTCTTTCAGCACTTCACACCATTACCGACATACAGACAGACAAGATTCCAGCACTGGTGCCAGCCACAATAAGTGTGTGTGTGTGTGTGTGCGTGTGTGTGTGTGTGTCAGCATGTGTGCATTTTTGGACAAGAGATGGAGGGTGTTAGTGAGTTCAGAGGAGGAGAGCAGTTGGGTGAGAGAAAGAGAGATGAAGCAGATGCTATTTCTCAGTTGGGGCAACGTTAAACCTGGGTGTTGCCAAGAGGCTGCCGTTGGCACGGGACTAACAAGTGTGTGTGTGTGTGTGTTAGTGTAATTTCTAATGGGGTAAGGGGCTTGTCTCAGTGTTGCATTAGCTGTGCCCTTATAAAGACGTGAGCAGGATATACTGTTCTCATACTGAAATGCCATATTAAACAAACACCAAGCAGTGGGTGGTGAGAGTGTGTGTCTGTGTGTGTGTGTGTGTGTGTGTGTCTGTGTGTGTGTGTGTGTGTGTAGGGAGATGGTGTCTTTCTCTCTGTGAGGCCTTTACAGGCTTTAGGAGTTGGAAGACCGCAGTTCTCTTGATGTAAAAATAGACTGTATATATTTACAGTCTCTATACTCTCTTTGTAGACTGAGAAGACATTCAAGACCAAATCATCTCCTGTGTGCACAAAGGAGGAGAAGTCTATCTTGAGTGGAACTCACAGTGAAGAACAGGAACAGCTGATGCGGAATAATAAAGGCATCGGTATCACTGTCACGTCAGTTTTGCAGCATCACTGTATGTGTAAAAGTTATTATCCTAACGATCGTAAGTCCTGGTCAATTTAGAGACACCTGAGGATGGGATGGCTGTGGTTCAGGAGGCTCAGGAGGTAGAGCGGGTTGTCCCTTAATCATAAGGTTGGTGGTTCGGTCCTCCTGTCCTTGAGCAAGACACTTAACTGAAACTGAAAACTACTACGTAGGAGGACATGCTTTATGGTAACTGTGGTGATCAATGTCATCTTCCAGCTGCAAACAAATAACCTTATTGAAAACAGTGAGCCTTAGATGTAATACAATAACGCTTTGTCTTAAACCTTCAGGGTAGTTTGTTGTTTCTGATGAAGCCCGTGTGCTGCTACTTTTCCTTTTTCCTGTCCCTTCTTCCTTTCCTCAGTCCCTCGTCACCTCTCCTCTGTCTTAAGGTCACAGATAAGCATGTGTGTGGCTCACTCCATCAGCTCAAAGCAGCTGACACAGGTTGACCCCACTGGTATGGTTCACTCACACCAGCATTAACACCCTCACACACATGCGCGAACAAACTGACATACAGTCGCGCGAAGGTACGCGCTCGGCAGCGACAGTTTTAGGCTGACTGGGAAACACACACTAAATGTTTGTTATGTCTGTCTGCGTGGTATTGTGCGAATCAGGCCCCATGCAGAGCGTCTGATACACTTCCACTGTGTGTGTGAACCATGTAGCTGCGTGGCTCACTGCTGTTTTTTGGTAGATGACTAAATTATTGGGTGGATAGACTTTTTAAAAGAGGCAGGAGACATATGATTGAAGATTAACAGGAGAGGATTACAAACCACGTTAGCATCCGACTCCCATTTCGATTCCACAACTCCCTTGTTTTTAACCCGCTGTCACGTCCTGCCTGTTCAACCTAACATTGGTTTTGTTGCATGATTACAGCATTACTGATTACTATCATAAGTACTTTTGGCCTTTGAGGCAGCAGTTGAAATCGGCAGAGGCTGCTCACATTTTAACCCCTTGGACTAGCTTGCCAGCAAAGCAGCAGAGTGTATGAGAGTCTTTAAGCACTTTGACGTCGTAGGTGAACTCTGATGGAAAAGCACATAGATTTGTCTCAATTTGGTCATCACGTCCAGTCCTGTGCACCTAAACATAAAACAGTGTAGAGAAGTGATCAACAAAAGAAAATTGTGAAGCCTCTTCAATGCAAAGACAAGTGCTTTTAATTGTTCAAATAGAGTCCCAATGAACATATAAGGCTGTGTTGGATACCTTTAAAGGCTTCATGGCTGAAAGGAATAGAAAGACAGATGAGAAGACTGATACCACTCTTACGTGTATATATATGGTAGATATGGTAAATATGAAGCTACAGCCTGCTGAGGATTAGCTTAGCTTAGCCTGAAGACCGTACTCAGGGAAAAACAGCTAGCATGGTTCTTTCCAAATGTAACAAAATCCACCTACCAGCTCCATTAAAGCTCACTAATTAATATCGTATATCTTGTTTGTTTAATCGTACACATTGTGGTTTTACGTGGGGTTATGTGTCGGGGACTCCTTGGAGACAAGATACGACATCCACAACTTGTCATTTTAACATGTTTTTTGTAGAATATAATAAACAAGATACAAGATGTTAATATGTTTTAAAGGTGCTGGTTGGTGGATTCTGTTTTCCTCTGACAGAGCCTCGCTAGCTGTTATCCCCTGTTTTCAGTCTTTAAGCTAAGATAAGCTAACATGCTTCATATGTAGCTTCCTATTTAACGTATAGACATGAGGGTTTTATCAATCATCTCCCTAAAATGCCAAGCTATTTATTTTACTATGCAGTTCAGTTTAAACCGATGCATTCACATGGTTTCTCACATTTTAATTGTGTTGACATATGTCATCTACTGTGCACCACAGTCTACACTGCACTTGGAAACAAGTCAAGACAAAGTTGTGCTTGGAAGCAAATGAAAAAGAAAAAATCTAATTTTTCCATTTTTAAGTTTCACAGTTTAGTCAGCTTGCTGCTGCTAATGAGGCTGTGGCTAAGTCTATGTGAGGGTGTTGACTGAGATAACAACTGAAAGTGCTGGTAAAACAAAAACAAAAACATTAAAAGGAGAGAAAGAGTTCACTATAGCTCTATAACCACTCTGTAGTGTCTGTGACTGGAACCATCTTCACTTTATTCTCACAGAGAGAGACAATTCAAGAAAGAGTGAGAGTGGGAGATTGGCTGGGTCCGTGTGTGTGTGCGTGTGTGTGTGTGTTTCTGTGTGTGTGTGTGTGTGTGTGTGTCTGTGTGTCTCTTTGCAGATGTAGGGCTGGCCGTGTGCCAGCAGCAGGGATCTCTGGGAGCAGACCCAAGCATGATGTCATTACCAGCCAGACCAAGGAGCCGCAGTAATCTGTGACATTGTGTCTTCGAAGGAGAGAGCCACCCAGTGTGTGCGTGTGTGTTTGTGTGTTAACATTATTTTTGAACCGTTTGTGTGTGTGTGTGTGTGTGTGTGTG
Organism: Bovichtus variegatus; assembly: GCA_943593645.1. Taxonomy (NCBI): domain Eukaryota; kingdom Metazoa; phylum Chordata; class Actinopteri; order Perciformes; family Bovichtidae; genus Bovichtus; species Bovichtus variegatus. The sequence continues at coordinate 14,776,474 of CALSCE010010686.1, read as the reverse complement.
TGTGTGTGTGTGGTACAGGACATGGTTATTGTCAGATTTCTGTGCCTGGTGTCTATCAGTCACACTCCTCCTTCATACTCTCCTCCCTCTGGTCATCAAAAGATGACCCTCAGAGGTTCAAGTGTGTGTGAGTGTTTATGTGTCTCTCTCTCTGTCGTGGAGGTGAAATATGAGACTGTCTTGCTGTTTTGTCTTTTCTATTTGAGGTTTATGACCTCGGGAGGACGGATCGAAGTCTTACAGTCTGACTTTTTCTCGTTGGCCACTCTCGTTGGAGTTTATAGCAGATGTGATTTGGACGTTGGAGGAGAGGCAGTGACAGTCTGGCGGACTAATCCAATTGGTCTTTTTATAGAATGGAAACGACAAAATTCACCATGACAATTTTTCCCTTTTCTCATTCACTTCAGACTGCTGTTACTCTGAGATGTATGTGCCCTGTCTGATGTTTTCCATGTTGTATTTGTTTATGCTTGGCTAGTAAGGGGGGAGGCAAGGGGGAGGCAGAGAGCCAGAGAGAGGAATCATTGAAGTGCTAGCCAGTGTTTATGTTTGTGTCTGGGTTTCCCTCTCTCTCTCTCGCTCTCTCCATCTTTTACTCTCTCTCGCTACCTGTCTCACCATCTCCCAAACTCAAGTACAATTCAAGCCGAACCTGTCCTCCCTTCACTTTCCCTCCACCCTGCTGCCTGCCTCTCTATACACCTGCCAACCTTTACTCTCCCGCCTGTGTTTGTGCTCCTGTCTGGCTCTTGGCGTGGTCCGTCTGGACGCTGGTGAGAAGGAAAACCCGTCAGGTGGAGCGCAGCTGGGAGGAGCTCTGAGGCAGGGAAGAAAGAGCGCCTGTGGTTCAATGCGGGGCTTCAGGGTTTTCCATCGGAACGCCAAAACCCAGACGTCTGAGCAAGCTTTATCAGGAAAGAGTTTGCTCCAAATGCACACACTGTGCAACAACACTGCGGAGGAGGAGTGTGTAAATGTGTCCCCTATGTAGTGGAAATTTTAACAACCTGGTTGACTTATGCTAACTTGCTTCTTTCTTTCTTTTTCTCTCTTTTCTGTCTGTGCCTGTGTTCATGTGATTGTGAATAAATTGAAATGACACTTCTGGTTTCACATGTCAGCAGGGAGCTCTGTTTTCAGAAGGCAGGTTTCAGATAACGACCCAGTCCCCCATCTGCATCTCTTTCTACCCAAACACATTAGCACTCGCACTGCTGCTCCAATGAGCCCTCTCACCTTGGAATGAGGGGTTCCACCCCACATGGCCTTTAACTCGTTTCACCTCATTTTAGAGGTTCAGAGGTACCTCCAGGCCATAAGACTGAGACATACAACACCACTTAGCTGCCTGTCACCACTCACACTGGGAGACATTCAAAGCCTCCACTGCCCAACTCTGCAGGAGTAAACAAAGAATAAATGGTTGAAAAATATCATGCAATATATTAAAACGTCAATTTAAATACATGGTAGGACTCATACATAACGTATATACATGTTTTGCAATATATGCAATACCAACATCATTGAAATAGTCTAATTGCAGCATCCGTTTGCAGCTTTTTCCAGATATACGTTTTTTTTGTTCTGAGTTACCACAAAAACAATCGCAGTGTAATTTCCAAATCTACTCAAGCTAATGTTGTAAGCTGGTGCCCACACACCCAGAGGACAAACAAACAGTTGAATTGGTTGGTTATTTACCACACAGCCACGAAACTTGTCAGTTGAGGGATTGTTACTGGAAGTTAAAGGGGCAAATTTGTATTTTCAGTATGACTCCTCCTACTGAAACTGCCCGCCCAACCCTCAGTGGTTTTTGTTTATATAATGTTTGTTTTATCTTCTTCAAGGTAAAATGAATGATCAAAAAATATGTTCGAGCAAAGCAAGTTTAGCTGCTCACATTATTTCCCCATTGCATCCTTAAATATCAGACATGCAACAACACACTCACACAGACACTTATTAAATTAAAGCCTTTCATGGTGGTGATGGTTACTGGTTTACCTGAGATTACAGGAATTGTTTTTCATAATGAAAATTATATTTCTTAAATTTCCACTAACACTCCAGCTCTTTCTCACTGGGAGTTTTGCTGTAGTTTACTACTGAGAAAATGTAAACATGTGCAGAAAACTGTGACCTTTGGGTTTGCACTTTCTGTCCACCTCTGCACCGGCGGAGCTCTAAATCTCTGCCGTGCAGCTACATCTGCTGGAGCTCACCTTGTGCTCTCTCATCTGCATGCTCTCTAACTCACCACACCTCTTCTGATCAGGCTGCAAGGGATTCCCAGCTTGTCCACGTGAGTTAACCCCCCACCACCACCACTCTGCATCGCTGTCACCTCCCACCTCCCATGTGGTTTCTCCTGCTACATGTGGTGAGCCTGTCAGTGTTCATGAGTCAGTTAAGCGCTATAGTACAGACATGCTGTGGTTAGCTGATCTTTATGGCGTCCTTGATGAGAATCTATAAGAATTAGACCCCAATGATGTCTCACTCGTAACCACACAGGGACACACCAACAAATGCAAAATGTGTGTGCAAGCTCTCATTTATGCAGAAATGAAACAAAGTGAAACGACAGCTTAGTTTGTTTTTGCAACTAAAAGATATGGATCATCATTTTGCACAGTGTCACATAGTGACACTGTGCAAAATGTGTTACAGGTTGTAAACAACCAAATAATAAAACTAATTTATTAGCAGGTAAAATTAAAAGTGGAAATGCAACTATGGATGCAAGCATGGTAGGTAAAAGTTAAACCCAGAAGCACTTCAGTAAACTCTATACATATTTACAACGGATATTTTGGATAATAATGTTAGCTTTTGTGTATTTTATGTCTAACTTGGGGGTTTGTTTGACAAGAAAGTGTGTGTACTTAGACACAGCTGTGCTTTGAGGTAATGCCAACATCAGTATGCTAACTTGCTCCCATTGACAATACTAACATGCTGATGTAAGTAGGTATAATGTTTACCAAGTTCACCATCTTAGTTTAGTGTGGAACATTTGCTAATACTTAACACAAAGTATGTCTAAGGCTGATGGGAATGTCAGTAGTTTTGCAAGTATGGTCATAAAAGAAAGCACCGGACACATTGAAAATTAGAGCTCATGATGGCACTGTATGGAAAGATAAGGGATCACGGACGTTGTTGCATGCTCATCCTGAGGAGAACATGAAAGTCTGTTCCAATTTCATTGCAATCCATCCAATAGTTGTCAAAAGGTTTTGCTCAAAACCACAAATGTAAACTAAAAGCGAAGTCAGGGGATCACCAAAGTTCATAGGCTTCAGCTTTTTTGGGTCCAGGAATACCTGCACAATGTTTCATAGCAATCCATCCAATAGCTGTTGAGATATTTCAGTCTCCGCCAAGTGGAGCACAGACCGACCAACAGACCAGCATCTTCGCTGAAGCTACGCTGCTAGCGTCTAATCATGTTAAAGTTGTTAAAGGATCTTTCATTTGGTGTGAATAGTTATTCTTTTACAGCAGATAGGAACATTGAATCAGAGCCCTGATTATACTTTCGCTGAGGTCCACTGTTCTTCGACAGCAGAGCATCCAATACAAGGCACATTTATCTCTAACCTTTCATGAGACCACAGGCTTTATTTGAATGTCATTACGTGAAGCATTAACTTCTATCTCAAAGGTGTGAGCTGTGTAGGAGAGGGGATCTCGTCATTGAGACACGACCCAGCAGTGTCACTGACGCACGGCAGGGTTAGGGTTAGCGCTTACGTCCCACGTAGTGTGTGGGCGGTCCGCTACTCATCACAATCTCAGCTGTGGGGGGATTCTGAAACTGCGAGGGGGGAAAGGAAAGCCCTCATTTCAAAGTGTTTGTGTGTGCGAGCGATGGCAGTTAACAACAGGGTTGAGGTCGCAGGTACTTGGTCTTTATTACGCCCACACACGCTCTTTTTTTAATCTCCCTCACGGCCTGTAACTTACTCTGTTTTAGCTGCACTTACAATCAGATGCTTTTTAGAGATGCATCCATGCCATCAAACAAAATCTTTCGAGTGACACTATTGATCAAGTGGCACAAGATGAATGAGGACGTTAAAATGCATTTCTCATTGTATTCCTAATACTGCGGTTGCCAGTTCCCATCCAGCAAAATGTACTTGTGCAGTAATATGAATAAGACACTGCAACAGCTTCCCACCAATAAACAAAGCCAGCGGTGCCAATTCAGATGCACTGCTAAACCCAGCTCTCCTGGCAAGATATTCTCCTTAATTAAAACACGAAGGGCGATTTCACTCTTATGTGAGGAGAAGTCACAGCTTCCTATGAATGACCGTTGGTTCGGTCAGACATTCAGGCTCGCACAATAGGATACAGGACCACTTAGCGAGGTGGTGACATGGTGCCGTACTTTAGCCAGTGAAGGGTATGGGGCCTTAGCATGAAGCTGCAAAGGTGCTGTTGTTTCTCAGCGAGCGGGTGTCCTGGTTGATAATTAGGTCAGCACAGCCCTCCTGGGAGGAGAGGGCAGAGGGGACACTGTAGAAACCCCTGAGCCCCATCACAGCCAGATGAAAAGAAAACACTCCCAGTACAGGTTCCACATGTTGGGGCGAAGGGTGAAAATGTGTTTTAGATTTTCCTCCTTCTCTCTCCTCTCTGGTCCCGTTTGATTCTGAGCTGGAAGGGAGTAACCTCCTAAGAGCTCTTATAACACCTCTCTGTCCCGGCGTACACTACGTGAGGCTGTGTGTGTGTGTACTGTGATGTGGTCGAGCCTATCTGTTTCTTCCTTCCTTTGGGTTTTAGCTAATCCACTTCTCTAGGCTTCCTTCCCAGAACAGCGAGACCTTTCTAAAGAAAACAGGGCAGAGCACCACCTTGGAAATCCCTCCACCTCTCATTAAAGATGAGGATGAAGACGAAGTTGATTTTACTGATTCAATTTAAGCCCATGAAATTGGACCTCAGCAACATCGCTCCGAGAGAGGGATGAAAGAGAGAGAGAGCTGGAGAGAGAAGGGGACATTTAAGTAAGCAAAGATGAATCTGAGATCCCTGTTCAAAGCTGTGCATATATTTCAGCTCAAACTAAAATTAAAATGACTCTTCCTGTTATGACTTCTGTATTCATTTGGTCAACATTGTAATTAGCAAAGAGAAAAGCATTTTGTTGAGCAACTTCCAGGTGCCACCAAACAGAGCCACACATCCTCTCCACCATAGAGACCCGGAGAGAGAGGACAGTCTACACAAGAACGCGCTTCGGGCCCAGCTGGCACAAATGCGTGACCCTGGTGAACATACTCAGCGTGCGCTCTCAAGGGGCCGATATGGAGCTGATCAGAGCATTTCCACGACCACAGTTGTAAGCAAACATGGTGTCTTTAGAGCAGGGGTTCTCAAACTTTTTCAGACCACTTAACCAATAAAAAAACCCTCACGGACCACCTAACTCCCCAAATATCCAAAAACAATAGGCCTGCTTACCACTCCAACAGTATACTACACATTACAGGCTAATATTGAGCTTCATGTGACCTTCTCTACATCGCTCGTTCACACATTAAATCAACAATACAAATACAACTACGGATTCTACAAGCATTTCATTCATATGTGATCCAAACGGTGAATGCTGATAGATTTTACACATCGTATGAAACGTAGACTACATTTATTACTGAGTTTATGTCCGAGCAAACAGAGCCGCAACTTACTTTTGAAAATTAAGGGTTTTTTCACATCAAAGCTTTTTTCATAAAATATGTTTTCATATCCAAGCTTTTTTCATGACAAAATTTTGTATTTTTTCACATTCAAGCTTTTTTCAAGAAAATTAAGTTTTTTTTTTTACATTCAATCTTTTTTCATGAAAATTAAGTTTTTTTGACATCCAAGCTTTTTTCATGAAAAAATAAAAAAAAATGTTGTATTTTTTTCTCATTTTTCTCAAGCTTCTTTCAAGAAAATTAAAACATTTTTAAAAAAAAAAAAATGTACCCATGAAAATTAAGTATTTTGACATCCAAGCTTTTTTTTATGAAAATTACGTTTTTTTTTAAATCCAAGCTTTTTTCATGAAAATTAAGTTTTTTTTTACAGCCAAGCTTTTTACATCAAGGGTTCTCAAACATTGCTATAAAGACACATAATTCTTAAATTGCCAACTGTACACATATTTAACGCTATGTGGACTACTTGAAAAAGGATATCAAAGTTTGGAGGCTAAAAAGGTTTTGACGAAGTTTATTCCAATCCACCATGGACGTTGGCAATGCTCTCAGGAATGTGTCTTTACTCTTTCCATGTTATCCCATTTTGAAAAATGGAAAAATATATGAAAGTATCATCATAATTTGCATTTTCCACACATTTCAAAATTCAGTTTAGCATTAGGATAATAAGTCAAGAGGAAGTGTAATGAGATTTACTTGTATTTAGAGAACCAGGCACTGCGTGTATGATCGTGGTTGCACCCTGCACATGCATGCGTCCGCCTCTGCGCATGTGCAAACATGTGTGCATGCGGTTGTGTACAACATAATGACCCACTAGCAGAATTGCACGTGAGGCAAATGAAAGACCTTCAGAGATAAAGACAGTTCTTATGTTCATGTAATTCAAACAATAATCTGCTGTGGACTCGCTGATCCTGCCAAGCTGCAAATCTTCTCTGTAATCACACTCCTCACGTTTGCACAGAACAGCAACAATTCCTGTCTTCTAACGAGCCCTTCTTCTTTTAACAGCCTTCATTAATAATTATAACAGGAATTCTGAATCACATGTATAAATGTATGACTGGTCTCGACACCAGTGCTTATTGAAAAATCTTAGTATTGCTGTCATGAGGGGTCAAATATGCCCGGCTGTATTTTCCATTCTCATTCTGTAGGCCTATAAACCAACAGTCCTCTCTACAAGTGCCGAGTGTGTAAGATTTTAACGTCTTCCTCTGACACACGAGTGTGAATGTCAGCTCTGTGGACAGCGGTGTATTTGTCTCTGTCAGCGGCCCTTCAGCGCCAGTAAAGATCAAAAATATATGGAATAACAATCCAGGAAACCAAACATGCTCAAACTGACCAACAGTTTCAACCGGCAGAAGAAGTGAGTGAAAACCTTTTTTTTTTTTGGTGAGATATTTTTGTCTTGCATTGGGAAGAGTTGAAAAAATGAGAAAGAGAATCATTGGGATTAGAGAATCGTGGAGACGTGGAGTGAAAAAAGACATTAAGCAGTTATCTCTGCTCTGAACCAGGAGCTCTCATGAACTTCTAGTGAATAACTGTCAGAGGCATCTGCTTACTGGAAGAGTGTGTAGGTCACACTGCCTCCCACACCAAAGCAGTGTATCCACATAGTTATTCAGTATGTAGTAGTAAGCTGCAAAATAAAGTCAAACCAACTGAATTGAATAAAATGTAAAAGTGCAACTGTACGTTTTCTGCTACATCACTCAAACCAAATGGGAGTAAATTGCCAGTGTAAAAGCACTGGATGGCGGATTGTAGTTCCCCTCACAAGCGGGGACTGGGTTATTCAACGTAGAGCGAGAGTGTGTTTTCACAACTCAAACCTGAGACTTTTTCCTCTCATCTCACACTACCAGCTGTGTTTTTGTTGTCTTTCCCTCCTTTTCTGTCTTTCTTATAATTTCAGAATAAGTGCTGACAGGGTCTTTCAAACAGTGTAGAAACTTCTCTTTCTTCAGACTCTTTGACTATTGTTCACTTTGAGCTGAACTGTAAAAGCCTTTATGTTTAGACAATACATGCGTGATCTATATATAAGACCTTCTACATTGTGTAGAGACTAGCAACACTTCGCTCTTTGCTCTGGTTTGTATTGTGTGCATCTACGTCACGTAAAATAAACAATGTTGTGTGGCTAATTGAACGAAATGTACTATGCAGATGTGTCCACACTGAATCAAAGCCTGTGGCCAACTGCTGCATATCTGCTTGACAAATCATCCCCCCCACCCTCTAAACTCTAGACCTCTTCATACCCCCCTTTGGCCTCTCTGGGGAGCCACTACACGCAGCCTGGCTCCAGAATTCTCCACCAAGAGCCAGGGGGTCTCCATGGAGGGCATGCCCAAAACTTGAGTCTCTCCTGGGGGCACAGGGAGTCTCATCGCGCTGGAATCACAGTGGGGGGGGGGGACATGTGTGGTCATAAACACGGTACGAGTCACAGTAAATCCCTGATCTTGACTGACATTCTGTGTTGTTTGCTGGAACTTTAGGCAGGAAAGTTATTGTGCAGAGGAGGAGGAAAACTTATCTCTCCTCACTTCTTGACTCACTCATTATCTATGTGCACTTCCTCGGCCTCTTATAAAGCTCTACATAAGTATTACCTGCAGTAATAAGCACCCTCCAGAATTTAGAAGGATATGAGAGTTATAGAAAAGAAATTCTAGCAGTGGGACTTACAGCCATTAACATACAAAAAGCTGCCAAAATCTAATTTAATGCTTTATACATGTTACTCAGAAACCACCTCAATGAAACACTTTACCACTTGAGCCCTAATTTTCTCAAACACAAACACTTATTTTCCCTTAAGTAACTTCGAAATTAGATAAATTAATTTTCTTCCACGGTATCTTTGCTATATTTGCGTTTTCCATTAGTCAATTGAAGCCACAGGATGCTACTGTACGTCAGAGTTGTAATGCATTTTTTATTGCTGCACTATTAAAATAAATGGGAAATTAGATCATTTATGCAACATTTTATAGACATTTATAGACTTTTCTTCATTTAGGATTTTGAGTAAAATTTCTCAACATCTAATCAGGTCACATAATTGTCCAATACTTTGGTTTATGAAATACCTGGAAAACCATAATGACATCAGCCTCAGCTGTACTTTGTGTTTAGTGCCAATTAGCAAATGCTACCATGCTAACATGCTAAACTAAGATGTTGAAAATGGTAAACATTATACCTGCTTGACATGTTAGCATTTTCATTCTGAGGTTGTTAGCATTTACACAGAGCTCTTGTTTTTTCTTGAACTGACACTTCAAACCCTTTCAGTGCATTAACTTTCATTTACACTACAGTGCCCATACCCCAACATTTCATATTCAAACAACTAACATTCAAAGACCTTGTTTACAGTGTTTACACTGTTTGCCTGCATCAAATTCCCTTTCAAAATTGTTGCCTTTTTTTTTTTGTTTGTTTAAGTTTGATATAACCACTTCAGTGTTTTGTAACTTTGGGATCTTGGTCCTGTCTGCTTGAAAAGGTCAATCTATATAAATGTATACAACTCTATGGCAGTGATGCATGTTAGTGTTGCATTTCAAGATGGATGCACAATCATAAATGCATTGTTCAACAAATTAGCACTGACTGGCACTTTCACTCACCTACTATGAATGCTAACATACTCTATACCAATGCAGCTATGTTTATACTTCTGTAGGCTTCTGTTTCCTTCTCACTGTCACAGATTCATTTGCGAATTGCCCTGTTAGAGACCCACAGGCCACTTAGAGCCTGTTGCCCTCTGACCTCTGGGAGGGGTTAAGTATGGGAATGAGAGGGTCACAGAGAAGCTAAGGGTTAATTGTAGTCCCTCTTAGAAGTAATCGCCAACATCACCCACGCCTAGCGCCCCCCCCAGCACACACACACACCAACACACATTTGATAGCTACAAAAGCGGTCCAGCTCTCCATCCTCTGCAGTGTCCCTTCATATCCTGGCCTGCAGGCAAACAGTCCCCCTTTTTATGTAGACAGATAGATGTTCAGCTTGTTTCCTGCTACATATTTAGCATACCACAGAGCGCTAGAAGGTCAGTTCTTGCCCAAGCCTCTCCCCCAGGACTTGAGCTGGACTGCACCGCAGGGTCACCCAAACACACAACAAGACCATAGTCTCAGACATTCAGACATCCTTACAGGACTGAATACAGCAGGGACCCAGCACTGTCTACTAATCTGTTATAGCCTAGAGCACAGAGGGATGAAGCTTCGGGAGAATCTCTGTAGGAAGAGGAATGTTAATTGGAGTGGAATTTTCCCTTTCTATTTTTTTTATCAAGCTTGACTTAATTTATTGAACAGTTGTAGTTTGTCATCCTATCTGAGCTTTTCATTTGAAGGACAGTGTGGGACTGTGTGTGCATGTGTGTGAGAAGTGACATGTACTGTATGTGTGTGCATTCATGTGAGGCAGCATGAATGCGATTAGAGGACTGGGTTGAGCGCAGCAGGGTAAGAGGGCCAGATGGAGAGACAGAGGAAAGCCGGGTTGGAATGGGAGGGTAATTGGCTGAGATGAAAAATGAGAGTCCTTGACCTTTTGTTACCTCCAGGGATGGCTGATAGCATGAGAGCCCATCCAATCGCCCCATCCCTGTGCCACTCCCTCACCCATAAAGATCTTTAACTACAGGGATGGAGGACAGGAGGGATGAAGGTAAAGACAGGCGGTGTAGCTCAGGGGGGAGTCACTTGGTTGTTCTTGGGCGTGGTGGTCTTTTATTGTGTGTGTGTGTGTGTGTGTGTGTGTGTGTCAGGGTCTCAGCTGTCTCAGCCTCCATTAGTCTCTAATAGGGCTGTCACTATTGGCTTTTAACTCCGCTTGTTAGCATGGCAGACGACCAACAAACCCGCTGCCCCTCGCTTTTCCACGCATCCTGTCCCAATCCCACAGATGTCCCCGTTTAGCATTGCTATCCACCCATCCGCTCCTCCAGGTCTCTGCACTTCATGTACACACAAGCATGCCGGGTGAGATGAGTCCTACCTCAACTGCAACACCTGTGGGGGGGGAAAGATTCTTGACAGCGCTGCTTTCTTTGGAGCAGATCAACAGCTACACGCGGGTTCTGTAATCTGATGAGCAATACAGCTTTAGCGGGAATTCCCTAGTGTCCCGCGTATGACCTGCTGTGTCTGTGTGCAGCGCGGTGACAGGTGGGTCCGTTAATTAAAGCTCAGAGCTAATGACAGGGCGGCAGACCTGAAGCCTGGCTGAAAAGAAATGGGGCCCAAGGGATGGGGAATTGTCAGCACATGTATACTTGTAGACTGAAATCCTCATTGTTGACAAATGGCTAAGAAGTTGACGAAAAAGGGAGCAGTCATTGTTTTTTCTCCATCTTAAATTCAAATAGTTTTTAATTAACTAAAACAAAACAAAGTTAGGTTAAATGCATGGCTGTCGAAGGAACTACATTAAAAATATTAATTTAGCATAATAAGCTCAATATGGTACCAATAACCTCTAGAAATAAAAAAATATATTTTTATGATAATCCATCATACTCACAGTAAAATTAAAACTCTGAACTCTTATGGTTTAGACTGTCGCAGTGATGCAGCAGCGCATTACAAAGCGGAACTCTTTGTGCGATGGCATTGATGTCAGTTCTTCACTTGGAGCTCTGCCGCACATCAGGAGACAATGGCAACACAATAAAATTTGAAATAATTCACTCACCAATGGATACGGAAAAAAACCTAACCGGATAGGCAGATACTCTGGACTAACCAGGAAAGGGGACAAAGAGCTCAGATAAATGGGTAGGGAATTAAAGAAGAAAAAGCAGAAACAGGGAAGGATTGAACCCAAGAGAGCAGGCAGCTGTGAGGAGGTGCAGTTTGTCCTTGTTAAACTCGTAGCCATATGGCCGGCATCTGAGCTGGTTCTGGAGGTGATTTTTATAGCTGTTTTTATAGCTTGGCAAGCTCGCACTGCTCCAATGAGAGAGTGCCTGCCTACCTGCCAGTGCACGGCCATTCAACTGATGGAGAGAAATAAACATGAATAATGTCCTGAACTTTATTCTACATTTGGAATATTAAAAAGCACCAAGATCCTATGCCTTGAAAAGAGATTAGTTGGGATATACGGTTATGGCTGGTCCCCTGTCCTTCCCCTTTTGTCTTCTCTTTGCTACATTTCTTTGTCCTCTGCTCTATCCATCATTCATCCCTTGAGGCCTTTTTTTTTTTTATTTTTTATTAAAAGTTCATGGTGAAATGTGTCCATTGGAAATGAAAGCAAACACTGTTGATTTCAGTCTTTCCCCCACCCTGATGGCTATCAGTATCAGTATTACGCTACAATAGTTGTGCACTAAAGACCCGTGCTGTGGTCACAAATTACAGCTTTCACTAGCAAACAAGGTAAATGTTTCAGTATACAGTGGTTCTCCATCACTTGGCCATTATAATCATGACACATGCTGACCAAATCATTACGCTTGATACTAACAGCAATGAATACTGAATTTTTAGAAAAGCACATGCTTGACTACGTGTAGACACACACACACACACACACACACACAGACACACACACAAAATCAGTACTTGGGGATCGTTCTGCACACTTTATTCTTCCTTAAATAGTCGAAGAAGCACTGTTCCTTATAAGTAAACCACACTATGGGAACCTGTCTTTATTCATACTCACACACATACATTATATCTGCCATCCAGCTAATTTCTTTTCATCTTTACCCACAAAGTTCATTAGGTTTTGCTGCCGTTGTTGTTTGAGTTGCCAAGCCTCTCCACCAAATTGCATTTCTCAGGCATTTCTCTCAGCGTTTGAACTGGAAATATGAAGGGGATCAGGTTTCCACTGAGGGGAATTGGTGAGTGTGTGTGGCTAAATGGAGGTTTCTCGTCCTTTGTGAGACTCTTATGTGGACAGACAGATGCTCTGCAAACATATGGCAAGGCATGGACTGAGATTTTGTACTTAGAGTTTTAAGTGATTTTTTTGCTGTCAGTTTGGCAAACTTAATCAGCAAGAAAGCCCAGATTTTAAAAAGTCTATATAGCGGGAAGAAAAAACATATCTTGCGATGGGATCACTCCAGCCGCGGGGGGCTAATGGTTTATGTGTTTATTCACCCCAAACAGCCAAATGTGTGTGTGTGTAAGTGTTTCCGTCAGTATGTTAAGCTCAACCTCTGAAAGCAGAACTCATCCCAAACTTTCTTTATTTTTATGAAAAAGAATGTAACCTCTGGGATAAGCGCAAATCTTCTGCGACAGAAATGATCATCAAAGTGATCGTTTATCTCTGTGTCAGGTAACCACATCTGTGTGTTCACGTTTACATCATGATAATAGAGTCTCAACTCACCACACCGCCTCGCTCCAACTCTCTCTCTCTCTCTCCCTCTCTCTCTCTCTCTCTCTCTCTCTCTCTCTCTCTCTCTCTCTCTCTCTCTCTCTCTCTCTCTCTCTCTCTCTCTCTCTCTCTCTCTCCCTCTCTTTCATCGTGACGTTGGGTAGTGGAGGACTCGTGGATCATGGCCAGCTTAAACAGTTCCCCCTCTCTTCCCAATCTCCCCCCTCCTACTTGCTGTCACATCAAACCTGACCTTCAGGATCTGACTGCAGGCCCACTTTAAGTGTGTGTTGTGGTTTTGGCAAATGACAAAAAGGGGATATGTAGGAGGGAGATGAAAAAAGACAGGCACAAATTCGACTGCGGGAGAAAAGATGGTTAAAAATATTTGATTCGACAGCATTCATGCAGATATGGGCAGGCAGAGAAAAACACAACTGAGGAGCTGAAGGGAAGGGTGGTACAAAGCTGAAATGTGAATTCCTGCCAAACTATTGTAAGTGTAGCTGCTCCGCCTGCAGCTGCCCGGGTAATCTTTCCCACTGCTCGTTCCTCCTCCACATCTGTCCTCATCCCCCCCGCTCCTCTCCTCTGATGACAATCTGATCACCAAAACAGAGAAGCTCTCTAAGTCCTAAAGAATCTGGCCACACACTAACATCTACGCCCAAACACACTCCCGTATGATGGATCGGTGCGTCGTGAAATCTAAAAGTGTGCATTCCAAAGAAAGGGAGAAGCAAGGTGGAAATAACTCCAGGTTGATGCACGCAGGGTGAAATGAAGGAGAAAGGAAGGGACGTTAAATGGAAAATGGCTCTGTGCCAAGTGGCAAAGTGCCCTTTCAGCTGCCTGCTTATTTTATACACACTCCTCCATCACAAACATCTCATCGCTGAGGACAAGCCTCAGTGTGTATATGTGTGTGCACGCGTACCTGCAATAACTTGTTCCTTTGACCATAAAATGTAAAAGGGCTTTGTTTCGCAGACGGACGGTTAAGAAGCGAGTGTTTTGTTCAGCAGGCAGGATTGCGGACACAGAGACGTGTAATTTAGAGTGCAGCCTTACTTCCTGTCAGAGACTCATAAAGAGAGATGATAACACACTCATGGAGATGTGCCTGTCACAAACCTCTTGACAAGCCCGATAAAGTACTGAAGCAAAACATGTGTCACTCTCTCAGCTCTGTCTGTGTGTGTGTGTGTGTGTGTGTGTGTGTGTGTGTGTGTGTGTGTGTGCGTGTGTCTCTCTGTGTGTGTGTAAGCCCGCTCATCAGTCAACTCCTCTCCTCCCTGTCTGTGTTCAAAGAAATGTATTGTCTGCTCTTATCTGTGCATCTGTGCAGAAAGAGTGGACGGAGAGGAGGAGGAGGAGGAGGAGGAGGAGGAGGAGCTGCAAGGTTGTTGTTAAACTTCCTGTTGCCAACCTGCTTTTAAGCTGTGATTTATTTTCACCTCTTAACTCTGACGAACAGGCATATTACTGAATGATGAATGTTGCCATTGATGGGGTCATCTCAGATTTTAGGACAACTCTGCTTTTCTCCAGCCAGCCATGAGCTACAGACAGGTGGCGAATGAAAGGAAAAGCTAAATAAATGAGTGGAGAAACATAACGAGTGCAGATGCTTTCATGCAGTCCTCGAGTAGTCACCGACTGATTTGATGAGTGCAAAATGATGTAAATCATTTGCTATGACCTTCACAGTCACCAGAGCTCGCAGAACTAACACCACCTGTCAAATAATCCTACTGCAGTTCAGTGATGCTCTGCAAAGCTGTCACCACCTTGTTTAACAAATTGCCTGAGTTTTATACCAGGTGGTTACAGTTAGGCTTACCATATATTCCTGTGAAGGAAATTTCAACTTGCAATAACAGAATTGTTGGCTATTTAGGGGCAGCAGAGACAAGCTGTGAACATAACATTGAGATATCATCAACGTTTAAGTTGATATGGCAAACTTGTCAGATCACTTTTAGGGAAAAGTTGTCTGCTAAGGATGAAAATTATACTAATGACAGCAGTGAGACTGGATACCCGAAATAATGAGCTGAAAGACAATAAAAGGGCAACTGCAGAATTGGTAGGTTCATTACTATGCAACCCCTTCCACATACAAGTAGTCCTGTCAGCCATTGTTAATACAAATATTAATTATAGCAGCTTTAAATGAATTATCCTCACAACGGCAACATAGCAGTTTGGTTTGCAAAGTGTAAGTACAAAAACAGATTTCAAAATGTCAAAAAAGTGCATAAAACAAGCTTTTCAGTCACAGTAATGAAGGTAATTGTGATTAGATTGTTACTTTCTGTCCATGTTAAAATGTTAAGCACTTGGAGCTGCCAAACATGAGCCTTTCAACAGTGTGCTAGTATTGGTATATAACACTATTCAATGTGGTACAGTATAAGTATTGTTTCTGCTGTATTTAGAGCTCCCAGCAGAGTAGTAACCACAGTGAATGCAACAAAGACCTCTATTTAAAAAGGGCTCTGTTTGCTGTTAAAATGCTGGATCAGTGATCTGTAGCAATTGCCCAGCGTGTTCTTCAACTAAAGATTTTAGTTGCTATTTTGGAAAGGGGAAAAAAGGAAAAAAGCATGCTCAGAATTCCCCCGTATCCACTATACCCCACTGTGCCTGATTGTCAGTGCCTGACATGAGAAAACCTGGCTGAGAACGGGCCAGCTGGAGCGGCCCTGAGCTCCTCTGAGAACCAGAGTTACAAAGGCTCACTGTGCTAGAGTGGCACTGAGAACTGCACCCTGGCAGCAGCTCCGAGACTTAACCAACGCTGGGCAACACTTGAAAAGACCTCGGATTTTTCTGTCTGCCATTCGCCTCCATCCACCTCGTTCTATTTCCTACTGGCGTCGCCCTGTCTCACCTTTGCTGTCTGTCTATGTCTGTCTATACATTCTCATATGTGGATGTCAACCTGTATTTCTCTTTCTGTTTGTTATATTTCTCTTTACCCTTCCGTTTCTTTCTATTTTCATTTCCCGCTCCCTCTCTCAGTATCAGCGAGATCAAATTGTCACTTCCAAAATAGCTTGCCCTTTCGCACAGTCATCCATCAACAGCATCGTTTTTCAAAAAACAGAGTGAGGGAAAGAGTCTTACAGATTGTCCTGCCCCGTTTGGCCAAGTTGGTTGTTTTTTTTTTTGCGTCAAATCCCTTGACGACATGGCTGCGATGTCATCACAGCGAGACGGCTGGACCGAGATCAGGTGCATTGAAGTGGAAGCATGGCACTAATCTGCTATAAGAGGCCTAAATGGCACTCACTTACCAGCAGCAGGGAAGAGGGATAAAGTATTGGGTGCAGGTGATAACAGAACAGACAGAAAGAGTCGGGCAGCTGGGAAATCCCTGGTGAGGTAACACTCCTATTCTGAGGTCTGAGTCCCCCCTGGCTCTACCTCAAACTGGGCCCAGCTAAAGCTGCTCAAAAAATCTGTCAGAGGGCCAAGAACCTACCTGATGCAACCTACTTCACTTATGTACAACTGCAGCCTCTGCCTCTTACGTGGATAAATTACACTGAAAACACAGGAACCATAGCTGCATTCTTTTTATCCGGTTTTGTATTAAATCATGTGTAACCCTGTGGAATATCTGTGACATTTAGCAGGATTTGTGATCTGTCTATTTAAGTCAATAGTAACGCAGAGAGCCAAAGAATGTCTTGGACTGAGCTTCGGGTCTAATCACTTTATCCCTGCTTCTGACCACATCACTACTGTCCCAAACACCCATATACAAATATTGTACTGCGACAAGGATTAATACGACTGAGGCCTTTGACAGAGCTATAAATATCCAGGGTTATTCAAACAAGTCACATTTTTGTTCTTTGCGCCTGCTGCCACTAAATCAGGTTGGTTTGTCCATAATCCGAGAACAAACAGCAAATATTTGACTCAGTTTCAGTTTGTTATTCCGAGTCACAGATAAACTCAGAGGTCACAAGTGAGGCGACTCTCAGCCCGCAAGTCACAACCCTGAAGCAATGACGTTAAAATGCTTCAGTCCCTGTGCCATCTGTGTTTTGTGAAGAAGATATTGTTAATAAGCTTTTCTCTTGTGAGATAATATCTTTATGTGTTAAAGCAATATTTCAACGTTTTGGGAAATATGCTAATCTGCTTTTTTTTCCAAGAGTTACATGAGAAAATCAATACCACTGTCCGAACCGCACAATAAAATAACTCCACTCCAGGAAAGTCCTGGACCCAGCTAAGGAATAGTCCGCAACATTAAACAGTGAATTGTCATTTTTACACTTTGGTGGTTTTTGTACAGATTTAACAAATGAGATATAATAGTTCATCAGTGAGCTTTTAGTAGAGTTGCTTGTAAGTGGACTTTGTTACCCTTTGGACAGAGCTCTGCTCGCTCTTTCCCTCTGCGTCTGGTCTTGATGCTAAACTAAACTAATCCTCTGCTGGCACCAGATTCATATTTACTGTACAGATTAAAGATACTTCTCGTCTAACTCTCAGCAAGAAAGCGAATAAGCGTATTTCCAAAACGTCTAACTCTAATGAGAAGTGATTAGTGGCTCACAATCTCTATCGGATCAAATAAACAAAGGTCGGTGACCATATCATTTTTGCTGTTCTCATCTCGATGATGACTCTTTTTTTCTCATTCAGGTTTATGTGAAATATAGATGTCAGCTAAATGTTGAATGCTGACCAACAGTGAGACATTTTCTTTGAGTGCACACGTGTGTATGTTAGTTTGCAAAGTGTGTTTTCTGACAGAAGTTTCGTCAAGTGGTAAAGTTTGTGTTCAGCTGCACCCTGAGGTGGGATGCACCCGCACAAGTAAAGGGCAGATCCTGTCCCTTGATCCCATAAAGTTTCAGGTCAGACTGGAGGAGAAGAGCGGCCACCCTTGGCGGCTTCATGTTCAGCATGTTAGCGATAGAGTTAACCTCTGCATTATGCGCCACTGGGTCAATCCAAGGTGTGAAGCCACTGACCCGACGTCTGAGCTGTTGTCTCTTTGTCTTTTTGTTCCCAGCAGACAAATGTGGCCGTTTCTTGGTACCCAAACACGAAAATCAAAGTCACATCAACTCATTCTCCCCATTTCCCCCCTCCACAAATCCTTAGACATACCTATGTATAAATAAACATGTGTACAGGCGGTCGACTCACCTTTCCTCCCCAACATCCCCTACTTAAATAAACATACAGGGGGAAGTGAGGGGTTAATAGGGCCAAGTTTAGGGAAAAGGAGGGAGGCATGGAGGGAGGGGTGGAAGGTGAGGGAGGCCCAGGGGAGCTCATTATGCTCAGACAGAGGAGACATTAACTCACATACACACACTTTGACGCAAACCTCCAAACTTCTTTAACACACACATAGAGACTTATTACTCTCCACATGTAGCATATGCTGGCTTAAAGCCCCATTAACACACAAAGTTTTATAAGAGTACTTATTGAAAGCAGTAAGCCAGAAAACTCACTGGTTCCTGGTGGGGTGAAGCCCGCATGCTACATTATAACATGAGAAATAAACATATATCTGCTTTACAGGATATTAAACCATGTATAGCAACACAAAAGACTGGGTTTTATATCTGTGATGTTAGAGTGGGATATTGTCTGGAGTTTAAGAGAAGTAAACATCTTAAAGCACTCGGGTGTTCTTCTTTATTTAAAAGAAAAGAAAGGGCATCTGTGATACTTTTACTAATATTACATTGTTCTTTTTCTCTTGTCCTGCCCCTCTGTTAGCTTGGCAGTGTTTATTTACAAGTGCTTGTTTTATGATCATTGCTTTAATTGATAGTTAACCATGGTTCTGCTCTCCCACTATTGGATGAACATAAACAAGTACTAAAGCAAAACATGTGTCACTCTCTCAGCTCTGTGTGCGTGTGTGTGTGTGTGTGTATTGACATGACCTGGGGTGTGAGAGCCAGGAAAGCCAGACTGGTTTCATTATTCTCCAAACTAGCCCATGATGGTTAGGGAAAATCATCCGAACCCTAAACAGTTGCTGTGGCAACGGCATGTCACCTCTCTTTTTTTTCATCCTCCCTCGTTCTCTCTCGCTCTCGTTCCTCACCTCCACGGCCTCCACCCGTTCTCTGCCCCTCCTTCTCGGCTCACCCCACCACATCACAGGGAACGCACAAACTGCCACGCACACAAGCTCACGCACCCACACACACATGAACGTGGCACTCGCTCTCTCTTCCCCCAGCGACGAGTTTCACTGCCTCTGCCCTCTAACAGTGACTGCCCTCTGCTTAAAGAAAAATAAACCAGTGGAAAAGAACACAGATGGAGACAAGAAACAGCAACAGGGGTTTATAATTGTAGGGTCTCTATCAAGTTTTTTGCCTGTCCACTTCCTTTGCTGTAAAGTCAGGTTTCAGTGTAGGGATAACATCATGAGGAGGGACTGAATAAGATCCTGTTGATAGATCAGTTTTACCAGCTAAACACGATTGTTATTCCTGGGAGAATTAATGGTTGGTTAATCCATGGCTCCTGAAGCTGTATTAACCTGAATGTCTGAAATTCATCTTCGAGTCAATCAGTCTACTTTTCCGATATTTAATACTTGTTGTATGATCATTAACCTTACTGACCCACTAGTAGGAACTTGTGATGTGGAAACTTTACTCCGTCCCAACATTATTTCAAACTCTAGTGGAGAGCAAATAGTTTCCAAAGCACATTAGTCAGAATTTTGACTACTAGAATATATCTGTGTGAATGAATATTGCAGACACTTCACTCAGTGTAAACGTTGTGTAACTTCGAGGGAGAGCTGGAACAGGCTGATACAGAATAAATATGTGATACTGTCAGCCAGTGTGAAATAAGATCATTTTTCAACCAATTAGTTAAACATTTAGGAAATACACTTGTTAGACTTTTGCTGCGAGTCAGATGA
This sequence comes from Bovichtus variegatus, assembly GCA_943593645.1. Taxonomy (NCBI): domain Eukaryota; kingdom Metazoa; phylum Chordata; class Actinopteri; order Perciformes; family Bovichtidae; genus Bovichtus; species Bovichtus variegatus. The sequence continues at coordinate 14,756,422 of CALSCE010010686.1, read as the reverse complement.
GAAGATCGATACCACTCTCCTCGTCAGTGGTATCGATCTTCTCATCTAACTCTGAGCAAGAAAGTAAGTAAGTTAAAGGGTTAACGTGTAAATATCCATTAAGAATACTGAGAGTGTGGCTTTAGGAACCAAAAACACACATGCACACATGCTGAAAAGATTATTAATGACTTAAAGAGGCCTAGCAGTGCTGCGCTTTGTTGCAGGTCTGGTGGTCTGGGATCCTTATTGGGTTGTGTTTGATGTCTCCTCTTAATGGCAAAATCTTCTGCGTTATGATCGCACACATACACACATACACACATACATAGGCACACTTTATTATGTGAACAGCCATTTGCCTTGTCGCCATGATAAAGCTCTTGGCGCTCTACTGGGGTTGTTTTAAAGCCCAGACACCCTTAGCCATTACTCAGGTGATATGCCAGCAGCTGATGATCAATGTGTCTCTAATAGAGAGAACGGGGGGAGCAAAAAGCAAGAGAAAGACAGCGATATTGATAGAGAGAGATAAAGATAAGCACAGAGAGTGATTGCACTTTTACCTTCTCATCCATCACCCTGTTCCTAGAGCACTAACTGGCCCTAACCTGTTCCGCAGTAATAGCCTGTCTAGATGCTGTATTTACGAGGTGCCATCAAAACAATGGCATTTATCTAGGCACTCGGATCATACACTTTCATCACTTTTATCATTATATCTTCGCCTCCGTGTGCAGGTGTGTGCGAGTCTGTTGAAAGGCGTGTTGACCCATGCTTTAGCAGAAGTGAGGAAAGCTCAGGGATGGGTGTCGAGTGTGGGGCGGTTAATGCTCCTTAAAGTTCAGCCAAATCCTGAGGACAGCATGCATGTTTCTGTTTGTCTGTCTGACCTTCAATCTCTTCGTCTGTCTTACTGCCTTCCTTAGACTTACTGGGTAAGTTGGTACACAGAAATGCCCACGGGTTTTGCAGGAGTTTAAGATTGTAACCACTTTGAATCATAAGGAGGATAAAACAGCGCCATGAGTGCAGCAGAAACAAAGAGAAGAGCTTTGCAGTGTTTTGTCTGCGCATGGGAAAGGGAAGCTGAAGAAGTAAAACATTTGATAAGCGGGGTTGAGTGAGACGGGGGAGGTGCTAGTGTGTGTGTGAGTGTGTGTGTGTGTGTGTGTGTGTGTGTGTGGGAGATGTGGAGAGTGAGAGTGCCAGGCGATGTAGGAGGGAAAGAAAGAGAGGGCGCGTCTGGAAAGCATCAAGCCATAGCTCGGCATATGTGCGAGTACATGTGCATGTGTGTGTTTTGTAGCTCCTCTGGTCTCTGGCTTGTTAACCCGCAGGTCACGGGCAGCTTCAACGCCTGGCAAACAGCATGGGAATAATGACCTCTTCCATAGCAAACACATGCTGATGAATAAACACACATACATAGAAACATACATACTGAGTGTGTGTTCATGCCGTTTTTATGTTGTTGCCTCTCTACGTCAAAGGTCTGTAACACCTTTTAAGGAATAGTTTTTGACATTTTGGGAAATGCTTGTTCGCTTTTTGTTATCTTTGGACAGAGCTTGGCAAGCTGTTTGAGGCAGTTTGAGCTTTCCAGTCTTTATTCTAAGCTAAGCTAACCAGCTGCTGGCTTTCCAGTTAGCGTACAAACACTCGAGCGATCTTCTCATCTAACTCTTTGCAAAAAAAAAAGCAAAAGTCTCTGAATTTTCGCAGTTATGTTTATGTTACTGTAGGAACTTCTAGCATAGAGTTGGTTTTGCTGGTAGGGATCTTCTCATGGTTATCACTTCTCAGGAAAACTGCTGATGAAACTGTGGAAAACATTTTCTTTGAGATAAGACTCAGAGAGTTTTGTGGGAGGCCACTCCTTTCAGAGCAGCGCTTATGTCTTTGATCAGCAGTATGAGGTGCGTGCGTGTGTGCGTTATAGAGAACGGTAGAAAGAGAGAGAGGCCAGCTGCTGGTGTGTTGTGTTTTGCCCTGTGAGACCTGGCCCAGGCCGGTGTTGTATTACATGTACTAGTGTTGCCGAGGTGAGGTGGGGTGAGTTGGCTCGAGGGGAGTGGAGGGGAGGGGAGGGGGGCTTGGTACTGGGCAATAAAGCCAGCATCTGACACCTAAAGCGCTTCAAATGCTCTGGCACTGTCTATTGTAGTCTGGAATTTGAGAAATGCATTTGATCAGTACGGTGTTTCTGTGTGGGTGTTATTTTGGACGACTCCTGGGGACAAAGCAGCCACCAGAGATGGGAAAGAGAGTAGGAGAGGAGGTGGAGGGCAAGGGTTACCTGAGGAATACTTGTACTTTCATCACACATTTGAGAAGCCAGCATCCAGCGCTGTTGAGAAGAAGAATGTAGGCCTTTCTGTCTCCACACAGAAGCTCTGCAATCTAAATGAGAGAAAGAAAACACAAGACACACTATATAAAAACACAATATGGCACTTTCTTCGTCCTTCATAGGGTGGTTCTGTTAAGTGAGCAACTGATGAAAAAGAACAAAGAAGAATGACATTCCTCTCAGCATTGTGTGCATGACAGGAGTGAAAAGGAGGAGGGTCCAAAGATATTTTATCTGGCTCTGCACACTCTCTGCCTCCCTCCTCACTCAAAGGGAATCCCATCTTTTCTCTTTGACCTCAGCATTCCTCAGACTCGGTGTGCATGTGTGTGTGAGAGATCAGTGCTCACCTTCAAACTACTTGAAGTAATTAATATGATCCTCAGCCATGCAGCTTTTAGGGTTGAGTAACACAAAGGAAACCCACACCTCAGTCCTGGCTTCAGTGTCTCATCTACAGTTGAGGCCGACCTGCTGAGATGTGTTTACTGCGGCTGAAGAATGAGCGTCGGTTCAGTCCTTCATCTGTGTCTGCAACACAAAGACGTGATGTTAAGCCTTATAGTTTTATATACACATGATACACTTAGTATTCTCAAAAATGCATGCTTGACATTATCCAATCTCTTATTAGCCTGTGCAGTTTGTGCAGTTAATCCTACTGCATTATTCACGCAAGCTAATAAAAGCACTTCAGCAACGTATCTTCAGCGACGAACAAGTATGCAGGTCCTTAACTTAAATGTTCCAATGCAAGATGGAAAAAATATTCAATTACAAGTACATTTTTCTTTTCATTTTTAAGTAATAGATAATTGTATCTCTTTGGGCGTCACACTTATTTAAATGAAGCCATATGGGGATTTTAGAGGGAAAATGTAATGTAGAATCTTGATCTGTAAAGATAACCAGTAACTACAGCAGTCATATAGATTTTTGGGGGAGTATAATGTAAAAAATGTCCCTCCTGAAATTTAATGGGGTGGAACCATAAAGTGCCATAAAATGGATATACTCAAAGTAAAAGCATGGTACATGAGTAAATGTGATTATGTCGTTTATTTCCCATCATACTTTGCATCCTCTTTAGCTGTACAGCTGGTAAGTTTCATCTTGAGAATGGCATTTAAAAAGCCTCGACATGAGGCATAGAACAAACAGAACGATCAATTTAAAAGACTAATCCATTGCACATTAAGACATTTAGAGGCTAGGGCATTAGCCAGTAATGCTGAGTTGGCGAAATGATTTATAATTTATTTTTTATTTTTTTTAAAAACAGAATAAAAAGGGAAGAACGGTTTATAAACCTCACCGTGTACTTTGAAAAACATTGCTAAAAGTAGATCGACTTGATGTGGCCAATCTTCTTTTTAATTTATGGAAATGTAAATAAACTAGTAATTTCATGACATGTGGTACCACTCCCCATCTCTGCAATTGTTGAGAACGGATTGGTGCTTTTACCCTAATTGCTGTCTGGGGATACAGTCAGTGGGTCAATCTTTGTGTATATCCTGCCATCTAGTGATATAAAATGGCACTGCTGCAAAAACCAGCACGGTTATATTCCGAGTTTAGGTTGTAGAAGGACACCTAGTGGAGCTGTAAGTCATAGCAGAGGGAGCCGTTACTGTCCCCAACAGTAACAGTGTGAAAAGATTCAAAGATTCAGAGGACATGAGTGAAGTGTGTTTATTGAGGAAAAAAAAAAAGGCACTGTAAAATGACACTAAATACTCCTGGTTCATTGCTGGGAACATTGCATGACACAAGTCACGAAACAAGTGCATCTATGCTTTTGGTCAGTCGTAAACTAAAGAAGGATGTAGTCATTAGCGTCTCTTCAGGGTTGGGTGTAGCGCAAGTATTTCTTCCCGGAAGGCATCTCTTTAGTGGTCACACCGTTGGGGAAGAGAGCAGCAGCTTCAGCCTCAGAGAGCGACGGAATGACCATGACTTTGTCACCAGGCTGAAAGAGACGACAACAAGGAAGCACGGTTTAAGAGCAGGCTCTAGTCTTGATTACAGTCTTCGAGGAAGCCGTCACTGTAAGGATAATTAGGCAGCAGCCTCATATGGCTCCTGTGTCATGTGGCTTTTTGGTCATTTTCTTCAGTGTTCCCACTAAAAATGAGGTCACATATACACTTGAATTGTTTGTTTGGAAGGAATGCACAATTGTTTCATGATCGCTGTATCTATGGATGTTGAATACATGTGTAACTTGCACTAAAGTGTCTTTTGAATACATTTAATGTATGGCTACATTTCTTTCTTTTCTGTAGGTGGATCATCACTGATCTGTAAATAAGATCGTTCCAGTTCAGTTATCCCATCTTAGTTACAGGTCAAGAAACACACAGTTTGACCGTTTACCTTCCAGTCGACAGGTGTGGCAACTTTCTTCTGTGCTGTGAGCTGCAGAGAGTCGATAACTCGGAGCAACTCATCAAAGTTCCTTCCTGTGGTGGCGGGGTAGAGGATGGACAGCTTCAGCTTCTTGTCAGGGCCAATCACAAAGACCTAAAGTGGGTGAAGATGTCACAGGCTCAACATAACATATAACATATAATATAACATATGCTTCTTTTTTTTTTTTTTTTTAATATATAAATATGGCGACAAAAACATGTGCACAAAAAACATTTCCTCAAAAAATATGTAATTCAATCCTTATCTTAAGCTGTTTAGATGCAAACCCTGTGTGTATTGCCTGCGTAACACATGGCCAATCAACAGCCTGTCTGGCAAAAAGCCATAATTTTGCTCCCGATTTGATTGGCTCACAGCTAAATGATGGGGTGGTCAACTGCAACAAACTTAAAGACCAAAACCTTTCACAGGCAAAAAATGTCAGGGCAGGACAGGTTTTCTGCAAAAGGCAAATTGCACTGGTTTCTTACACAGCGAGCGGTGAGGGGCATCCCATCCTTGTCTCTCTCATCGGGGTCCAGCATGCCCAGCTGGATTGACAGCTCTCTCTTGTCATCAGCGATGATGGGGAATGGCAGAGAGCTTTCAGCCGCACTGTTAAATGCCATCACATCCTATACAGAGGGAGAGACACATTCAGCCTTTACACCTTCGTTAATGTGTGATGTCATCAGCCGAAATTAATAATTATCTCCATCCTGAGACAGCCATCGCCATCATTGCAGCACAGGTTTGATGAGTGAGTCACAGATGTTAATATTTATCTGTGAGGGCTAACAGAGAAAGTAATACCTTTGAAAATCATGTAGGTTTGTAGTTTTTTTTGGCAGGGGAGCAGGTGGTGATACTGTTGTAGAATCAAAACACAAGGGTCCTCTAACCCATATGTGTCAAACTCAAGGC
>CALSCE010010686.1:14717628-14750741 GCA_943593645.1 Bovichtus variegatus | reverse complement strand
CCCAGTTCAATAATATCTGTGTGAAGGGTAGGGATTCACCAGTATTTTACCCTGCTATTTATGTAAGAAATTATAAATGTAATTAATTAGAGGAAATTGAGTTCAAATAATTAGATTGAAAATAAAAACAATAAATATATTTTATTCAATTTAAATATGGTTCAAATTTATTAAATACTGTAATCAATAAATAAAAGTATTTTATTAAATGAAAATATAAATTAAGTAAAATTGAAAGAAAATTAAATTAGACATTAAATTTGATTTCTTTTTTTTTATATAAATAAAAAATATGAGCTTAGAGCAGGGGTTCTCAAACTTTTTCAGACCAAGGACCACTTAACCAATAAAAAAAACTGAAAATATTTCATGAAATATTTTTTTTACATTCAAGCTTTTTTCATTAAAAATGTTTTAGTATTTTGTCATACAAGTTTTTTTTTTTAAGTTTTTTTTATTTTAATTAAGTTTTTTTCAGGAAAATTAAGTTTGTTTTTTTACAGCCAAGCTTTTTACATCAGGGGTTCTCAAACGCACACAAAAACATTTGTCGCTGCGGCTGAACCACTTGTAACTGCTGAATGAGGTTGGTTTTAGTCAAAATGGGAGAACTTTGAATTCAGATGACAGGACAGCAAGCAGTGACTTATGACACTTCTGTCAATGTTTCTAAAAATCATCTTCACACCTCGTTTCTAACAAGCAGTCATAAAATCACTGCTGGCTGAGATAATAAGCCAAATGTAAATGTGTAACCATAACCCTCATTAAGTGTCACTCTTCCCATAGTAGCCTGACCTGTTAGGTTAAAGTTATCCTTTCCTCTCTTACACACCACAGTTGAATGGTACAGGTACACAGTGCATACCTTGCTCCAGTTGTGGTGATCCTGAACACTGTCAATGGACAAGGCAATCATCTTCACGCCTCGTTTCTTGAACTTATCGCTGATCTTAGCAGCACAGGCGAGCTCAGTGGTGCAGACAGGCGTGAAGTCCTTTGGGTGGGAGAACAGGATACCCCATCTACAGAGGAAAACACACATAAAGCCATGAGGTCTGTTTTCTACACATAATGTTCTGCCTCAGAAACCTCAATGTGAAAAACTGTATTAGAAAAAAAGAGCAAACAAGGTCATTGTCATCCAACACTCACCTGACCTTCCATAAAGCACAGAGTTTATGTACCGGCCACGTTATGCATTTCTAGACACAAGTTCAAGTAACCAGACTAAATAAAAAGCAGACCAAAAGGTTGAACCTGCTTGTTAAAACAATATTTGCTTCCACGTCCCTGAGTGTTTATTGCACATTACATAACGTATAAATTCCGGGGTTTTTTGTGTGTTCTGTATTCGTGTCTGTGGTTGTGCATTTATGTCTTGATGTGTAACATTAGGAACACAGAGCCTGAATTTAAGAAAAGTCAAAAAGCCTGATAGGAGTAAGAGCACAAGCAGTGGGAGTGGAGACAACAGAATACTAAGAAATGGCTATAAAAAAATTTTAAAAAAGAGAAAAAAAGGCAGAAAACATTAACTCTCAGTAGAGCAAATTCCAGCCACAGATTGAAACAACAGGCGTCTGTGAATCTAGCAGACTCGAGCTCAAAAACATAAATCCAGCTGTGTACTGAAGGAAAAGACCGACGTGAGAATTGTTGAATCCTTTGTAAAAGGATAATTCACCCTTGAATCACATGAGTGTTCTGCCTCACATGATTGTCGTGGATTTGCATTGTGCTGTCACATGAGGAAGAAGCAACAGAGAAGTGTTGCGCTACACAGGCATTGTAATCACAAGATTGTAGGGTGACCGGAAGCCCCGATTAGATCTGTTGAAGCAGAACACACCCTGGATACGTTACGTTTCTAAGAGGAATGTGTTCAGAAGCTGTTAAAAAAAAAAAATTTTATCTAATAATTGTTTTTTTAGAGCAAAAACATAAGCTTTACATTTCTTTTAAACAACACAATCCAAAAATGGGCTTTTCAAAGACAAGTGATATTTCTCCAAAATGTATTTTTTGGGATGAACCGCACTAATAGGCTTCAAAAGGTGTCTATAAAAAGTTTATTTTTTGCTCTGTTGGGATGCTGGGTTGCAACTTCCACTTGGCGAACACTGGCAGAAACAAACTCAACCAACCACTGCTGAAAAACACAATGGACCCAAAAACTGGGACACATTTTCAACAAATGGTGGCCTCTCATACTACAACAACTATTCCCACAGGAAACAAGGATGTTATTATGCAGTTACTGTAACTGGGTGGTTTCCTTATATTGATACGTGTATAGTTACAGCATGTATTATGGCTAGTATAAAATTAGGGCTAGTTACACCGTTGCAAATCTGCTCCACAACCGTCAGGATAAGGAAATGATTGGGAGAAAAAAAAAAAAAATCCTTAAATATTATCAAAAGTGAATGAAAGATGCACAAACAAGGATAATTAGATTATTCTGAAGAGCTTTTTAGAAATCGATCACATTGTTCAACCTACAAGATTGGAACAGGTCAATTTGAAAGTGAAAATCATTCAAATTGCATTAAGTTGCATCAGCCCAGGCTGCATGTGTGTCTGGTTGTAAAGCATATACAATAGTAATCCTTTTTTCTCTGCCGTTACAAAACAACAGCAGAGCCTAAAAGGGCTGGATACCAAAGGTTATACAAGCACAGGGGCACAGTTCCAAATTCACACAAATGCTCACAATACAGGCCTTGTTCTGACTGTGCTTACAGGCAACTAATGACTTGGCCAGAGAAAATGACTGAAAAATACAAATTGCTCTCTTTTAAGCCTGCAACTAGGACCGTCCTATATTGCTCGGAGTCATTCAAAACACAGAAATAAAGTGTGTGTGTTAGATCACATTTAAAAGGTATATTATCATGTTCTAATCCAGCAGTCATGCTTGTGTAACCCCATCTATGTCAGCCTGCCAGCGGGTGTCGTGCGGCAGTCACAGAGGGATCACGTTCAAAGTATTTCTGGTCTGGGGTCTCCGTAAAATCACACACCTTAGATTTTAAATTCAGAATGAAACCTTACTCAGATGAGCGGTCAAGCTTCTCCGCACACAACCGGCTCCCATGGCTAAATCAAAATTCAAAAGTCCGATTGAAAAAAACATTAGTGACAACATAAGGGCTGTAGGGGAAGCATGCGCACTCACGAGCTGCCCAGGAAATCGTGGAACTTGATCCTGCCAATCGTGGTGTCGGCCTCAAAGTTGGGGAACTCGTCCCCCAGCAGAAGTCCAGGCATGGCCGGCTCTTCTGTGCAGCTCAGACACGACAGAAGGGACGAGAGACGACCTGCTGGCCTGTAGCGATCAACAGCGCCTCATGAATGGACCGGATAGGGGCGGGGTCAACTTCTCTTACGTATATCCTCGACCAACCAGAGAGAGAGACGTCACGATTGCTTTTTTTATTCTTATTTAATTTTTTAAGTTATTAAATTTACATTTATAAACATCAATGAATAGTAGCCATAACGACAATAAACTCCTTTTAATATACAAGGCACGTTAGATAAGAAAGATAAGTTAAATTATATACAAATATAATATAATGGCATAAATAATAGAGGAGAAAGTAAATACAATTAAAAGTATAATAATAATTATATTTATTATGATTATTATAGTAATAATAATAATAATTCTGCACTCTTCCATAGTTGCTCTAGGAGTCATCATATATGTTTAGTTCTTTATCTTCCCTTTTTTTTTAAATATAGAAATGGGAGCTAATTTTCCTACATTTGGATGCTTGGATAAAAAAGTTCACCAGGAGTTGGCTCTATCAGGTTGTTCAATAATAAGTCACTCTTAGTGTCCTTCATGTTAATACCAAATACATTATATTCTCTTGTGAGAGGAGCAATTGGTGAATTTTGGTTGACAGCCAGTCATAAAAATCCTCCCAGAATGCCGTAGAGTATATGGAAAAACAGATGATCAGTTTGAATTTAGGTATCACAAAAGGTGCAGTAATTGTGATTAGTATTAAATCTCTGTCCTAACAGTTCATGGACGGATAAATATTATTCAGAATGTCGGGCTTACATAATAAGTACTATAGTTAGATCTCGATTTCTTAATATCTGATGCTGAAAATAGTTGGATGATGGAGTTTGGTCATATGGGTTAGGGGAGAACCGGGTTGGTCGTCACGCTTTTTACTTTCATTTGAATCCCTAATAGATTGCCTTTCAATGTGTAATGGAAGCCTAAAGTGTCAGGTAGGAATGAAGTGACCTTACTCTCCTTAAGCTTATATTATGTTCAAAAGATATGGACAGTCAAATACGTCCTACCCAGGCTCAGGCTTGGTACATGGGCCACACATTCTACCAATGAGAGCTACTCGGGCTCCCCAAGAAGTTTAATTTAATTGAAATGCAACAACCTACCAATAATACTGCATCAAGAGCACAATAAACAGGAAAACTCATTCCTATGAATTCCAAGTGAATTTTTGTATCCTTATTTAATAATACTCAATTCATCCTTATGGCAGTCACTGGTGACAACAAACCCCAAAGAGATGTGACAAGCATCCTCAACTGGGATTTTTTGTTTGCTAGCAACTGATCTAACAACTATATGTTGTAGACTAGTTAAAAAAAACATATCTAAATTATAGCTGACCTTTTATACCTTTTAAGGGTAATACTTGTTTTATTACAAACCCTCTGTGTAAAAGCTAGAAGAGAAACACAGAAGACCTGAAAATTTACATTTTGACATGAAAACAACTAGAAACCTTAATGGCAAGTGTCCTAATCCTGAAATGAGCCTGTAGGTGACCTCTGACCCCGAATCTGAACATTTCAGCAGCAATTTTAGTACCATAACAGTGCCCTCTAGGAGCGATGTCTAATGAATGTGACAGTAAATTGTTCAGGTGATTGTACCAATCTGTAAACCATGATCATTAAATTGAAGCACAGGTAGGCCTAACTGAAAACCTGGCTGTTTATCTCTGGTACAATATGGTGAAGGTGCTGCCAACAAACCGGCTCTACTTGATTAAGATTAAGACTACGCCCATCTTCAAATGTAACCTTCAATTTGAGCTCAAAAACAAATCTGAGTACATCCTACGTGGTTGCGATGACTAAATCTGGCAGACTGACATAAATACCTGGCAAAGTACTCAAAACTGCTTCTGTGGTTGTTCCCACTGCAGTAGGTGTGTCATTATCCTCCTTACAAGTACTACCTGTGTATCCAAGCCTGATATATCTTAGTCTTCTGTACTATAGCTCTATTGTTGTCCAATAACTATTATGAACATGGGTAGTTATTTTGAGTCAACCCCACATAGTCTACACTGTTGGCTGCACCTCCGCTGCTGTAAATAGTCCCTAAACAAATGCATTATTTACTCCTGTTTGTTTAATGTTTGCTAAAATCAGTGCCCGGCTATTTAAAAAAGTTACTGAGCCTTGAAAAAAAATTTAAACTAAATATTTGTGACCTGCTTTTAATGATTTAGGCTACATCTGCAGGTAGAATAAACAGGGCTTTGTGAAAAGTCAGTATCCTAAGTATTGAGAGACAGGTGTTGGTCTTTTCATGGATTTTCTGACAGTAAGAAAAACATGAAATCTGATATGGTAATTATTACAACATCAATCAAATAGATCTTTCCACAAAGGCACACTATGAATTAAGGGGAAATGAGAGAAAACGTCAAAGAGTAAACGTCTCCAAAATTTTTTTTTATTGCATTCTATTTTGTTTCTATTTTAGGGCGAATTCATTGCTCAACTAAAGCCTCTTATAGTGTAGCAACAGGACAGTCAGACTGGAAGACGCCGTTCATTTCTAGAAAACACAATTTCCCAGGTGTCTTTGCGATTAGAACATCAAAGATGGCGATTCGTCTCAGAGTTACAGGACGTGCTATGAATTGTGAACCTTACAACAGATGAAATAAAGGAGCGACAACCCGCACAGCACTGCAGACAATTTACCGCTGCGGGTCAGTTACATCACACCTAACTGTGCGTCGGTAGATCGACGGATAACATGCCTTCTCCTAAAGCTAAAAACCCTGTTCGCAGCGGTGGAAGCCCGGTGCTCGGCAGCTCCAACGGCCGCTACGAGTTCATGTCGTTGACGAAGCCGTTGAACCGGTCCTCGCCCCCGCACCTCCAACAGCGGCAGGGCTCCGACCCGACCACCGCCCGCCTCCGAGCCTCGGAGAGCCCCACTCGGCGCCGGGGCTCCAGCTCCTCCACGGGCAGCGGCCAGGGGCTGCCAGAAGAGGACGGTATACGGCTAAACCCCTCCTTCATCCGCGTAGCGCTCAGCTCCCTTCTCGCCATCGACCTGTGGATGTCCAAGCGGCTGGGGGTGTGTGCCTGCGAGGACTCTCCCTGGGGCAGTGTGCGCCCGCTAATGAAGCTGATAGAGATATCTGGACATGGCATCCCCTGGCTGGCTGGCACCGCCTACTGTCTGTACAAGAGTGACAGCGCTACAGGACAAGAAGTCATGCTCAACCTTTTCATGGGTAAAACACTTTGCTTTTTATGTTCCTCCATGTGTTTTCAATCTGTGTACCCCCCCCCCCCCCCCAAGAGGGAATGAACACAGAAATCTTTACTTAAGCCTATGTCAGACTGAGGTGCAGTGTTTGTGTCATCAGCTCCTCCCTCCCATCTTCTATCAGAACTCACAGGTGATCCCGCCTCCCGTGACTATTTTTCATATTCATTTTCTGACCCATTTTATCTTTCCTCCGTCAATTCTGGAAGGTTCTCACATGTAGGTGGCATCTTTTGTTCATTCTGGCCTTAATCCACCTCTGTTTGTGCAGCTTTCCTGAGTCATATATGAGGGAAGTACTATATGCAATGATGGAGGCATGAGGTTAGTTAACTGCCAGTAAAAATCTATTAGGAAGGAAAACACATGCTGCATGCCAATAAGCTGCCATCATCTTAACTTTCTTCACTAAAACCCATAAGCGCACAAGTGCATTGACTTTTGATTTCCTTATTGTTCCTGGAAGAGATGTTTTGTCTCCCTCGTTTTTAGAGATCTGGTTCTTTTTGTCTAGTAACACGAGCCCACAAGTTTAGCCTGACATGAACTTTTTACCTATTTCCTTCCTGTGTAGTGAATTAATGTGTTTTTGGTTGGGATAATTGAAGTTGTCGTTAAGTAATTATGAGGCAGGTAGAGGCAAGCCTGTCTCTCTATCATCTGCCATGCACACAGCTCTTCAAAACTCACACGTGATCCCACCTCCCGTGACTATTTATGTTACTTTTCTGACCCATTTTATCTTTCCTCCATCAGTGCTGGCAGGTTTTCACTTGTAGATTATATTTGTTGTTCATTCTGGCCTTCATCCAGCTCTGCTCCTCCTCACTTCCTGTTATATCTACACTTTACATCACATTTTCGCTTTTGCTTGATATGAACTTTTTGATTGTTTTTTTTTTTTTTTCCTGTGTGTGTGGGTGATTGAATGTTTGTCTTTTAATGTGGGGCATTAAAGTCACAGGTGGCAGGTAAATCAGTTTATTCCCAAAACTAGTTAGAGAAGCTGTGAAGCACATTTCAACAATTTCAAGTAATTTATTAAGCAAAAATAGCTAAACAATCACTGGTTTCAGCCTCTCAAATGTGAGGTTTTACTGCTTTTCTGCATTTTTATGTCATTTATAATTGAAAATATTTGAGAGTTAGATTGTTGTTTGGACAAAACAATCAATTTGAAGATGCAACCTTGGGCTCTAGCAAATTGGGATGAATAGCTTTCACAATTTTTTTTAACCTTTTTATATTTTGTACTGTACAAGTTCACACACATTCAGAAATGTGATGTCAGACTGAAATATTGACAAAGCGATTTGTTGCTTATGTTATTAAATCCTGATTGTATTGTATAATTAACTTTATGTTCCACCTCAGCTGCTTTTTTTTATGACCGCTAATAGATTGAATGCAACAAATGCTGCATTTTAAGAAGCATTGAATGGTATCATTGCCCATGTAGAAAAGGAGCTTTTCTGGGGGGGATCTCACCTCACTGTTTTCAGGAGATACAGCTGCAGTGAGGGGGGGTGATCCAAGGGTACATTGAATGTTAATAGTATTAGATAAATAATTTGTTTTGCCACCAAACTTCCTTCAGAGGTCATTTAATATTTACCAGTGAACCTCCTGAATGGCTAATGTTAGTGTGCGGCAGCCTCTGATCCTTTGCATAGACCGGTTGTATCTGCATTAAGATAGACTGGTCACAGCAGAAGGCAGTTTTTAAGAGGTATTAAATGGTGTGATTGTGCATGTAAATCAGGTGAGTATAAAGAATGCTCCACCTCGTCATGATTTAAGAGTCTAAAAAGAGGATGTTACTGTTTCTTCAGGATTCTGGCATGGACAAAATACTGCCCTCAAATCAAAATGTCAACTTATACTGATTATAAATCACAGTTTTTAACAACAGCAGCTATTTGACCATTGAGTAGCTATCAATAAGGAATTAAATGTACGGTTGCATATTCATTTTGCTGAAATCCTTACATTAGACTCCCGTCAGCGTTTGGCTTAATGCCACCTGAGTGTTGCATTAATGTTTCAGCACTGCAGTCCTGGAGAACATAAAACAACTTCTAAAAAAAATGCCAAGTGAAGGGCAGCCTTTTTAAATAAATGCTGTTTTGCTTCACCACAAAGCACTTTTTATAGCCTGGTTATAATTTGTTTGTATCATCCCAATGAAAGAAACGAAACCTACATGACACACTTTACAAAAACATGTTTCTGTGGATACAAACGTACCCGCTGTTATTGCGGTTACAGAATATCCTCTCTTCATGTCTCTTGATATTTAATCCAAGTGTCTTTTTTATATCTGTTTACCATTGGCTTTTGTGTTAATGTGATTACATTGCTGTTTCTTCATACACGATAACACATCTTCCCTTCATCCCCTGCAGGCCTGCTGTTGGACCTGGTCCTGGTTGGCATCGTTAAGGCAGTGGTGCGTCGGCGTCGGCCATCACATAACCGCATGGACATGTTCGCCTCCTTTTCCGTGGACCGCTACTCCTTCCCTTCGGGCCATGCCACGCGTGCCGCCATGTGTGGGCGGTTCCTGTTGGCTCACCTCGTGCTGGCTGCCCCTCTGAGGGTCCTCGTCGTGCTGTGGGCCGCCCTGGTGGGGCTGAGCCGAGTGCTGTTGGGCAGGCACAATGTGACTGACGTGATGTTTGGGTTCTGGATGGGCTATTGCCAGTATAACCTTGTAGAGATGTTGTGGCTCTCACCTCAAACCCTGCAAGGGCTGCTGGGACAGTTAGCTTAATATTAAGGATTAAAGGAGGAGGAGGAGGAAGAGGAGACATGGTGGCTTGAATCTTGATTGTCAGAGCACCTGCACACCTTTTTTGTCTTTTTTAGACTGATGTGTAAGAGAAATTGTCTTGCCTAGAGAAGAGAGCGCTATCAAACACACTTTAGTTCTGCTGTTATCTGACACGTCAGAAGCCCACTGTCAGCTCTCACTTTAAAGTTGAAATGCTTGTAATAAATAGCACCGGATTGATTTTTAATCAGAACAGACCTGGAGAAACAGACGTGTCCAGATTACCTCCTCAAGCCACCCCACTCCCCCCACCGGCCTGATTCACCGGAAATGATGTGAACTGCAAGCATGCTTTTGTTGCTAAGAGAGTTTTCATTTCAAAGGCTGAGCTTTGCACTTGAGGATCTGCTTCAGATACACCCTATAATGGCACACCACAGGTTACATCGTTAATGTGAATCCTTGTCTTTGGAAAAAGAATGACAATAGCCCCTCCTGTCATTGCTCTAGTTTGAGGCCAGGGAAAAGAGGAGCACCTTGCCCATCTGCCCTCACCTGCCCTCTTTCTTTAGGACCATTCCTAAGAGGCTAACGCTGATCTTGCTATTAGCCAGTTAATGCTCCTGTTCGCCTGCAGTCTGTACATCTTCTCCATTTCCCTTTTATATAACATTACATTTAGACATTACATTGTTTCAAGTAGACACACAAACCCTCATTAACTTCAATCTCACCAATTTACTTTTACGTGTTGACTGTCATTCAAAAACATGTTTTACAAATTGCAGTATCTCTGTGTCATAACTATCAACCAAAGCATATCACGTATTGCTGATTACTAATCAACTGATGGATAATATACACATAACCTTATTATTTCCATGTGATGCACATTAATATTTATCACTTGCAGAATTTTTTTTTTATCATAGAGTATATAGTAATATCATAAATCTATATTTGCTTTAGCATTTCAACACCAAATTACAGTCTTTTTAAAAAAAAAAATGATCTAGCTCTTTAAATATTACAATGTTTCCCCTTTTAACAGGGAAAATAAAATGTTCCTGATTTGTGGGTTTAAGGACAAAAAATATCATAATTTTTCAACGCATGCTATTCGAAGTCAGAAGAAGTGTGAGGGAACCCTCTTCTCTAGACACTGACTGTTTTAAATGGTGTGATGAGGATGAAGACTGACACTCTGTACAATACATTTGACAATAGTGAATTCAAAAACTTGAAATGTATTAATGTATATAAAAGTTTATAGCCATCAAGTGATCCCTGGCTCTGCCCGAGGACGGGTTAGTTAAGGTCATGTGGGTGATTTAAAAAAAAAAATAAATGAAAAAAACATTTGTTAGAGGGGATGAGGGGCACTTTAGAATAATTCCCTATGGGTCCATTCAGGTGATACTTTTCACCTGAATGAGAGCTTGCTAGAATGCTGCACTGTGAAAACGCTACTGAAGACACCGTCTTTGCAAACACTGTAATGATTCTAGTATATCTAGGATAAGACCACATTTATTTATTAAGTTAGACATAATGTGTAACTACGCACGTCACTTTCCAGCAGCGGCGTGGCAGCACATAGTTTTATATTGGCAACCAGTTTGGGTGAGTGAGGATGTCTTAACTGTTTAATTTGATGTGCAATAACCCGGTGTAGAGCCTGGGTTCTTAGACCAGAAAACACAGTTTGAAGGTTAAGTTTTGTAACCTACTACATGATTGGAATGAATGAAGCGACAGTGTATACATACAGGGTGCCTTGCCACGGCACATTTCAATGTCCGTTCCATGCGACATACTGTCAAATCTAAGCTTTGTGAAAATGTACGTGAATGTAAAGAGAATTCTTGCCAAATTTTCATATCCACTAATTACTGGGGGTAGAGTTCACGTGGCTTTAATCTTTAGTCGCATGTTTCCATAATGTTTTAAATTTCCCATTGACTCGTAAAGATTCACAAAGTCAATAATTTGTAGAGGGATTAACAGCCAAGTCTTGAACTGTCGCAGATCTTCCCACCGTTCATATTGGATGATGGAGTGACTTTGACCTGCTGAACCCGTGGGTCAGCATCTACTGCACTTTGTATGTTGGGGGGTAAATCCTCACATTGACCGACTGTCTTTGTCTGGTCCTGAGGGCGTCTTTTGGTGCGTGCTTGTGTCTCAGAAACATCATGTTTGATGATTAATTCATATCAACACGCTGACTCACTGGAAGCCGATTGAATGACATTAATATTAAACTTTAAATGACGCGAGCAGTCAAGATGTTGTAACACAGATGAGCGTTTGACGTTAGCACCGCCACAGAAACCGCTGACCCGTAAGCCGCGAGCAGCGAATGCGCACAGGTCTCCTGGGATGACGCCGACCACTGTCAGGGGAAAGCAGAACTTTTAATAAGTTGCATAACAGCTGGCTCTTTCTCGCTCACTGAACACACACATCTGGGCACTGCCAGAAACCAGAACAAGTGCACCCTAATTTCTGTGTGTTGCTCTGTTATAATGTGTACATTGATTAGGACTATGATGAGATCTGTGGACATATGAT
The DNA here is from genome assembly GCA_943593645.1 of Bovichtus variegatus. Taxonomy (NCBI): domain Eukaryota; kingdom Metazoa; phylum Chordata; class Actinopteri; order Perciformes; family Bovichtidae; genus Bovichtus; species Bovichtus variegatus. The sequence goes on along the minus strand of CALSCE010010686.1, from coordinate 14,738,823 downwards.
TTATGTGTAAATGTATGAACTATTGTTGGACCATTTTTATGAAGTAACTTAATTTAACAGGCTGCTCCCTGGTATGCAGGTGCCCCATTATAGACTTATATATTTATATATAGGCTTACATGCTGTGCCCTCTCTCTGCAATAATTGACCAACGATCTTCCCAGTGCGGCAATAAATTGACCAGCGAGTGAGATGGTAGCTTTCATTCTTTTTACTTTTTATTAGCATTTTTTTTTCCCGCAAATCTAAATATGCTGGACAGTGAACTTTGTGACCAAATAATTTTTTATGATTATTTTTTTTTTGTTTATTTGTTTTACATGTTAATATTGCGGTGATGCCGAAACCTAAGAAAAATATGTTTATCACGATGAATACTGAGTAGATTTTCCACATTCCACATGTCATCTGTTTACTTCGCCACCATAAACACAAAGCGTTTTGTTTGTTTATTCAGCTCTCAAAGATTGTCAGCAAATGTCACATCTGTTCCTGCACATAGTCGAACATGAGGCCAGCTCTAATTTCTTTCTCTGCACTCAGTTTTGCCTGCTATATAATATAAATAATATTGTGTGTTTCCTGTATAGACCTTATTCTTAATGTATATAAATATGCCTGTATGGTCATGTGATTACACTGTGTTATGTTCAGTGGATTTTAATGTGCTGCTCTTATTCCCTGAGGGGTTGTACTGTACTTGAATGATTTGATTGTAATGATTTTTAATTAAATGCGGAACAAATCTGACACTATCATAATATATAGACAGGACAGGACACAGGACAGACAGACTGGGATTTGGGTAAACAACTTAACTTGGAAGTGGGCAGGATTAGTTAACCTAGATAAAAAGACTGCGTCTTCAGTCCCCGTCTCACTATAAAAGTGCTCGGGTATTACTTCTCACATTTGACATTCCCAAGAAACCAACACGCAAGAAGTAAGGTAAGAAAGAGAGCTGATGCACTTCTAGTTCTGCTATATTTTACTGCAGAAAGTTATTTTTAGTGCCATTGTTGAGTAAGTTGGTAACATTTTAGTGAGATGTGTTATGTTGCCTATTCATATGCATACGATTGAACTGCAAAAAAAAAAAAAAGTTCTTTTTCTAGTTTTCAATGTGCAAAATATTTTTTTGATGCAAGTTTTTTTGCACTGATGCAATCACAACACTTGGCTCAGATTGCACAGCACATTTCAGCCAGTCGGTCATTCTAAAGTTTCAGTGCTCTCAAAAAAAGTGTAAGATCTGCTGTTCTTTCTACTTCTAGGAACTGAGACAGTTTAATGACAGAACCTGAGATTAGGGATTGATTAAGTCGGTGCATAAGTAACAGTAATATTGCATTATGCCGTATTCAATCAGAAATATTTTCAAAGCCATTATGTAGCCTAATGCAAATTGGATTCAGAGCTAGTGCAAATATGTTACGATATCTGATCGACCTACTGTAGACTAGATAAAGGACTCAGGAGCATTTTAAATATGCTTGCAATGAAACTGAGCTTTGAGGCTTTCAGGTAGAGCAAGACGAGACATGCACTAAACCTGTGTATAATTATTGGAATTCTCATATACTATACTATACTCATATTACTGAACTATTATATGAAAATGGGTGGGACTGGATGTTACACATTTTGAATGATGTACTTAAATTACATCTTTTTTTTCTCCCTTTCCTTCGTGCAGCTCCATCATGGTACACAGAGTAGCAGTGATCGGGGCCGGACCCTCTGGTCTGACCAGCCTAAAGGCCTGTCTGGATGAGGGCATGGTGCCCACCTGCTTTGAAAGCAGCGATGACATGGGAGGACTGTGGAAGTTCAAGGCAAGGCATTGCAATCATTGTGTGTTTATGCCCCAAGCTATTCAAGTTACACCGGGTGACATTTCTGTACGATCTTACCACAGTTTGTTTTTTTCAGCCCTTTTTCTGTCATTTGAAACCTCTTCTCTGCAGGAAGTGTCGGAGCCAAACAGGGCCAGCATCTACCGTTCCCTCACCATCAACATCTCCAAGGAGATGATGTGCTACAGTGACTTCCCCATCCCTGCTGATTACCCCAACTACATGCACCACTCTAAAATCCTGAAATACTTCAGGATGTATGCAGAACACTTTAAACTGCTGCAACACATTCGCTTCCAGGTAACAAGAAACTAAAGAACATAAATGAGTATCTGGTTCTTTAAATATTTTTTTCGCTGCTGTTTTAATCTATATATGCAAACTAATTTCTGTGTGTCATTTTCTTTAATGTATTTTAGACTTCAGTGAAGAATGTCAGTCAAAGACCGGACTTTTCTCGCACTGCTCAGTGGGAAGTGGTGACAGAGAATAAAGATGGAGAGGAGGAGAGGCATGTCTTTGATGCAGTCATTTGCTGCTCTGGTCACTACACCTACCCTAACTTGCCGTTGAAAGACTTCCCAGGTGAAGACAGGTTTTTACATGCATCTTAAATGAAGTCAAAACACCAGCGCCATTGCAGGATCGTGTTGTTTTTCACTTCTGTTGGCACAAGATACCAACATTTGTTGAACACAACATATGAAGGCATACTTCTGCTGCGTTGCAGGTATTGAGACATTTAAAGGAAAATACTTCCACAGCTGGGACTACAAGGGGCCTGAAGACATGTTTGAGAAAAGGGTGGTGGTCATCGGCATCGGTAATTCCGGAGGTGACATTGCTGTGGAGAGCAGCAGGGTGGCACAGCAGGTTGGGGAGTCTCTTCTGATTGCTCTTGTCTCCCTTCTCCTTCAAGATCGTTTGTGCATGTCTGACTATTGCTCTCGTTGTGCAGGTGCATCTGAGCACTCGTCGTGGTGCCTGGGTCATACGTCAGGTTTCGGACAACGGCCTGCCAGTGGACATGAAGTACAACACGCGCTTTGTCCACATCCTCTTTCAGCTGTTGCCTATCAACATCCTTAACTGGCTGGGTGAGAAGAAACTCAACGCCATGTATGACCACACCATGTATGCCCTCAAGCCCACACACAGGTAGGTGCTGTCAGAACGACACAAAATGATTACTCTGCATAAAGTTCCTCACATTCAGTTGCTGAAGTCTGCAGGCAATACAATCACATTTAAGCATTACAACTTGCCTAATGAAGACAAACGTGCTGAATCTGTGGATGTATAGTATTTATTTTACAGTATCTCCCTCGTTATCCATGCTTCCTTTTTCTGCTGCCTCCTCAGACTCTTCGCTCAGATCCCAGTGATCAACGATGATCTGCCTTTAAAGATTTTGTCTGGGTCGGTCATTGTCAAGCCAAATGTGAAGGAGATCCGTGGCTCCTCCGTGGTGTTTGATGATGGCAGTGCTGTGGAAAACGTTGGGGAACTTTGTTTCCAAGCATACTTTCTTTCTTAATTTCAAGCACAATTTGAGCTTATCCCTAACTTTTCTCTTCCTTTTTACAGGTTGATATAATTGTGTTCGCCACAGGTTACAGCTATGATTTCCCTTACTTGCCAAGTAGTGCTATGTACAAGTCCGGGCACCGCCTGGGTCTGTACAAGCACGTCTTTCCTCCCAACCTGGAGCATCCCACTCTGGCTATCGTGGGTTTCATCCATGCCCTTGGAGCAATCATGGCCCAGGCTGAAATACAGGCCCGCTGGGTCGCACGCGTCTTCAAAGGTAAGGCTGCGTGTCTAGTTTATCACCTACCACTAGTCTAGATACTTTCCAAGCAGTCCATTTACCTCTGTCTGTTTTCTGTCTTTTGCTCTTCAGGACATAAAAAGCTGCCCTCAAACCAGGCCATGATAAAGGCTGTTGAGAATGACACCAAGGATATCGAGAAAAAGTTAAACTCCCAAATATTCCTTTGCTTGATTATTTGTTGCAAACAACATTTCCCCTCCTTCTGTTGTATCCCTAGCGAATGGATTAGAAAAATTTGCATTTTAAAATCGGCATATTTAAAAAAAAGAAAGTTTGGCAGTAATAATGTTCTTCAAATTAAATTATTTTATTCATGGATAGTAAAAAACTATTTGAGTGCAGACAACGAATGCTATATTTTATATTCATATTGAATTCCTTCATTCATTTCGGATGTATCCGCTCCACAGCTACATTGTGTCAAATTTGACGCCTCTGCAAGTGGACTTCGTTTCCTACATGGATGAGATAGCAGGAGAGATTGGGGTGCGACCAAGTCTCCTCTGGCTCTTCTTCACAGACTACCCAATGTTTAAGAAGGTTCTGTGGGGACCTGTCACATCCTACCAGTACCGCTTGATGGGACCAGGGAAATGGGAGGGAGCCCGCAGAACAATCTTAACCCAGTTTGACCGCGTGTACCAGCCCCTAAAAACTAGACAGGTCTGAAATGAACACTGTTTCTTCTACGTTCTATAAGCCTCCTGTGAAATGAATATATGTATAATGAACCTGTCCCTTTGTCCCAACTTATCTGAACATTTAGTACTGTTTACCATCTCTTCCAGCTGGAGCCGAAAGAGGCCTCCATCACTGGCCCCCTGATTAAGCTGAGCCTGACTGTCATGGCTGGAGGAGCTGCTGCCTACTACTTCCATGTGCGCAACCCAACCGCCTTCCCCACCCTGCTGTCCAACCTCCGTCCACAAACAGTCTGAACATGCTGCATCAATGAATGTAAAACATGCAGACCACATACTATCTTCGTTTCTATGTGCCTTCAGAAATATGGGAATGATAATCGGAGTCACTGTCTGAGCTGCTGATTACTTCTAGAGGTATAACTGTATCTATATATTTAGTATACTTAAATGCCTAAGCTTTTTCCTTAAAAAAGTGATGTTTATATGCTAACTATTTTACATCAAGAAAATATGGAAATGTAACTGGTTCACATTGTGTATCGACACAACTGTTTACATTGAACAAAAACGTTCACTGCTAATGATTGCTGTCAGCATTTCCCTACAATAACCATTCTTTGCGGTATCCCAGCCAATATTGAAAAATCCATACTGATTCAAAATGACTTAAAGTTGGAAGTGAACGTAAACAGTTTTTGCAAATGTTTGCATAGTGGACTTAATTGGCAGAAGATGAATTAGCTGAACCTCTCTTTTTATTATTTTGTCATTTCTTTGTTGTCTTTTGAATTTTACTGAATTGTTGAAGCACAACCAAGTTAACCAGATTTATATACATCATATTTTACTTTTAAAGCACGTTGAATGTTGAAGAATGTTTTACTGTGTGAATAAACTAATACATTAGACATCTCATCGGACTGTCGTCTTAGGTTCAGTTCTATTGAAATATAATAATAATTGTTGGTATACATGAAGTAAAAAAAAAAACTCAATCAAGATGAAGCCGTCTAGAATAGTCTACTATACATTCACATACTGTATCTATGTGAACCTCAGTCTAACCTGCAGGTCTAACTACACTGTTGTCTTCACTTACTTTGGCTAATTATAATGTCTATCAACTCCGTATTGGTCCAATGGTGGTTACTGCTAAGTGTCAGTTTCCTTTGCACAAGTTGGACCGTGCAGACATTGATCACGTTTGTCGCTACTAAGTGGAAAAAGATCAACTTGGAAATATGACGAAGTAGTGCGTGCGTGCGTGCGCGTGTGCGGGGCCTACTAGTCGCAATCATGTTGGGGGTGGGAAGTGAAAGGAGAACAGCAGAGAGAGAGGTGAGGAAAGTTAAAAGCGCACATATGATTGATCAGATTTCAGTTTTCATGTGCGCCAAAAGGACGGGGAGGGGGGGGGCAGCGCTTCCGCTTCCAGTGTGAACCCGGCTTTACAATCCATTTCTAACAAGTGAAGCGAATTTGTAAAGGAAATGTATGATTTGATTGAGCTGTTTATTCTTCAGTGTGGTTTGATGTGCACGTTAACGCTTAACTTTCCCCTTCTTTTTTCTTGTTCTTCCCTCCGACACCACTAGGGGTTATATCCCCTCCAGCAAACAGAGTTAAAGTCCACCTCTTGCAATATTGTTCACCCGATTAGTTAATAAGCAACAGCTCAGTTCCTGTGAATGTAGGCTGTTTACCATTTGATCGCAGATGGCAAAGACTTGCAATCGGCGTACTGGAGAAGGTGAGAGCAGGTTTTCAGACTTCAACAATGCCACACATAGTTCTCCTGACATGCACAATACATGTTGCACCTGTAAACTAATTCACTTCCTCACGTTTTCAGAAATATTCCTACGAGTTAAACTACTTATTGAAATGAGATACTTGACATTGCTGTTCTTAAATAAGTGTTACCTGTTCTTAGTCAGAATCAGAATCAGAAATACTTTATTAGTCCCACAGCAGGGAAATTTACATGGTCACAGCAGAAAGGTAAGAAGAATGCAATAAAAATACGTGAACACTAAAATTAAGTGGATAATTAAGTAAAGTGCAAATGCAGTAATACTGGGCTAAAAGTAACAATAGTAACAATAGATGAGTAAGTAAGGAAATATTGCTCAGAGATATTGCACATAGTGTAATTTCACCGTCTGAATTGGTGAGTGTGTGGTGGTCTACCAGTAAGTAATAAGAAAAGTAAAGTAATAAGAAGTTATAAATGCTCAGCTTTGTGTAATACAACCCTATTTTACTCTGTTCCAGAGTGTAGAAGTGAAGAGATGAGATACGTCCTTTGTTTCATCAACTCTTTTAATGCGTCTATTACAGCAGACACTTAAATGCTGCTGCGTGCTGTAGTGTTATTCTGAACATCCATCAGAGTTCAAATGCTGCCAGCGAGAAACTGTGTTTCATGAAGAGGGGCGGATTATAAACGGAGAGAGTCACTATTGAATAGCTTCTTCGTAAAGTAGGACACAATCTAATTAAATCATGTATGGAGGCACTGTTGTAAAGATTATCCTAGAATAATAAAGTCGTATGAGGCTGAGATAATATTTACAGAGCTAATTATAAATGTGAACTGTCAGAACTTTTTTTCTGAAGCTAAACTAGCCTCATTTGATTATGTTAACAATGCTGGTTTCAGGAAGTGGCCCGAAACCAATCATTTTTAAAATCAGTAAATATTACCTGTCAAACATCACCATGTTAGCATTGCCACTGATACTGCGAGCATGGTGATCATAGCGTTCAGCTGGAAGCACCGCTGTGCCTACGTACAGCCCCACAGCGCCACCTAGCGTGTCTCTTTTTCCCCCTCCGTGCTCAGCAATGGTCCGACGTGTGGCAGTGGTTGGAGCAGGCAGTTCTGGTCTGGCTTGTATCAAGATCTGCGTTGATGAGGGCCTTGAGCCGGTCTGCTTTGAAAGCAGTAACGACATTGGCGGCCTGTGGAAATTTAAGGTGAGTGGGGGCATCTTTTTTTTTAAAGAGTATCCCACATATTAATCCAGCTGCCTGTTCAGGATTTGTTTTGTGATGTTGTATGGCCAAAGAGCTTCCCACCTCATCTGGAATAATTATTGCTTACGTGAACAAAGATGGTGTAGCTTGTGCACAACAATGATTATGAAATCTATTGATTAAACAGTCAAATGTTTATCAGAGTGATGTTTGTGTCCGCAGGAGTCACCTGAGCCAGAGCGATCCAGCATCTATCGCTCCTTGGTGGTCAACACCTCGAAAGAGATGATGTGTTTCAGCGATTTTCCCATACCTGCTGACTATCCCAACTACATGCACAACTCCCAGCTGCTGCAGTACTTCAGGCTCTATGCGGACCACTTTCAACTCCTCAGATACATTCATTTCCAGGTCATCTAGCAAGGAGCGTCAGTGTCTTTTCACAGATGTCTACAACATGCTATGTAAAGTCAAAGTTATTAATACATGTATATTTGTTGTGTGAATGTGGACATGCATGATTCAGACCACGGTAAGGAGTGTTACACAAAGGCCGGATTTCTCTGTGTCGGGTCAGTGGGACATAGTGACCATTAACAGAAATGAAGAGGAGGAGAGACACGTCTTTGATGCAGTTCTTGTGTGTCGGGGCCACTACACCCATCCATCCTTACCCCTGTCAGACTTTCCAGGTCGGTAAACAAATAGACACTTTTCAAACATCTTACAGAATGTGATGGAGGAGTAAAATGGGGTTCATTTACTTTACATCTGCCCATTCTTGCAAGAAACTCTTGTTTTCTTTTGATCTCTTGCACCATCTGTATCTACTCCAGGATATGAGGCATTTTCTGGCAGGTGTTTTCACAGCTGGGATTACAAAGATGCAGATGCCTGCAGAGGAAAGAGGGTGGTGGTGGTTGGCATTGGCAATTCTGGAGGAGATATTGCAGTGGAGATCAGTAGATCTGCAGAGAAGGTAAGACAGAAGAAAAGAAAAGCTTCACTGTTGTTAGCCAGAGAACCAGGGGACCGATGAAAACAATGTGTCCGATACTTGCATTGCACTGTACATTGTTACGCCAACAGAATATATGACCCATGTATTCACATCCAGTCTTTTTACGCTCTCTGACAGACATTTCTCAGCACACGCCAGGGGGCCTGGGTGATTGGCAGGACGTCCAGTAATGGTCTTCCCCTAGACATGACAGTTATCACCAGACTCAACAACTTGCTCGAACTGCTTCTTCCCAAGAATCTGGTTAACTGGGCAGCAGAGAGAACACTGAATCACAAATATGACCACAGACTGTATGGCCTGAAGCCCACGCACAGGTGACACATTTTGACCTGGATGATGTCTGTTCCTCTCTGTCTCATGAGCATGGTGTCATGGTGATGTCATTTTTGTAGTAAGATGGGTTTGGTTGACTGCTACCATTTTCTTTCTTTCCAAGACTTTTGGACAAAAAGCCTTTGATCAATGATGACCTTCCTGGTCGAATCCTTGTGGGAGCGCTAGCAATGAAACCCAATCTGAAAGCATTCAAGGATACCGGAGTTGTATTTGAAGATGGCTCTGTGGAGGAGAACATTGACAATGTGGTCTTCTGTACAGGATATAATGGAAACTTTCCATTTCTGCCTCCAGCTTTATCTGATGGGCCTCATGGAGAGCTGACATTGTACAAGTAAGTATATGGTGGATAGAGTATTTATATAGCTAGGGCTGATTTTATTATTTTATTTTGTAACTAAAGTAGATTGTAAATCCACATTACGTAATAAGAAAGTCAGGCCCTGATTTACAGAGGTTGTAAATGTCATATATTTATCAGTTAGATGAGAAGATATCAGATATTACTTTTCATACCGAGAGCGGTAACAATCTTCTTATCAAACTCTCGTCAAGAAAGCATTTCCCAAAATGTCAAACTATTCCTTTTAATAGTTTTGTTGAAATGCCTTTTCAACTATATTTAGCCAAAATTGTATACGTACATTTAGTTTTTTACTGAGTCCAAAAATACATTAAATTGTGCTGTTTTAAAATGACATTTTATAAAGTTTTTAGTAAAAACTAAATTAAATGTATGATAACCAATAATTAGAATTACTTATTGAACTAGCTGATTGAAGGCTGATACTCCAGAAGGTAACATGCAACCTATAAAAAGAAATGTAGCAGTATTTTTATTATGTTAGGACTAGCCTATATTATTTTTATATTATAACAGCATTTCAAAGGATTACCTTTACAGTTTTTTAATTTTTTATTTCAGGACACTGTTTCCTCCTTCTCTGTTACAACCCACACTGGCCATCTTGGGTCTTTTCCAGACAAAAGGACCAATCATGCCTGTTGTGGAAATGCAGGCTCGGTGGGCTGTCAAGGTCTTTACCGGTAAACAATTGTGAGCTTAAAATGAACGCACGCACACTATGGACTGAGAAGCAAAATGTGTAAGTTGGTGGGTTTTTATCTTCAAGGCTCGAGCCGTCTTCCAGCTAGGGAGAAAATGCTGGAAGTCATTGAGTCTGAGAGGAAGAGAAACATAAAAAGGTAAATTTCATCTTCACATTGATTCCCTTTCAATGGTAAAGGCAGATCATTCCTGTTCTTCCTGTGGAAAGCAGAATTTTGAGTCAAATATCTTCGTGTTAAAAATGACATTTGAACAAATCTACCTTTTTCCCAGCTATCCCTGCCCACGAAAGGGGGCACTCCAGGTAGATTACATACCTTACCTAGATTTCATGGCAGAGGAGGTCAGTTCAGTTCAGCTCAATATGAAATTGTGTTCCCATTTTTACTGTATGTGTAAGACACAGCCATCATGATAGACTTCCAATCACAGGTGAGCGCTCGACCAAACTTCCTGAGACTACTCCTGAGAGATCCTGTGCTCTGGGTGAGAGTCTACTTCGGTCCCTGCACTCCATACCAGTATCGTCTCACGGGGCCTGGACAGTGGGCCGGAGCCCGTCAGGCTATCCTCACTCAGTGGGACCGGGTGGCTCAGCCTTTCAGAACCAGAGTGGTGCCGGAGAGCAGGCCACCTGTCCTACTTTCTCCCTGGCTGCTCTTGTTTGGAGGAACTGTAACAGTGGCTCTCTTGTCTAAAAATGAGATTATTCCAGTGCTGCAGGGTGCAGCTGAGATTCTGAACAGGTGCAAGATTTTCCTGATGGACTGCTGGTTCACTGGTTAACCACAGTAACATGATGAAATCTGGGTCCAGTTTGTAACATATGATCCAAAATCGTATATGATGTAAAATGTAAGAAGACATTGATCATAGATCCACCTTTTTAAAATCCAAAATTATCCAAGATGCTGTGAAAGATAAATAGTACACAGGTCTGGGAAAGTCATGAATTGTAATTATGTACTTGTATATTTTTTATATATTTCTTTTTCTTTTGTGTTTGGCATGCAGAGTAAGAGACAGCCTCACACATTTAATGTGGCGTACAAATGTGGTATATTCAATAATGTGGTTATAAAATTGCGAAAGTATTTTACACTCTTTTGATAAGTGACCGTTTCAAAGGTCAGAGAAACCTGCATACTACCATCATGTAGCTTGTAGCAAACCATAAATTTGGCTTACTGATTCATGAAGAATTTTTTATGTGTGTGCGTGTGCGTGCGTGTGTGCGTGTGTGTGTGTGTGTGTGTCCGTCCATCCCCATTCTGCTTTACAGAGCTTCATAATAAATTTCAGCTCATTGTTTAGCTATCCGGCTGCAACTTTATTGTTTTGGTTCACTCTCACCGCTCTTATAGTGTTGTTTTCCGTCGCAGCTGAAACCCACTGTACAGTACCCCCCACCTCCCGTACTATTTGCCAATCCCCACTGTAGAACTTTTAATCATTTATCTTTTAATATCAAGATGACAAAGGTAAGACTGAAGGCCAGATCTTCACACCATCCAGGTTTTTGCTTTACAGAGTGGATACTGGATAAGTGTATTACTTCCTCTTTGGTTTTTTGAACATAATGAATTGACAAACTATAAGCGATAGGCTTATAATATACGTTCTGTCATGTGTCGGGAGGGAGACTAAAGAGAGAACCGGATCATCAAGCTAGATTACATAATGTCAAGAGATGTGCTTTATTGATTTGGAAGAAGGGCTCTGAAAAGGAAGCCTGTTCACCTTGTCGTGTTCAAAATCTTCGAGAAAAGCAGTAAGGACTTCTGGTCGAATGAGGTTATAGTAAAGTTGTTTTATTTAGTATAAAGTTGTGATGAGAGTATATCTCGGCCGAGGTTTCTGAAAGTCCACAGTCCACAAAGCAGAGCAATGTAGTTATCTGTCTCTCGCTTGTCTCAGAACCCCCAATTCAAGTTTTGAGCCAAGTGTTATACCTTCTTTGTTAGAGGCGCTGCCTCTCACTCATTGGTTAGTAAACGTAAACAATGTTACATGATCTTCTTTGTTGGTTTCTGGTTGGTGCACATGTCCACACCTCTTGGCACACGAGTCCCTCCTTTGGCAGTAGGCGCATCATGCTGTTGTGACCTTGAGTTGTAGCTTTGTCTTGTAACCTCCCTATTCACACAAGACTATGCACCTTTTTATACAACAGTGTCCACTAGTACTTTTCTTATCATTTGGTTACATGAGTTCACACATAAAAGATATATATAAAAAGAATATAAAATATAAAAGATATATGAGACTAAAGACATTTTCCTTCAGTGTATTAACTATAATGCGCATTTCTGTAAACCTTTCAAAGTCTGCATATTTCAGACCTTTTTAGTAACAGGAGCATTTCATTCACAATTTTAGGTATGAGCAAACCTATTAATAATGGTTCTTCAGTGAGCATATGTAAAACTAGCTAGATGAAATAATCACACTTCTACAACCTACAAGGGAATGTGATTGACAGGTCTCAGCTTTTCTCTACTCAAGTACTTTTCATACATGGCATCCACCATGTTGCAGTTGACTGTTAGTTTGTAGATAAGGCAAATTAGTTTTTTGTTTGGGTTTTTTATTTGGATGATTAACAATGTTTTCATGTAGAGTCTACATGAAAACATTGTTAATTTGGTGATTCGCTTTTTTCCAAATAATGTGCGATGTCATGATGGTGTGTCCTGTACCTTTTTATAGCTTGGATACTGTCAAGCTTCCCCCTGATGCCATCTTCAAGACATACATTTAAACTTTAGTACTGGTAAGGCTCTAGGTATAGCTAAATTGCAAATGTGTTGGTTTTTCTGCCACAACTTCGAACCTACAATAACTCATTTTGGCCAATTCTGAGCAGTGGAAACAAGTTGTGAACACAGCATTAACTTATCCTTACCTTTTAAGTTGATATAGTGAACTTGTTGCTTATCTATACATCCAGTAGTGACGGAGCAATGTTAACATCACATTTAAATAAGTTTTGCAATAAACATTGAACCAGTCCGGCCCTCGACTTGTAGCGATTTTTAAAATTTTGGCCCACTGTGCATTTGAGTTTGACACCCCTGATGTAGACGATTAAAAAGTGGCTAAAATTCTCTTTAGCTGTCCACGGAAGCCAATTACTTTAGCCCTAATTTCATCAGATTACTGCTTCATGCTCAGGATTAAAGCAGTGTGCGAGTTCAGACAAGAACACAGTGCTCCCCACACCTTTCCTGGAATTTTTCACTTTCTTTGACAGGGTTAGACGTTGTGAGTGGCACTCCACATGGGAGTGTTGAGCTACATATACAAACTTTAAGAGGACTAAGTGTTAATCGTTCATCAGCGTCTGGGATGACTGCATTTCCTTTATCTATTGTATGTAAGTAATTACAATCAGTGGTGTTAGAGGGTACATACGGCATATAAATGGGGAATATGGTGTACATTTTTTACTAGCATTGCAGGGGGGAAAAAGTGGGACTAACAACATCAAGGATGTTCCAGTAATAAATGCAATGAGGTGCAGGAATTGCTGTTATTTGTAGCACCAGTGTAAAACTTCTCCTGTGAAAAAGGTTTATTGAACTTTACTTTTGTTTTTACCAAAGAAGGGTATGGATAGAGCCATTGATCTTTATAAATAAGATGAGGGCTTTAATCTTGTGTACACACAAGATTAACACACTACACATTACATTACAAATCCACACAGACACACCTCCTCCTTTCTTCTTAATTCAGCTCCAGCCTCTGCGTAAGATCAGAGTTCCCATTGCTGTCAGTCGTGTTTCCTCTCCAGCATGGTTCAGAAGGTGGCAGTGATCGGCGCAGGGCTTTCTGGTCTGACCAGCATCAAAGCCTGTTTGGATGAAGGTCTGGAGCCCACCTGCTTTGAGAGCAGCCATGACATTGGGGGTCTATGGAGATATAAGGTGAGGATCATATCTACAGTATTAGCTAACTGTTCTACAGGCTAATAATCATGGGATCATTTTGATAGCTTAAACTTCAGTGAGATTTGCCCTCATGCTCATGTGTTTTCTTTATAAATGACGAACACACTGTATTTGAGGCTTCTATTATAGTTTCATATGAAGGTGCCACGGTCATGACGGCAAAGTTAATAATGTGAACTCTGTCCAGATTTACCTCTATTATCACATCGTCTGTCTTTAGGACAACCCAGAGCCTGGACGTGCCAACATCTATCAGTCGGTAGTCATCAACAGCTCAAAAGAGAGAATGGCCTTCAGTGACTTCCCTCCTCCGGCGGAGTTCCCCAACAGCATGCACCACTCTGAGCTGCTGCAATATCTGCGTCTCTACTCTCAGGCCTTCAAACTGCAGCCGCACATACGCTACCAGGTTAGTGGTCTATCGTAGTAGGCGTGTTCCAGTTCAGAGGCTGCATCATCCAAAGTACGCTGCCCACAGAGATGCCAGATCACTAGATACTTCCTGACTTAAGGAGAAGACTATCATTGCTTGAAATCTCCATTAAACAAATGAACAGCACAAACTGGCTCCAAATGGCACTCGGGTTGTATCATTTAAATTAAGGCAAAAACAAAGGCTTCATCACTCGGTTAACTGCAGACTTACCTGTAACTCTCACTTCTTTAAAATCAAGGCTGAAGACTTTTCTGTTTGCCACTGCCTTTTATTTGATCAAAAATATTATTCATTTCTTTCACTGCACTGCAACTTTTGTTCTTCTTATTCTATTTTAGCGTGTTTCTCTTTTCAATGTTTAACTGTATCTAAATGTCCTTTTCATAATGTGCTTCTTTTGCACTTTGTCTCGATGCTTTTAAAGTTTTGTGTCAAGTACTTTGAATTGCCTTGTTGAAATGTGCTCATGTGCAATGTTCAGTATGAAAGTATGAGCCTCAAGCCATCAGGAGGATTGCCACATAGAAAATTGTTCACCCATATATTCTGTGTATGTGCCGTGTTGCGTTTGTGTCTCAGACGTCCGTGGTGAGCGTGAGACAGACCCCGGATTTCGCAGAAACCGGCCGGTGGGAGGTGGAGACCGAGAGCAGAGAGGATCAGAGGGAGACTCATGTTTTTGATGCAGTGATAGTTTGTACCGGACACTTCACCCACCCTCACCTGCCACTCAGAGACTTCCCAGGTAGCAGGAATACTTTCATTCATTTTCCTTGGTTCATAATACTGCACGAGAAAACTTGGAACCGGTCCATCTTGTCTATCAAAACCAATATTAACCAACACCCACTACTGTTTATCATCCTTACATAAACGCATGGTATTTAAACTGCTTTGCAACATCTCAACTGTAACTAAACCACACCTAATATTATAGTTTATAACGTTAGTAACGTTCGTGTCGCAGTCTCACATCTGACAAATCAGTTATCCTCCAGTAATTGTGCATTAAGTATGTTGTGGAATGATTAATTGATTTATTCCTTGATTTCCTGCTTCAGGTATCGAATGCTTTGAAGGCAGATATTTCCACAGCTGGGAATATTGCAACGCTGAGGGTATGGAGGGAAAAAGAGTGGTGGTGATTGGGATTGGGAGTTCTGGAGGTGATATTGCTGTGGATATCAGTAGAGTTGCTGAGAAGGTACAATACTAAATACATACTACATTTCTGTATTGTAGTATGCATAATTAATAGTGCTTTTAACTGATTGTAAATGGACTGCATTTATATAGCGCTTTTCCAATCTTTGCGATCACTCAAAGCGCTTTACAGCACATGTCAGCATTCACCTATTCACACACATTCATACAGAGTCAGAGACTACTGTACAAGGTGCCACCTGCTCATCAGTGATAACCATTCACACACACTCACACACTGGAGCAATTTGGGGTTTAGTATCTTGCCCAAGGACTCTTTGACATGTTGACCGCAGGGGCCGGGGATTGAACCCCTTGCCCTCCGACCGGTGGACGACCACTCTAGCTGAGCCACAGCTAGCCCCGCCAATTGTGATGCTGAAAATGTAATAAGGATAATAAGGACATGGATATTTACCCTCTGTTCTAATCTGATATGCAGGTATACCTCTCTATCAGGAGCGGTGCATGGGTTGTGAGCCGTGTAGGACAGGGGGGGCTCCCAGTAGACATGTTAGGGACGTCACGGATGGAAAGGACGCTGCAGAAGATGTTCCCCACGTGGAGCACCAGGATGTCGGAGAAGAATCTGAACAAAGTATTTGATCATGGACTATATGGCCTGAAACCAAATCATGGGTAACAAAATCATATTTTAGTCAGAAGTACAATAATCCAGAGATTCTGTATGATAAATGATCGGGTTTCAACAGATGTGGAGGAAATTGGGGTCATGGAGGCACCTGCAGCAGCAAACAGATTTGACATGAAGGCAGCAGCAGCATCAGTGTGACTGCTGGCCGCTCTCTACACCAGTATAATTGGGTGTTCTTGGTCAGCTGGTAGCCAATCAGCTGATGTAACACCAACTTCAATAATGTGTCTGAACAAAGTGCTCTGTAAATAATAACGCCTGTCGTCTCACTTACGTCATGTGTCTTATTTGTATTTTCAGTCTAGTTACATTACTGAAGAAAAATCTACATTCTTGATGCATCGTCATGGAGTTTGTAGACGAGCAACTATTCTTATAGTGGATTGTTTAGTCACCTTGAATGTGATTCATACAAATCCTGACGTGTGTCATTATTTGCTGAAATAATATCATATAAGCTCTTCAATGTTTATGTGCCTCCGGGTAACTCCTCGTATGGTATCCATGGGTTACTTATGCCGCTCTGATGTTTTGTTGATAGGATTTTTGCGCAGAATGCTGTAGTGAATGACGACCTGCCAGCTCGGATCATCTCAGGTCGCCTTCAGGTAAAGCCAAACGTGAAGGAGTTCTGTGGGTCCAGTGTGGTCTTTGACGATGGGAGCATCATAGACAAGGTGTGTACTACAGTATTATTAATATAGTAACATCGCTGAAGCCATAACAATATCAGGTCTGTATTATATAAAAAAGGATATGATACAAGAGCACACATATTTAGACTTTTTTTCCCCCCTAAACTTGATCAATAATCAGTGATTAAATCATATAAATGTGCAAAATGACCAGATATTGACATTCCTCTAATCATTGAGTTGTGTATGTGTGTCACACAGGTGGATGTAGTGGTGTTTGCCACAGGGTACAACTATGGCTTCCCCTTCCTGCCCTCAGCTCTGCAGGCTAAATCTGGTTACAGGCTGCGTCTCTACAAGCATGTGTTCCCTCCTGCACTGACCCAGCCTACTCTGGCAGTGGTGGGCTTCATCCACGGCCTCGGATCTATAACCCCACTGTCTGAGATGCAGGCCCGTTGGGCTACGAGAGTGTTTAATGGTAAAGTGGAATCTCCGTTTGCACATGAAGTATTTTTTTCCCTCACTGGATCACCTTTATATACAGAGATATATTGACACTCAGTGGTGGAACCATAGACTGCTACACCAAATATTTCAATTTTTTTGTTTTGACAGTGCATGAAATAAAAGATTCGTCTTGATTCATTAAGGTGGCAGCAAGGGAGTTTCAATAGAAGGAGGGATGGAGTAAATTCTAATTAATTAATCAAATCAACAATAAATGAACAGACAAATACAATAAACAATGTGGGGCTAGACTGCATTATCAGGGAGGTTAGGGTGCTTAGAAAGAGGAAATGGTCACAAAATATGTAAGCAAATTATGAATAAACCACCACTACACGTGAAACAATTCAATCCGAATCAAAATTGTTCTACAACACTTAAATGTACCTCACATTAATATCTACTAGGTCTGGGAAAACAGTTGACTCCTCTAGAAGTGTCTTTGTTTGAAAACGAAAAATGGACAGAAGCACATTTATATACAAAAGTAAACTTTACAAGAAACATTTTACAACACGTATGCAGTATAAAAATAAATAATATACTATGCTAGACTGGAACACAATGCTGGTGACTGGAATCTATATTTATAAAGAGCCATGTTAATATTGTTTAAAACATTTGTTCTGCTTGAGCATCTTTTGTTTCTTGGCTGAGGTGCATCTGAGGAATCTAACAAATAACACATTTTTAACAATTATTTATCAAATCTTTCATTTAATACTATACTATAGGTTAAAATGCAAAAAAAATAAATAAAAAAAAGCAAAGACTTAAAGTGATCAAATCACAACACAGAAAACAAAGTCAACTACAATGCGTGTTATATTTCACTTTGTTTGTTTAATAGATTTGTTTTTATTTAGGCATTTTAAATCTTCTATAGTGTTCAGGTATGACGGTTATATTCAGTTATAAGTTTTAGACTGATACACTCCACATTGTCTCTAGGATCAACACATTTACCCTCTGAGGACAAGATGCTAGAGGAAATTGAGAAGGACACAGCCACCATGCATCAGAAGTAAGACATGAAGTATTTATAACGTATTATACTCTCTTTAAAACTTAATATATCAAAACACTATTCAACAAAGTAGAACTGCATTTTGTGGAAGTGTTGCTTTTGACCATGATGGTTTGTTTCATGCTTCTCTGTCTCTTAGATATGCCTGCTCTGAACGCACCCCCATCCAGGTGGACTACATCTCTTACCTGGACTCTCTGGCAGAGCAGGTGGGTGTTCGACCAAACATACTGTGGCTCTGGCTGACGGACCCCAAACTGGCATTCCAGGTTTTGCTGGGTCCCTGTACTTCATATCAGTACCGTCTGACTGGACCGGGCCAGTGGGCCGGAGCCCGTCAGGCCATTCTCACTCAGTGGGAGCGGGTGCTTCAGCCTTTCAGGACCAGAGTGATACCAGAACCAGAGATCAGACCCTCGTCTAGACGGAGCGTCATAGTGATATTCTCAGGTGCAGCGCTACTGTGCTGCTTCTGCTACAATAAACGCCTTCTGTCCTCTTTCTCCTCTCCTCCGTTGTTCTTCAGATGTAAGTAAGCTGCATGATTATGTATGTTATGATAACATGATGACGGTGGAAGCAATGAAGAAGCGCACTGCAACACATTCTCTATCTCATAGTGCTGTAGACAGAGCATGGTTTTGGACTGTACAAATTTGACAATTTGAATGAGAAATATAATTTTATATTATTTTAAATGTCTTTAAAGTAAACATGCTGGTTTTGGCTGAGTCTGTGCAGCATACAGAATGCTTTTGCTTCTTGACAACTTAAATGGCGTACAAACCACTACTGAATATTGACAGCTGTACATTTGACGAGATTCTGCACAATTAATCTTTGTTCCAGTGGCATGTGACAGTATTTAAAGACATAATATACATTTTAGTCCTGCTTGCTAATGCTATTGTAATCAGAACCTGTTCCCTTCATGCTAGCGGAGAAAAGCTAAGAACCATTAAACCTGCATCACTTAGGAGATCAAAATATCGAATGCATGGTTCCTTGAGTAAAAACACATCCTTTATGTTATGTTACATTTTTGCAGTGAATTACAATTCCTTTTATAATTTCTCCTTGTACCATGTGTGGGATTTAGTGTATGAAAATCAGATTCTGTAGAGTAATATAGTATATATTAAATGAATACAATGCAAAATAACACAAGGAACACTGCATCGATTGAAAGACTTAAAATATGTAAGTTGTGATTTGTTGCTATTTGTTATGACATGTATTATACATTTGTAATTATTGTCAGGTGTCTTATGTTGATGCATGTTCCTGCAACTTTAATGAAGTGTTTGTGTTGTGGCTAAATTAAGTGTGGCTTGGTGCATTCCTTTCCTTTTTCACAATAATAACAGAAGATAAATAAACATTGTGGATTTTCCGACAAAAAAAAAGATTTTCAGATAAAGTAAAACATTTAATTAGATTTATTTTTTTGCCTATTGTTCACTATATTGTAGAATCAATGGTTTGTCTTACTTAACCTAAAGTAGCAGTTTCTCTAGTTTAATTTAATTTACATTCATGCAAAATTATCATTCATTTAGCTACAAACACACATGCTAAAAGAGTTAGCTATGTAATGGCTGCTTGGAGTGGGGGTAGTGTGAGAATAATCAATATGTAAACCGTTACAATGTGCCTTATTGTGTCCCTATTTAGATGTAATATGTGATATGTAAGATGTTATTGAATTAAGTAACTTAGTGGCCAATCTACTGTGAAATAAGAAGCAATATTTGTAAACTGTGAAGCGGAAGAGTACACCGCCTAAAAGGGTGACTGAAGATCTGATAGGAGCAGAGAAGCGCTAAGAGGCGTGGACACGCCTAAGTGCCAACAAGGGGCCAATAGGACCTGGCCCCAGCCAACCAGCGGGAGAAGACTATACCTGAAAGGCGGCGGATATAAAATATGTTGTAAACAATAGATCGGCCCTTGTCCTGTGAATCCGTGAGACAGAGTAACTACTTTAATGTGGTCTGTGGAACGGTGAAATAGGACGGACCGCAGCTGTGTACTTTTGCAATGCTCACCACATCATCCTCGAATAAATACAGTTAATATGAAGAGAAGTTTTCTGAAATTGATTTCTATGCATCTCTATTTCAAATTAAAAGAACACAACAGTAGCTGTAACAGTTCATTATAAAGTCTGTTCTAGGCCCACAAAGCCTGCACCCCAGGGGAAGACATCTAAATGTGCCACAACTGTGACAGGGATTGAACCCTTAGGCCCATGTGTCACATGCACATTCACGAATACAGTCCACACAAAGCCTCACACAAACACACACAGGAATTATTTTCCTGTTAAATTTAAAGTTATAAAAGTTATAATAAATAGGTGGGGTTTTTTGATCACTCTTTTTTTTTTTTTTTAACTGCTTATCCTTTATTCTTTTAGTGTTCTTGCATAACTCTCATTGCCAGTCTATGTGTGTGTATGTACTGCATGTGGTTGCAAGTGGAAATATTATCTAATGTGGACTATGGCCTGAGATAAAGATTGACTGACATGCAGTGGTTGGCTGACGGGGTTGTTTGGCTTCCATTAGCTGTTCTAAACCTAATATATATTCAGATTCATCATGATATCGACCCCTGGCTGTTAAATGTAGCATGCACTGAGTTGTTTTGGAGCAGAGGCGCTGTGTGTTTGCTTTTCCAGCAGTTAAAGAGCTGAGGCTGCAGTACCTCGAGGGTCTCTTAAGGACACTGATGAATGTGGACGATCCCTTCACTCCGCCCACTGCGAGTTACAAGCAGCACCCAGCCGCCGTTTCCTTCTTCGAATAGCAAAAGGTAAGAAAATGTCTTTGCAGAAACATACTCGGCTGTAACTTTTGCGTGCATTTATGTTTAGTGTCCTTTAATAAACGTGCAAAAGAAATCGACGTTAAACCTGTACGTGCTGCTGTAGTAGTCGGAGATCGTTGTCACCGCCCCCGCAGATTCTCACTAAACAAAGTCAACAAAGTTTGGTTGAAACAGAATGTTTTATTATGTAACGTAGGGCATC